>OW119931.1:42745457-43370457 GCA_933210815.1 Meta bourneti
TCCCCATCATTAGAAGAAAGAATAACATTTTCCACGACACTTGATAACCAAGCAAAACTTCCTATGAAACGCAATCATAAGTGCTGATACAAATAAAAAGGACACAAAGCTTAGCTTTTTTCCCTCTTACCGTTATATAACAACTCACGAGACCAATCAGCACACAAAAAGATGTGATGTTGCATTTACATATTTTTATTTTCAGAATAATAACCCCTGAGTAATGTCTGAAACTATTACTGAAGTGGATGGATACAAGGATAATAAAAGCAGTTAAAATTGATCTTTATGACTTCTATTTCGTTTTGCTTAAATCATAGTTTTATTTGTATGCTATCATCGTGAGAAATGATGCAGTTAATGAGGGTAAATTTTCTGTGTTTCAAATTAACGAAATATGTTTAACTAATCACTAGAATAAAAATCTAACCTTGCTGAATGGTATATAATTTAAAACGTAAGTATATATATATATATATATATATATATATACAGCAGAAACGGAGAAAGGTTAATGTTCATTTAATTGTATCAATAACTAAATTAATATTCAGATTAGCTGTACAATATCTTACAACTGCCAATATGTAAACTAAGATTAACTGCAGTAGTGATGTGATTAGCATCACGTTAACTCAAAAATTAATTAACTCTCAAATTAGTGTGTTTGAAACAATATCAATGCATGAGATGATACCTATCATTACACGTGAGTTTAATGAAAGCCTAGCACGTGATCCTAACTAAAGTAATTAACAGAACCATTATGTGAATAGTATGAAAAATACATAACTACAACGGAGTTACTTGAACAGAGTAATTAGCGAACAATAAAAATAGTTTCTGATACTAATACCCTTGGTCAGGTAAATACCAAACCAAATTCAATACTTTGTTGCTCAAGTGGATAGTATTTACTTAAATGAACAATTGCATTTTGAAAAACTGCAAATTTATTTTGAACTCGCTTGTAGTAGCTCTTTTGAGAGAAACATTTAGAATATTTATAAATCCATACAACAGATACATTCGTAGGATTTCTTCAATTGCATCCGATGCACTTTTTCAAAGCCCATTCGTATTTTTTGAAGTTTAAGCATATTTTCGAGTTAACTCGTATTTTCTTCATTGCCCTAATTGCAATATTTCAGATCTATTATTGCCTTCTACAATCACTCAGATGTGGAATTTCTGCTGATGAATCAGACTGCAGAAAAGCTTCAAGCTTTTCCATGTTGCATTATATAGGTTCTCTAGAGCTCTAATCGTATTTAAATTAGCGGGAAAATACGTGAATTCAGTAACGGTTTATTTTACATTGTTTATATTTGTTCGCTACCATACACCAATACATAAATAACGTCGATTTCTGTGACAAGTGTGTTAGCGAAATATGTATGCATATATAGATAATGTACTTTAATCATATTGACTTTAGAGCAATATTCCTCAAAAATATATAGATTTGTAAATGTTCTGCATAAATATACTTTGTGCAAATAATCTGAATAAATCGGTAAATATGCAGAGCACAAAATGTTTCAATAGCATTTGAATAGTTAAACATTTAAACTATGAATACTGTGACTCTCACAAAAGAAAGAGCAACAAAACCTTTTGTTAACTTTCATGCAATTTTTCGTTTCCGTCTGGATTCGAAATGCGGGATCTTTATTAACTTCGAGATTTTTATTCTACACCACGTACGTCCGACAGAGGCACAGAGCGTTTCCGGAAAACAATACCTTTTCTCAATCAATGATCTCAATGGAGAAGAGCCTATGCATCCTTGAGGATTCTCAGAACTCATGTTTTTAAAGTGACTTTTTCCTGTTTCACACTTTCAGCAGTTATTACGCCATTTGCATTCAGTCTTTTGAGCCCCAAGCGAACCACCATCGAAAGAGGTTTTATTCTCAAAGAAATGTTTCATTCCTACTCTAAGCAACGGCGATAATATATTCAATCGCATTTGAACCAAAAATAAGTATTTTTATAAACTACACTACTGGCCACCGTAAATGCAACACCCTGAAGGAAGCATGCAAATAATATGAAATTTACAACATGCATTAGCGGAGGTGAGATATGCAAATGATTAGAATTTCAGCGCAGACGCACATCACGCGCGCCTGTGGCGCCACTTCAAAGCGCTATTTAAGGCTTGGAGATTTCGACGATTTCAAGTATGGCAATTGTGTTTTTCTTGTGGTTGTTTCAAAAAAACGATCAATTATGCCTCGTAGAAAACAGCGATCATCTTTTGATCAAGTATCCGAGTTCGACAGAGGAAGGATAGTGGCTACCGAGATTGTGGATTATCTTTCAGGGAAATCGGTAGTCGTGTTGGACGATACCAAACAACTGTAATGCGGATATGTGATCGTTGGATGCAGGAGGGTACGACGGACCGACGTGTTCGATCGCATCCACCTCAGTGCACCACTTCACGTGATGACAGGCATATTGTGCGTATGGCAGTGACGGATCGCTCAGCCACATCACGAACCATAGCACAGCACATTCAGTCTGTACCGCATCATCCAGTGTCTGCGCGTACCATTCGACGCCGTTTACAGCAGAGTGGTCTGTCCGCAAGACAACCATTGCTTCGTCTACCCTTGACGCAGAACCACAGACGTTTCCGCCGCCAATGGTGCGATGAAAGAAGGATGTGGACGGCAGAATGGAATGAAATTGTCTTTACTGACGAGTCACGCTTCTGTCTGCAACACCACGATGGTCGGATTCGAGTCTGGAGACACCGTGGAGAGAGGATGCTGAACAGCTGCGTTATGCACCGCCACACTGGTCCTGCACCGGGTATTATGGTATGGGGCGGTATTGGATATCACTCTCGCACTCCTCTAGTACGCATTGCCGGTACTTTAAACAGCCAGCGCTACATCTCCGAGGTGTTGGAGCCAGTTGTCCTTCCTTACCTTCAGGGCTTGCCCACAGCCATATTTCAACAGGATAATGCGCGACCACACGTGGCACGCATTGTCCAAGGGTTCTTCGTCAATCGCCAGATTGAATTGCTTCCCTGGCCAGCTCGCTCTCCGGATCTTTCGCCGATAGAAAACATGTGGTCGATGGTTGCTCAACGATTGACCCAGAATACATCCCGAGCTGCCACACCAGATCAACTTTGGCAACGTGTGGAAGCTGCTTGGTCTGCTGTACCCCAAGAACACATCCAAAGTCTCTTTGAATCAATGCCGAGGCGTGTGGCAGCGGTGATCTCCAACAATGGCTGCTACTCTGGCTACTGATTTTGGCAGGAACCACACTTCACAGAAGTCTATAAATTTATTCATTTGATACTTGGTCAACATGTTATCTACAAAATAAATTTTGTTGTGATATCTCTTGTCTTTCTTGGTGTTGCAATTTGGGTGGCCAGCAGTGTATATTACACAATTATAATAAACACAGATAACCGCAATTTAGTTTAACACCAGCACAAACCCTGTATCTGATCCTTATATGGTTGGTTGTTTTGGCGTTTTATGAGGCATGGGCCATATTTGGACAAGTTGCGCCAAACACAAGACAACGTCAAGAAAGAAATGTCGCCAAAGAGAAAAAAGAGGCATTGGGGAGCAGAGTAGTGGGATGATAGCAGAAAAAGATAGCTTTTGTATCCTGGGAGCGCGACCCCATGTTTACTATAAAGACAGCATACCTCATGAGAAAAGAAAAGATCCCTAGAGTACCTCTGGTCCGTGAAGCCAATACACTTCTAAGGGATATGTGCCCCTGAGACCGATCTTTATTAGGATGTGTCGATTTAAATAAGCGAAAGAAGGGTAATTTCCACAGTTTTTCTCCTTTTTAACGTATAGATGATGTTGCAAGTTGGTAATGTAATTGACTTTGTATCGCCTCTGTCAAAAAGGGCCTCTGAATGACAAAACACAGTGAGTATTCTAGTTATATGTAGCGAGGAATCTGCAACTTCAGTTCTCTGAAAGTTTAGAAACTAGTTTGGACAAAATCCTCCAGGCACCCGAAGTTTGACAAATTCGTACGCAAAGTTTAAGCAGACTGCATGTGTGTGTTACCTTCAAATAACTGGTAGACCATGCAATAAAAAGAGCCCATTTCGAACTTTACTTATGCCTTGGGAAAAAACAACAAGGCTTAGTTCTCATTGTGCCACCAGTTTGGAGAGTACGATTTTTGAAAAGTTCAGTTCAAATCACTGCGACGTGTTTTTTATATACTCGAATAGAATACGTCAAGAGCTTGAAAATGATACCATGCACAGTCATGTTGCGCTCACGGTTGCCGAAATAAATTGTCAAATCAACGGCAAACCTAGAAATATTGCATAATTTACCCCTCCGACGGGGAGGAAGTGGAGTATTGCCCAGTCGTTGCTGTGTAAATTGCCTAGTACACGAATTGGACAAGCTTTTTACGACTATGCTAACACGATTACTATTCGGCCCAAATTGTTTAGCAATATAACGATATGAAATGGGTCCTATTTTTTCAAAGGCGTTCGAACGTAAGTCAACTCATACTGTCCACGGCGTTAGACATAGTCTACGTCACAATTTAAATTCAGGTAAACTGTAAGAAATTTGTTTCTAACTAGCTTGGTTTTTGTTTTATGAATTTTCTTAATCAAAGAAAGATTTTATGTACACCATGTATAATCAGAGAGAGAGCTCACAGAGGCTTTTGGCCCTTTGGTTTCTTTAATGACTGTTCCATTGATATTCCCGAATTAAATAAAACATCAAGATCATTAAGACGTGTAACTTTATTTGAGTTCTTTATGGACAGCTATTTTATAAATACTTGAATTCACGGATTTCTGAGTAGTGATCGACAAAATCCAAATAAATCAATCATCACAGGTCTGAATCCGAAACTTTCAACATTGGAGTTCAATAAATCAAACTACAATTAGCAAGTACAGTGAAACTTCGATAAACCGTCAGGGTCGGGACCGTGACGGTTAATCGAATAGACGGAAAACAGAAAAACCTTAAACAACAACCCACTCCATGCATTCCATATGTACAAATGATAAAAAATGCACGTTTACGAACTGGAAATACACTGTACATGTATTTTATTTTACAGAAACAAGCAAAATACAATTTACATTAAGTACAGTATAGTAAATATGTACATATTGTTACATGAATTTACGCTCTAGACGTACAAACATATTCGAATTTTAAAATAGTCTGTCATTTCCTTTTGTTTCTTCGAGGTTCGTGCTTTCTTCATATTTTGTTGATTTCATGGTTTTACGATCTCCATCGTTGTTTTGCATTTTTGAAACATGTTCTACTTTTTCAGCATCGCGTTTAATGTCATTCACTGTGGTTCTTCCAACGCTGTAAATGAGAGCAATACTAGTGGCAGTTTCACCTTTTTCCAAACGTTTAATAATCTCAATTTTTCTGGTTGAGATCTAACACGACCCCTTTACGCTTTTCAACCATTTTTCAGCTGTTGCACAAAAACAAAAATGAAAAGAATCCCTAGCAATAAAACTTACTGGTGTGAATGTCACGATCGTATGACGAAACAATTAAGCCCCTACGTAACAAATGACAACAGCATCTTAGCCACAATTGAAGCTATAGCTAACTAGCTATAGCTTCAATTGTGGCTTAGCTATCGCACGTGTGCGATAGCTAAGCGGGCTAAGAACGTGACTCATCAATAGAACAATAGTGCGCCACTCCGGCGCCTCCAACACTCAGAAGTAAAGCGAGGATGTTTTTTCGTGGCAATCTGGTTACTGTACATAGAGTACAGTATGTATGTACGTACTAATAACTTTTAATATTTAATTAATTAACTTTTAATAACGGACTGACGGTTAACAGAAACTGACGGTTAAAAGAGTGACGGTTAATCGAAGTTTCAATGCATTGTTTAGTTGAATTAGAATAGTTGCACAAGTCATTATCATATACGAAACTAAGCCCAAAACGGGCAGTCATTATGAGGTTACGTTTTTTTAAAACCCGTTTCTCTAAAAACTAACTTCGTTTCAGCAAAGTAATCAATATATAAATTATATAGTGATCAAGTTATCCCTAGAAGGCAAATGACAAATACGTTTCTAAGAGGGAAGGGAAAAAACACCTGCGACAAAGTTTGAGTAGGAAATTTCGAATTGCAGCCTAACAGAAATTTAGCTGCTAATGTTAAAATAAAAAGGCCATTAGTGGGCACGGTATTTCCATTCAGCAGTTTGAGGTATTAAACATTCATTTTCAAAATACCGGCTTCAACGTTGCTGAAAACTTTTAAGCTTCCACAGATGAATTAAATTTGAAAGTAATTAATTATATTTCTTAATAGGCTCAAAGAGGACATGTAAACTTTCGAAGAGCAAAATTACTTTAGAAAGTTTAACGTAAGTGTAAAATTTTAATCAAATAACTGTTTCTTCAACTCAAATTATATACGTTTTGATCATGGTATTTTGAAAGTGGCAACCTCTTTTGTAATTAAATACCTTGAATATATGCCTTGTTAAAGGCTAACTTAACTTTAAAAATTCTTACAGATGCTGGTCTTTAAAAACAGAATTTTTGTTACGCAGTTGGTTGCTTAATTCTTTAAATTTACTAAAGCTATCAACTACAATTTAGTGACGAATAGTCTAGAACCTCACCCTAATAATGAAAATAGAAAAACAAGATGAAAAAACAGGTGTTGTCGAGGCTGGTCTATAAAAAAATAATTTTCGTAAAACTCCTTTTTTTTACTCTACAAAACATTATGATCTATTGTTTAGTGATGAATTGTCTAAAACCTTCACAAAACAACTAATAGAAACAGTAAATAGTAAAACAGGTCTTGTCTGTGCTGGTTTTCAAACACATAATTTTTGTAAAATAGTTGATTGCGTGAATCTTTTAATTTGTAAAAATTACAAATTATAGTTTAGTTCTGAATAGTCTAAAACACAGTAACAAATTCTCTAATGAAAAGGATAAAACAAGATGATAAAACAGATCTTCTCTGCGTTAGGTTTGAAAAACATACTTTTCGTAAAGTAAGTTTGTTGCAGGAATCTTTTAATTTGCAAAAATTATACAGTTTAGTGTAGTCAAGAAACAAAAAAATGACAAATAAAAATCATAAAAGCAAGATAGATGATAAAACTAGTCTGTAGTAATTTGGGAAGAAGCAAAACGTCCACCATCACCAGGACCAAAATAAACAAGAGAATAAAACTCGAGTTTAAATATGTTGTCTTTAAACAATGATGCTACACTCCTTTTCTAATTATGCTCTTCGGAGCCGTGTGTAAAGACAGGGAAGCCCTAGTATAATTCACTAGTGTGTCAGATAAGGTAAAATTGATAAGGCTTCTCTAATATTCAACTTGACAATCGATCTTGGAGATTGGACCACTTTCGCTTGTTTTAAAACTAAACTGCTGAGAAAACAGTGTTGAGTGGTGGTAGATCGTTCCATGTTTTGGACATATCGTATGCGTTCTTGTAAACGGGATCTTAATGCCCGTTTAATTTGACCAACGTAGTGGTCACCACAAGTGCAAGATATGTGAGATATACCCATTAACACGAAGACAGTTAAACCAACAATAGTTGGAAAACATAACAGACTTTATTTTCTACTCTATAGTTTTACTTACCGGTGCAATATAGGGTACAGTGATGACGTTGACACCAGTAGAGCGATTTCCTGTCATTGGCAGCAACCGGAGGGTTGCGAATTTGAAACTTGATTCAATTAAAGACCCTTCTTATACGTAGTGACTGTTGCACGTTAAAGCTGTCGTTACCACAAATGTCCTCACGTTTGAGGAGTGTGGAAGTTTGGTGCCAGCTCAAGTGTTGACTTTGTCTTCAAAATTACGAGCTGTTGCCTTCTTCGGATCTTTCATTTGGATATTGATCCCTGACCGTCACCAATTGCCCGTTGTGTTGCTCCGGTGAAACATAAATTCAACTACCTATCTACCTTCCTAAACAAATTGATTACTGGCAAAATGCCAACAGATTACAAAAACACCCCATTCCACAACAAGCTTGGTACTTTTTAAATTTAATCGAGCATTAGGACATAGGCTGGTATTAATGAAATCGAAATTGAAAAGAGTCCCATCTACCTCAAAATCATATAGATGCAAATGAGCACATAAAAGATCGCACCTTTATTTAAAACGTGGATTAAAATGCAACTACAAAGTAATTCAATGCAAGCAACCAAGGCAATTGATTGCCATGACCAGACGATTTTTGTAAACTTCGAAACCGACAATTTTACACCGTCCATGTAACACTTCATTACGTTAAATAAACTCTTTCACACATTACGAAATTACCTATAAAAATAAAGTAAATTAATTTATTTAATGATGTTATGCAACATTAAGTCCGTCTCGTCTTATGTAAGCACTTTTTAAAAAGCCCAAAACTTTTTGCCATAAAATAAGCGAGAACACGTACCATCAACACGAATTTATGCGCACAAAGCAAAATACGCTGTCTAAAGAGTGATGCCATTCATTAAACTGTAACACACGAATTGTAAAATAAACCTTACGTTCATAACTCTAAGTATTACGTGGAGTATATTAGGTTGATTACTTTTCCAATATCGCAAACAGCAAGATTAGATGGAGCGAAGAGGGGCGAGTTTATTTGTGAAGTTTTGGGATGTGAATTCCCGGCAACTCAAGAAAGTCTAAAAAACGTAGGAGAAAGGAATTTTACGGATGGATTTAAGAAAGAAGATATGAAGGGAGTGTGAGAGGATAGAACGAACGCCGGGGTATGAGAAGAAGAAAGCTGCAAATGATGTGGTAAGGAGAATTTTTGTGGAAGCTTAAGCGGGGGGGGGGGGGGAGATAGCTTTCTTGCTTTTTTCACGCAATAATCCGGCCTCTAAACGCAGAGAAAAATCTCACTGAAGTTAAGACTTTAATCGTTCTTTGGTCCGTTTCGGACGCGATGCTTTGGAAAACAGCTGGTGTGGGTTTTGTAGAATTTAATGGTGTAGTTTATAAGCGTGAATCTGAGAAAGAGCTTACGCTTTGGAGTTTATTTTTAGCACATGTTTTAAAAATAAGATTACATTTGCGTTAGTCGAATCTGTTGGATTATTCATACGTTTGTATGGAATTTGGTTCCATGGATCACTTTACCTGAACGTAAATAAAATTTCAGTTGCTTCTATGTATCAAAAAAAGTTCGAATTAAATAAAATCTTTCAATCAACTAAATTTTAATTAGTTCTTCCAACTCAATTGAACTCAATTCCTCGCAATGTTTTATTCAACAATCTTACAATGAAATTTGACACTTACAAAATAAATGGAAAGAATGATCTTATTTTTAAGAGAGAGTTATACTATACATTTTAAATTTATGTGTTGTTTGTGCATTTTTAAAAATGCTTCCTGATCAAATATGATTCTTTATTAAAGTTGTTTCGTACATTAAAAGACCACATTGATTAATAGAACAGACACAAAAAGTATTTGGGCGAATTTCTTCATCTGCTCCTATTACAACCTTTCGAAAAGCTCAGGAATAGAAATTCGCATAATATAGTCAAATTTTTGTCATAAATTTTTGAATTTTGAACAGTTATAAATAATTAAAATAATTACTTGAAACCTATGAAGAAAATATGTTATATTTAGTATTACCAAGCAAGCAAATTATCACCAGTTGAAACAAATACTTTATTTAATGCATTAAATATAAACTAAGATTCGCATACAAACACCTTTCCACCTGCACTTCGCGTACCAACATTATATATTTTTTTATTACAAAATGCATTACTTACGTATCATTTCTTAGAACAACGATTATTTCTTCAGGATTGAAAGTACAAATTAAGAAAATTTTCAAATGTTTATCTTCGTGACCAATAAAAGGTTTCCTATGATTATTTCAACCCATGTATGTGGTCATTTAGTCATAAAATGTGGTGTAGGGTAAGAGCAATACTACTCTACTCGGAAATCTCGTGAAGCTCAGAGGGTTAAATATAGAATGGTATATTCTGCCTAATCATCATAAAATCAAATATTTTTATGGTCTTAATATACTAGGTGATTCGAAATTCCCTGTCCAGACTTTAACAGTTAGTAAGGTGCACCCCAAAATAAACATTATTTGTCAAAGAACATATATCCGTAGCTGTTGTACGCTGGCCGCGCTATTTGGAGTGCTAGCAAATCTTTTTTCAACTTCATTCATAACTTTAATTTACCTCGTGATGCAGCATTGCAGGAGTTCCAAGATGGATGACGCATCTAACGTATGGTGTTGACAATCGAAAAGAAATCTGCTCAGATTGTTCCATGAACACTTCCCCCAAGTGGTGAATGCCGAATCGACAAAAATGTCAGAGTTTCTACTTCTAACTGCGTGGAACCGGAACATTTTATGTCACAGGTATGATGAGAGTCGGCCAAGAAGTTCGAACACTCCAAAAATGGAAGTTGGCATTCTACGTAAGGTTGTATCCAGTGTTATCACCTACGAAGAACAGCTACAGACGTGCATACTTTGATAAAAAAAATGTTTATTTTGATGCACTCTACAACACTTTACAGTTGATCAGAGAATTTCAAATCGCCCTGTGCAGTTTGTTTCAGTAAAATTGTACTTTAAATCTGAAAACATGGTGAACAAAACTGGCGA
Organism: Meta bourneti; assembly: GCA_933210815.1. NCBI lineage: Eukaryota > Metazoa > Arthropoda > Arachnida > Araneae > Tetragnathidae > Meta > Meta bourneti. The sequence continues at coordinate 42,756,131 of OW119931.1, forward strand.
CAAAAATGGCGAAATCGCCGAAGTCTACTACTATGTCGCAGACCAATCAGATGATGAATCGAGGGATAGGTGTCTTCCACCGTCCAGCGGACCAATCAGATGAGCGTTTCCGCCCGGCAGATGAAAATAGTCTAAGGGTCACATCACTACTAGGTTTTGTTCCATGATTCAGGGCACATAAGAAGGTTAACATTGCTCACTTTATTTTTATATTTCTCTATGGTTTGTGTATGTACATTACTTAACATTGCTGGTCGTGTCTGGCGTAGCTTGGCCATATATTGCCCTTGCGCTTTAAAAACCAAACAATCAATAATAAATGCTCTCTTCAATAGAGTGGCGACAAAAATGGTGAAATTGTTAAAGTCTACAACTATATAGCTCGGACCAATCGGATGATAATTCAATGGATGGTCATCTCCCATCCCGTGAACCAATCAGATGATGAATGTTCATTTCTACCAGACAGACGAAAGTAGCCTAAGGATCACGTCATTACTGGTTTTGGCCACATTATCCTGGACACGTGAAAAGGTTACCTTTTCTCATTCTACTTTTATATATTATCTATGGCCGTCTGCAACACGAAGCTTGCTTACGCAGTGGGAAAACTCACTGAGTCACGACCGCTCCACCAGCGTTATGCCTTCTATAAACCCTCTAAGTGGTTTCGACGAAATATCATCCATCAAAATTTGTTCAATTTCACTAATGACGAGATATCTCGTCATCAAGATCTCGTCAGTTTTCTTCTAGATATCTCGTCATCAAGATCTTGTCAGTTTTCTTCTAATGACTAGATATCTCGTCATCAAGATCTTGTCAGTTTTCTTCTAATGACTAGATATCTCGTCATCAAGATCTCGTTAGTTTTCTTCTAATGACTAGATATCTGGTCATAAAGATCTTGTCAGTTTTCTTCTAATGACTAGATATCTCGTCATCAAGATCTTGTCAGTTTTCTTCTAATGACTAGATATCTCGTCATCAAGATCTTGTCAGTTTTCTTCTAATGACTAGATATCTCGTCATCAAGATCTCGTTAGTTTTCTAATGACTAGATATCTGGTCATAAAGATCTTGTCAGTTTTCTTCTAATGACTAGATATCTGGTCATAAAGATCTTGTCAGTTTTCTTCTAATGACTAGATATCTGGTCATAAAGATCTTGTCAGTTTTCTTCTAATGACTAGATATCTCGTCATCAAGATCTTGTCAGATTTCTTCTAATGACTAGATATCTCGTCATCAAGATCTCGTTAGTTTTCTTCTAATGACTAGATATCTGGTCATAAAGATCTTGTCAGTTTTCTTCTAATGACTAGATATCTCGTCATCAAGATCTTGTCAGTTTTCTTCTAATGACTAGATATCTCGTCATCAAGATCTCGTTAGTTTTCTTTTAATGACTAGATATCTGGTCATAAAGATCTCGTTAGTTTTCTTCTAATGACTAGATATCTGGTCATAAAGATCTTGACAGTTTTCTTCTAATGACTAGATATCTCGTCATCAAGATCTTGTCAGTTTTCTTCTAATGACTAGATATACTAGATATCTAAGTCTTCTTGTCTAGATCGGGTTTTGATCCCGTACCGTAACCAATAGCCCGTTGTGTTGCTCCAGTGCTAAGTTAATTAAAATACCTACCTACCTCTATGTCTAGATATCTAATGACTAAATACTCTCTAGATCTTGGTGACTAGACACTAAGATCTGGTCAGTTTTGACTTAATCTAATAAAGGACAAGACAACTCGTCGAGACAACCACCAAGCAGGTTAAGTTGGATCTAAGTAACACACTGCCACTTCCGTATATTTCCAAGCTTTTATACAAAAACTTTAACGTTTCTTCCGGTGTTCCATCGCAGGACCCATCGGTTGACGAGATTCGGAAATGAAATAAATCACTGCAGTTAATGCCATTTTCAACAAAATCATTATTTTCAGTTAACGGAATAAGATTGTGTCCCAACTTTCCGATATTGTTCCACCGTCCACATTATCTCTTCGGGGTAATTTCTCACGCGTTAAGTACTTATTTAAATGATCGATACCTTCTTTTCATTCCCGTAGAATTCCCACTAACGCCTTCGCTAACATCGATTGGTATCGAATGCTTCCTCGAGAGTACGCCGGTGTTCTTTTCAAGGGCGGAAGTTTCGCTTTTCTTAATAGAAAGAGCCGTGTTCCTGTCGATAAAAAAGCGGAATGAAGCAAAAAATAATCCGAGAAATTTTGGTGTTTTCTTTTTTAAATTCATGCCTTGAAAGGATTTTTTGCAATGAATTCAATAATGGTACTTCAGAGGAAAAATTCAATTTTTAAATTTTTTTTAACCCTCCAAGTGGTTTTGACTAGTTATTTCGTCATCAAGATCTGATAAATTTTGTTAATGACGAGATATCTCATCATCTACAAACCTACGATTACGATTCTTTTATGATGACTAGATTAAGATTTGGTCGGTTTCCTGCTAAAGACGGGAGACAACGTTCTACATCTACGATTCTTTTGTGAATAGATTAAGATTTGGTCAGTTTCCTGCTAATAGCGAGAGACAACGTTCTACATCTACGATTCTTTTGTGACTAGATTAAGATTTGGTCGGTTTCCTGCTAATGACGAGAGATAACGTTCTACATCTACGATTCTTTTGTGACTAGATTAAGATTCGGTCAGTTTCCTGCTAATGACGAGAGACAACGTTCTACATCTACGATTCTTTTGTGACTAGATTAAGATTTGGTCGGTTTCCTGCTAAAGACGGGAGACAACGTTCTACATCTACGATTCTTTTGTGACTAGATTAAGATTTGGTCAGTTTCCTGCTAATGACGAGAGACAACGTTCTACAATACATCTACGATTTTGTATGATGATTAAGAATTGGTCAGTTTGTTACTAATGACGAGAGACAATGAGATCTTGATGGACGAGATACCTCGTCATTGAAAGAAAACTGACAAGATCTTGATCTCGTCTTAAAAAGTCTACAATATCTTGATGACGAGGTATCTCGTCATTAGCAACGTTGGTTAGATCTTGATGGACAAGATATCTCGTTGAAACCGCTTGGAGGGTTAATGCCAGCAGAATTATCAGATGGCTCGGGTTGAATAAATTCAATGCAGATAGAAAAGTGGTAAGAATAAACTATCATAGAAAAATATAGCTATAATTTAAGTCCAGAAAAATATTTTAAACTTATTTTCAGTATTTTTAAAATTGGCACAATTTATTTCGGACGGAAGCATGTATACATGTTGCATGCTTCCGTCCGAAATAAATTGTGCCAATTTTAAAAATACTGAAAATAAGTTTAAAATATTTTTATTATCATCCTGTTTAACATAGTCCATTATACCCACAATTCTGAATTTCATCAACATGTTCTGAGGTATGGATGGAAAAAAGTTTGATACGATATTCGTGATATCATTAAGATTAAATATATATGGTAGGTAGAAGTTTCATACAAACACCGGAAATGAAAAATCTTGAAATGAAATTAGTCGTCTTCAATGCAAAAGAAAACTAATTTAACCATTTTTGATAAATGAAAAAAATCAATAAGCCTTTTATCTCATTGAAGTAGTTGAACATCACTGAATATTACCTAAGTATTCTCCATTTCTTAATCTGCTATAAGTAAATCTCTAAACACCTAGTTGTTTATAGCAAATATATAATATATTGAAAATATTATGAAGTATTTGTGAGAAACACCTGTTTTCCGCATTCAAGAGACTTTTGAAATCAAGGTCATAATTTCTGAATACAAACTGAGTTAATTATGATTTCCTCAATACATTATTAGTATGCTAATTAAGTTTCGTTTATAATATGTATGCAAAAATACTTATTTAAAAAATCATACAAAACAGAAAGTTAAAATTTTATTATTTTCTACGTATTATATTTTACTATCATACATGAAATGCTTTACGTAAATATAATATTTTGTCATTAATGCAAACTTCAAACACATTTTAAAACTCATACGTTACCTATAATTTACTAACAAAATATTACATCACATTAAACAATAATGGGAATTCCATGAATATGACTTTAATTAATAAAGTAATATTACATGTCTGTTATACAGCATTGAGAAACTTTCTACCACAAAATAAGCGTCTAAAGATCATCTATTATATACACAAATTAGTTAGTAATAAAGTTACAAATTTTCAAGAATTACAATTTTTAGACATAGAAATATACTTTGCAATTTCGCATACAGAATTTATGAATTCTATTCCACAGTGCACAAGTAGGGTACATGTTAATTCAGAAGAATTAGCACTGCAGCTGATATGCAAATCAAAAGCAAAAAATGACCACAAACCAATACCACTGCTGGCCATAAAGATACATCATGAAGGAAGCATCCAATAGCCTTGATATTAACATAATGAAAAAATATGCAAATGATTAGCGCTGCAGCGTATATTCTAATCATGTGCACAAGTAACACCTCCTGTAAGTATTGTAAAAGGGAGAACAGAGAGTTTATTTGAAGTTTCGGGAATTGTGTTTTCTCGCTGTTCCTGTGGATAGGAAACTCAAGAATTCTACGTTGAAAACTACGGCAGTCATACAAGCACGTTTCTGAGTTTGACAGAGGAATTGTGGCTTATCGAGACTGCGGATTATACTTCATGGAAGTCTGTACTTGTGTTGGACGAAATCAGGCCATAATGAGGCGAATACGGAATCGATGGGTACAGAAGGTTGGAACTGACCGACGCGCACTATTGGGTCTAACGAGAGGGCAGCCATACTGTGTAGATATCTAGTACAGATCGGGCTGCAACATCAAAAACAAAAGCTCAAGGAAAAGGGTGTGTTGTACAACAACCTCTGCCAATACGTACAATTCGACGTCTAAGCAGCGAGGAAATTTTTTAAGGTGTCCATTGCTACGACTACGGCACGACAATCATCTTTTTAAACGTGTTTCGATTCTGTCTACAGCACCATGATACCATCCGAGTCTGGTTGCACAGATGAGAGACTGCACCAGGACTCTTGCATTACAATACATACACCGGTCTGTCACCGGTAGTTATGGTATGGGGCGCCATTGCATTGGGGTACATTCTGCTCCCACACCCGTCAAATATACACTGCCGGTATACTCAACAGCCACCGCTAAATATCTGAAATTTTGGAGCTTGTTGTCCTATATTATCTTCAGCGTTCTCCTGCGACCAGTTTTCAGTAGGAAAATGTGGAATGCGTGGCATGCAACGTACAAAAGTACTTCAATGTCCTCCAGGTTTCACTCATCCCATGGCCCGCCCGTTCATCAGATCTATCACCCATTGAATATGTCTAGTCGATGATCGGATGTCACATTATATTCACTTTGTTATGAGTTTTTAAAAAAATTCCCTAAGTAAACACAGAAAACTGTGTTTTGTTTCACATACTAAAACCAGCTAAAGTATTTATTAACCCTCCAAGTGGTTTTAACGAAAAGACGAATACCGAACATACTTGCTATTATATTAATTTTGCCTTTCGTTTTCCCTTTCTCAAGCTCCCTTTTTCTTTTGAACGGTTCAATTTTATTCCATTCACATTTTAAAGACGATTCTGTATATATTGATGTTTTACGTTCGCTCCTATTTTGTTTTCTGTTCAGCCATTTTCTAGATTCCTCTTAGTACTTTCAGTAATTAGATTGCTGAAGAATTTCATTCAAACTGCGAGCTCGTCCTTGTAGTTTTGGCATTATTATGCAGCTTCTTAACTCAAATCAAGAATATTTAAATGTGTGGCCAAGATGGTAAATGAAATCCCGTGGGAGATGATTTAATACTGTTAATATCCATTTCTTTCCCTCCACAACTATACACATAAAGTCTATGTCTGTGTCACGTACGTACGTGAGATATGTGTGAGCACGTGCAAACCGTCCCGAAATTTTAATTTTTATTTCACGCATGCAAACGATCCAATAATTATTATAATTATTATGCAAGTGCAAACGATAATATTGTAAACTGTAACCATGATTGGAATGTGAGAAAAAAAGAAAATTTGGAATCTATATATTAATACGTGAAGAAAAAACTTTGTACCCCTTTTTAAGCACATTGCGCGCACGGAGGAGTATGAGATTTCGCATAATTAAAGTTCATATGGAGAAGGAGTGCAGAAAGATAAAATTAATGTATAATATGCGTTACAAATATATTAAACAAAATAAAACATTCATTGTTTACGTTCATATACTGTAATCTATATATTAATACGTGAAGAAAAAACTTTGTACCCCTTTTTAAGCACATTGCGCGCACGGAGGAGTATGAGATTTGGCATAATTAAAGTTCATATGGAGAAGGAGTGCAGAAAGATAAAATTAATGTATAATATGCGTTACAAATATATTAAATTAAACAAAATAAAACATTCATTGTTTACGTTCATATACTGTAATCTATATATTAATACGTGAAGAAAAAACTTTGTACCCCTTTTTAAGCACATTGCGCGCACGGAAGAGTATGAGATTTGGCATAATTAAAGTTCATATGGAGAAGGAGTGCAGAAAGATAAAATTAATGTATAATATATGCGTTACAAATATATTAAATTAAACAAAATAAAACATTGATTGCTTACGTTCATATACTGTAATCTATATATTAATACGTGAAGAAAAACTTTGTACCCCTTTTTAAGCGCATTGCGCGCACGGAGGAGTATGAGATTTGGCATAATTAAAGTTCATATGGAGAAGGAGTGCAGAAAGATAAAATTAATGTATAATATGCGTTACAAATATATTAAATTAAACAAAATAAAACATTCATTGTTTATGTTCATATACTGTAATCTATATATTAATACGTGAAGAAAAAACTTTGTACCCCTTTTTAAGCACATTGCGCGCACGGAGGAGTACGAGATTTGGCATAATTAAAGTTCATATGGAGAAAGAGTGCAGAAAGATAAAATTAATGTATAATATGCGTTACAAATATATTAAATTAAACAAAATAAAACATTCATTGTTTACGTTCGTATACTGTAATCTATATATTAATACGTGAAGAAAAAACTTTGTACCCCTTTTTAAGCACATTGCTCGCACGAAGGAATATGAGATTTGGCATAATTAAAGTTCATATGGAGAATGAGTGCAGAAAGATAAAATTAATGTATAATATGCGTTACAAATATATTAAATTAAACAAAATAAAACATTCATTGTTTACGTTCATATACTGTAATCTATATATTAATACGTGAAGAAAAAACTTTGTACCCCTTTTTAAGCACATTGCGCGCACGGAGGAATATGAGATTTGGCATAATTAAAGTTCATATGGAGAAGAAGTGCAGAAAGATTACATTAATGTATAATATGCGTTACAAATATATTAAATTAAACAAAATAAAACATTCATTGTTTACGTTCGTATACTGTAATCTATATATTAATACGTGAAGAAAAAACTTTGTACCCCTTTTTAAGCACATTACGCGGAAGGAGGAATATGAGATTTGGCATAATTAAAGTTCATATGGAGAAAGAGTGCAGAAAGATAACATTAATGTATAATATGCGTTACAAATATATTAAATTAAACAAAATAAAACATTCATTGTTTACGTTCGTATACTGTAATCTATATATTAATACGTGAAGAAAAAATTTTGTACCCCTTTTTAAGCACATTGCGCGCACGGAGGAATATGAGATTTGGCATAATTAAAGTTCATATGGAGAAGGAGTGCAGAAAGATTACATTAATGTATAATATGCGTTACAAATATATTTAAATTAAACAAAATAAAACATTCATTGTTTACGTTCGTATACTGTAATCTATATATTAATACGTGAAGAAAAAACTTTGTACCCCTTTTTAAACACATTGCGCGCACGGAGGAATATGAGATTTGGCATAATTAAAGTTCATATGGAGAAAGAGTGCAGAAAGATAACATTAATGTATAATATGCGTTACAAATATATTAAATTAAACAAAATAAAACATTCATTGTTTACGTTCGTATACTGTAATCTATATATTAATACGTGAAGAAAAACTTTGTACCCCTTTTTAAGCACATTGCGCGCACGGAGGAGTATGAGATTTGGCATAATTAAAGTTCAAATGGAGAATGAGTGCAGAAAGATAAAATTAATGTATAATATGCGTTACAAATATATTAAATTAAACAAAATAAAACATTCATTGTTTACGTTCGTATACTGTAATCTATATATTAATACGTGAAGAAAAAACTTTGTACCCCTTTTTAAGCACATTGCGCGCACGGAGGAATATGAGATTTGGCATAATTAAAGTTCATATGGAGAAAGAGTGCAGAAAGATAACATTAATGTATAAAATGCGTTACAAATATATTAAATTAAACAAAATAAAACATTCATTGTTTACGTTCATATACTGTAATCTATATATTAATACGTGAAGAAAAAACTTTGTACCCCTTTTTAAGCACATTGCGCGCACGGAGGAATATGAGATTTGGCATAATTAAAGTTCATATGAAGAAGGAGTGCAGAAAGATAAAATTAATGTATAATATGCGTTACAAATATATTTAATTAAACAAAATAAAACATTCATTGTTTACATTCGTATACTGTAATCTATATATTAATACGTGAAGAAAAAACTTTGTACCCCTTTTTAAGCACATTGCGCGCACGGAGGAGTATGAGATTTGGCATAATTAAAGTTCATATGGAGAATGAGTGCAGAAAGATAAAATTAATGTATAATATGCGTTACAAATATATTAAATTAAACAAAATAAAACATTGATTGTTTACGTTCATATACTGTAATCTATATATTAATACGTGAAGAAAAAACTTTGTACCCCTTTTTAAGCACATTGCGCGCACGAAGGAATATGAGATTTGGCATAATTAAAGTTCATATGGAGAAAGAGTGCAGAAAGATAACATTAATGTATAATATGCGTTACAAATATATTAAATTAAACAAAATAAAACATTCATTGTTTACGTTCATATACTGTAATCTATATATTAATACGTGAAGAAAAAACTTTGTACCCCTCTTTAAGCACATTGCGCGCACGGAGGAATATGAGATTTGGCATAATTAAAGTTCATATGGAGAAAGAGTGCAGAAAGATAAAATTAATGTATAATATATGCGTTACAAATATATTAAATTAAACAAAATAAAACATTGATTGTTTACGTTCATATACTGTAATCTATATATTAATACGTGAAGAAAACACTTTGTACCCCTTTTTAAGCACATTGCGCGCACGGAGGAGTATGAGATTTGGCATAATTAAAGTTCATATGGAGAAGGAGTGCAGAAAGATTACATTAATGTATAATATATGCGTTACAAATATATTAAATTAAACAAAATAAAACATTCAATGTTTACGTTCGTATACTGTAATTTATATATTAATACGTGAAGGAAAAACTTTGTACCCCTTTTTAAGCACATTGCGCGCACGGAGGAATATGAGATTTGGCATAATTGAAGTTCATATGGAGAATGAGTGCAGAAAGATAAAATTAATGTATAATATGCGTTACAAATATATTAAATTAAACAAAATAAAACATTCATTGTTTATGTTCATATACTGTAATCTATATATTAATACGTGAAGAAAAAACTTTGTACCCCTTTTTAAGCACATTGCGCGCACGGAGGAGTACGAGATTTGGCATAATTAAAGTTCATATGGAGAAAGAGTGCAGAAAGATAACATTAATGTATAATATGCGTTACAAATATATTAAATTAAACAAAATAAAACATTGATTGTTTACGTTCATATAATGTAATCTATATATTAATACGTGAAGAAAAAACTTCGTACCCCTTTTTAAGCACATTGCGCGCACGGAGGAATATGAGATTTGGCATAATTAAAGTTCATATGAAGAAGGAGTGCAGAAAGATAAAATTAATGTATAATATGCGTTACAAATATATTAAATTAAACAAAATAAAACATTCATTGTTTACGTTCATATACTGTAATCTATATATTAATACGTGAAGAAAAAACTTTGTACCCCTTTTTAAGCACATTGCGCGCACGGAGGAGTATGAGATTTGGCATAATTAAAGTTCATATGGAGAATGAGTGCAGAAAGATAAAATTAATGTATAAAATGCGTTACAAATATATTAAATTAAACAAAATAAAACATTCATTGTTTACGTTCGTATACTGTAATCTATATATTAATACGTGAAGAAAAAACTTTGTACCCCTTTTTAAGCACATTGCGCGCACGGAGGAATATGAGATTTGGCATAATTAAAGTTCATATGAAGAAGGAGTGCAGAAAGATATAATTAATGTATAATATGCGTTACAAATATATTTAATTAAACAAAATAAAACATTCATTGTTTACATTCGTATACTGTAATCTATATATTAATACGTGAAAAAAAACTTTGTACCCCTTTTTAAGCACATTGCGCGCACGGAGGAGTATGAGATTTGGCATAATTAAAGTTCATATGGAGAATGAGTGCAGAAAGATAAAATTAATGTATAATATGCGTTACAAATATATTAAATTAAACAAAATAAAACATTGATTGTTTACGTTCATATACTGTAATCTATATATTAATACGTGAAGAAAAAACTTTGTACCCCTCTTTAAGCACATTGCGCGCACGGAGGAATATGAGATTTGGCATAATTAAAGTTCATATGGAGAAAGAGTGCAGAAAGATAAAATTAATGTATAATATATGCGTTACAAATATATTAAATTAAACAAAATAAAACATTGATTGTTTACGTTCATATACTGTAATCTATATATTAATACGTGAAGAAAACACTTTGTACCCCTTTTTAAGCACATTGCGCGCACGGAGGAGTATGAGATTTGGCATAATTAAAGTTCATATGGAGAAGGAGTGCAGAAAGATTACATTAATGTATAATATATGCGTTACAAATATATTAAATTAAACAAAATAAAACATTGATTGTTTACGTTCATATACTGTAATCTATATATTAATATGTGAAGAAAACACTTCGTACCCCTTTTTAAGCACATTGTGCGCACGGAGGAGTATGAGATTTGGCATAATTAAAGTTCATATGGAGAATGAGTGCAGAAAGATAAAATTAATGTATAATATGCGTTACAAATATATTAAATTAAACAAAATAAAACATTCATTGTTTACGTTCGTATACTGTAATTTATATATTAATACGTGAAGGAAAAACTTTGTACCCCTTTTTAAGCACATTGCGCGCACGGAGGAATATGAGATTTGGCATAATTGAAGTTCATATGGAGAATGAGTGCAGAAAGATAAAATTAATGTATAATATGCGTTACAAATATATTAAATTAAACAAAATATTAGAATTAATAATAAAAATATTAGAAATAAAAATCGAAAGAACTTCAACTTATACCCCTGAACAAAATGGCATTGCAGAAAGGTTCAATAGAACAGCCATGGATTGTGTCAGAGCTATGCTTCAAGACAGTGGTTTACAACCACAATTTTGGTCAGAAGCACTTTTAGCATTTATTCACACTAAAAATAGATGCGAACACAAATTAACTGAGGGTATATCTCCTAACGAAATATGGACTGGTTTCAAACCACCAGTAAAACATTTTAGAATTTTTGGCTCTTTGGCATATGTTCATATTCCTAAAATACAGAGAAATAAATTACAACCCAGAGCAAAACTTGGTATTTTGACAGGATATGGTTTGAAAACTAAAGGTTACAGAATATATGTACCAAACGAGAAGAGAATAGTTGAAACAGTCCATGTTCATATCGACGAAAGTAAGAAAGCTGTTGATGTACTATTTGGTAAAAACTTTGAGTACGTTTCTTTCGATCTTAATTCTAATATTCCTATTTATCAATCAAATGAAAATATAAAAGTAAAATCGGAAAGTGAAACTCAAGTTTTAGATTCTAAAGATTTAGTTAAAACTGAGGACTTAAAAAGTCTTAACATTTCAAATTGGCGAAGAATCGAAAAACCTAGAAATAAAAGCAATAGGATAGATGTATACTATTATTCTCCTGAAAATTTGAGAATGAGATCTTTAAATGATATTAAAAAGTACTGTACTAAAAATAAGATTAGGTTTGATCCTGTAAATTTCAATTTCCAGCCAGAAACTGAACATCCTAATGTGGATATTTCTAATGTGCCATCTACTTCTAGTGATGAATCTAATTTTTTAGACCAACAGATGTACGACATGTATGATCAGTGTTACAATGTCGAAATCCCCAAAAGTTATGAAGAAACGCAAGCAAGTAAGGATAAAATTAAATGGAATACTGCCATGAATGAAGAAATTCAGATAATGAAGGATAGGCAAGTATGGAAATTAGTGGACACCCCCCCAAATACAACCATAATTGGAAGTAAGTGGGTGTACAGCATAAAAATGGACGAAAACAATATACCTAAAAGGTATAAAGCTCGTCTTGTTGCTCAAGGCTTTAAGCAAAAACCCGGAATTGATTTTAAAGATATTTTTTCACCAGTTGTGAATTTTTCTATTGTTAGATTATTGTTTGTACTATTGATTTCTATGTTGGGTTGGTATCACTGTCAAGTTGACGTGAAAAGTGCATATTTATATGGACACCTTAAGGATACTATATACATGAAACAGCCAAAAGGATTTATGCTGAAAGGATCCGAAAACAATGTATGTCTATTGGAAAAGGCTATATATGGTCTGCATCAAAGTGGTAGAGAATGGAATTTGGAATTAGACGGTATTTTAACTAAATTAGGATTTTCTAAGTTAAATTGGTGTAACTGTGTCTACAAATTTAAAGATGTAATTTTAATTGTTTATGTAGATGATATGGTTTTGTTTTCAAAAAGGGAACATTTGATAAATGAAGTAATCGAATTATTGGACAAAAAATTGGATCTTACAGTCCTAGATAAAACTAAATATTTGTTAGGCATAAACTTTCAAGAAATTGAAAATTCGATTTATTTACATCAAATTAACTACATTGAAAAATTAATGTCAAAATTCAAAGATCTTCCTAAAAGTTTTGTGAATTTACCTTTTAAAATTGGTTGTAACTTACCTGATAAGGTTAAAGAGGAAGAAATAATTGAAAATGATTTAATGAGGAAATTTCCCTATCGTTCCTTAATAGGATGTTTATCGTTTTTGTCAGATAGATCCAGACCAGATATTGCATTTGCTGTTAATATAATGTCTCAGTTTTGTAATGGTTATACTTACAAACACTGGTCTTACGTTGTTGATATTATGAACTATGTTTTTCTTACAAAGGATTTTAAAATTAATCTTTCCAATGTAAAAAGTTCAAATTTGATTGCTTTTTCTGATGCAAATTGGGGATGTGGTCTCACAGACATTCAATCAGTGGCTATTTAATTTATTTGGGTAACATCCCAATATCATGAAAATCTTCTAAACAAAAGTGCATAGCTCTTAGCTCAATGGAATCTGAATTTATTGCACTGACCGATTGCACTAAAGAAGTTATTTGGTTTAGTAGAATTATAAATGAATTAAGTTTGTGTGATCACATAAGACCCCAAGTATATTGTGATAATCAATCTGCTATCTATTTTTCAAAAAAATAGTCAGGAAAATCAGAAAACTAAACATATTGATATCAAGTACAAATTTATTCGTAAATTAATAAAAGATGAACTATTTAACGTAAATTATATTTCATCGGAAAATAATTTGGCTGATTTTTTAACAAAGCCTTTATTGTTAAATAAATTTAAAAATATTATTAGAAAAATATTTTGTTAGATTTATATAAATATATATATTGAATTGTAATACAACTGCTGAGGTTTTACAACCGATGGGGCCGCATGTTGGAATCGGTCTCAAACCTCCAATTATAGTGGCGTGTGGGGCACATCAATATAGAAGAATATGTAAATCTTTGTATGTATATAAGTGAGGAGATTGGGGATCATGATCTGATCAGACTTCTTGTTTTCTAAAATGTATGTTTTAAACTATAAGACTTGGCTACGTAATAAAATTTATTTTTAATATATAAAACTCTGTCTTCAATCGATGAAACCCAACAAAACATTCATTGTTTATGTTCATATACTGTAATCTATATATTAATACGTGAAGAAAAAACTTTGTACCCCTTTTTAAGCACATTGCGCGCACGGAGGAGTACGAGATTTGGCATAATTAAAGTTCATATGGAGAAAGAGTGCAGAAAGATAAAATTAATGTATAATATGCGTTACAAATATATTAAATGAAACAAAATAAAACATTCATTGTTTACGTTCATATACTGTAATCTATATATTAATACGTGAAGAAAAAACTTTGTACCCCTTTTTAAGCACATTGCGCGCACGGAGGAGTATGAGATTTGGCATAATTTGCCACCACATAAGTTAGTATTGAAAGTTGCATCGTTTTGCTGATCAGAAACTTAAATACAAAGGAAGCATTGGTCAATGGAACAAGAATGCGCATCAATTTTATGCATCGTAATACTATTGATTGCGAAATTTTAACTGGAACCGCACGCAATGAGAGAATTTTGATTCCACGTATAAATTTAACATATTCCGGAACTATTTTACCATTTAACGTTCAAAGATCTCAATTTCTAATTATACCTGCATTTGCGATGACAATAAATAAGTCTCAAGGACAAACATTCAAAAAAATTGGAATTTTATTGAGGCAGCCAGTTTTTACACATGGTCAATTGTACGTCGCAGAAAGTAGAGTTCGATCATTCGAGATTTTATATTTTAGAATATAACGGTCAAGGGCATTTAGCAAACGTTCATATACTGTAATCTATATATTAATATGTGAAGAAAACACTTCGTACCCCTTTTTAAGCACATTGCGCGCACGGAGGAATATGAGATTTGGCATAATTAAAGTTCATATGAAGAAGGAGTGCAGAAAGATAAAATTAATGTATAATATGCGTTACAAATATATTAAATTAAACAAAATAAAACATTCATTGTTTACGTTCGTATACTGTAATTTATATATTAATACGTGAAGGAAAAACTTTGTACCCCTTTTTAAGCACATTGCGCGCACGGAGGAATATGAGATTTGGCATAATTGAAGTTCATATGGAGAATGAGTGCAGAAAGATAAAATTAATGTATAATATGCGTTACAAATATATTAAATTAAACAAAATAAAACATTCATTGTTTATGTTCATATACTGTAATCTATATATTAATACGTGAAGAAAAAACTTTGTACCCCTTTTTAAGCACATTGCGCGCACGGAGGAGTACGAGATTTGGCATAATTAAAGTTCATATGGAGAAAGAGTGCAGAAAGATAAAATTAATGTATAATATGCGTTACAAATATATTAAATTAAACAAAATAAAACATTGATTGTTTACATTCGTATACTGTAATCTATATATTAATACGTGAAGAAAAAACTTTGTACCCCTTTTTAAGCACATTGCGCGCACGGAGGAATATGAGATTTGGCATAATTAAAGTTCATATGAAGAAGGAGTGCAGAAAGATAAAATTAATGTATAATATGCGTTACAAATATATTAAATTAAACAAAATAAAACATTCATTGTTTACGTTCATATACTGTAATCTATATATTAATACGTGAAGAAAAAACTTTGTACCCCTTTTTAAGCACATTGCGCGCACGGAGGAGTATGAGATTTGTCGGAATTAAAGTTCATATGGAGAAGGAGTGCAGCAGAAAGATAAAATTAATGTATAATATGCGTTACAAATATATTAAATGAAACAAAATAAAACATTCATTGTTTACGTTCATATACTGTAATCTATATATTAATACGTGAAGAAAAAACTTTGTACCCCTTTTTAAGCACATTGCGCGCACGGAGGAGTATGAGATTTGGCATAATTTGCCACCACATAAGTTAGTATTGAAAGTTGCATCGTTTTGCTGATCAGAAACTTAAATACAAAGGAAGCATTGGTCAATGGAACAAGAATGCGCATCAATTTTATGCATCGTAATACTATTGATTGCGAAATTTTAACTGGAACCGCACGCAATGAGAGAATTTTGATTCCACGTATAAATTTAACATATTCCGGAACTATTTTACCATTTAACGTTCAAAGATCTCAATTTCTAATTATACCTGCATTTGCGATGACAATAAATAAGTCTCAAGGACAAACATTCAAAAAAATTGGAATTTTATTGAGGCAGCCAGTTTTTACACATGGTCAATTGTACGTCGCAGAAAGTAGAGTTCGATCATTCGAGATTTTATACTTTAGAATATAACGGTCAAGGGCATTTAGCAAACGATGAAAGAGTTTTTACAAAAAACATCGTCTACACAGAAGTTTTGAATTCATCGTCTACACAGAAGTTTTGAATCATTAAATTCATTGTCAAACTATTTCAAGTTCAATGGACAGCATTTATTTTTTTAACCACTCGGTTTTTTTTTGTTTCAATAAAAAATATATATAAAAAAAAGACGAAGAACGTATTCCTTATTTCATTTTTTGGATTTATTTTTTATTTAAATTTCATATAATTTGAAAAAGATAGGCAAATTAACTGTGTAGCCTTGGCAAAACCTGTGGCCAGTATAGCAATAAAAAAAACCAAGAAAATGTCAAACAACGCGTTATTGTTTTTTAGATATGGCTTAAACAAGCTATACCGCATTTTTCCTATGACATATTTGTACATGCTCGCAGCTTACGTAATAGAACAAAATTCAAAAATATTATAGGCAATGGATATAGAGGTATACTCTTTGACAAAAGAACCTTATTAACGTTCAAACTTAAAAATTAAATGAATTATGGTCGAATTTCGACCACTGGGCGACCACTAGTTTAGAATAATGCGAGACGGAGTGAAACAGAATGTGGATGGTTGTTCCTTTTATGTTTGTATCGTCTTTAGTTTTCTTAATAATTGTTTAATTTTTTAATAAGCGATCGTATCCATTTATCCAACCAAAAAGCCTGTATACAACTATTTAATACTAATCGAACTTTAGAGTGAGTATTCATCTCACCAAGGAAAATTAGGCTCGAATCACCACTCAACGTTCGACAATATGTATAAAAATATTAAAATTTGACTATTCATTGTAAGGTATGACGGGCAACTAGTTTGTTGATGTCCTAATTCAGAACTTTCGTGATGGAAAGCTTTAATATTATTTTCTGTAGCTTTTTCATGTTGTCAGTGCTCAAGTTTTCAGCTAACGGAAACCACAGAATTCTTGGGTATTCTGTAGTTAGAGGAGTGTATGTAAAGCAATCGTATATACCAAATTTATTGTATTTATTATTTTTGTAGTTGTATTAATTAAATTAAAACAACTACAAGAATATTATTTAAAACTAAAATTCGAATGTGCCCAATAATACTTCAGAGTATATAAAAAATCATAGCATGGTAAAAATATAGATAAACATTAAACGGTTGGTTGGGATTTTTATCGAGCAAGTGTCATGTTTGGCCATGCTTCGCCAAGACATATCAAGTAATAGACATACTTAAACAAAGAAAATTTTACTGACACAGAAGAGAGAAATACACTTAGGGAGAAATTGAACCTGCACCGCCTACGGATCGCAGGTTGCAAACGCAGTGGACATTCCCATTGAGCAACGACGACTCCAAATATTAAACGGATAAAAGCATTTGTTTCTAATATAAATACTAATGAAATCATCAAAGCAGAACATTATTTCAGAAATGAATTCGCATCAAACAAAACAGAACATAAACAAATCAACATTCCCATTGAGCAACGACGACCCCAAATATTAAACGGATAAAAGCATTTGTTTCTAATATAAATACTAATGAAATCACCATAGCAGAACATTATTTCAGAAATAAATTCGTATCAAACAAAACAGAACATAATAAACAAATTAAAGTTATAACCTGGTACAAATTTAAATTCTCTTCAGAAACTTCTGGAAATATTTTTCATAATTTATTTCAATAATTACTTCGCGTGAAATGAAATATCTGGGACAATATACTCATGCATTCATAAAATTGTCTTAGCCTTGTAAAATGCCATCAACAATTATATATAATAATATTTTCTCATGCAAGAAAATATTGTTAACATCGAAATTATTTTTCCAGAATCAAGTTCATGCACTTTAATATTTTAAATCTATAAGTACCAAAACGTTTAGTTCATATATGCTTAAATTAAAGCCCAATATTAAACATCCAATACCAAACTATTTCTTAAATATTACAAATCGAGAAGTAATCGAACTTACGATCACACACAGAAGACGTCGCAAACTTCTCCAGTTGTCCTCCACGCAACCTACGAAGACCATCAGTAAAAAAAAAGTTCAAATGCAAAAACTTTTTCCCTCACATGTATCAACCTTAACTCGAAACAAATTCAAAACATCTGAAACTTTTCTCCACGGGAAAAACGCGCCTGCAAGTTTTCTTCTCTGTTTTGTTGTCCCTGCGAGATGAACGCGATGTGTGAGCGAGTTTTCATGTGTTCTAGTTTTGTTTCGAAAGTGTGCCCCGCTTTTAGGGGCGGGGGCGCTACGCCCTTAGCACATGCGTACCTGGGGGGAGTAGATGAGCGCGCGCCCCCGTCGGAAGAAGTTAATATCTCGCCAGAACCGGAACTGTTCTCCGAGAGTTCGGTCGCATTGAGAGCTAAGAGTGGTTTTCGGACTTCGGAACTGTCGATAGTGTAGAGTAAAAATTTCTCATAGGCTGAAAAGTACTTGTAATGAACAAATGTTTAGTATGATCGATTAATGGTAAAATAAACCGATATATAAATGGGGTTTACTCAAGAATTGTGGTCTGATAGGTTTTTTACTATGATATGCAAGACTTCGTTGACTCTTGAGTTCAATCGAGAGTAAGCTTTTAATATAGGTTATGTATTTTTGACTTCCGTCCTTATCTGGTGTTTACGGAGTATAATCATTGATAAAAGGTAGTTGATACTCAAAGGGTTTTCTTCTCAATAATAATAATTATGGTCAGATAAGTTTTGTATTCCTATATGCATGATTTCGTTAATTCGTGAGTTCGAGCGAGAGTAAGCTTATAATATAGGTTCTATATTTTCATCTCTATTTTTATGTGCAATGTAAACAGTATAGTCAATGGTAAAAAGTAGGTGATACTTAAAACGGGTTTTCATCTCAATAATGATAATCGTGGTTAGACGTTTTGTACTCCGATATTCAAGATTCGTTGATTCATCATTTTAATCGAGTATAAGCTTATAAATATAAGTTATGTATATCTAATCTTGCAGTCTTTTCATGTGTACCTTGCAAAGTATAGTCAATAGAAGTAGTTGATCCTTAAAATGTTTTTTTCTAAAGAGGTAATTGTGGTCAGATATGTTTTGTATTCCAATATCCAAGACTTTGTTGATTCATGAGTTCTATAGAGAGAAAGCTTATAAGCATAGGTTAGGCATTTTTAATCTTGTCTTTTTCTGTGAGTATCATGATGAAAAGTAGTTGATACTTAAAGGGTTTCCTTCTCAATAATTGTCGTGGTCAGATAAATTTCGTATTCTGATCGATATCCAAGACTTCGTTGATTCATGAGTTCTATCGGGAGAAAGCTTATAAATATAGCTCAGGTGTTTTTCATCTCGCATATTTTTTCTTGTGTGTAACTTTTTGTACTGCAATATTTAAAACTCCCTTAATTTATAAGTTCGATTTAGGCTAGACTTGAGAATTTTTTTGTCTTTCTTGTAACTAGTAATTTTTAAACATACCATGTTAGAAGAATGATGAAAAAAGTAGTTCATACCTAAAGGGTTTTCTTTTCAATACTTTTGTTTTTCTTTTCTTTTCAAGACAATTATTGTCAGATAGGTAATGTACTCCAATAGGCAAGATTTTCTTAATTCACACGTTCATAATCATAAATTCTATAGTGCCTAGGGGCACATAAGACCTTCAATCTAGATCGCCAGTTTCCTGTCCGATGCAGCAAGTCTAGCTTCATACTAGCTCGCCCATCCAGCCTCACTCCTCTCTTGTTCCATCCTACGTCACCAGGTCAAACGGGGACTTCCACGCTTTCTCTTTCCATCAGGGGTCCAGGTCAATGCTATATTAGGAATACTGTCTCTGATCATTCTTAAAATGTGTCCTATAAACTTCCAACGTCTAAATTTGATTTCATTTCCCATTTCATTATATTTTGCTTTATTTAATAATTCTTCATTCGATATATAGTATGGACAAAAATCTTTAAGATAATTCTTAAACATTTATTTTGAAAAGCATTTAGTTTATTGCACTGTGTTTTGGTAATTTTCCATGTTTCAGAATCGTATAAGAGAACTGAAAGTACTAGTGATTTGTACAGATTTAATTTGGTTTTTACATGTACGTATATTAGTTGCTCTCCACAATTTATTAAGATTCTTAAAACAGTTGCGAGCTTTTGAAATTCTAAGATTAATATTTTCAATACCACCATTTTTGTTTATAGTTGCTCCCAGATATGAAAAGGTGCTTACATCTTTTATTGAGTTATTTTGCACCTTGATGGGAATGCTAGAATTTTCTCATTAATTCTGAGAACTTTTGTTTTATTCGATACATACGTTCGATCGTAATAAAGTTAGCTTGTCGATAGATGTACTTTTCACCTTTCTGTATTCTCATGAGTAGCTTACAAAATATGGTCGAAATGATAAAAAGTAGACGATATCTGAAGGGTGTTCTCAATAACGATAGGGTCACTGTAGCCCATTTGGTAGAGTAGCGGATTAGCAACAGGAGGGGTGCGAATTTGAAGCCCGATCCAACCTAAAACCGTCGTGTATGGGGGCTGGTGCACGTTAAATCTGCCGTGGCCTCAAATGTCCTCAAGTTGACGTAGTGCGAAAGTTTGGAAAGTGGGTGCTAGCTCAGGTGTTGACCTCGTTTTCTGACCGTGGTACAAAATTACGAGGCTTTGTCCTCGGATATTTCCCTTCGGGATGGATCCGCCAATAGCCCGTCGTGTTTCTCCAGTGCGACTTGAATTCAACTACCTCCATCAATAAGGGAAATTTTGGTCTGATAGGTTTTGTATTATATTTGTATCTTAGTTAATTAAGAGTTCAAGATTAGTTGTTTAGAGGGAAATTTCTCATGTGTAGAAAACTGCTTGTAAAGTTAAAAGAACAATAAATCAAATAATTGGTACTGAGAGATTTCTCTTGTAAAGCAAGTGCAACTTTGGTGTACTGCAATCCAAAACCTTCATTAATTCGATAGATATATAATATTATATATATATATATATATATATATATATATATATATGTATTCGATAAAGTTCGATGGATATAGTTTTATAAACATTTCTGTGGGAGTTCAACGTTTGATATCACTGTATTTCCAAATAATTCTTTCATTAAATTTTTTCAGAATATTGTGAATTCATAAATTATTAAAAAAGTATGAATTAGATTCATTTGAATTGAAAATCAAGTTCATGATACTGATAAACTTTTGTAAGCCTTTTTGGATGACTTTTATTACATAAAAGATATTATTACATAGGGGAAAATGCTGCTTTGAAAATGCTTGAATAATGCCTTCAATACATTTTTAAGTGCGCAAAAAATCCTATTAAATCCTCACTTGATTTTTACGGTGATAAGCTTTAGTATTTCAGTGTTATTTTAAGCAACTCAGACCTTAATCGAAAACTGTAGTAAGTTTCGTTCAGCGTAATAACGATATATGTATTTTAGTGTATTATTGAAGTTATGGGGGAAATAGCATCAGACTGAAAGAACGTTAATCCCCAACTTATGACTCATCCAGCAGAAATCTTGATTCAGTTAATTTCCAAATTTTCAAGCAATAAAAGTCAATATTAGGTTAGGTTTAGGTTAGGTTTAACACATGATAGCTGGTTTTCTACATAAAGCATAATTTTGTCATGACAGAAATCACACATTCATCAAACTTAGTTGTATTTAAGATGGATATTAATTATTTTGCTTATTTACGATCAATTTTTATGATTATTAACTACTTGTTATTTTATTTACTATACATTTTGAAACTCTAAATCAGTATTTTCAATTGATATGCTATTATCTTAAATAATCTTTAAAATGATTTTTTACAAAAATAAATGCATTCTTGCTGTACAAGTGGCTCATCTGATACATTATCTACTTTATAAAATTCATAATTTAAAAAATAGTTTCTAAATAGCTATACATTTAGACCCAATTGCAACAAAGTAAACTAAAAATAATAAATGCTTTATTTTTAAA
The DNA here is from genome assembly GCA_933210815.1 of Meta bourneti. Lineage (NCBI taxonomy): Eukaryota > Metazoa > Arthropoda > Arachnida > Araneae > Tetragnathidae > Meta > Meta bourneti. The sequence goes on from OW119931.1 coordinate 42,778,476, forward strand.
ACAATCACATATGAATCATTAAATAAATGTTCCAAAATATCTTCTTCAACATGAACGTGTGAAGAATGATTGATTCGGAATTTTTTATACTGTAGTAATATATAACTTTGTCCAATAAAAAATGGACTTCATGATTTATTGTAACATGACTGCATGATTTATTGTAAAACGCACTGGCTGATTTATATCTAGATATGGGAATAAAAATTGAAGTGACTGTAGTAACTACAATTTCCTTTATTTCTTATGCAATGTAATTTATGAATGAATTTTCATTTGTCAGAAATCAGATTTGTCAATCTATTTGATTTTCAAGTTGGATATTCGTTTTTAAAATAATATATCTATCTGTACAGAAAATAGCTCTTTTATAAAATATTAGATATTTCAATGTTTGAAAAATATTCTTGTAGGTATTCATGAACCTCTTCCATTTCAGTTCTAAGTTATAGATAAGATGGTACCTACATGTTTATTATTTCAAATCACTTTTAATCCTGTGAGCGTTACAAAATTTCCGGGTAGGTAGTATTTCTTTACCCCGGCCCGATACACTTAATGACTAAATAACTGCACCGATTGTTTAAAGGTAGGTAGGTAGTTGAATGTACGTCACACTGGAGCAACACAATGGGTTATTGGAAACGTTCCGGGATCAATCCCAAAATGAACAATCCAAAGACAACACCTAGTAATTTTGAGCCACGGGCAAAAGATGAGGTCAAGACCTGTGCCGAGGCCCTACTCTCCAAATTTCCATAACATCCCACCTTAAGGACATTTGAGGTCAATACAGATTTAATGTGTAAAAGCCTCATGCATACGTCGATCTTTGTTTGGATCTAGCAGCCTATGATGGCTCAACACTTAGACATGTGCACTGCATTTAATAATTTTAGTAAGAGTGCAGAAGTATTGGGAATCCAGACGGCAAATGAAGTAAAATCAAGAGCCTGGCATGTTTTATTCATGTTGGATTGAGTTTCGAACTCGCAACCCTCCGGTTGCTAATCACGACTCATATCAACTGGGCGACCACGGCCTCATTGTTTGAAAGAATCCCAGAAAGTATTCTATTGATCAAAAAGATCAAAACCATGCAGGAACGACTGAGGGTTGCAGAACGGATATATGCATGTGATCTCAGAAGGTTAATACGTCGTTACATTGATTATTTCATTATTCCATTATTTTCTATTTAATCTTGCACAATTTTATACCATATTACAATAATTATTTTAACAGAATCCATTTCTTCGTTTGAACTATTGCTTATGCACAAGAATATTTAAAAGATTCTTGTACATGAATTGCCATTATTTTGTCAAGCAAAGGAAAAGTAGTTAATTATTATTTTTTTCGTGTCGAAATTTTCCTTCTTGAAACGGTAATTTTGAAATATTCCCTTGAAAGCAAAATTATGTAAATTGCCTTTATGAATAGTTTCTCATTAAGATTTTACCTCATTAAAGATCGTACTGAAGTGAAGAACGTTTTCATGGTATTTTGTTTTCAACAAAATCAATTCGCAATAAATAATCTGATTTAATCCTTCATAAAAAGCTAAGGACAGTGAATAAAAGTATTTTATCATATAATATTTTAACAAAAACAAAAGCTGCAGTTGGAAAGTAGTTATTAAAAACTCATTAAAACTTGCTCACTTCGATTCGTTTTAATTGCAACAAAGTATTTAAAAAGCGGGTCATTTCTTAACGTTTTATTAAACAGAGAATTCGCTGCATTAGGGGAGCGTGTTTAAATGAAGTTTTGTCTTCTTATCGTTTAAATACATTACAATCTCAGTAAAATTGAATAGGAGAGATGGCGTATTTTCTCAAAAAATCAACTTCTGTGTAATTCACGTAGGGAAACGCGTAAATGCTTATAAATTTATTAAAAACTAAAATCTATAAGTTATATTATAAAAATAAATAAGTTCTGTTTGGTAAGAATTAGAATAACTGTTAAAAAAAGCGTAATGTAAAACAAGCATGCCATTCGTCTTCTATACCTTAAGATTAGTGGTTTAGTACTTTCAAAAAATCATGCTGTAAGTAAATAATAGAAATTTCAGTGAAATGCAATACGAAATTTACGTCTGAGGTTATAAGAATGGGGGTATGTTATACTTTGACGGAAAAATCATACTGTCAGTAAATAATAGAAATTTCAGTAAAATGCAATACGAAATATACCTATGAGAGTCATGCATATATTACTCCATCATAGAACCTGCAATTTCCCTGCATTGTTTTATCATGCATGGAAACTGAATGCTGGTTACTGGATTATTAATTATGCAAACTGCATGATGGTAACGATAAATGATTATGGAAACCACATGAACAGAATATTCCCGTATTATTTCATCATGCAGGGATAATCAGTTTTAGACTTTTAATCAATAGAATCCTTTATAGTATTCTATCACCCATTGTGGTTATTTCATCGTCATGTGTAATGTAGAATAAAATCAATAGTACATTACCTAAAAATTTCAGATGGTAAAATTTTTTAGTCCTTTAAGATCATTTTCTCACATTTTTGTCTAAAATTTAAAGTGAGATGAACGATATATTTGGTCCATAGTCCTCATCATGTATTATGGATAGAACTAGTCGAGATATTATTGTACTCTTGTCTAAACTGTAGCACATGGGATATATTTGCTTGCAGTGGATACCCTCCCACGTTTATTTGCAAACGAGATAGCTGATTTGCTGGTAAAAAGAGGGTTGCGAGAGGATCAGTCACGGAAAATAGTGATCTCACCACCACGAATTTTTACGCCTTATACTACAAATCAAAGTAGTTTTATTTTATTGGTTAAACGCATCGGATGCCTTTTGATCAGATCTCCCGCATACTTTATTTTCCCTTTTGTATAGTTTAATATTTAAAGTATTCGGTCCTCCCAAAAGTAATTCGACTTTACAGAATAGATTTTAAAATAACGCAAACAAATCATTCAACTTTAATGCAAGATACAGTTAACTATTATTTTCAATTTGTTCCAATCTTAATTTTAAATTTCCAATACCCTCGCTATAGAAGCTCTCGTGTTTTGATTCAAAGAATGAATCGATCGCTCATCAGATCACCATATTTAAATTCAAGCATTTTCCTTTAAGGTGGTTTTGAAGGCTTCGGAAAATACGATAATTAGTATGAAACGCGTGTGGAGGCACTCAATAACCATGTCTCGTGCAGATTTTTTCGCAAAACATCAAATCACCCAGGCGACTCAGCCCCCCCTACATCCCGGATTTGGCACCCTGCGACTTCTGGCTCTTCCTAAAACTAAAATCATCTCTGAAAGGGAAGGAACTTCTGACCAGAAATTCGATTCAGAACACGACGAGGCAGCTGATGGTGATACCAACAATTGACATTACAGAGTATTTTGAATAGTGGAAAAGATCCTCGTAGAAGTGTGTAAGGTAAAAAGTTTCCTATTTCGAAGGATATCCGAGTGGATTAAAGTCCTAGATTCAATTTATCTTGTTTCATATTACATGGCAATATTTTCCTAATGATAGTTCGATCTACAGGAAGCAGTTCATAATATAGATGACGTTTGACAACCATGGTAACACTTATTTTTCACTCTTAAATTCATTAAAAATAAACCGACTCATGATTACTCAAAACACTTCGCAGATGCTAACAGAATATACACATTATACAATTGCGCAATACGTCATTTCATCATTCATCTTGATATTTATCAAATATATAATGGGTCATCCCGTTAGTAAGCAGTCTTTTTCCTATTTAAGAAAAAGGCTGCTTACTAACTGGATGACCCATTATATATATGAGCTTCAACAATACCATACTCTACAGCCTAAAGCTACCACAAGCGTATTTTTAAAAGCAATATTCATTCTACACCATCGCGATCCTGAAGCGTACTTTAAATTTTTATACTTACCCCTATCTTCAAAGTCGCAGCAGCTGCGCCTGGAGATATGTCCACAATTAAATCCATAGCTCCTAGTGTTGACATAAACCGTTACAATAACAACCCTGGGGGTATTCAAAATCCGCCTACCATAAAAAGCCATTTAAGGGGAGAAATATTTCACGGAATAAAGTCTTTTAGGGTGCCTTTTTAATCAGGTGGAATATGAAGACATGAAGTGGTCTTTGTTTCCTATTTCCAGCTTGCCCCAGAAATTGTACTTTGGGGATCGCTGGTTGTTAAATATTTTTTTATTCATAAGGGTAGAGCACAATAAATAGCCGAGGCTCAAATTTTCATTACATTAGCAAAGTGTTTTTAGTTTGTTTCTTACAATCATGTTTCTGTTTTTTTTATATCTCTTCCCTCTTATAAAGCGAATTGTTATAGATTTTCATTCTTCTCATACCGTCTTGCGTGAAATTTTCAAATTTTAAAGCTTAAAAGGAAAAAAACGTGCTATCGAAATATAAAGATACAATTTTTAAATAATAATTAACCCTTTGAGCGTCACTAGTTTTCTGAGTAATGTAGTACAACTTTTATATCACAACACCTAACGAATCGATGACCATATTTATTGATTGAAGAAATCCTTTATTCTTTCCTTTTCTTTCTTTTAGCTACTTTTAGAAAGATTATTTTGGTCTAAAAGGTCAAAACTGGTTACTAGTTATTCAGAAAAAACTGCAGGTTATAGAACGGATACGTTTGAATCTCTGAGAAGGTTAAAGCTGATGATACTAACATTGAAAAAGAATTTAAAAGCATTTGTCGTAAGAGATACTTTAGGATATTTCATCCCAAAAATGTTCAAAATACGACTAAAATGGTGTAGAATGTTAAAATTGTATTCTGAAGTACTATTTTATTAATGTGTGCTGCAAATTAATTTATTGCATTGAAATATATCTAAAGTCCATGTCATATTTATCATTTTTTTAAAGTTACAAATAATTTAGTGCTACTTTTTAAACAAGTCTTTTCATATAAAATTCAAGAAGGCAACTACAGTTAATGGTTGAAAAACAAAACCATTAACTGTATAAGACAACCATAGAAGTACAAAAACATGTAAATGAACTCTTAAAAATGTCTTAGAATCTCGCACATCTCGAATCTTGAAAGTAGAATTTCACACAAGTATCGTAACTATAAATAAATTACGTTTTTCTGCTTAAAAAATAAATCGCTCAACTGGTGAAGTTTTAATTCTGATTGGTATTTTTATGCACTTTACCTATTCGAGCCATGGAACCAATTGTTTCAAAAACTAACTTATCTAATAGCTAAAAAGTTAATTTGATTCTAAAAAGTTAAAAAGCTAATTTGAAGTGAACTTTAAGAAGTTCGTGAAAACGAAAAATTGATTACTGAACAATTGGTTTACCTATGTGTGAGAAGGATTGGTTATGTTAACGAGGTTCCTAAATTGACTAAGTCTTTTGTTATAATTGCTCGGTATAAAAAAGGACGAATTGGAAAAGGCAGACTATATCTTCTTTTGAGTTGGTTGGTAGTGTTTTTATGGAACAGGAACCATATTTGACCAATCTGCTGTAAACAACGTCAAAGTAAATGGGCATACAAACAATGAAAGTTTTTCTGATACAGAAGGGGGAAATACACCCAGGAAGGAATAGGAACAGGTCCTTTTTCTGGGACAAAGTTGGTTACTGTAATGAAGACAGAATGGTAAGATATCCGATTGCTGCTGTCTAATGACATATGGCAGTTTTTTAAGAAGGGTATTCTCCACACACTGCATTGGTGACATACAAATTACTGACATAAATAAAATCTCGCTGATATATTTTCTCTCAGTGTTCAATCATTCTTGTTTGTACGGCGTATTATTAGCAGGAAATGAATAATTTATTTTATTATTATTGCCCCACAAATATAAGCATAATTAAGCAATTATCGCCTGACATGATACTCTTCTAACCCTCCAAGTGGTTTCTACTAGATATTTCATACATAACGATCTGACCAATTTTGCTAATGACGAAGTATCTCGTCAGCAAGATATTCCCGATTTTTTTTATTATGACGAGATCACGATCTGGTCAATTTTCTTCTAGTGACGAGATATCTCGTCAATCAAAATCTGGTCAGTTTTGCAAATGACGAGATACCTCGTCGAGACAACTACCAGGAAGGTTAAAAACAATATTAAAATCCTCGTCACTTTCCTGTAATAGTCCTGTTTTAATTTTGGTGAATATAAATATAATTGAAATGAAAGTTTCGTGTAGGAATGGTGAATCAGGTTAACTTTCCAAGGGGTTTCGGCGAGATACCTCGTCCATCAAGACAAGATCAATTTTGCTAACGACGATATATCTCGTCATCAAAATATTGTCTATTGTTTGATGATGACGATACCAAGATCTGGTCAGTTTTTTTTCTAAGGGCAAAATATCGCGTTCATCAAGATCTGGTCAGTTTTGCTTACTGACGAGATACCTCGTCAGACAACCACCAGTAGGGTTAAGCAAACTATTCAAGTGGTTTTGAACAAATCTATTAGTTAAATTAGGGGACAAGTGGTAAAGTAAACAAAGCACTTACACAAATGGCGTCTTTAGCGTGGATTATGGTTGCAAGTTTATCGTTCGATATCAAAAGCAACAACATCGATAACGAGTTGGCAGAGCTAAAAACATCCAGGGCGTTCTCAATTCATGCTTTTGTGTATATCAGCCTTCTCATGACGCGCTTTCACACCTTTTCAAAAGTAGACTGACCCAAGATCGACACCTTTCTAGCTGGAGACTATAGCTGTGTTTTGGTTTGAATAAACGAGGCCATAAAGTAATAATTGTCTTTCTTCTACAGTAATCAAGTTCTCAAAGGTTTATAATTAAACATATTAATCAACTGAGCTTCACGAGATTTACGAGATGGTAGAGTCGTAATGACTAAAGAACCACATTTTTGTATAGAATCCATGGATTCTTCAACCTGAAGAAATATCCTATTGGTATTCCTTTAGAATAGTCTTTTTTGGAACGATTGTTGATACTTTCTTTGGAATAGAATAGAATGTAGGGATTTTATTGGCTCATTCTGGGGGCTGAACAGAATCCCTTGGAAAGATTATATTGGTTATTTCCTTAGAATAGAATCCTTTGAAAGGATAATATCGCTTATTTCCAAAGAAAATAATCTCTTTTGGCAAGATTATATGGATAATTTCCTTAAAATATAATCCTTTCGAAAGATTCTATTGGTCCTTTCCTTAGAATATAATCCTATGGTAAGAATCTATTGATCCTCTCCATAGAATAAAATCCTTTACTAAGATTATGTTGGTCATTTCCTTAGAATAGAACCCTTTAGAAAGATTCAATTGATCAATAAGATCAAAACCTGTTAGATGCATGCAGAGAGAATTCCATGTTTTAAGGTGGAATTATGCGTGTGAACCCCGAAGAGGTTTAAAAATAATAATTCGGTTGTTTTTTAGAATAAAAGAATACGGCATTTACAAAGGACGGCAGGATTTTTGACCTTAAATAGACACTAAAGAAAGATAGAAAATTGATCGTTATGGAAATTTTATCATTCGTACCTACTATTCAATAGATTGGAGTGCTTTTTCCTTTAAAATATGTTTTACTCCATCTCTACAATGAATTCTCTTGCCTTCCGTTTACCTTTCGTATACATTAATCTAATGATTGAAAAGGAATTCTTTACTAGGCTATTTTCGGAATTCCTTATCCGACTGATCATAATGAACCTAAAGTTAACTATTAAGGAAGAGCATCCTTTCATTGCCAGACCATTATCAGATTCCTCTGTGTTACTAACGAAATCATTTATTCCCGAAAAGGGAAGAATTAATGCAATGAATGGAAACAATCCTTACATGTAAGTAACTATTTTATTAATGGAGATTCTTTGACAATTCGGTTAGCCTAAAATAATTCAGTTTAGCTAGGATGAATGAATTAAATTAAAGCAAATAGAGCTGCAAGTAATTCACCTGGGAATCAAAAGTTATATTGATATCCAACTGGACACTGATTAAACCGAATGAAAGGAGCGTAGTTATTCCACAAATGACAAGTTAAACCAATCTTTAAAGACAGTAGAGTGGTAAAACAGTTGTTTTGTCTTAGTTCATTGTGCATAGTTGTATTAAATTTGCAAGTAGATAGATAGTTGAATTTACATCGCACTGGTCGTTTATTTTAACCTTCTGAAGGGTTCAAACTCATATACATTCAGCAACATGTAGTTTTCCTTGCAACACTAACACGAATCTTTCCAAGGATATTTCAACCAATAGATGTAGATAGTCATTACGGGTTCGCGGCAGCCCGGTTGGAAGAGTAACGGCCTAGTAACCGTAGTGTTGCGAGTTCAAATCCAACAAAGACCGTCGTGTACAATAGGGCTAGTACACGTTAAATCTGCCGTGGCCTCAAATGTCCTCATGTTGGTGTGGTGTGAAAGTTTGGAGAGTGGAGTGCCAGCTCAGGTGTGAAAGCAATGCTACACTTCTCGAAAATCTCGTGACGCTCAGAGGGTTAAGCGATGTAAACTACTTTAACATTTATGACGTGAATACGTCTTTAAAATCAGACAAGTATGGAAAGTTGAACGTTACAAAAAAAGGGACATCAAGTTCGGTCTAATAATTTTTATATTATCAACGCCAACCAAACCAATCTACTGTCATTTGATAGCTGAGGAAACAAATACATATTAATGACCTTGTCGCAATAAGCGGTAATGAAGGGGAGTGGACGAAGTTTTGGGGATTTTCAGCTGCGCCATGCAAACTTCAAATAAGTTACACTCGGGTGGGTTGGTTTTGGGGTTTTATGGCGCAAGGGCCATATTTGCGCCAGACACAAGATATACAACATCAAGTAATAGACAGACACACACACAATGAAAGCTTTACTGACACAGGAGAGAGAAATACACCCAGGGAGGAATTCACCTGCCAGGAATCGAACCTGCGCCTCCTACAACTCGAAGGTTTGCTAGCGCAGTGGGCATACCCACTGAGCCACGACGGCCCCAAAGTTTAACTCGGGACTGTACAGCGCTATGACATCGAAATAGGTTTCAATCGAAAGCTAACGTCGAGATCTGTCGAGATAAGAAGTGAATATGAGTGTTGGTTATGAAACTTTGGATCGCATTTGAAAAATTGTAAAACTTTCACAAACTCATCGAAAAGTGAAGCAGAAATACATCGAACGTGGTCCACGCGGAATAGCAACTCGTCACCTTTCTTTAAATAAATGAATTTATTTTTTAATTTATCTTTCTTGCATTTGCTGCATCGAAATAAATACTATGATAACAAGACGTATCTTAAGACCTAGCGGCCGTTCTCTGACACAGCCCACCCGGTTTTTTTGTATATTTTGACATGACACATTTTGTCAATTTTCGTGAGTTTAAATGTAAGCTGAAAATATTACTTAAATATCTTTAATATTAAATGATTATACGATCGCATAAAAGTAAATAAGGGAATCATTGATTGTTGTTCACTTTACTGTCAGTGCTTGTTGAATCAAGACCAATAAAACCGGGACTTACGGCTTAAAGTAAATGTGTAAAAAGTAATAATAAATAAGTCTACAAAAATAATATATTTTTCAATTTTTATGGTAAATAGTTGATAATAACACTCATATACTACTGAAGTGAACCAAATGATTCTATTCGGTTCATTTCAGGGGAATATCTTCTGGATTCATTTTGAAAACCTTTTTATTATATTTCTTAGGCATTATTACCTTCCTCCACAAAACCTTAACAAATCAACCAACCTTGGGATTTACTAATATAACTTTATTTTCCTTGTAAATACAGTAAATTATTTCGTCTCTTTGTTGAGGGAGAAGTTGGTTGAGTTTTATGGCCCAAGGGTCGTTTTTGGCCAGATGCGCCAAAAAAACGCAAATAACATTAATTAATTGACACATACACAAGAATGTTTTACGCTAAGGGGATTTAAATTTAAAGAAAGGATATAAAAATGCAAAAAAGTTTTTTCCTTGATTGCTACACTTGGTAGTAAGTGGCAAAATGCCATATTAGCCGTGCATACTCACAGGCATACCATTCCTTCATTCACAAATTCAATGGAGTCAACACGACTTTTACTAAAACCCAATACATAAGAAATCTCTTTATTGTCAAACAATACATGTATTTTAACCCTCTGAGGGGTTAACACGCATGTATCCGTATTGCAACCTTGCAAACAATTTTTTCTGCATGCTTTCTAACCAGTTTTGACCATCTTGACCAATACAATCTTTCCGAGAATTCGTTCAACTAATCACTGTGATTATTTAATCGTTATATGTGTGTTGTGTGGTAAAAGCAACCCTACACCACTCGGAAATCTCGTGACTCTCAGAAGGTTTAAAAGAAATTTTTTAAACCATCTTTAAAATAATTACATCTGGTAAGAGACATACAGCTCGTTGTGTTTCTCCAGTGTGACGTAAATTTAACAACCTACCTATCTGTAAGAGTCAAGATTTATGATTATGTAAACTAATTCCCATGCAAATTCAGCTTGAAGATCCAGCGATATTTCACTTAATGCAAATGTAAAATCGAAAATTCAGTTTCGATAAGTATGATAAAATAAAGCTACTCCAATCTTAAGTGATTCCAATATATATCATGCATCAGTAAGACCGAGAATAGTACTTACTCAATGCTTCACACATGTGCAGTATCCTGTTCAATTTTTGCAAAAATCCATATCGCTACCACAGCCTTTAGCGTCATTTCAAACCAATCTCCTACGAATTGTTTTTCTCTGTAGAAAGATTAAATTCTGTATATCGGAAGATTTAATGTGTCATTCTTTCATCTCAATTGAAAGGGACATGTCTATTATTAAATAGGAAAATATTTTTATGTCCATTACTTTATTTTGCATATCTTGTGTTTGGCACAACTTGGCCAGATATTGTCCTTTTAGCGTAAGGACCATTTTTGGCCAAACTGTGCCAAACACGAGACATAAAAAATCAAGTAATGGACCCACACAAGAAAAGGGTAATCTTAGATGAAGGACATAAGAACTGTCAAAACAGTATTCCTTGGCTCTAACACTTGGTTGTAAATGACAAAATGCCATATTAGCGGTACATGCCCGTAGTCATATCATTCCTTTATTCCCAAATCCTATAGTCAATATGTATTTTGCTAAAACCAATATACAACAAATCTCTTTACTGTAAGATAGATTTAAAAAGAAGGCATAGATTTTAAAAAGGATTAAATACAGCCATTGGGGGGGTATTTCAATTAACGTCACACTGGAGCAACACAATGGGCTATTGGTGACGGTCCGGGATCAATCCCAAAGATACAGCCATTGGGAAATAAATTATGTATGTTACAAGATAAGATATATGATTGTGTAAACTAATTCCCAAATTCAAGTTGAAGATCGAGCGATATTTTACTTAATGCAAATTCAAAACAGAAAATGCAATTTCGATAAACACTAAAATAAAGCTACTCCCATCTTAGTGACTCCAACATGATGCACGTATCTTTAAGACCGAAAATACTACTACTAATAATAAAAGATATAAATAAAGGATATAAGAAATGTCAAAACTCTTCCTTGGTTGTAAGTGACAAGTGCCATATTAGTATTGCATTATCTATAGTCATATTCCTTAATTCTCAAATCCCATAGTCAGCATGCCTTTTGATAACACCATTATTTAACAAATCTTTTTACTGTAAAAATACACAGATTTTTAAAAGGATAATGAATAACCAGTAAAGAGTTATCTCTATTACAAGAGAAGATTTTTGATTATGTAAACTAATTCCCACACAAATTCAAGTTGAAGATCAAGTGATACTTAATGCAAATCTAAAACAGAAAATCCAATTTCCATAAACACGGTAAAATAAAGCTATCCCCGTCTTAGTGACTCCGAAATGATGAGCGTATCTTTAAGACCGAAAATAATACTCAATGTGCAGTATCAATTTCAATTTTTGAAAAAATCCATACTTCCGTACCCAAAGCTCTCCCTGCCATTCCAAACCCATCTCCTACAAATTGTTTTCCTCTGCAGGAAGATCAAATTCTGTATATCGGAAGAGCTTTAATATTGCTGTCCTTCATCTCGACTGAAAGGGACATGTCTATCGATAAAGTCGGATAGAAATTGAACTTCAAAACTTGGAGATCGGAACGCGTTTGCATGCAGAAAAAAAGATCAAAGTATTTACTTCTGTCGCATGTAGATAAGAATGAGAAAGCATTATCCGAAGGAGTTGGACGGAGGAGTTTTTTCGGGAGTTTCTAATACGGAGCTGATTACTTTGTTGAGTTCCTGGAAGGAACGGATTGCAGAAGAGCCATTTGCATATCCAAATAATTTCCAGTTCCGCTACCTGTGTGCGAGACTATCTCGGATTGGAATTTCGACGTTGGAACTAAAAGCGTAGGAATATGTACGATGTCTTGATATAGGACTCGGCGGATAGTTTGATTTTCGTTCTGAAGTCTCTAAAGGGATGCGGCTTATCATTAAAATTTTGTATATTCAAACTTACTACCTCAATAGAGGATTATATGTTCATGTTATATTTTATATTCAGTCATATTGAAGGTAAAATAAAATATTCAACAGGTTTGGGAAAATTCTACTTCAAAACCGCACCTTCCGAGAGGGATATTTTCATTGTAAACAGATAAACTAGACGGAAAGTGAAGAAGCGGGGTAACGTATTTCCTGTAAGTATTCCGAACATGACGTCATTTGACCTTTTTTGCCCAATGCCTCGCGTCTAACAGAAGCTGAATACATTTTCTCTTTAGTGTGGCCGATTAACCTAGTGTTTCGATTTAGCCTAGGACACTGGACTGGTCAAAAGGCCCAATACCTTATCCGGGTATGACTACGTAGTATTTCTTTTATTCATTTTGTCGATGATATTGTTTATAATGCAAAACTGGAGGGCTTAAATCATCTAACGATGACCCTCTCTCTTCTGTGAGTCTTTTTCTGTCATGCTAAATGTAGGTGGTGGTAATGTTTCTGCGGCGGAAGTGTTTTCTGTACGTTTTCCGAACGTGACGCCACTTGAAATGTTTTTAGAATACGGTTTTAGCACGTCGTTAATAAATATTTCCAATCATTGGAAATATTTGAATATGAATCAGATTAAATGATAAAATGAATGAATTGAATCAGAATGAAATGAAAGTTGAATCAGATGCACGGCCATAAGAACAGAAAATATGATGCTGAAAATTAAATGAACTGAGAAATTGCTTTTTATTTTCAAGCATACTTTAAGTTTGTACTTGATATATCTTCCATGTGCATTCATTATAAATAAATATATATAAGGGCCGCGGTGGCCCGGTTGGAAAAGTAACGGACTAGCAACCGAAGTGTTGAGAGTTCGAATTCAGCCAAACACCGTCGTATACAAAGGGGACTGGTGCACGTTAAATCTGTCGTGGCCTCAAATGTCCTCACATTGGCGTGGTGTGGAAGTTTTGAGAGTGGGGTGCCAGCTCAGGTGTTGCCTCGTCATCTGACCGTGGTTCAAAATTACGATTGTTGTCATCGAATCTTTCCCTTTGGGATTGATTCCGAACCGTCACCAATAGCCCGTTGTGTTGCTCCAGTGTGACGTTAATTGAAAATACCAAATACCAATAAATATATATAAAGATATTTTCATAGATTTAAACTAATATTATTTATATCACCAATGCTGCTGTGTCAGAAAAATTCTATACGTCTTTACTCTTTAATTATATAGGTTAATGAATAGCATAAAATAATTCATTAATGTAATTTTGTAAATTTTCCAAACTAAATTAGCTCAAGTATTGACCTCGTCACATGAATAAGGTTCAAAATTATGAGACGTTATACTAGGATCTTTCGCATAGGGATTAATTCCGAACCTTCGTCAATAGCTCGTGTGTTACTCCAGTGCGACATAAATTCAACTACCTACCTTACTCGAAACTAAATTCTGTGAACTTAAACATTCACCACTCGCATTGGAATTTTTAATATCAGCTCAGGAATCAGTGAACACACAAAAAGCTATTAAAAAATTATTTGGTTTTAGTGGTAATACTATCACAAATCACAATATTTCAAAAAACAATTAATAATTGTGGAATATTTGCAGCTCGTATTGTTAAATTTGTTTTTCCAGACATTTAGATTCCTATCTTTTGAAGTAATCACATCAAGATGATATTGTTATCGTTATTGTTAAAAAACAATAACCAAACAACTTAATGTTTCTTTTAAAACGTATTTTGTATGCAATATTAATTTAAAATTAATATCGAAACAATTAATAGCAATCTTGTTACATTTTGATAGAAATTAATTGAAAGGAATATTTATACTATGCAAAATTTCTACTCCTTGTTAGAAGAAAATCTTCCAAAACTACCTTTTATTAGGTTTTCATAGAAACAAAACTAACGAAAGGAAAGAGTTAAATACTCAGATTTTAGCTCTCCAAATTACTATGTCAGCCGTTGTTTCTATGACCCAAATATCCTATTAATTGCCAAAGTGGACAATATTGGATTGGATTGGACGCTATAGGCGGACACTGTTACACCTGTGTGGCTTTCAGCTATATAGTCCGACTTACGGAGGAGTTTATGGGATTAGGAGAGCCGAGCAATCCACTATACACACAAAACATTCAAGACAGTACACAAAAAAAGGATATCAAGTGAAGGGCCAAACATGCAAGCACAGAAAAAATATTACGTAAGAAAGGATTACAAAATTTGTTAAATTTACAGAGAACCAAATGATAATACCATAAAAGTAGTACATATAGTAATAATATAATACAAATGATACTAATAACATAAAAAATAATCTATATATAAAAAACGGTAATAATACACAATGAACAAGGATACGTATTAAGAACAAAAAAAAATTCAGAGAGCAAACCACTAAGACAACTAAAAAAATACAGATATACTAATTTCGTAAGAAAATCTAGGTTATATCGAGAACTTTCGACTTCTCAGCTCTCACAGATACATGATTTTAAGGATTTTATGGTGGCAGTGTCTATTCTTGGCAGTACTTCGGCAACAATGAGAGTAATTTTGTAGAGAAGGTTTCGTCAAATTCCACGGACTTGTGAGATCACAGTCAAAAAGGTAGTGAATGGGATCATATTCTCAGCCGCAGATGCACAAGCGCACTCAAGCATTAGAAGCAATATAAAACTGTATATTTACATGTTCTAAAACTAATTGCATCATTCTTCAAAAAGTATTCTATTACAGTTAAAGCTAAAATTAGAATACCAAAAACCATGGAAACGTCTCACGCGCAATAATGAAGAAATTAAATTGAAACCTCAATCATGCACTCGAACTCTTAACGACACTCTTCTCAATAAATTAATATCTAAAAACAACACTAACTGAAGTCCCCACACGAAGCAAAACCTAAACTTGATTAGTCCCTTCAGACGAACTCCAGAACGCTTTTAAATGTCTGAAAAGCATACTTCCGCAGTTCCGTTCAAACCGATAGGCTTCAATTGCCAACGCAAACCACGCTCACTATCAGAGCACGCGGAATACCTGAACATCCCATTTGGGAAAATGACACGTGTCTTATCAAACAACGCGACATGCCGTTCTCGCTGTCAAAGATCTGTCAAACTGTTGAATTGGAATCCGCGCAGGAAATACGGATGGAGGATTGTGTCAATGTAAGACTACTTCCGAATTCTTGCTAGTTCGGCCTGTGACTGACAGCACTATGTGGAGAAAGAGTGGATAGATTCGATGTAACTGGATGATCTGGTCTGTGTTAGAAATGTAACGAAAATATGTACTCTGCGCGGTGTTTAGACTCGTGATTAATTGAATAAAAAGAAATTATCGCCTTAAACGTTTGGCGTTATTTGAGAGTATATTTTAGAGCCAGTACACCGATGTAGTGTTATTTACTCTGTTCATGGCAAAAGATTTACTCACTATTTAATTTTCATTTTTGCTCAGTGCCCTCAGGGACATTTTGGTGTGTACCGGCTTCATTGGCTCGAGGCACCCAAGTGATCTTCTCTTTTCCCATGGGGAAAAGAAAACCCTTCCTGAATAAAACCTTTTCCCTGTCTTTGGTAAACATGGGTGATCGCGCTCCCTGGATACTCAAGCAATTTTTTTCTACTTTCATCCCATTACTCTATTCCTCAATCCCTCTTTTTTCCACTTCGTGACATTTACTTGACGTTGTCTTGTGTTTCGCGCAGCTTGGCCAAATATTACATATAAGACGCCAAGGTAACCAACCATTTTTGCTCAGCCTAACTGACTATAAATTGCATTTAATGCTGATGTTTAAGTTTTATGAGTGAATGCTATCTAAATGTCACATGAAACTTTATTTTAAGTCTAGTCATTCTATCAATTAGACCACTTAATGTACACACATGTCCAAAAGTTAAGGACAATACAATCCGAGATGAATCCAGTTCCAAGTACCCGCACCGAGTATCTCAAATGACAAATGAATATTCTATAAGATATGTGGAAGAAAACAAGAACACACAAGTGTTGCTATAATTATGATTAATAAAGGGTTGATGTCGAAAGCTCAAAACATGCCAACTACAATACTAATAACTTCTACATTCTATGGCTGGAGCTAAATGAATTAATGTAATGATACTCTATCTTAACTAAGTTTATTCGAGCCAGAATAAGCTCCTAACTTATATTGATAAAGAAATTTTAAGTTATATTAAATTAATTGATAGAAGGGGCAAAAAGGGTTTGAGATTAAATTTAAACTATCCTCATTCATTATTAGGGCAACATAATAACTAAAATATATTCTTATCCTGAAAAGTATATTTTCTAAACTTAACATTTTGAATATTACTCCATTTTAATCATACATCCCATACTGCATAAAAAATCCAAAATAACAATAAAAATTAATACAACTCATAAAAGTGCCGTATCTTCAGCTTTATACTATCACAAATGATTCTTTTGAAATGACTAGATTAAACCGAGCTAAACACGAATGTATTCACATCTATTATTCACTTTTACATGCAATTTAAATACGCCATGTGATTAATACTGCGCTCTTTCCTGCTACAAATAGATGGAAACTACTTATGGATGCGAAAAGAACTCACTTTTACAAAATATTTGAAAATAATTCACGATCTAGGTTAACACATTTACTTATTCAAGCATAATCGTTTTGCGAATTTCGACGAAATTATGCCGAGGCAAGCGCTTTTCTTTGTAGTTCAAAGAATCGGAAGATACCCGGTATCATTAAAAATGAATTAACCAGACCATTCATTTCTCATTGAATTTTGTAATGACAGGAAGAGGAAATTCGTGGCTGACATCAGAAATACTTTTTAAAATATTCAGCAAAGAAACTGCTCTTCTGGACTAGTAATCATGTAAGTCACTATATGAGTCGTTGAATTTGCTTAGGATTATGCTTTGAATTTTGCTTATAAGATGATTTATGGTTAAAGATTCCCTTACATTTGCCATTTAAAATAAAATTTTTATTTAAGTTTTAATAATTTTATTAACCTTCCTGGTTGTCTTGACATATCTTGATGTATGAGATGTCTTGTCATTAGAAGAAAAATGACCAGATCTTGATCTCGTCATCATTAAAAAAACTACAATAAATATATTTTTGACGATACATCTCGTCATTAGAAAAATTGATCAGATTTTAATGGACGAGATATCTCGTGGAAACCACCTGGAGGGTTAAATTTAAAATAAAATAAAATGTATTGATGCATTGATATCTAAGACAGGGAAAACTTTATGAATCCTTATGTAAGCCATGTATCAGAAATCCATGTTCTACGTTTAACTAAGTAATATTTGAAAAACTTTCAAAATACTTAAGTGTCATCATCCGAATAGTATTGTGGTGGTCTTAGCCACCACTACAAGAAATAACGTACAATACGGTGGTATATATCGCAGTGTGTAACCTACTTCCACCAAGAAGTACTTATTTGGTAGGTAAAATTGCATTGCTATATATGCTAACGTATTGTGAGTTAATTTTTGCATTGGTCACTGGGTTCACCACAATGTTCCCTCTCTTGTAGTGGTGACCGAACGATGTGATTATAAACACGCGCCTTTTCAGAAACAAGCATGATGGTGCATCTAACAGAACCCGATAGCATTCGCAACATTCGGCATTCACTACGATGGATGTTCCACAGTGAACAGTTGAATTGCCAGTTACTTTCAACTGCCTGAAGCTGCTTCTATTCCTATATTCCTCCTTCACTCTTCGTTGCCACTCAATCTTCTCTTCTTCACACGGAACATGATACTCGACTATTAAAAGCAACACTCCACATTCACAATCATACGTTGCATGACCACGCATACGCAAGTACACCCGTGTTCTTATTACAGCTCTCACGGCTGCACGAAATTAGCATTCAAGTAAATAGTTGGTAGCATCTATCGAATTCAGACACTGCTTAACTCTGAAGGGGAGTATTGTGGTGAATTTAGTCACCACTGCACAAATTAACTCACAACACGGTAATACACATAGCAGTGTATCCTATCTTCTCCAAGAAGTACAGAGTGTCCTAAAAGTTCCCGTACTGACGATTCATGAATTTATTATATAAAAACAAGAACTTTAAAACAATTATTTTTATGCTAATGGTGAAAAGCACTTTTAACATAACGTAGGGAAAAAATTTGAACTCACATTTATAATAAATGTTCAAAATGTCCGCCCCTTTCTTGGAGGCAAAGCTGAAATAGTTTGAGCATTTTTATAGAAACGCGTTTCAAGATGCTGGGAGTGACTTCTATCCTTTGAATAATGGCAATTTTCAAATCATCTATTGTTTAGGGATTATCTTCATAAACTTTGTTCTTTAAACATCCCCACAAAAAAGTCAGGGATGCTCAGATCAGGGGGGAACGAGGTGGCCAAAGATTTCTTGAGATGAGTCGATCGACAAAAAATCTTGAAGCATGCCCATGGTTTCATAACTTGTATGGCAAGTTGCACCGTCTTAGTGGAACCAAGAATCTCGTTCATTCACCTCTAATAATGCAAGAAATTTTGGATAAGTTCTCTGTATACAGTGCCATCAACAGTTGACTCGAAAAACAGAGACCCAACAATCCTTTTGAGTGATACGGCATACCAAATGCCAATTTTTTGAGAATGTAAAGGTTCTTGCATAAATGAAATGGGGATTTGTCGCTGCCCAAATGCGGGAGTTTTGCGCGTTCATATAACCGCTTAAATGAAACCATGCATCATCAGAGAAAAATGTTTTGTTCAAAATGTTGATGTCGTTGCAAATAAATCTCAGGAACAATCGGCAATAATAAAGCCGCTTCTCATTGTCCGGTGACTTTAGCTCCTGTAACATTTTTACACGATAAGCACGAAAATGCAAAGCTCTTAAAGCCTTATGTGTCGATCCACGTAATGTGCCCCTTTGTTGCGACAAACGCCTCACGGATTGATGAGGAGATTGAAATATCGTACGTTGAGTTTCTTGCACAAAGTCTGGTGTAACGACTTTCGGTCTTCCACCGAACCTGTCTCACGAAATCGCCGAACGAGTTGATATAGAGTATCTTTACTCGGTATTGCATCATCTGGATATTTATGTCGCCAAAATTCTCTACATCTTCTTTCATATGATTTACATTCAAAATAAACCTCAAGCAGCGCAATTCTCTAAATGCGTGATAAACTCATTTTGCAATGAAGAACAAAACGACATGGAACTTTATTATCGCACAACTTGAGCGAGAAGAAAACCAAACAATAAAAATTAAAGAATCCATAAAATTATAAGCAGACAATAAAATTCAATAATTAAAAAAAACACGGGCAAATTATTTTTTTAAAGTTGGAGTACGGGAAGTTTTAGGACACTCTACTTTCATAGGCAAAGTTGCACTGTCTTTTTGGCGTCTTACCAAAGTATCATTGTTTGTTGTGAACCTTTACTCTTTCCTTTCCCCTAAGAAATAAAACAAAGGGTAAGAAAATATTCACTGAATAACTTTTTAGTTAAACATATATGTTCTTTATAAAAATATACCCATACACTTTATTGTAAATTAATGCTTTTGTAAAAATTATTTAAAAATAAGACGAGGTAAAACCATTACTATGATACTGAGGTGCTCGATATTTTCATTCTCTGTTACATACACATTAATTAATTATTCATTTTTTAAAATACGCAGCACATTTTAGGACATACTGAAAAATAATTGTAAAAATGTTGTTATTTCTATAATTCATAAATAATATATTTTTACAGTTGTTTTTTCATTGTGTAACATTGAAAAATACGTGTGCCTATCAGGATCACTGCGACTAACGGTGGGTTAGCCCTACAAAGTGATTTCTACGAGATATCTCGTCATCAAGGTATTACCTATTTTTTTATGTTGATGAGATTAAGATTGGTCAGTTTTCTTCTAATGACGAGATGTCTATCAAGATCTAGTCAGTTTTACTAATGACTAGTACCTAGTCAAGACAACCACCAGGAAGGCTAAAGAAGAAAAGAGAGAGATAAACAGGTTTGTATAAGCCATACTGTTTTTATCTGTATTCAGTAGAAACACATGTTCATTAAGTCAAAATTATTTATTTAAAAGTTTTCTTTAAGTTTTTCTTTCTAAAGCTTTTTAAAGAAACCAAAATCTAAATCCTTGATGTGATTTAGCTGTACTTGCTTCGAAACATGTTGGAAATATTTTAGTAAGATTCAAAAAGGATTCCACAGGATTTAAAAAGCATTTTTTAAACACATATAAACTCATAAAAAGAAACAATGTGCTTCCAAACTAGAACAGTATCTGCTAATTCAGATAAAAGTATCAAGAAGTATAGTTTTAAGAATTCCATATAACTCTTAAACAACACATTTATTGTTAACTCACATAACAAAATTATGCACATATATATCATGCTTAAAGACAAAACACTAATAAATTTAAACTAGATCATTCTAGAAAGGAGATTAATTTGCAGTGGCTTGTCTAATTGTGGGCCCACATCCGTTACAGGAGACAACTTGACTTTGAGCTTCTTATATAATGATGGTCATAACCAGAAACGATGTATCGTCGGCTTACAAGTGAAACATATTGTCAAAATTTTCAAGAAATTATCTTTTTAGATTTGCTCGACCAGAATGTGGTAATCTTTAGACTGATGAAGTCCCCAAAGTCATTTTTTGTTTGCATGAAGGTTAGATTTCTTAAGAAACACACTTAGTGTGTTCAGCTAGTTATAATTTTTCGTTTTCTTCGTTTTATCAGAACTATGTTTTTTTACTTTGTTTTACTTGTATGCCGACGATATATTCGCGATATATCTACGGAGCTGAACATATAAGCAAAGCTCCACGCAAAACTTAAAAATTCTACAGTGTAATATCAACGGCTTATCCACCCCAGCAACTAGAATCAAACTAGATCAACTGCTCGAGATTGCTTTAAACCAGGGTGTTCAAGTGATCGCAGTACAGGAAACGAAATTAAAGGAAGGCACTGCCCTAAAAGTAAAAGGTTTTAATATCTACAGAGTTGATCGTAAGTCTAAGGGGGGAGGAGGCTTAGCCTTCTTCATCAGGGATATTAATTACCAAAGTATTGACTTTCCTACTGATCAGACGTCAGACCTAGAAATCCAGGGTATAAGAATTCAATGGAGAGGCAAGCCGCTTGACATAATCAACGTTTATCATCCACCGAATCAGAGGCAGCTTCCTACAGTTCTTTCTAATTATTTAAATAAAAACTCCATTATCTTGGGTGACCTCAACGCCAAACACCCCATTTGGGGCAGTTCGAGTACTAATGCAAGAGGAGAGGATTTGCTTCAATTGTTGGATGACACAGAATCCATGATTCTCAACGATGGCACTCATACTTTCACCTCCTACAGCTATAACACCTCTACGGCTCTGGACATAGCGATCACCAGCTCGGAATTATTTCCTCAATGTTCTTGGAGAGTCTTGGACACTATTGGCAGTGATCACCTCCCTGTCCTTATCGAATTTAAGAAAAGACAGAAAGTGCAGACCAAACGGGATAATTTCTGGAATTTTAAAAAGACTGAATGGGACTGCTACAGGGATTCAGTAGACCTAAAAATGTCATCAACACCCTTTACTAATGACCTCAAAGAGAACTGGACAAATTTCAAGAACATCATTTTAGACAATGCGAAGATCTACATCCCAAGAGGCAACGTCAAGCGATATGTACCCTTTTTCACACACCATGCTCCTAGATTAAAACCACTTTTGGATAGGAGAAAACAATTGTTTGAGTCTTTGAATGACAGTGATGGCTCAAATGACAGTAATGTTGGTCATAGGACAGAAATCAATAAGATCAATGCTGAAATTAAGACATCTTATGCACAACTTAAGAGATCAAGATGGAGAGAATTGTGCAAAAATCTGGATTCTAGGACTAATAATTCGAAACTTTGGCGAATTGTTAAAAATATCAACAAAGAGCAAGAACAGTGCGAAGAGAGTAACTCAGTAATTGACTCAGATGGGCAGGTTTTTCCTGACAACAAAGCGGCAGCAAATGGCCTTGCAGCCTACTACCAGGCAACTAGCAAGTTGGTCTTCACTAGTGAAAATAAACCCATTTTGAAAAAAGCAAAACATATCATTCATGGCTGTCGAACCACTGATGTAGGCGATCAAGACTTATCTAGGGACTTCTCCCAGCGGGAACTGCTCCTTGCTATGGCCTTTTTAGACATGACTAAATCTCCTGGCCCGGATGGAGTTTTCGGACGAATGCTTGAAAATCTTGGTCACAGAGGAAAACTGAGACTTCTAGAAATTATCAACCTCTCCTGGAAAACAGGTTGTCTTCCGGCCGACTGGAAAAGAGCCACTATAATCCCTATCAAGAAGGCTGGCAAAAAGAGTTGGGCCCCAAAGGATTTCAGACCCATAGCACTAACAAGTACAGCTTGCAAAATAATGGAGAAAATGATATTAATCAGAATTCAGTACTTTTTGGACAACAAGAACTTAATGCCAAGTGAACAGTATGGCTACAGGAGAGGCCATAGCACTGTCGATCAAATCCTTTTTTTCTGCCAGAACATAAGGGATGCTCAAAATCTCAGACCCACCCACCACACAATTGCCGCTCTCCTGGATCTCACGAAAGCGTTTGACAGAGTATGGAAGCACAAGCTGTTAATTAAACTACATGACACAATCAACATTCGTGGCAACACCTTGGCGTGGATCTCGGATTTCCTGCATCACAGATCTATCAAAGTGAATTTTAACAGCACCTTTTCGGACCCAGTTGAGCTCGGACAGGGCGTCCCTCAGGGTTCAGTCCTCAGCCCTATGCTCTTCTCATTATACTTAGCAGGCATTGAGAAAACACCTCCTAAAGCGGTAAGAGTTGGCTTGTTTGCTGACGACATCGTTCTTTGGTGCTCTGGAAATGATTTAGTTGAAATGGAGAGGAATCTCAACAATGCTTTATCTGCTTTTTCAGATTACGCTTTGGAGTTCAAACTTAGTTTTAATCCTGCAAAATCCATTGTCACTTTCTTTACCACCAACAAAAGATTGTACAACTACCAGCCAAATATAAAGATGGATAACAAGAATCTTGCTTACGAAAAGCATCCAATATATCTCGGATATGTCTCAGACCCAGAGTGGACAAGTAATAAACATATTGAGCATATTGTCTCAAAATGCAGAAAACGATTAAACTTACTAAAATATATTGCAGGCAAAGATTGGGGAGCCGATGCTGTCACGTTAAGAGATACCTATTTGACTTTCATTAGACCCATTCTGGAGTACGGCTTTCCTGTGTACTGCTGTGCTTCTGCCACCAATCTGGATAAATTGGAAAGGGTTCAACTAAGCGCTGCGAGAATAATTACTGGACTCAGACGTAGTTGCCCTAAAGAAATAGTCCTCTTTGAGGCTGATCTTCAACCTCTCCAAACTAGAAGAAAGGCTAACCTCACCAATTACTTCAACAAACTTTCTAGCTATGGCCAGCACAACAAAACCTCTCTATACCTCAACAATTGGCGCAACAATCAGCGACTGAAGAAAAACAGCCCATTCAGTCATGTTGAACTTCTGCATTTGCCTTCTGAAGATGTAGAGCCCCACTCCTTAAAATCTTGTCTGAATCCCTCAGAGGGAATCCCCAGAGTCCATTTCCACTTCGGTTTTTCTGCTCCGGTCACAAAGAAAGATCTTATTCCTGCTCATCTTAGGCAGCTAGCATTGGAAATTATAGGTGAGATTCCCAGTGACGCCATAAAAATTTACACAGACGGTAGTGGACTGGGAGACCTAGCTGGTAGCGGTGTCTTCATTGAAAAACCTGGGCAAAATTATTCCATCTGTCTCCGTAACCCTGATTTCACTTCAGTCTTTAAAAGTGAATTAATCGCAATTGAACAGGGCATCGAAGCTGTAATCAACGAGTGCGACTTTGGAGATCTCTGGATCCTATCGGACAGTCGAAGCGCCCTTCAACACCTACACAATTGGAATAAAGTTGGAGACAAAACAAGCATCTCCATCCTTCTTAAACTTCAACTTATTTCAAAGCGCCACGACGTTCATTTTCAGTGGATACCATCCCACGTTGACATTTTTGGCAATGAGCAAGCGGATCGCTTAGCCAAGGAGGGCTGTAGTCACTCGACACCTTCCTCTTCAGCCCTTACCTACTCAGAGCATCAGTCCAAAATCAAATGTCATCTTTCAAAAAAGTGGAAGATCCCTCCTTCTCACCACTGGTATGCGGCCAAGGAACCGGGCTCTTCACTTGTTCTTTCAGGTGATAGAGCGTCTCGAACAGCAATTTCCAGATTGACAAGTGGACACACGAAGAGTCTCTCGTACTTTGAGGGTAGAAAAACTTTTGCAGTCTGCTCCAAATGTGAAGCTCAGCAGGCCTCTGCCGAACATATCCTGGACTGCTTGGGTCTTTCCAAAGAGGACCTTTACGCTACCCCACTTCTGGTCATCGACTTTTTAAGGGTCAACAATTTATTGGATCTTGTCTGACTTCGTCAGACAAGTGTAGGATAAGGAACAACAACAACAACAACAACAATTAGCGTCGAGGCAGCACTATTCAAATAAGGATCAAAGAAAGTGTGAAAAAAGGAAACGAAAGGCGAAATTAATATAGGGTGATTTGGAACTAATGAGACAAACTTCAATGAGTGTTCAAGCACACTAAAAGAATCAATTTTTGTGTAGCAGTGTATGGGCGCAAGCGACATGTTTAGGCGTAAACACAAGAATTGAGCATGAAATGAAACAAAATGTTTATATACAACATTATTTTACAATTACTTATTAAAAACGACTTTTTACAATAACTGCTCACCACCAGCATTAATGCAAGCTTGGCAGCGTCGATGCATGTATTGGTGGACTTTTCGGAGACTCCAGGTATTTCCCAAACACTTGTAGTAAAGACCAAGTCTAGTGACTGTCCTCAACAGAGTCAATTGGAGTCTTATTAAATTAGTGCACAAAATTTTCATTAATGTTAGTGATAGAACCTTTAAGCAGCCATTGTAAAAATTATTGCAAATGCGTAATTATAAAATAATGATGTAAATAAACATTTTGTTTTATTACCTGAGCAATTCTTGTGTTTTTGCCTAAACGCGTTACTTACCCCATTCATTGCTAAACAAAAAATTATTGTTTTAGTGTGGTCTAACACCCCTTGACGTTTGTCCTGAGTTCCGAGTCACCCTGTATAATACTAAGTGAATTATGTTGAAATTAAAAGGGTAGAGGTAGATAGGTATTTTGAATAATGTCACACTGGAACACGCAACACAACTGGGTATTGGTGACGGTCCGAGATTAATCCCAAAGGACAACACCACGTAATTTCGAACCACGGTCAGATGACGAGGCAACACCTGAACTGGCATCCCAATCTCCAAACTTCCACACCACGCCAACGTGAGAAATAAAAGGGAGATATTTTAGGCATGACACACACACATATGTATATATAAATTCGAGAGAGATTGAATAAAACAGTTCTACTCAGCATTAAATTATCATAAAACTAAACACGCTCACTTATCGCGTGAGTTATTCCAAGCATGTATCTCAAATCTGGGATCACGTCCGCTTCCTAAAAACACAACCCAAAACTTCTTTTTATTTAGACCGGATTTCAAGATTCAAGAAGATAAGGAACGCAGAGGAAATCTCTTTTAAAATAAAAGAAACGGCTCCCTTCTTAGTCGTAACTGCAACCGTTTACAACGGGTTTCTCATTCTCTGCCTACATGTAGCTGCCAAAGTTTGAGTGAGACGACTTTTCTGACATTACGAAAAAGGAAGTTTTGAAAAACTGTTAGCCGGAGCGCGAGCTAACTGGGTAACGCTTTCTGCGTCGTTTCTTTTTACGACATCTTAAAGCAAGCTGTGTTCTTGAATGGCCCTCTTCCTGAGTTCGAAAGGAACGGCCAAGCCCATAAAACACGTGTACCTTGAAATAGGAAGTATGCTACTTCCGATATAATTCCTACCTGGAACAAACGGATTTTCATTAAGGAACGGTATTGAGGTTTCGTAACTCTCCAATAATTCCATACAAGTGGATCAGACCAAAATGACATGTATATTTTATGTCTATATTGACTTGTTCCGTGCTCTGAACTTCATTTCTTTGTAAGAAAAGGAAAAGTAGTCAAAAGACGAATGATACTTTTGTACAATACATTTAGATAAGAGTTGATATAGTGCCTGCTTGCAAAAGTTGAATGGGTGATAGTGAGGTTTTGTAACTTTCCAATAATTCCATACATGTGGATCAAATCAAATTGATGTATATTTTATATCATTATTGTTGTTCCGTGCTTTTAACTAGATTTTGTAGGAAAAGGAAAACTAGTCAAATAACGAACGATACTCTTATACATTTAGACAAGTTGTTACAGTGTCTGCTTACAAAAGTTGAATGCATCAAATATTAAGGTTATGGGTATATGAGAATGTTAATTCTTATATCCCTAATGAAGATGTTAACTGGTTCAATGCATAACAAAGCAGGTAAAAATAGTAACTATAATAAAAATTCATCACAAATTAAATAAACATAATATGCTGATTAGTCTACCAGCATAGCGCCTTTTCTCAAAGTGAAAAGACTTAACTACTTATTATAAAAATCTCAATTGTCTTTTTATCGTTGGAAGCAAACGATATTCTTATTCGCATAGCGCGCGCAACACGACTGAAAGGAAAACGATAATTTAAATTTAATCCATTGCCAGACACCCAATTTATTTTCATGCTTGGACTGATGCCATCATAAGGTTTCAAATTTTCCAATAATGTTATACAAATTATTCCCCGTACGCTCATTTAGTGGATCAAATCAAAATGGTATGTATATTTTATGTATGTACTTGTCCCATGCTCTTAACTAGATTTCTTTGACATCTTAAAAAAGAACAACTAGTCAAATGACGAAAGATACTTTTATACATTCAGACAAGAGTCGTTACAGTGCCTGCGTGCAAAATTTGAATGAAACGGATATTGAGGTGTCACTTTTCCATAATTCCATACAAGTGGATCAAATCAAATGTGGCATGTATATTTTATAACTACACTAGCAGAATTACTCGGCGTTTCTCTGGTTGAATTGGTTAAATGTTGATTGAAAAGTGATCAGAATAATCACTTCTATTTCATAGAGAAAAATGTAAGCACTATTTAAGTGTTCGGAAAATAATTTTTTAACATCGTATTTACTTTTTCATAACTTCTACAATTTATTTTGGACGCTAATATGTTTACATGATATATCCATCCATATAATCCATTTCATATTCATTCATATAATCCATTTCATATTCATTCATATAATCCATTTCATATTCATCGCCATTTGTAAGACAAACTATAAAATTTTTTTCCTAGGTGGCTACTACAGAAGTCGATTTTGAGTTTTGGAGTGATTACGAATATCCCCGTACGCTCATAAATTGTTACGGCATTCGTGATTAATTTATTTTGAAGCAAACACCTTTTTTCTTGAAAATTCCTTTCAGCGGTACGTGGAATAACGGTAGGTAGATAGGTAGGCATTTAATTAACATCGCACTGGAACAACACAACGGGCTATTGGCGACGGTCCGGGATCATCCCCAGAAACGAAAGATCAGAGGACAATACCACGTAAGTTGTGTTAAAAATAAATGTCATCAGTGTAGACAAAGCAGACTCAATCAATTACAATTTAAAAAAACAAGGTCAATTTTACCGAGTTTAAAAAAAAAACTCACTGCTTTCAACAAATGTTTCACATGTTCACTAAGTTGCGTAAGAACAGCTTCAATTTGTAGAGTAAGCAACCTCGACCTTCTGGCACTTAAGACAAAAAATTTCAATTTTTCAAAACTCCTCACTGATATTCCAAGATCAGCAAAGTCTTGTTTAAAATTCTCTTTACTCCATCAGACATTCAGTTTTAAATTGAATCCTTACGGTACTTTTTTAAATTCAGATATTCAGTTTCTAAATATAAACCACGTAGCTATTTAGAATGATAGATGTAGTTACTTGATTATGGAGTACAGCTTTCAATAACACCCATGAAACATGAAAAACGAATGTAAATTTAATTGATTTTAATCGTCTTGTAATGAAAATCTAAGTCAAAATTTTGAATTATATTTTAATTACAACGTATGACTACTGATTTTAATTTAACGTAACCCATCTTATTTTAAATTGATTGTTTTAACTTTACTGGTCATTTTAAAATAAAAAATTGCACACATTACTTAAAAATGCTTTTTTAATGTTATTTATTTTTATGAAAGAGCATTATGCAAACCGTTACGTATTCAAGCAAAGATAAAGAACGTTGGTCGAAATATACATATACTGTGCCAAGAAATTACCCATGTCTTGTGATATTTTTCAGAAATAAATAATGCATTAAAATTTAACTCCTAAATATATCTGTAATATGTAAAATACTGTACATAAATAAAAACAGAAATGAAATACCGATCCTTGAAAAAATGCAGAAATCTGAACAAAGAAAGATAAGTGCAAACTTGTCGAATTTCGACTTCCTGAATATATTCTGAAAAAGAACAATTCGACAAAATACTTTTGGGCAATTTCGATAAAGACAATAAGGATTTATTTTAAAAAATAACACATATTTATAATACTTGAAAATGCTTAAATACGAACACGACATTTCACTGTCAACTCAAATACACATACACAGAATTCTAAATCAATTAAAAAATTTAAACGTTAATTCTGGAGTTGCCAGATACCGAATTGCAAAACTACTCTTTTATGATCAATGAGTTTTTTGTTTTGGCTTTTCGTCTTCCATTACAAAATGTAAGTTGTGTAAATTAAGTATTTAAATATCCATTTTTCATCATTCCAATATTCCTAAATTATTTATGTTGTGGAAAGAAAAAATCAGTTCAAACATAATTATAATTTTAAATTGTTTAAATATAACGTTTCAGAAAAAATTGGTTTTCGATCAATACTGTTAAAACAAACCGAGTTGCTTACCTCAATCGTTTTATGCTCATTGTTTTTCCTATGGCAATTTCGAATTGATTTAGCCCCCACCTAGGTTAAAGAGAAGGGGGTTAATATGTGCCTTGGTTGTCCCTGGTTTTGTTTTTCTAACTTATTTTCTTATGGTGTTTGGAGGGGTGTGTGAGCTACTTTTGGTATACTGCCGCTCACATGCAGAAAACACCATATTGTGTTGACTGGGTGAGGCTCCTCCCTGATGACGCCCTCATCCACCAACACTTCCATCATTTTTTTCAAAATTTTCTTAAATTTCTTGATTTTAAAATTTTTGGATTTCTCTTTGTTTTGGTTTGTAATTTTGAATTATTTTACTTTCCATGTTGTGTCTGCAGCTTTAGCGCGCATACATGGACAGTTCTGCCTTCTGCCTTCTGCTTTCTGGATTCTGCTTGACTATTTTTTACCCCCAACTTTTTTGGTTTTTTGGCTTTTTACTTATCTGATTTTTGATCTTTTGGCATTTTGCTGGTCTGCATTTCTAATATTTTGACTTTTTGATCTTTTGGCGTTTTGCTGGTCTGCATTTCTATTGTTTTACGTTTTGATGTTTTGTATATTCTGTAATTTGATTGTTTTTATTATTATTTCCCTGTCAGAGTTAGTTGCAGCTTTTGCGCACTCCTCTGTCAGTATGTCAGCATGTTAGCATGTTTTTTTAACCTTATGAAAAGTACAACTAATAATTTAGCGCCTGGCAAGAAGGACTTCCTTTCATGTGGTAAGTCCTGTGCTCGATACATGGGAGTTTTGGGGGACCCCCATGGATCGAAATCAAGTTACCCTACTGATAACAATTTCGAATCTTCGAATAAACTTAAATTTTATAAATGTAGAGATAAACGTTGTAAAACTTGCCCTCAACTGAATTGTTCCACCATAAGGGATGATTCTGGCTCCGATGACTCTGCTTTGCCTGCATGTAAAGTCTCAAATGTCATTTACCATTTAAAATGCAGCCTTTGTGGTATGGGTTATATAGGTCAAACTAGTAACTCCTTGAACTTACGTATTAATCTACACCGCTCTAATATTAAAAATTATAACTCCCATTCCCCTTTTAACTTAGAGTTCCATCATTTCTCATTACATGGCTTTAATAATGCAATTATTACTATACTTGAAATTATAAGCAATACTGAATTACGACTGGCTAAAGAAAATATTTACATCTTAAAATATAAAACGCTTGCTCCTTATGGTTTAAATGATTTATTTCAAAATTCACAAGTTAATTTAGGTAACTGTAACACATATACTTTATTCCACACTTCAAGAACCAAAACGAATAGAGGTTGTAGGGGTAGCGGTATTAATAAAAAATTAAAAAACTCTGAAAGCAATAAACAATTTGCAGACATTACAAAATATCTAAAAACTTTAGAAAAAATTTTTATTGAGAGTTTTAACTTTAAACCCTTAAAAAGATTTATTTTTTCCTTGAATGACAAAACTTGTCTCAAATTTAAAAATTTTTTCACAACACTAGACTCTCTTAATCCTCATTTTCTACTTTTACTACATGATATTTACAAAGCTCGACTCTCTAAAATTAATATGAAAAAAACTATTAATAATGATAATTTAATTTACTTGAAAATAGGATTTAAACACCCAATCTTTGATAAATTTAATTTCAATAAAATTATAAATAATTTAATGAATATTTTTCCTATAAAATTTCATACCATAAAAAAATGCTTTAAATATGATATACCATTGGGTAGAAAAATATTTAATTATAATCATTTTTGCAGTAAGATTAATTTATATAGGGATAAATGTGAATGCTTTTGCAACGATATAAATTATAGGCCTTATTTAAATGATAGTCTAGGACATATTGCAACTGGCAATCTTGGAATTATTGATAATGAACAATTAAGGGAATTAATGTATAAAGGTACTAAATTCAGACCTATTTATAGTATTAAAAAAAGTTTTATACTTAAAAGTTTCCTCGAAGACATTGATAATTTTTGTATTTTGACTTCTACTAAATTTAATACCCCAATTTACCTCTTCACAGAATGGAAATGGAAACTTTACAATGACTTTAAAATTTTTATAAATGAAAATCCCCCACTTTCTGGAAAAAACACTGATTACTACAAAGCAATAATGCTAGCTATAAAAGACTTACAAAATAAATTCATAATAACACCGGTAGATAAAGCATCAGGTAACTATGCTATTATCTGTAAAAAACTATACTTAAATTTGCTAGATACTGAGCTTAAAAATTCTGATACCTATAAGTTCTGCAAATCCACATATACAACTATTGTTAAAAAAATTATTTCTTCAAATAAAAGATTAAAAATTTCTAATCATCACATTATTTTACCTTACATAACTGTTGTACCTAAATTTCATAAAAATCCTTTGAAATTCCGATTTATTACTTGTGGTACAAATTCTTATATGATTAAACCCGGTATCTTACTTTGTAAATATCTAAAAATTATCCTTAATACCATTATTGAAGAAGGTTTCACTTGGATTACTAGTGATAATAATAACGTTTTAAATTATATAAATAAAAATATTATTAATAATATACTTACCTACGACTTTAAAGACCTATTTACTAGCATACCTTTGGACAAACTTAAAGATGTACTTAACTACTATTATCATGACTTTAAAAATCTGATTACTATTGATTTTGAGGATTGGGAATTTTTGGTAAACTTCTGTATCTATAATAATTTTATTTTTAACGGTGAGCATTTATTTATTCAAGTTAAGGGTATACCCCAAGGCTCCAATTTTTCTTCCATTCTTGCTAATTTATTTCTTCATTATTATGAAAAAAATTTTTGCCTACAAATTAATTCTGCCTTTAGATATATTGATGATTTAATTGTTTTCAATGATACCAATTTTGCTAACCTTTGGAATTCGATTTACCCTGATGAATTATATTTATTGAAAACCAATTCAGATAACAATAAAGCCGTCTTTCTAGACTTGAATATATATACTTTAAATAATAAAACTGATATTAATATTTATGATAAGAGAGATGATTTTGAATTTCCGGTTTTTAAATTGATATATTGGGATTCTAATATTTCTAAAAAAATTTATTACAATACAATCGCTGGTCAACTGATACGTTTCAATAAAATTTGCAACTCTAAATCTAACCTTCTTTTGCAATGTAATAATCTCATTAACACACTTCTTAATAATAAATACCCTCACTCTTTTTATAGGATTATTTTTGAAAGATTTAAGATAACTAATATTATTTAATAGCTTATTTCGGAGACTATCCTGTTGACTATCAATTTTAAAAAACTGGATTTGAACACTATTTTTTCGACTTCCGATTCCGATGTTCCGGTTCGGAATTCCGAGTCGGAATTTCGAGTCGGGGTTCCGTGTCGGAATTGCGGTTCCGATTTCTGATATACGGCGTTATGAATGGCATTTGTTGGCGGTCCTCATGTAGTTTGCGGCGGGTTGTTGTCGATCTTAGGTCAATCTATTTGGGTAGGTTTGTTTTCTCCTTTTAAATTTTAAATTTTAATTTAATTTTTAATTTTAATTTAATTTTAATTTTGTATTATATTATCTTTGGTATGTGTCCTTGGTTGTCCCTGGTTTTGTTTTTCTAATTTTTGTTTTTCTAATTTATTTTCTTATGGTGTTTGGAGGGGTGTGTGAGCTACTTTTGGTATACTGCCGCTCACATGCAGAAAACACCATATTGTGTTGACTGGGTGAGGCTCCTCCCTGATGACGCCCTCATCCACCAACACTTCCATCATTTTTTTCAAAATTTTCTTAAATTTCTTGATTTTAAAATTTTTGGATTTCTCTTTGTTTTGGTTTGTAATTTTGAATTATTTTACTTTCCATGTTGTGTCTGCAGCTTTAGCGCGCATACATGGACAGTTCTGCCTTCTGCTTTCTGGATTCTGCTTGACTATTTTTTACCCCCAACTTTTTTGGTTTTTTGGCTTTTTACTTATCTGCTTTTTGATCTTTTGGCATTTTGCTGGTCTGCATTTCTAATATTTTGACTTTTTGATCTTTTGGCGTTTTGCTGGTCTGCATTTCTATTGTTTTACGTTTTGATGTTTTGTATATTCTGTAATTTGATTGTTTTATTATATATATATATATATATATATATATATATATATATATATATATATATATATATATATATATATATATATATATATATATTACGTGTTCTTAACTATATTTTTTTGTTGTAAAAAGAAAACTAATCGAATGACAAACAATACTTTTATACATTTATACAAAACTTGTTTCAGTGACTGCTTGCAAGAATCGAATCGTTCGATTTGAAATGAAGGGAATCAAACTATCCCGGATCGAATTTTCGGAAAATTTCGTTTTTAGTGGTTTGATCTTTTATGCAAACTAGCAACTCCTCTTGCGAAAACATAGGTAATGGTTATGAGGAATACAAGACCCACGATCACTCAGAATATGTAGGTAGGTATTTTAATTAACGTCGCACTGGAGTAACGCAATGGGCTATTGGCGACGGTCTGGGATTGATCCCCGAAGGGAAAGATCCGAGGAAAACAGCATGCAATTTTGGTCCACGGTCAGATGACGAGATCACATTTGAGCTGGCACCCCACTCTCCAGACTTCCACACCAAGCCAACGTGAGGACATTTGAGGCCGCGACATATTTAACGTGCACCAGCTCCCTTTGTACGCGACGGTCTTTGGCTGAATTCCAACAAACTCAGAGACGCAGACTTAGAATACACTAAACTTAGAAAATTTGAATTGTGGCAAAGTTTTGATGATCTAATAAATCAAAATTTCTTACTTACGTCCTTGTGTATAGTATAAAATAGAACTGATGTCACTGTGTCTACTAGAAAATACGAGGGGTTAAAAACCAGAATTACTGACTGAGATAAGTGGACTTGCTAGAATTGATTATAAAGCTGGAGTTCAATGGGGTGGAGCCTACAAGAGAAAGAAATTGGAATTTCTCGTGCTATCTTCTGCTCTCTAAATTAAAATTCTAATACGTAATGCTAATGAAAACTGAAGAATTCAAATTAAGATTAACTTTAGAGAAATACATGATCTTATGAAAAACTAAGTAACATAAAACAGCCCATTATAAATCAAATTTATAACAAACAATTCGAAAAAGGTTAAAAATATTCCTTTGTTTTAATTACTTAAAAAGTTTTAATCATAAGTTAGAGAGTTGTATTTCACAGGAATTAGTGAGAGGCTGAAAACTAATTGCGAAAGGTGTAAAAATGTAGATACTTTGAAACGATAACGACATTTTCTGGTTAATACTAAAACACCGTAGTTTTTATAATCAAAGTAAAACTGTTCCGAAAGACTTAATTAACTTTGAACATTTGAATCTAAAACAGAAGAAATAATTAGAACACAAAGAATGAATTTTCCAAAAGTATTTTCTCATTTTCCCTCTGGTAAACATTTTTTAAATAGTAAAGAATTTAACTATTCACTTTGTTTTGAAAAGTTTTATGCTGTAGTAGTAATCGAGACATGTTAGCCAATAATTAAATCAAGATTTTGTTCGGTTGAAAATACGAACGAACCGTGCTCCGAGTTAATTCCATTTTTTTTTTCAGAGATTTAAATTATTTGGAATAAAACATACAAATTGCAAGCCATTTCGAAAAAGAAACAAATTATGAATTAGAATTAAAATTTATACAACATCGAGCAACGTGACAATATCATGTATTCTAATGCAAATATTAATTCGATAATCAGACTATTTTTCATCAACTGACTGCAAAATCTAAGGTCGTGTCATAGGAGAAGAGATAGAGAGGAGGTATTCAATGATAGATTAAAATGACATAAATTTAAAGCATATAATTTCAAAGCATCATGGAAATTATTGTAAAATTATCTCAACTTCCAAATGTCTACAACGATACATAAAGTGCCCCCGCCAGTGGCGGAAGCGTCGCTCTTAAACCTCAAAGTGGCTAATTTTGCTAATGACGAGATATCTCGTCATCAAGATATTGCTGATGTTTTGGTGATGACAACACCAAGATCTGGGCAGTTTTCTTCTAATGACAAGAATTACGTGGTGCTGTTTTTGGATCTTTCCCTTCGGTTTGATCTCAGATTATCGCCAATAACACGTTATGTTGATCCAGTGCGACGTTAATTAAAAATGCCAATACCTACCTAATGACAAGAGCCGAAGAGATCTTGAGGGACGAGGTATCTCGGCTCTCAAGATTTCGTTAGTTTTGCTAATAAAGAGGCACTTCATCAAGCAAATCACCAGGAGGGTTTAAAAAGTGGTAGACTGAGCTCTTGGTAGTTGTAATCTGATATGAGTGGCATAAATACAGGCCAACTTCCCCATTGTCCTCCATTTTGCCCCCTGTGTACTGCCTCCATTTTGCCCCCTGTGTACTGCCGTAGGAACAGGCTTTATCCTATTTTCAGTACAGGATGCTTGAAGACATATATCCAGGTTTTTCAGATTAGAGTACTTGATGAAAATATTGGGAATATATTGGGAATATATTTTTTGAGGTGTTTACTTGTCACCGAGATCTGTACTAGTAAACTAAAGCTATTGGCCGTAAACATTCGTGAAAAGTAAAATCTCTTGTGATAGACAGACGGAGGTCCATTATAGCAATTTTATACTTTACCAAGTACTGTGTCGTATCAACTCCTATCCAGCGTACTTCTTTCAACTCTTACCTTTCATATAACTAAAGACTAAAATGATGATCTATGACACAGTTTTGCCACTATGATAGTATATGTCTATGCTTTACAGCATTAAACTCTTATTAGTAAAATATAGCAAAAATATATTTCAACAAACGATATTTATTGAAAATTAGAAATTATGATCTATATACTGTTATGATATATATTAAATAGTATCAGATGACTCAAAAGTACAAATTTGAAATATGTTTTGCAGACGATTTTTTTGTTATAATTTGCCTAATTTCAGAATTAAATTTATATTTATTGATATTATTTGTTATGTGGCAAAAAAGGAGATAAAACAAGGAATCAATAGATGTTCCATACAAATGTCGGCAAGAAAAGATTCTTGGAATTTGTTAATTGGATGATAATATTTAAATAAATTAACTTTCATCACGCCTCTTGTTCTTCTATTGACAAAGAGAATATACGCACGCTAGAACCTACAAGTGGTTACCCTGACGTGATATTTTTAAGTTTTTACCCCCCGTCCATGTATTCTCTTACATATATTCATAAATTTAATTCTGAAACTAAGGAAATTAAAACATTAACAAAAATCGTTTGCACAACTTAATCAAATCTGTACTTTTAAATGAATAATTATTATTATTTGAATGGTGATAAAATATATGTAGATAATAATTTTTACCTTAGAATAAATATCGTTAGTTAAATTATATATATTTTAGTATTTTACTTATAAAACCTTATCAATTTTATTCATTTAATTTTTTAAATATCCAGCTTAATTATTTTCACTTGTTTACTTTCTTATTAGAACTTTAAATGTAATTGGCCCATATGTAACAAAAAATGACCGCAAGAGGACATAATAAACCAACCTTCATTAGAAGAAATACATTTGGAAGAAAGCAGGCAGGGAAGAACTGAGTATGATGAACAATTCTGTAGAATTTCGAATGCTGCTGTTCACTTAACAGTCAAGTCGGTCACACAAAAAACATTTCTTAATTTACTTCTAAAGCCCCAATTTTAACTTGCATAGGTACATTTCACTATCGGCAATCCATTGAAAACCCTTCTAGGCGCTACCACTCACAACAAAAATAAAGCACATCCAGCGACAAGTGATACAGTTTCCAGTCACATCCCCTTATTCAGAAATACTTTTCCCGATTTTATCCTGAATATTCTCCAGAATCCCCCTTGAGTCTGGGGGAAAACGGGCCCTGGCCACCCAAGCACATCTTTACATTTGCCTTCCTTTCTAGAAGACTGGATCCCAAATCGTAAAAGCTAAAGGAATGCCCGTGCGACGCATGCAAAAGAATGTCGAAAATGGAAATTCCTCTTTTTTTAAAATAAAAAAACAAGATCTCGTCTCGGGCGAACAGTAGATTCGAGGGCGATTATGTAAAGCAAAAGTCTACTGTAGATTCGACATGAAGCTGAAAGGTCATCCATGCTATGCAGGTACGTCGCGCATTGAATAATGTATTGAATTGCGGGGGAACAGAGCAGAGTGTAATTGGGACGACACAAAATTATGCTTTTGAAAGTACCCATTTGAATTCCACAGTACGGAAGGGAATAGATTTAACCCTCTGAGAGTCATGTAGGCGTTATTCCGTCATGCAACCTGCGGTTTTCTTGCACTACTTCTAGGCAGTTTTAGACTTCTTGAGCAATAAAATCCTATAATAGGATTCTTCCAACCAATAGACGTGGCCATTTAATCATTCGTGTGTTGAGGGGTAAAAGCAATGTTAAGCTATTCGGAAATATTGGGACCTCAGAAGGTTAAAATAAGTCAGAAATGTTTTTAGATGAAAATATATCACTGGGGATGTTTTGTCGCCAACATTGAGGTCAGTGTTGCGTGTTAATTCTTTACAATGTCGGTCACGTTTTCCCAATTATGATAAAAACCGAATAAAGTGGTCATATTCAAATTGGAATAAAATAAAGGAAATAATATTAAATAATAAATATTGGAATAAACAAAATTATTTAACCTTCCAAGTGGTTTTGAGGAGATATCACGTCCATCAAAATCTGACAAATTTTACTAGTGGTGAGATACGTCGTCAAGGTATTGCCGATTTTTTATGATTCGAGATAAAGATCTAGTGAGTTTTCTTCTAATTACGAGATGTCTTGTTCATCAAGATCTGGTCAGTTTTGCTAATGACGAGATACCTCGTCGAGACAACCACCAAGAGGGTTAAATAAATGTCTGCCAACGTTTGAAAAGAGGTTGTCATACCAAAAAATAAGAGACGAGAAAAAAAGCATGTTACAGAATCGAAGTCAAATCAAAAGTCTCTTGTAGTTAATCTTAACCAACGTCTGAGTTCGTAGGAGTCGTCTGAACATAGGTATTAGGTAATGGTATAAAAAAAATGATATCCAGATCATGTGTTTCTTCATACAATTTTTTTGATTCTGTAAACAGAGATCGTTTACATATCATCAGTAAAATAGAAAGGTAAAACTCAAGAACACGATACCGTCTCCACGCCAAATGGCACATTGGACGTCTTCTTGAGAGCAAGTGGAAGTGTATGTAGCAAATCTACGGCTGACTACCATATTCCAAAAGTATCGCCAATTGGTGATGGTACCCTGTTTATAAGTGTAATCAATAAAAATATAGCTTGCGTTACATATCCTCATTTGTCGAACAAAATTACATTTATTCTTTTATAGCATATTTAATGCTTATACTGTATATTTAATACGTATACCATATATTTAATACTTATGCCGATATTTAATATTTAAATTATTATACAACTAACATGGTTATTGTTTTTACTTCATTATCAATCCCGTTAGCCACATATTCAATTTTAAGAAATGCAAAACAATTATTGGAAGACCAGGTGATAAGAGCAAAGCTTTTTTATAAAATATAATACCGCAAAGTATTTTTTGCAAAATTAAGTATATAGACAAAACAGACTATATACTTAATACTATATACTAAATTTTTTTCAATATTAAGTATATAGACAATACAAACCCGAAATTAAGTAATTCAAGAAGCTGTCCCTGTACTATTTTTCAATGTATCCGATGACAGCTTTTTATTGATTTCATACCTATATCTTCTGCCTTAGACTGAGTTCCCATAAATCTATCGCGTAAACTAAAAGCATTACCTTGTCATCTGCAGGTTTATAGTAAACACATTACATGTCAAACACAGTCAATTTCAATGTGCAGAAGAATATATTTTTCAGACGTTTCTTTCCATTCGATTTTTTGCATTGATTTTCAAACAAAAGAAATCCAAGTACAATAAATTTGTTTTCGTCATTAAGATGATTTGATCACGGTAGTTTCATTGTAATTTTTATTTTTATGCAATCGAAACAACGTATTCAGTTTTTGTGAAATATAAAGATATTAGATTATGATATTAAGTCATACATTAAGGAATAGGCTTTTCGATGTTGACCAATCGAATTTTGATGTTCTACTTAGCTCGAAATGGATTTTGTTTCTTTCAATGAAGTCTATTTCGCACGCAAACAGGCCAGGTAGGTATTTAATTAACGTCGCACTGGAGCAACACAATGGGCTATTTGTGACGGTCCGGGATCAAATCCGGAAAGATCCGAGGAAAACACTTAATTTTGAACCACACTGAACACACACAAATAGGGAGCTGCATGTCACCAAGATTAATCTACAGGATATTTAAGATTAGATAAAATGTAATGGAGACACTAGTTCAGTACTCTACCTATGAAACATCAAAAAATACATTCTTTTTTCAAGCGTTAATTGATTCTACCTTTCGGGTGAACCAAAGAGAATTCGATTTATTTCGAGCTGAGGCATTATTTCATTCTATATTGCCACGTACTGAGTGATGAAAACGCTAAATAATTAATAGAAATCAAAAAGAATTCTAGGTTCAAAAATGCCATCAGACTTTGAAGGCAGACGACATTTTTCTTTTATTATTTTTAAAATAAAATCTGAACACTTTATTTCGTATTTTTGGTAATGGCATCGTAGAACTTTAAAGAAGCATCTTGTAATAAATCATAAAACATCAAATGATGTTTACTATTCTACATGATGTTGATTATGGTTTATTTATCATTCTTCTCTTATATTATGCTTTTTCGTGCTTCTCGTTTTTCCAAAATAAACCTCAAAATAGAAATTAGAGCAGAAACAAAATGTGAAATCAAACTTAAAATAGGTTTAGACGTCAAACAATTTGGATTTGCCTTTGAACAAGTGAATGAAATGAAATCGGTAGTGAATATTCAGAAGTGCTAATTGCGTTTGGTGTGTGTGTATCTGGTAGCACGATTGAGGTGCACTTTTTTCAATGCGCTTTATAGGAAGAATAAATAAAACCAGTAAGAGAGTACAAGAAAAATGTTTCTTTATATTTTTAATTAATTTTATTTCATTTGAGGCATGAAATGTGAATGTTTGTGTTTAAATTCAGTATGAATGGATTTAAATAATATATGGTACGTAAGTAACGATACTGCCATCAATACATATAAGCAACTAAGGAACGTTAGCACAGACTCTATACTTTATTGTTAGACTAAAGGAATTAATATTCGAAATATGTAGAGATTCAAAGTAATACATTTGAGTCCATTTCAGACACTCCAGAAATTTTATACTAAAATACCTCGTTACTTCAAATGTATATACACAACCGAAACGTAACTGCCTTTATGTCCTCCAGATAAAATCGATGCCAGTAGCAATTTCTCGTGAGTCGCTTCACTCAGAGTAATTATGAACATGAATATTGAACAGTTCAAAACTTTACTTTCCAGAAAGGTGAAAGAGAAATTTAAGGCCGAAATTTAAATAAGTAAATATCTCACTCGAACATCTGGACGCTACATGTTTGATATATTTAACGGATATCGCTTGGCAGAGTAAAAGTTTCGTGAAGGTGGCATCTCATTTGCAGCTCAGATTTGCATGCTAATAACTTGCTTACTTGAAGATGTGACCCTTGTATTGTGTAGTTCTCTTACACGGGTGTATTTAAATTGAAGAAAAGTTATATGCTTTGGCTAAAATCTAGTTGACGGTATGGCCTTGAGCTTTGCGTTAGTTTTATGTCACCAAGGTGATCTCCAACCTCCATTCTGGTAATCCGTCTGGTAAGAGGGAAGCGGAGAGGATTTCCATAATTGAGATTATGTCATCCATACAATCGCCAAGCTCAAGACCGTACCATCAACTAGATTTTGCTTATGCCTTATGCTTATAATGTTATTTGTAACTGATATTATTTTCCAATTTTAAATTATC
This sequence comes from Meta bourneti, assembly GCA_933210815.1. Taxonomy (NCBI): domain Eukaryota; kingdom Metazoa; phylum Arthropoda; class Arachnida; order Araneae; family Tetragnathidae; genus Meta; species Meta bourneti. Next base: position 42,820,164 of record OW119931.1, read on the forward strand.
GATAAAAATTCTTAATTTAGTTACATCTTTTCCCTAGCGGGAGAAGCTGATCAGGCGTGGTTATGAGAGGAATTTTAATTGTAAACAAACAAATCAGACGGTATGAGAAGATTTTAGTTCTGTTGTCCAAATTTTCTCGCATGATATTTATTAAAATTTTGGTTATCGATGTTTTGGCAAAGTTTAGCATTTAATCTAATTAATGTTGACCAATAAATTATCATACATTCAGAATATAGTTTTTGGAATTTTTATTGGCGAAATGCTGCAATCATATTAGAAAACCAAGCAATTGACGTCACTTTCAAAACACGCACAGGAAGCACATTACACCTCAGGACATACCGCCACCTATATTTAACTTGAGAGAAAATGCCTCTCATAGGATTTAAATAGGGGAGTGGTTCCGTGATATAGTATTGAACATCGATTTTCAGATGCGTAAAGAGCGAATTAAAGTAATATCAATGACTACGAATTAATATCTACTTCGATACAGAAACAAATACACACAGCATAATGATCATAGGCAGGCCTCGGTTTAACTACATATTAAGGTGAGGTTCTATAAAAAAGTCTAAAGGTTGGTAGGTGGTTGAATTAACGTCGCACTGGAGCAACACAAAGGATTAGAAACCGGAGGATGTGAGTTTGAAACTCGATCCAGCCAAAGATCATCGTGTATGTGAGTCTGGCGCGTGTTAAATGTGTCGTCGTCATCTGACCGTGGTTCAAAATTACGAAGTGTTGTCCTCGGATCTTTCTCTTCGGGATTGATCCCGAAGAGAAAGATTCCGTCGCCAGTAGTCCGTTGTGCCAGTAGTCAGTTTCGACTTTAATTCAATTACTTACCTACCTTTTCATTTCAGCTGCCACTTTTCTACTCTGATTGCTTAGGATGATCGTTTTATGTAAAATTTAAACAGGGCAATGCAATTTCTTCTCAGATTATTATTTAATAAAACAAATATGCTTATAATAAAATAAAGTTATATGCTTGAATTTTACAATAGTGACACAGTTATCTAAGAAATAGTGAATGTCGTAGTAACGATTTTAAAGGTACTGGAACATTAATAAGTCTTGGCATAGCTCATAGCATTTGCGCTAAACTTTCTTAGTTCTTTACATTTATCGATGGCATGGTGCCGTTACTCATATTTCAATCTTATTCAATAATGAATATATCATCCATACTCACATTTCTACCTCCAAATGGAATAAAATTATCCAAAAATATGCAACAGCTTTTCGTTTACTTTCATTAGTAATAATTCTTACTTCCAATAAAATGCATGGCAAAAGAAAGCACATCTCAGTCATGTTACCACAATTAGATTCTGAAAGTCTAATTTCATCTCATACCGTTGTTTGAAGGCAATTTTTGATGATACATTTTATTTTCATTTCTGCTCTGATTTCTTTTTTCCAGATTTCTCATTGTTTAAAAAAAATCAGATTGCTGAAGAATTTCATTAGAGTGGTGAACTTTTCCGTTTCGTTTCAGCAATATCAATCAGATTCTTAGCTCAAATCAAGCATATTTTAACTAATCGACAAAATCGGAGAATGAATATCGTAACGGTTGATTTCATATTATTTATATTTGTTGTTGCCATTCGACAGTAAACAAATAGCGTTGGTTTCTGTGCCACGTACATTAGTGAAATACTTATATAGATCTCTATAAACAGAATTTCTGTGCGACATATCCAGCATAAGCACAAACTTTTTTGCTAGGATATCTCCATCAACACTTCATCATTGGTTCACTTTCCTCCCAAAATTCCAATGTTGCCAAGTACTTTTTAACTCAAACCAAATGTTGAGCGATTTGACAGAATGACAGCGAATTTGAAATAAGCGACCTGCAACTATTTCTACGCTATTTTCAACGCATTTCTCATCATGCAAAAATTGAAAAACTATAAGAACTTCAAAAATGTGAATAGCTTAAGTCTAATAAACTGCAATTCGTACTTTCCTTAAAAGCAAAAATACTTTTGACGTAATCCCAATTAAAGTCCCATTTCAAACTTTTTTCTAGCAGTTACCGTTCCTATACATTTATATGGCGTTAAATATTTTTACCATTTCCTCCAAATATTTTCCATGAAACTTCGAAGCTCGATCCATCAAATATTAAATAACGTTCGAAAATATTAAATGATAAAAAACATCTCCTTCATACCTATCATTCGAAAAGACATGAAACAAACCGTATAATCGTTTCCACGAAATGGAGAACCATTTTTTCCATCAAACAATTTGAATATCCGAGGAATTTAATTTCGAACCTATTTCACTTCATTTCCTCTTCCGTTGAGGCAAGTTTAATCTCTGAGTTAAAATGTATTTTAATACAAATTTTTTTTGCCGATGGAACGCTGTACCGTTCTGTTATTCTCAATTTACAGATCGGGTGTCTAAGAAAAGAGGGGAAGTGATTATTTTGCAAAGTTCCTTTAAGCTTTCTTGGTATTTGTGGAGAAACATATCGAAATATGACAGTAGCGTTTTTAAATACCTTTGGATAAATCATAACCTTTAGTTTAAGGAATATGAACAAGTATTTGTAGTATGAGCATTTGTTGAAAAACCCCACTTCCTTTCCACTGTAATGCAATTTTATTTGGTACTTAGATTTTAGTTGTGAATACATTTGTGTTATTATTTATCATGCAATGCAATGTTTGTTTCTATTTATTAAAATCTAATTATTTAATGCAATTTTTAGCATACAATTTTATATTTCATATTTTCGGACATTTCCTTTTGACATATTATTTTAAATCAAGTTAAGATTTCTGAAATTACTTTTCTAGTAGTTTATTATGACTTTTCTGTCAAGCTAAATGTAGGTAGTGGTAGGTTTCTGTGGTGAAACGTTCTTCCTGTATGTATTCAGGACTTAATGTCAATTTGACTTGTTCTTCAATTACAATTTCAGCACTTCACCAATACAAATTTTAAAGTATGGTTCCCAAATTTATATATGATAGTTGATAACAGTGATAAATTGCATTTTAAGGTAACCCCGATGTGCATTACGTGAGAGCATTTGCAAACAGGAAATAAAATCCCCGTCTTCCGTCAGATTTGTTTGTTCACTAAAAATCCCTCTCCTATATAATTGTCATTAAAATATTTTTAGACTAATCCTTATAAAAATAAGTGTGATGATTAAAGATTTTAAAAGCATGGTACTTTAAAAACAATCTGGATCTAAATAATATATGCATATTCATACAGCGATTACATTTTCATTAACATTTAGGAATCAATACATTATAATATGCGAGGGATTTTAAGTGTAAGCAAACAACCCAGACGGAAAGTGAAGATTTTACTTCCGGGCAGCTTTAAAATGTAATGTATTGTCATTTCGGTAAGGTTTAGCGTGAAATCTAATTGGTGAGCCCCTAAACTATTTTTATTCTTTATAATTTTTATTTTAGGTGTACAGAAATCGTTATTTTAAAGAGAAGCCAAATGGCATCTGGTTCAGAATAGGTATTGTAAAGACTTCAGACTAAGATAGATGGCGCTCTTGCGCATGCCCAGAAGGACTTTGAGAAAGGAAAGAGTTAAGAACGAGTGTGGCGAGAGACGTGTGGGTTGTTTTTTTTTTTTTGGAGAGTGATCGAGACTGAGATGTGTGGATTTTGATATATACTACCTTTTCTATTTATGTTGTGTATCGTGTTTGTACTGTGTCTGTGAGTTCATTAAAATGGTTTAAACCAAAAAGGGAGTATTCCTTGTGATGGTAATTAAAATTTTGAGCAAGTCAGTACAGACTACGAAGAAATGGTGGCAGCCGTTTGGATACGATCCTGGTATTGCTGATATCTCCAGTGCAAATTATTGGGTGAGTACCAGATTTCATTAGCAACAGTGCCTTTTTAATTGTAATTTGTAAAGTTTTGCATGTTGAGTTTTGGTTCATTGAAGAATCGTTGTTTTGGTTTCATGCAGTTTTGGTTTTGTAAAAGGCAGTTGTAATATGCAAAAATGCTCTCTTATTTTAACTAGGCTGATATAGTTAAAATTTTGTTTGGTAAAAGGAGTGATAATTTTGAAAAAGTGTTCTTATTTTAACTAGGCTGATATAGTTAAAACTTTGTTTGGTGAAAGGTAGTTGTAATTTTGCAAGTGTTCTTATTTTAACTAGGCTGATATACACTGCTGGCCACCGTAAATGCAACACCCTGAAGGAAGCATGCAAATAATATGAAATTTACAACATGCATTAGCGGAGGTGAGATATGCAAATGATTAGAATTTCGGCGCAGACGCACATCACGCGCGCCTGTGGCGCCACTTCAAAGCGCTATTTAAGGCTTGGAGATTTCGACGATTTCAAGTACGGCAATTGTGTTTTTCTTGTGGTTTTTTCAAAAAAACGATCAATTATGCCTCGTAGAAAACAGCGATCATCTTTTGATCAAGTATCCGAGTTCGACAGAGGAAGGATAGTGGCCTACCGAGATTGTGGATTATCTTTCAGGGAAATCGGTAGTCGTGTTGGACGAAACCAAACAACTGTAATGCGGATATGTGATCGTTGGATGCAGGAGGGTACGACGGACCGACGTGTTCGATCGCATCCACCTCAGTGCACCACTTCACGTGATGACAGGCATATTGTGCGTATGGCAGTGACGGATCGCTCAGCCACATCACGAACCATAGCACAGCACATTCAGTCTGTACCGCATCATCCAGTGTCTGCGCGTACCATTCGACGCCGTTTACAGCAGAGTGGTCTGTCCGCAAGACGTCCATTGCTTCGTCTACCCTTGACGCAGAACCACAGACGTTTCCGCCGCCAATGGTGCGATGAAAGAAGGATGTGGACGGCAGAATGGAATGAAATTGTCTTTACTGACGAGTCACGCTTCTGTCTGCAACACCACGATGGTCGGATTTGAGTCTGGAGACACCGTGGAGAGAGGATGCTGAACAGCTGCGTTATGCACCGCCACACTGGTCCTGCACCGGGTATTATGGTATGGGGCGGTATTGGATATCACTCTCGCACTCCTCTAGTACGCATTGCCGGTACTTTAAACAGCCAGCGCTACATCTCCGAGGTGTTGGAGCCATTTGTCCTTCCTTACCTTCAGGGCTTGCCCACAGCCATATTTCAACAGGATAATGCGCGACCACACGTGGCACGCATTGTCCAAGGGTTCTTCGTCAATCGCCAGATTGAATTGCTTCCCTGGCCAGCTCGCTCTCCGGATCTTTCGCCGATAGAAAACATGTGGTCCATGGTTGCTCAACGATTGACCCAGAATACATCCCCAGCTGCCACACCAGATCAACTTTGGCAACGTGTGGAAGCTGCTTGGTCTGCTGTACCCCAAGAACACATCCAAAGTCTCTTTGAATCAATGCCGAGGCGTGTGGCAGCGGTGATCTCCAACAATGGCGGCTACTCTGGCTACTGATTTTGGCAGGAACCACACTTCACAGAAGTCTATAAATTTAATCATTTGATACTTGGTCAACATGTTATCTACAAAATAAATTTTGTTGTGATATCTCTTGTCTTTCTTGGTGTTGCAATTTGGGTGGCCAGCAGTGTAGTTAAAATTTTGTTTGGTAAAATGGAGTGGTAATTTTGAAAAGTGTTCTTATTTTAACTAGGTTGATATAGTTAAAATTTTGTCTGATTTTGAAAGGCAAATTTATTCTGTTGATTTGCAAAACTATTCTTATTTTAGCTAGACTGATATAGTTAAAATTTTGTTTGATTGTAAAAAAAAAAAAAAAAAATTTAGGACACTCATGTGGTATATAAAAAAGAATTTTCTGTTCTGAATGGTTAGAATTAGAACTATTCAAATGGTCAGTTTGAGTTTTGTTTTCTGAGAAAAGAGAATTATTTTAAAATTTTAAATTGAGATAGCCTAGTTTGTTTTGTGTTCTTTTGTATGATGCTATCTGATGACAATTGAAGTGTTGTTAAAATTTGATTTGATTCTGTTGTATGATTCAAAATAGAATTAAAAATTTGGTGTAGAAGTATATAGTTTGAATTACAAGTATAATTCTTTTTGATGAGTGTTGTCAACAGCACCAAATGCCTAGAATTTTCAATATTTAGTGCGTCTTGGGTTATTTTGCTTTGGAAAATATTTTGTTATATTTCTGAATGAATCGGAAATTCATTTAAAAGAGTTTTGGAGTGTTTTGAAATTGTCATTTTCATTTGTTGCTCATTTAAATGACTAAGAAACCCCTTAGAATTGTTTATTTATTTTGCGGAATTTTGAATGTCTAACTTGTGTACTTAAGGAAATTTTTGTTAGTAATTTGAAATTGCTTTGTGTAACTAATTTGGCAAATGTGAGACCATTTTGTGTTCAGAAAAAGAACTCGAAAAAAAAAATCTGAAAGTGTGGATTTGAATTATTCACTTCCTGTGTTTGTTGACGAAAAAAAAGAAAAGGAAAAGAATGATATTCTGTTTTATATTTTTGTGTGTGCATTTATGCTTCTGAGTGTGAATCAATTGTTCATAGAGAAAAGGGAATTCTTTTGAACTGAAAATACCTTTTCTTGATTAGACAGGAAAGTTGAGTTTATATTCTGAATTGTATTTTAATTGTAGTATTATTTTCAAAACAGCTGTTCTTTAGTTGAACTTTTCTTTAACTGTTTATTTTCTTCTCAATTTGAAAACATCTTTAAAAAAAGATATTGTTTTAATGAATGAAAATTTTAATTTGTTTATGTGTTCGAAAATTATTTCTATTGATTTTTGGTTGTTCGGTAAGAAAGTTGTAACGTAGAATTAGCGAATTTAATTCTTTGATAAAGTCTTGTGAATTCTGTTGGAATTTAATACCTTAATAGAGGTTTTTGATAGTGTTTCCCCTGGCCCTTAATCATGGCATTTCTTGCAATTGGTAGAAAGCAGGACTTAATTGCTGTTGCGGAAGAAATTGGTGAGAAGGTACCAGCTTCATGCAAGGTGGCGGATATTAAACAAATAATTTTAAAAAGCCCAAATTTCGATCGGGAGGAGGTAACGATAATCATGGAACGAGTCATAAAAGATAGACTGGAAGAGGAAGAATTAGCTAGGCAAGAAGAAGAACGACAAGAGCGGGAAAGGGTCAGACAACATGAACTCGAAATTAAAAAACTAGAAATGGCTCAGAAGGAATTTCGCCGGTCTGAAGAGGAATCTGAAAATGGGGCGGATAGAAACAGAAAAATCCAACTTACCCAAATCACTCCCAAATTTGACGAAAAAGGGGATGAAATGGGATTGTATTTGATCAATTTCGAGAGGAAAGCAGAGATGGCTCGAGTGCCGAAGGAGGACTGGGTGGCTTATTTGCTGGCCGTTTTGCCAGCCGAGTTATCTAACATGCTTGCCCGAGAACCTCCTGAAGTGGCCAACAATTATGATGTTGTGAAAGATCTCATTCTGAAACGATACAAAATGAACGCTGAAAAATTGAAACAGTGTTTCTATAGACATCAGAAAACAGCAGAGAAAACATGGAGAAATTATGCTCATGAACTGTACAGCTACTTCACTGAATGGCTTGCTGAATTGGAAATTGAAACCTTTCAGCAACTAAAAGATTTAATCGTTGCCGAGCAATTGAAGTATCGTGTACCAGATCAAATCAAGGAACATTTTCTTGACAAATGGATGAAGTTGAAGACACCTTTTGAATTGGCAGAAGTGATCGAGGAGTACGAAACCATCAGGCAGAGTTTCAGGAAGAAGGAATTTCCAAAGAAGTATGGCTATCAAGGTTCAAAGGGACATTTTAGTGGAAGTAGACCCAAAGTACCATTCAAGGATGACAAGAACAAACATCCGGTCAAAACCGAACCCGCAAGCAACGAAAACCGTGAAAGAGAGTTTAAAAAGAGAAGACAGCTCCGATGCTATGAATGCGGTTCGTTATCACATCTGAGACCCCAATGCCCGAAGCTCAAGAGATCTGAAGTAGTAGCTGCCAATGAAGTCTTTGGAAGACACGTGCCTGAGTTGATGTCTCCTTATACTAGTGCTGGGACAGTAAATGGAGCCCAAATGTCTATCTTGAGAGATACTGGTGCCAGCATCGATCTTATTCCCAGAAAATTTATCAAACCACATATGTACACAGGTGAGCATGTGTGGCTCGCTTCTCCATTAGTAGACAGCCCGGTCTGCTTGCCCATTGCAGAAGTTGATTTGAAATGCGAATTGGGACATGTCCTTACGAAGGCTGCTGTAAGAAACAGTTTTCTGGATCAAGAGCATTACCTACTAAGTAACAAAACCGTTGCTCTGATCGAGAGTATGAAAAAAGATAAGGAGCTGGAGATCCAAGTTATTAATGCAGTTCAGACGAGAGCTCAGAAAAGTCTTTTGACAGCCGAAGTTGAAGAGTATCCAGTTGAGTCGAGTCCTGGAGAAGAGAATGACAGTACCGTGTTAACAGAGGAAGACGGAGAGGTATTGCCTATGGCGCGGAAGAAGCCTCACTTCCAGATCTGATTAAAGCCTCACGGAATGATTTTGTCGAAGAGCAGCGCAAGAGTAAAGAGTTGAAACCACTTTTCCTAGAAGCTGAGGAGTTAGCAAAGGAAACCAAGTATGCAATCGTTAATCAAATGCTGTTCTATCTGAAAAGTGACAAGGATGGTACGCAGAGAAAACTGCTGATTGTTCCAGAGAAGTTTCGGGACCAATTAAAGAAACTGTCTCATGAAGGAACAGCGGCTCACTTAGGAGTGACCAAGACTAAAGATGCTCTTTTTAAAACTTTTTTTTGGCCGAATTGTTACAAAGATGTTGAAGAATTTGTCAGATCTTGTGACCAATGTCAGCGAGTCGGGAAACCTCGGGATAAGAAGAAGGCACCCATGAAGATCGTTCCTGTCATCTCGGAGATCTTCACAAAGATTAATGTGGATGCTTGTGGTCCTTTACCTACTACACCATCTGGAAACCGGTATCTCATCACTGCAATTTGCATGTCTTCCAAATATCCCGATGCAGTTCCTGTCCCAAATCTTAGTTCTTCAACCGTGGTCGATAGTTTCCTGCAAATCTTTAGTCGGATGGGTTTCCCGAGGGAGCTGCAAAGCGATCAAGGAACGTCGTTTACAAGTGCACTCACAACGGAGTTCCTGGAGAAATTTGGAGTTAAAGTAGTGCGAAGTTCCGTACATCATCCCCAGAGCAATCCTGTGGAGAGACTACATAGAACTTTGAAGAGAATTCTTCGAGTCCTGTGTCTGGAGTCAGGACCTGATTGGGAGAAAATCTTGCCTCATGCCCTGTTTGCTCTACGAGTTGTTACTCATGACAGTACTGGATATACTCCAGCTGAGCTGGTTCATGGACAGAATTTGAGGACTCCCATGACTCTACTGTACGAGAACTTGACGGAAAGCGAGGAAGAGAAGACTAGCGTAGTATCATATGTCTTCAAGCTACTAAACCGCATGAAAAGGTGTCAAGAATTAGCCGTCCAAAACATGGAGAACGCCAAAGACAAACAAAAACTATGGTATGATCGCAAGGCTGTGAAGCGTAAATTTTGTGAAGGCGACCTTGTGCTGGTTGTCGCTACATCTAGGCCTAACAAAATGGCAGTTCATTGGATCGGCCCAGGGAAAGTCGTTAAACAGCTTTCCGAAACCAACTACATTGTGCAGTTTCCAGAAAAAGACAAATACCATGTGAACATGCTCAAGTCATATTTCCAGAGACCCGAAAATGTGAATTTAATCTGTCTAAAAGAGATTAGGAACTGTGACAACGAGGAGGACATTCCAAGTCTCGAGCAGAAGCCTGAAGTCTCGGAAATGACACAAATTTGGCAAGACATAGAACAAAATGGTCGCTTGTCAGAAGATCAGAAGGAGCAGCTGAGAGAGTTGCTATCAAAATACTCTAGCTCATTCTCAAACCAGCCGGGGTGTACTGATCTTACTGAACATGACATTGAGCTTGAATCTGAGAGGCCCATCTGTGCCAAACCTTACAAGATGTCTCCACGCCAAACAGAAATTTTGAAGATGGAAGTGGAGAAGATGCTGTCGCTCAAAGTCATTGAGCCAGGAGAATCTGATTTTACTTCTCCTCTTATTCTGGTAGAAGTACCAGGAAAGGATGCAAGACCGTGCATCGACTATCGAAGACTCAACAAGGTCACTAGAACCCAGTACTTTCCTCTGCCAAACATTGAGCAGCTTGTTGAAAAAGTATCAGCTGCCAAGTATATCACCGTTCTAGATTTGACCCGAGGTTATTGGCAAATACCTCTGAGTAAACGAGCCCAAAGATATTCAGCTTTTGTAACCAGTTTTGGGACATTTCGACCGTTGAGATTGCCATTCGGTTTGAAAAATGCCCCTTATGACTTTAGTCGTTTGATGGCCGAACTGTTGAAAGACTGTGGAGAATTTGCATGCCCTTACTTGGATGATGTAGCCATCTATTCCCTAAGTTGGGAAGATCATTTACAACATTTGAAAACCGTCTTAGAAAAGATGAATGCAGCTCATCTGCACATCAAGCCTTCTAAGTGCCAGTTTGCTCGTGCGTACGTAAAGTATCTTGGGCACTTGGTTGGTCAGGGCCAGAGAACACCTGGAGAATTGAAGATCCAAACTGTAAAGGACTTTCCGACCCCTGCGACTAAGACGCAGATCCGATCTTTCTTAGGACTTGCGGGGTATTATCGAAAATACATTCCTGACTTTTCAGTCCTCTCAGCACCAATTACAGATCTGCTGAAAGGAAAAAATCGTCGTGCTGCTGTCATATGGACTGATGCTTGTCGAGAGGCGTTTGACAAGTTAAAGAAACGGTTGTCGGAGAATCCGGTGTTGTACAGTCCAGATTTCTCGAGACAGTTTCTCGTCCAATGTGACGCGTCAAATCTTGGGATTGGCATCGTTTTGTCCCAAATTAATGACATTGGTGAGGAACATCCTGTCATGTACTTGAGTCGGAAGTTCTCAAATGCAGAACAAAAGTACAGTACCATCGAGAGAGAGTGCGCAGCTATCGTGTTCGCCATCCAAAAGCTGCGATGTTATTTGGATGGACACCAGAAGTTCATCATCCAGACGGACCATAATCCCCTTGTGTGGCTGGACAAAAATACGGGAACCAACCCTAGACTTTTACGTTGGGCTTTGATCCTGCAGCCATTCAATTATGAGGTTGTCCATAAGAGGGGGAAACAGCATCAAAATGCTGATTCATTAAGTCGCATCCCATAAACCTCATATCCTTTTATTTTATATTAGTAAGTTTATTGTTTATTTTGATATTTGTATTATGTGTGAAAATTTTAAATTTTTCTCATCATTAGTGTAAATTGTTTTCCTAAATTTTTAATAAGTATATAATTTTTTGTATAATATTTTTGAGTTCAAGGCACTGATTGCTATAATCTGGTACATGTGCAGTGTATTTTGTGTACTTGAACTCTTGAACTTTTCCAATGACTGCACCTATCTGGAGACTTTTTCAGGCAGTGGAGTCATCAAAACTTTTCCCTCATTCTTCGATAAAAGTTTCCTCCTTGTGGGGAGGAGTTTATAAGTCTGTAAAGACTTCAGACTAAGATAGATGGCGCTCTTGCGCATGCCCAGAAGGACTTTGAGAAAGGAAAGAGTTAAGAACGAGTGTGGCGAGAGACGTGTGGGTTTTTTTTTTTTTTTTGGAGAGTGATCGAGACTGAGATGTGTGGATTTTGATATATACTACCTTTTCTATTTATGTTGTGTATCGTGTTTGTACTGTGTCTGTGAGTTCATTAAAATGGTTTAAACCAAAAAGGGAGTATTCCTTGTGATGGTAATTAAAATTTTGAGCAAGTCAGTACAGTATAGGAAACATGTTCCCACCGTAGAATCACTACTTCCACCTACATTTAGCTTAGCGGAAAGTATCTCATAATGTACGATCCTTCCCTTCGGGATTAATCCGACCATCGCCAATAGACCGTTTTCTTGCTATAGTATAGTGTAAATTCAACTACCTACCTCTCATATTGTATTTGTATGCTATGGATGACTTGAAGAATGATAAAATTGAATTTGGAAATAGCGCTAGTACCAGGAACAAAAAAAGTTAAAATTAACTAAAACTTAATCGAATTATTTGTGGATGGATTATTTTAATGAAAGGAGATACAATGTAGTTTATAGTTATTTAAGCAATGTTTCGTTTTTGTATGATTGACGTTGACCAAGCAGCTATCATATCAATTCGGAATTCATTCTTTCGAATTTTTATTGGTGACATGCTGAAATCGTGTTTGAAGTACAAGCCAAGTGACGTCATGTTCAGAAAATGAACAGTAAAATATGTTCCACTACCGCCACCTACATTTAGGTTGACAGGAAAAGCCTCAAATACTCAATCCAATTATGAGGACCAATTAACCAATTGTTTCAAATTTTAAGATATCTTCTCTTCGGAAAAAAATTATCCCACAATATCTACGCGGTGGTAAAAATAGTTAACTACATAAAGATGAGATCGATAACGTCTGGGGACGAATTTATTTTCGTTACTATAGGAGCTAAAGTTTCAACGCTTTTTCTTTTAATATTGGTTCAGTTTTAGTTCCCAATCATGGTAACTTGTGTGATAAATGACGACATAAATGAACAATACCAATCTCTAACGTCCAATAGATTGTTTCAATTGTAGGTAGACAGAAAATTTAGATAATCATTCATAAAAGTAGTGCTCAATTATTTTTTTATATTGTGAAGTCCCTAATTAGCTAGCGCAGTTTTACGATGAGCTTCATTCTATCTTGACTCTTAGTTTGCTTAATTATTTTTGTGCACTTTTTCACATTTATATAAATGGAGATTTATCTATGACTGCAAGAATAAATATTTATGCAAGTGGAGGTTTATTTATGATTGTATGAATAGATAAATTAATATTAACAGTACATAATTCCTTATGCTATATGATACTTTAATTTATAGTTAACTCTTTGAAACAGGCAATCAATGTGCCGAAATTCTTCTTTTTGGCACATTTACTAGTATAATTCACTGATATACTTTCCTAAGAATTCATTTACTGATAATCGTTTTATTTTCAAACTTCAATTTATTTGTAATGAAACAGCTCAGTTTCTTAAGTAGTTCCCATTTTAAAACTCATATTTTTATTGAAATCACTTAAGGTTATGGTTAATGGTAATTTAAAATTTTTTATTACCATACCGTGTCGAAAGTTCTAATTTTAGAAGTTAAAAAGCAAAATGTATCTGTATAAATATAATTATTATAAATGGTCGTTGAGGAACTGCATTTTTAAAACATATTATTGTGCTGTTTGATATTGATAAATTGTGAATATAAATAAATGATTCTGTGGGATGAAAATTGACGCCAATTGTGTGGATCATATTTATTACTGTTTTCTAGTTTTTAAAACAATATCATAAATACAAGAGATGAAATTGCAAATTAAATCTCAAGCAGAGTGAAGCGTTTAATGTTTTTAGGGCATAAGGTTATTTTCTGTTCAATCATTCAGGACAGATTAAATTTAATCCTTCTGGTAGTTATCTCGTCCATGTAGCTTGTCATTAGCAAAACTGACCAGATCTTGATGGACGAGGTATCCCTTCAATAGAAAAAACTGACCAGGTCTTATCTTGATCTCGTTATCATAAAAGTCGGCCATATGTTGATGACGAGGTATCTCGTCATTAGCAAAACTGACCAGATCTTGATGGACGAGGTATCCCTTCAATAGAAAAAAACTGACCAGATCTTATCTTGATCTTGTTATCATAAAAGTTGGCCATATGTTGATGACGAGGTATCTCGTCATTAGCAAAACTGACCAGATCTTGATGGACGAGGTATCCCTTCAATAGAAAAAACTGACCAGATCTTATCTTGATCTTGTTATCATAAAAGTCGGCCATATGTTGATGACGAGGTATCTCGTCATTAACAAAACTGACCAGATCTTGATGGACGAGGTATCCCTTCAATAGAAAAAAACTGACCAGATCTTATCTTGATCTTGTTATCATAAAAGTTGGCCATATGTTGATGATGAGGTATCTCGTCATTAGCAAAATTGATCAGATCTTGATGGACAATATATCCTGTCGAAACCACTTGGAAGGTTAAAACTAACCCGCGCATATAGCTTCTTAATTGCTTATTGAGGGCAGGGTAGTTACCAATTTATCATAATTTATCATTCATGCTATGTTCATTTACTGTTTAATGAATGTAGGCATCGATTTTATACCTCCAATGAAAATAAAAATTATGTAAAGCAGCATTTCATGTTCTTTCTCCCAGATTTCTAATTGACTTTTGTAATCAGACTGCTAATGGATTTCATTAGGGAGGCGAGCTTTTCTGTGTAGTTGTAGCATATTGTGCAGATGCGTAGCTTTAATCAGGCATCCTTAAATTAAGCTTTGAAATTGTTGGTTCAATCCCGTAACGGTAGATTTTATACTTATATACGTTGCTGCCATAATTGCTATGCCACATACGTATATATAACATAATATTTTGCTTATTTCAGAAACTCTTCACAGGCTAACTAATTATAATTACATAATGGTCAGAACGGCAATAACAACATGAGTCATACTTGAGAAGTAAAATGGCTAAAGCAAAAAAAGTTTGCATGTGAAATAGGGAAAAAATTACAGACAAAATTTAAACTTTTATAAATGAATGGCTATACCATTATTTACCCAAACGTTGCTTTTGTCGTAGGACTACACAGAACAAAAAATATCCCAATTGAAGATGTCACATAATAAGTCCCAATTGAAGGTGTGATAAAATATGTCCCAATTGAAATCCTTATATCGTTAAGAATAAATGCAGAATAGTAATCGTTTTACCATATTCGTAGTCAGTATGGGGTCCAATTATCATACTGCGCAATACATCGTGGCGCTACGTTACCCTTCTTCCTTAGGGCAGGGGAATGATGCAATAGTTATGGGTATACCGTTCACCTGTCAGTCTATCTTGGCAACCGTGAACTCAACACTACTGTGCGAGATATCACTTCTGGTGGGTGTCACGAGGATGTATATCGTCATTCATTAGATTAGGTCAAAACTGACCACATCTTGATAGACTAACTATCTCGTCGAAGATTGACGAAATAGCTCGTCCTTGGCTCGCCCTTGATTGAAGACTAGGAAGATTGACAAGATATATTTAAATATTTTAAGAACATTTCACAATGGTTTAAACTGAATATTTTAAGAATTATTTTCTCGTGAACCGGTTTTGATGCTATCGTGGTTTATCTGGATAATCCAAAGCACAACATAACAATTCGTGGTATCGTTTTAAAGCTCTAGTCTATGATGTGAGATGTACCTGAAAAATTAAGTAGACACTATGAAACAATATTAGACTACCTCATATCAACTCTCCTACCTGTATGTCATAGTCCTACTCTACAAACTGACGGCACAGTCAGAACTGAGTATTTTTGTTTTCTATATCTAAAATCCGTTCCTCTGATGCGAAAGTTATTGTTAATTTTCAGTAATTAAAAAAGCACGAGAAATCGAATTCCAACATTAGTAATAGTGTCATAACAAATTACTGGGAAAATTAAAAAGGGAAAAAATTTAATGCATTTGAATATTAATCAAGCTGATTCCTTCTTAATCTCTATATTACGAAAGGGTCATACATGTCTGGACAAGATAAAGTTAATTTCATCTTCTTTGATGTCTAAGGATACTTACAACTCATGCATAATCCATGAAGCGAAAGGCATTTTTCTTGAACTACACTACTGTTTGTGAAAATTGCAACACTATGAAAGAATCATCAGAAATATTTGAAATTTATTCCACGTATTACTTATAGCGGTTTAAATAAACGATCAAATTTACAGAGCAATAAAACAAAAATAATGCCGAAAATTAATATCTTATGCAGCCGCTATGCACAGCGATGAGAGCCTGTACACGTTGTAACATCGAATCATACAGATTCTGAATGTCATGCTGAGGAACGGCATTCCAGATGGCCTCTATCTGATGCCAAGTTCAGCCGTATTCTCTGCCCGACGAGCGGTACAAGCGAGTCGCAGACCGATGTAATCCCAGACATGCTCAATGGGCGACATATCCGGGCAACATGCAGGCCATGGAAGAAGCGGAACCTGACGTGCACTGAAGAAGGCTTGTACATTCCGAGAAACATGTGGACGGGCATTAACGTGATGAAATAGAGCTCCGGGGATGCGTTGTAGGAGGGATAGAACCTCGGGCTCCACAGCTACCCTGATGTAGCACCCGCTGTTCAGGGTCAGCACAATTTGGAGTATGCGGTATCGCACATGATATCCAATAGTACACCAGACCATAACGCCAGGCCATAACGTCCAGTATGACGCTGAATAAGATACTCCGGGAGAAGGCGTTCACCTCTGTAGCGTCTGACGAGTACGCGTCCATGGTTATAGTCCAGATTGTAGCAGGACTCATCTGAGAAGACGACTTGTTGCCAATCGGCAAGCCATTGGTTGTGTTGATGAGCCCATTGTAGCCGGAGGCGTCGGTGGTTCAGCGTCAAGGGAATCCTAAGCAGGGGAATCCTTGCATGTTGCCCATGGCGCAGCAGACGTCGACGAACCGTGAGGGCAAACAATGACACACCTGTTGACGTGCTCCAATGTTGTGCCAACGCACGAGAGGACCCTATACGGTTCTTCACTGCCATGCAGATGAGGTGTCTGTCGTCCCGTGGTGACATCACATTGCGTTGCAATGCCGGGGTTTCGACTTGTCCGGTTCTCCATGGTCCATCACTTCCACACACACATCACTGTTGTGACATTACGCCCCGTGCGAGTGGCGATTTCACGATACGAAAGTCCACCTTCACGGAGGCCGATCATGCTGCCCCGTTGGAACTCCGTTAGTTACTCGTATGGCACTCTGCGTTTGTGGTGAGGCACGTTGACTTCTAATCAATCCTTTACAGCAGTCAAACGACGATACACACATTTTAACGCACCTTTACAGTGTTTTTTATACAAGGCTCACTTGGAAGTTTAGAGAGTGTTTCTCGGCCCACACATGCGTGATCGCTTTGTAATTCTAATCATTTGCATTTCCTGCAAGTTTCGTTTACTTTGCATGATTCCTTCATGGTGTTGCAATTTTCACAAACAGTAGTGTATATTACTCAGAACTTGAGTGTCCAAGCTATTGCCTACTTAGCAAATTGTCTGACTGTATTAAACTAATCTAATTTGTAAGTAATACTCGCCTTCATCGATGCCTCTCTTTTTCTAATACAATAGAATCTCGTTTAACCGACCTTAGCTCATCTGACATTCCGTCATATCCGACGCCTAAAAAAACCCCGCATAAATCGGTGACGAGAAAAGTGTGCCACTTGTTTGCGAGCGTGAGACATTTTAACTCAACTCTTGTCAATAGCGATGGCAACGAAATTGATTATCAAGCATCAACTGTTGATCCTCTCTGAATCTCGCATAACGATGGAGTTAAGGCTCTAGAAACCGCCATGAAATACGTTGAACAAGAAGAAGCTATGGGGATCGACATAATGATGCTGCAAAGATGGCGAGAGTTGGCAGCGAAGAAACGACAGTCGTCGGGAAAGCAGACTAGAATCACAATTTTTTTAAGTCATCACAGGACTGAAATTTTAACATTTAACTTCCGACAAGGTTGTTACTGTAAGTTCATGTTATACAATTCTATATTTATATGTAGTCAATTTTTAACGTTAACTACAATACGTTTCAATACAGTACGATGTTTTGGTGCTAATTTGTAAATAAATTACTATATAACGTTATCGTGTATTGAATTGTTTGTTCTGTTGATTTGTCGTAAAACTTGATGTTTAGGTTCTTAATTTGTAAAATTATAACGTAGTTTGAAGTTTATTAGCCTTTTTTTAATTCCTCCCTGTTAACCGACATTTACGCTTATCCGATATAATGCGGTCCGTTTATGTCGGATAAGCGAGACTCTACTGTATTGCTACTGT
Source organism: Meta bourneti (assembly GCA_933210815.1). NCBI lineage: Eukaryota > Metazoa > Arthropoda > Arachnida > Araneae > Tetragnathidae > Meta > Meta bourneti. The sequence goes on from OW119931.1 coordinate 42,838,212, forward strand.
TATTATTGCTGAGTATTTTTGAGGTTTCTTACTAATACATACTTAGGGTTTATAATATTTTTACTTAGTATCCATACATTCATCAAGTAATAAATGCATTTATTCGTAAATTCATTAGCAAAACATTATTTTGGTTTGTCCCATAAAAAATAATAATTGCTGTTTTGTCATTTTTGTATTTTCCGCAATAAATGTCGATAAAAATTAAGATCATACTTTTTACTTATAAGATACCAAAAAAGTTGTGATTATAGATTCGTGACCAAATTTAATGAAAGAAGCTATTCATTATTCATAGTTTCAAATAGATTAGCAATTTGAAAACGATGAGTTTAAAAAAAACACAATTGCTATTGTAAAAAATTAATGATTCATTAGAAAAAAGATTTCAAGTTGATTTTGAGAAAAATTAATGATTCTTTAGAAAATAGATTTCAAGTTGATTTTGAGAAAAATATTTGAGGAACTTAAATTAATCCGTCATAGCAGAAAACGATCAATTCATTTTTAATTTTTAGATCAACGTGTTCTTTTTAAGTATAAATATTTATTTATCGTAGCTTTCAATCAAAAAATATTAATTACAATGAAAGAAACTATCACTGATATACAAAACCGTTATGAGTTTCCTAACTTCCTGTAATCATCAGCGTAAAATGACTTATACACAAGTTTTCAAATAAATTATAGAAGAGGAATAAGAAGATAAAATAATAATTGTCCTGTATGCTTTTGAGCAAGGATAAACTGGAAATAACTCATAGCCTGCAGTAGTTATTCATTTTAATCTATTCAAATTTTAACTTATTTGCAATATATTCTATGTTGAATTAATTAGAATTGATAACTTACGATGTAGACGAATTGACACTTTAATAATGTTAAAGAAAATATAAATAACATTCTAAATTTTGTGCAGATCGTAATCAAACGTATTTAGAACTTTTAATTTCAGACGATGAAATAACATGGTGTACTTAAAGTGGTTACCTTTAGTTTTGCAACGCAATATGGTTAAAACTCAGTTAACAATAATATATCATTATATATTATTGTTATTAAAAGGGTAGCTTAATATTCTTTAACGTATTCTGTTACGCGATTAATTTACGTTTCTTACTTTAGACATTCAGTGATTAAACATTTCGTAGAGATTATCCGAGTTTTAATTATACGTATGAAACATTCCTTTATAAATTAAGTTAAATCAAAATTTAAAGGCCATATTTACATCTGATGAACACAAGCACGAAATTAGACTGAGCGTCACATTTATTCAAATTAACATTAAAGCTAATTTTGAATTAATTGCACAGTTCCACTAGTACTGTTTGATTGTTGTAATTTCAGAATAATGCAAATAATTAACTATCAAAAGTTGAATGTAGTTAAATGTTTTAGCTAGCGATAATTCACACAAAATTAGGAAGACAGGACGTCTTCACCTTTATTCTTGATTTAATATTCATAGACCAGTCTTATAGCAGAATTCCAAACTATAACAACGCTCTGAATATTTTGAAGATTGCAGTCAAATGCATTTAGACCTTTAAATTTCAGATGATAAAATAATAACGTTGAGCATAAAGCTGATTTTTTAGTTTTGAGCTTAATATGCTTAAACGCAGTTATCAAAAATATATCTTTATACAATGATGTGTGAGAACTTTTCGAAAGCATTAGAAGAATAATTGTTAAAGCGCGATATTCCTAAAAATACTCTGTTACTCGATTAATTTATCATTCTTAATTGATATATTCATTATTTCAGGCTTGACTTAGTTATTTCGTAAAGAGAACATTTCCATTACATGTAAATAATCCTTAATACATAAAGTTTAATCAAAATTTATAAAGGCTACATTTCCATCATTCTCATATAAACTTAAAATTAATCATCCAATTTATTCAAATTAGCATTGAAACTATTCCAAGTACACATATTCATTAGTACTGCTTAATAATTGTAATTTTAGACTAATACAAATAATTAATTATCAAAGTTTAAGTCTGAATATTTTAGCTTCATAACTTTTGATAATTCAAGGAAGACACTAAGTCTTCACTTGAGAGAACCTTCGATTTAATACTCATAATCCCATCTTAGAGCATAATTCGAAACTAGTCACAATACTACATTATTCTGGTATTTAAATGTTTCATCCCCTAAAGTCAGTATATTTTTAACATTTCTCTAGCTAAAACTCGGTACCTTTTCAGAACCAAAATTCTCCACCGGGATTATAGCTACTCTACCAATATTGAAATAGCTGGTGGATACGAATTGGAAAGTCCCATGTTTAAGTACAAATTCAAAATAAATAAACCTATGTTAGCTTTCAAAGTTCGATATAAAACATTCGTACAGTATTTACTTGCAAAACAAATGCGTGATAAAATACCCAACCAACAATTTCCCCGTGAACAGCTGTACATGAAGTAAATGAAAAGTTTAAAAAGAAGTTCGAGGTTTACACAACATATTCTGCTTGTATGTAAATATTATTATAAATTATTCCTATATCTATTTTCGTATTTGTCCGTCAGTGTTTATATTTTCCCTATTTCTGTTGTTTCAGCAACATATGTTTGAGATAAATGTTTAATGTCGTGTCTCCCATCAAAATGTTTTGCATCTAGTCTTCAAGTCTGTTTATGATTTATGATTATATTGCAGAGTATAAATATATATATATTTACATAGCTGTCTATGAGAAATGAAATTTATTTCCTATTTTTGTGCTGAGGTATTCTGAATAATATTAAATTTATGTCGTATATATATATTGATAAAAACAAAGTAATTTTCTTTAAATAAAGTATGAAAGACATTTTTCTTCTATGTAAATAATTTCGGATAGGATTTATAACCATGGTTGTGATGGGTTTCGTAATTTATCTTTTCCTAAAATAAATGTACTATATTTACAAATTAAATCTGATTCTTCCTTTCAGAAAAAAAGCATCATTGTTGTAAATTTATTTTTTCTAATCAAGATTATGGTTGTTAGACAAGCTATTTATCTCAGAATATAGGCTTTAAAATTCTAGCATTGTTTAGTATATGAGTATCACATACATATAATTCTTTCTATATTGCCACCCAACCCAATTTTATTTTTACATGAAGTTAAACTGATCAAACCTCAATCACTAACAAGTATATTAAGTCCAACCATAAATTCTAAAACAAATTATTAAATAAAATTTCGGCCAGGGGCATTTTTATTTTTTTGCTAAGTTTATTTAATCATATTTTCTAAGAGCTTAATGTATCATACATGAGTTAGAAACTATTTGGCTCAGATAAACTTGAAAATTTTCAAATTGTTTAGTATCATGAATGGTTTCTGAATACCATATATATTTGTTCTTTCAATATTACAACTCAACGTAATTCAACAAATAACACGACGTTATTCTGATCAGAACTCAGTCACTAATCCCAAGTACATTCAGCCCAAGCACAAATTTAAACAGATTTTTAAAACCCCGTTTCTATCAATTGAGTTTTTAAGATTTATAATTATCCCAACACCCGAAACAGAGATTAAGAAAGGCCTGAGGCAGCAGACGCAAGTTTGCTGAGTTTTTCTCCGGTTGAGATTTTTTGACATTCTTCTAATTCCAAACTTCCCTGCACAATAATTTTTTCTTGATTCACAGGAAACCTTTTTGACAGTTCTTGTAATCTGTTGTATATACATCTAAGAGTAAATGAGAAATTAATCGGTGCTTCCTTGTTTTGAAATTTGGCTTAAAATGCTGCTTAACCTACTCTTTTTCGAGCGAGACATCAATTTTTGCTAATTTGTGAAACACATTTTGGTCACTTATGTAATAAGTTCCACACAACTTAATATTCGTGGTCCAAACTATTCACTTTTTATTGGATAAAAGCTGTGCAAATTGTAGAGCAATCAGGTAATAACTTGAAAAGTTTTTTGAAATCCACTGTCCCCTTAAACTAACCAGATCTCAATCACTAACAAGTATATTCAACCCACACACTAACTCTAAAATAAATTATTCAACCCACTTTCCACCAATTGAGTTTTCACGATTTATCAATATTCCAGCACGAAACAGATTCAGCAAGGCCTGAGGCAACAGGGGCAAGTTTGCCGCTGTCTTATCAAATACCACTTTCCCCAGCTACCAGTCCGCTTGGGGACTTGTCTCCAGGGACCTGGACCAACCTCTCCTGATAAGGGTAGTCCATGGGCTCATCAGCGGAGGGTAGAGTGAATTTTCGGTATATACAGGAAGGAATCCCTTGGGGTTCGCGAAGAGTTGTCGTTGCGGTAGAATTAGAACGAACTGGGTTTGTGTGAGCTTCTTGATTTATGTCCAGCGTAATATCTTCTGTCGGGATTTCGAACCGAATTCTGGAGGTGGGCACGTGGACGACGCTGTCGCGGTGGATTTGGGCCCACATCAGTTTTCGTGATTTCAATAGCTGTTACGATGGCGGTTAGATTAAACAGTTATTTGCCATGTCGTATTATTGATATGGTTTCGTTTGACTGCTATGTTATTGAAATTGCCTTGGGCGTGTAATTACAAGTTCTGTATTTCTACGCCATTGTTTTTTGTGATTTTAATCTCGGCATGGTACAGGCTAGATTGAACAGTTATTTGCTGTCCCACATTATTGATAATGTGGTTCAAGTGCTTTATTATGGAGATTGCCTTGAGCATGTAATTGCAAATGGTATATTTCTGTCAGACATCATTAGTTTTCGTGATTCCAATCGCGACATGGTACCGAGGGTAGATGTAACAGTAATTTCCTGTGATTTATTATTGGCGAACTCTAAAAGGAATAGTTTGACTACTTCTATGGTGATTACCTTGGGTATGCAATTTCAAGTAGATGGTATGTTTCTAAGTATTGTCGTGTGTTAGGATGATAGTTTGAGCTTTGCTATTTACTGAGTGTCAAATTTAGCTGATACTTTATTTAAAGGAAGAAATGGTGTTGTGTATTCCAACTCTACATAACATATTTTTGAGAACTAATATGAAGTATTCTAACTTATAACTCTAATGCTAATTGAAACCCTATCCTATTCATCAGGGTTTGCTCGTTGGGTACATAAATGTAATATCTTTTTTTACTTTCAAAATGTTAAAGTATATTATTAATTCATACTGTCCCCCATTCAATTATATTCTAACTTTCTGATTTAGGAAAGCAATTTCCTATTTGGCATATTACCGCCTTAGGGACCCACTTTTTCAAAACAAAATATTCTTATCCTCTCGTAGTCTAAAAGCGGGCTCATTCAACATTTACATATTCTATTTCATCTTGTTTCTCGGGGAAATCCATTCTTAAGGTAGCTTTACTTATTATTTCCCTTTATTTGTTCTCTGCGGCTTTCAGCGCTGTTCATCTAAAGGGTTAATATATTGTTCTTGTTATTTTACTTCACCTTTTTGTTATATATATATATATATATATATATATATATATAATTGTTCATTATATATATATATATATATATAATGAACAATTAAACTTACAAAATATTAAATCCCTAAATTTCTCCTTGTTTGTATTATTGAGTTATATACTATATATATTTCCTCCCCCAAATGTTTAGTACCTAAATCAAGGATGAATGAATAGCTATTCTCAATGGGCAGATAATACAGCTTTAAACTTTGTTTAAAGAGTGACAGTATTTTTCAACATCTTCCCCTTATTTTCAACGCACCTATTCCAAAGTCTTTTTATGCACTCAAAAAAAAGATTTTCAGCTGAGTACAGTCGTCCATGCTAATGCATCCGGATCACCATGCTATCTCTCTTGTTGGGTTACAGTTGTAGATTATAGTTTCGGTCGCACACATGGATAGCAACGCTTATTAGAAAAATTTGGGTATTTTTTAATTAACTAAGTACGATACAAAACTACAAATAACACGGATCAACGTTTTTTTCGAATTAACTTTTTTACCACATTCTATATCATGGTTATCAACGTGCATAATTAAAAAATGCATTCACAATATTATAGTTTGTACGTGCTTAATAAATATAATATCAAGACACAATAATGTTTACTGGTACGCTAGTAGCAGTTCCACGTACCTAATAAAAATTAAATTCATGGAGCACTTGTACGAGTTCATATCACTTCTTCCTTGGTTCTTAGTGAGTGACTAATTTACCACTTCATCAACAGTAATCATACGTCTTTGTCGTAACAAACTATGTTATATACACTATACATCGATGATGCCTTCAGATGTGGCAGCATACGGTCGTCTGACTTCTTCATGTTTAACACTTGTGTGTGTCACCCTTTTTGAACTCTTCATTCTATTCAGAGGCACTCCGATGCGACAGAACATGATGTCGCATTGGACAGAACTGTGCTGAAAGTCTTATATGTATTTTGACCTTATATATCTTGAGAGTACAAAGAATGGATCATCGAACGCTGCTCTTCTTTCGCATAAACCGAAAGGGGAAAGGCCATGGTTAAGCAAATAAATAAAACTGACCTAGATATCAGTGATAAGACAGAAATCTTGCCCATAGTTCGACTACGGCGAGCCGGCATTTGTGTCACGTGGTTTTGGAAGAGTATTCCTTAAATTATAGGGCATGTTAAACGTAAACAACGTGATTTTACAGTTGATACTTTTAGCGTGGTTTCTGGTTTCGAGTTTATCGTCCAAAGCCCCAGCAGCGATCAAAAGTTGGCGAAAAAAATACTCACTATGGTGATCACCATACATGATTTTGAGTATGATATCCCTTCCCCTGCGAGCTCAACCACCTATGTACAAATGGACTTCCCCAATGGTCTTGTGCTTTCTCAACGGATCTACACTTTAACGCGTGAAATCAACAATATTGCTAACAGAAACACAAATGCATCTGCGTTTCAGATAAATTAACTCACCCTAGTAATAAGTGTTATTAGAATTTAAGGTAATTGCATTTAAAATAATCTTCAGATAATTTTTTAATCATGCCAGAAGAGTACAATGAAATCCATATGAAAATGAAGTGAGATCTATTCCAACAAGAAATAATCAAATATGATATAAAATATTTCAACCATGCACTTTTCTTCTAAAACCCTTATGTAGTCTTCAGTTTTCAACGCACTATGCAATCAGATTTAATCTTTAACGCATGAAACACGATATCCAATTAGTGACAAGCAAAATCTCATTAAAAATCTCAACATTAAGCATATTTCTATTCTCTTTTGAGAATTCTTCGAAGAAAATTAAATTGAAAGGAAAAATACTTGGAGTAGATTTTCACGTAGATAAACTTATTTGTAATTGAACCCAACAAATTTATGCCTCAATATGAATTGCACTTTAAATGTTTATACATTTAAAGTGCAATTCATATTAATCAGATAAATCGTATTAATCAGATAAATCGTTCAGAATCTAATCATAGTAATATGAGTGAGGTGTGCTTTTCCATGCATTTAATTGGAAATAAGAATTAATACCAGTAAAAGAAAACGAAATGCTGTTCCTTATTTTTGGCCAATTTTACTTCATTTAGAGATACGAAATGGGACTAACAACACTGTCATTAATAAATATTAACAATTAAGAAACTTAGAAAACACAGATGCTATGCGCGGGTAAACTAATTAGTAGAAAACTTAAAAGGCATTCACAATTTAGCATGTGCCGCGAAAAAATTCTTAGAGCCGTTTAAAAATTTCTTTTCCGTTGAATTTTAAAACTGCCTCTCAGTTTACAAATTATGCTTAGTAATCTAAAAGTTTCTCGCCCAGATTATATCACCAACTCATTAGAAGTACTTCCGTGTAAAGAACAATAAAAAATTCTTCATGCATTTGAGTTAGTGATTCCTTACCCCGAAGGCAACAACTTTTTAAAACTTTTCGAAGCCACAAAGGGACGAAAAATAAATCAATTTTACGAAATCATACTTTCTGCAGCTGGCCCTGAAACAGCACGCTGCGAGGAAATGGAATAAAATTCTCTCTTCCAGGAATTGAAAAAAGTGGAGTTTGGATTGTGACACGAGTAAAAGTGGTTTAAAGAAATGGTACTTCCGTTTTCCATGTAGAAGCATTTCTGTTTGGGTTTTATTTGTCGTTCTACCACCATTTTTCGCTACAAGAAGGCAAATTAGTCCCAATAATAGCTGTTCTATTTAACCCACCAGGTCCGACGAAGTTCTCTCGTCATTAGCAATACGGACCACATCTTGATGGACGAGATATCTCGTCATTAAAAAAACTGTGCATATCTTGATCTCGTCATCATCATAAAATCGGCAATGATTACGACATATCTCGTCATTAGCAAAATCGGTCAGATCTTTATAGACGAGATATCTCATCGAAACAACTTGGGGGGTTAATTACGCTTCCACTGATATCGAAAGGATGAGTTAAGAAATTGAGCAAATCAGGTGATATAAAAGAGCCCTTACTTGCAAGTGGTTGTTTGACCGATGCCATATTTGATAAATTGTCATAAATTTAGTAGACAATGAGTACGAAAAATTACTAAAAATGTTTCATTTAAAGTTATTCCAAAAGGAAACAGTGAAATGTTCGTATAGTCCTTTTTATATTCATATTTAACGTTTTGATCATCAGGAATTTCTAAGTAGTGTATTATTGCTGACTAAATTTAATGACTAAATAACCGAATTTATATATACAGTGTGTATCTTATGTAAGGGTAAAACTTTCTTTTGGAATAACTTTTAAATGAAACATTATTAAATTTTTGTATACATTGTTTACTCAATTAATAATAATTTATGGAATACACTATGATATCGGTCAGACAACGACTTCGACCGCGCTGCAAACGGGCTCACTCGATTTACTCAATTTCTTCACTCTTCCTTTCGACATCAGTTGAAACGTAATTAAACAGAACAGGCATGATTCTAATTAGAAATTTCAAGGTTAACCATAAAGGTGGTTGTTTCGACGAGGTATCTCGTCATTATCAAAAGTGACTAGATCTTGATCTCGTCATCCTCAAAAAATCGGCAATATATATATTGATGACGAGATATCTCGTCATTATAAAAATTGGTTAGATTTTGTTGGACGAGTTATCATCATAACCACTTGAAGTCTTCATTCATGAACGACCTCTTAGAGCAGATCCCCGTAGATCAACTGTTTGTTTTGCGATTTCGACTGGAGGTATTATTAGACCACTATTTCTTCGAGGAAGCTAATGAAAATGCGATTACTATCAATCGTGAACAATCTCGTGCGATGCTGCACAATTTCTTTCTGCTTGAAATTCATCGACAAAAAGTTTGCTGCACATGTGGTTTCAACAACATGAGGAAACACGTCAAGCAGTTCATACCGATGGATCCTACCCAAGCAGATTCCCTTCCTCAACGTCTAAGAAACGGTCACGCTTAGAAAGCCGGCATTGGGCCCTTTTTCGTGTGTGTTGTGTTCTTTCTAGGAATCCTTCCAATTGTGGCCTGGAACATTGTGTGAGAGGACAGGTGAGTGAGTAATGGTCCGGTTTCAGTGTAGAAATTTCTTCATTAAATTTAATGAATTACTATGCTATTTCGGGGTATGTGGTTAGATAGTTCACCACAAGTACAAGAGCCTTCCAGTGTACTCTGAAGTCATAAATGTGTAATCGATAAGTTTATTTCTACATCCTTATTGAATCATATTACATGATATCATATATAATATTTGTCGAATGTTTTAGTGCTAGGGTGCATTGCGAGCGAGAATTTTCGAGCAGCGAGCCAATAAAGATTACTTTGCAATCGGAGGTTGATAAGGAGAGAGAAATGATGGATCCCCTTGTAGGTTTATCGTTGAATAAATATGTATTATCTGAGAGGTAAATTCAGTGTAAACAAACCAGACGGTATGGGAAGACTTTACTTCTGTTGTCCAAATGCTCTAGTATAATAGTTACCGGTAGGTAGATAGCTGAATTTGCGTCACACTGAAGGAACACAATGGGCTATTAGGGATGGATCTCGAAAGAGAGAGGAAGCAATTCCGAAAGGAAAGATCCAAAGACATTTTGAACCCGGATCATATGACGAGGTCAACACCTGAACTGGCATCCCACTCTCGAAACTTCCACACCACGCCAACGTGAGGACATTTGAGGCCTCGACATATTTAACGTGCACCAGCCCCCACGTACATGACTGTGTTTGGATGGACCTAGTTTCGACCTCACAATCTTACGCATGCTAATTCGCGGCCTACCAACTGGACTACCTCGGCCCATGATAAATATCAAGTAAATGCAGTTTATCGCCCTTTCTGCAAAGTTTAACGCTTAATCTAATTTGCGTCGACCAATTAACTATCACACATCAATCCGGAACTCATTCTTTGGAATTCTTATTGCCGAAGTTCAGAAATCGCATTCGGAAATTAAGCAGAGACGTCACGTTCAGAATACGTACAAGACATACTCATCAGCGCAGAAATATTACCACCATCTATATTTTGCTTCCTAGAAAATATCTCCCATTAGTACTTATTCATATTTGTTGCATATAATGGAAAATACGAGACCTGTAGAACGAGTCACGAGACGCACATGAAGCTCCGATATTTTAAAAATTAAAATTGATATAGCGCAGTTCGGCTATCGGCGTCTTCAAAAATATGAAGTTCAATAAACGTCATGTTAAGTTTTGAGATTCTGCATCTATTTCATTTTATGACCCACACTGGATGTAATATGATGCATAATATACTAAATTAACTTGCAGGATTATCCGACGTGACTAGGGTTGAACAAATTCAATAGAGACTGAAAAGTTTAACGATAAACTGCGTTTGAAAACAACTAAACACATTTGCATTGAACATCTACAATTTTAATATTTGCTTCATATATTTTTATACCTATCAAATAACAATTCCATTAATATTTATACTACTGATAATAATTTTTACACTAATAAGTGAAACGCTTCTTTTCACGCATTGTCCAAAAAATGTTACAGACACTAAATATCTAAAGCCATTTCTGATGAAAAACAGTTTCACGAACAACTGCTCTTTAGAACAAATAATCACATTCAAGATGAACATCGGCACTCTTAAAATTTGTTATTCCAAATTTTTTATACCTATAAATAACATACATACAGTAACATTAATGCACTACCTACAGTATTAATTTGTACTCCAATAAATTCCAACATTTCACTACCCGTATTGTCAGAGAAATGCTTCCAACAACAAATGACTAAAGCATCAGCACTTTTAATATTTGCTTCACATATTTTGCTATCCATTAAATGTATAACAACGTTATCAATATTTTTACTACTTACAATTTGATTTTTACACCAATGATGAAAAGTTTCATTCCACATACTGTCAGAGAAATGCTACACTCAATACCGAAAGGCATTTCTGATGAAAAACAGTTTCACAATCAAAACGATTGAACACCTCCACACATAACAATGGAAAAGAGCAAACATTTCCCGAAACACAGACAATAACATCCACGGTATAAAATTGAAATATCCATCACGACTTCCGGTTCTTTTCACACTTTTCTATTAAGAAAATCTCTATAGTAATTTCTTCTTTTCCTTTATTTTTGAGTGCTTCATTTTTCCAGAAATTCACCCCGAGTTTTTTGATAAACGTAATCGACATACTCTGAAGCACCAGGGCTATGAAACAAAAGCAGAAAGAAACAAACCATAGGGAGGGGAAGAATTCAATCTAAACATTGTTAAGTTATCTGACTCGCGTATCTTTGTAGAAACAACGCAAACAAAACCTATTTTTTCTTTATTCTCTGCTTCCGATCTCCCAAAATAAACTGACCTTAAAAAATAAGATAAAAATACCACCGAAACCAATAGATCGGATGGATGGAATGGATATACTCGCCCGGAGTACTATGTGTAGATAAATAAGATTAAGTATCCGTTGAATTCTCGGAAATCGGGAAGCTTAATATAGCAGTCGTCTTTTTGAAAGAATGATATTTTTAGGGAGAAATAATTCAAAGGTAAACATGGAGTTTAAAGTTAATGTGTTCTCTTGATCCTTCTGTACGGTTATTTCCGAATGCGTATGAATATCTCATATGAGATTAGCCAAATAGAATTTTGCACAAATACCGAGCTTCTTGAATAATAAAGGAGTTTGAAATTTTAAAATGTGTGTTAGTGAGAGAGTATAAACGGACACGTTTTCAATTTTGAGTAGTGTTTGAGGGACGTTGTACAAATTGCAGAAATCTTCGAATTATTCAGGGGTATTTTGAAACTAGCATTCAATGCATCTGTCTAAACTGAAGAGAATTTAATCGGTGCTATGCTCACAAAACAGAGACAAATTTGTTTATGTTCACTTCATGTAAAAAATGTATAACCCAAAATATAAAATATATACTTATAAACAAAACAAAATCACTAGTGGTGGTAATAACATACTAGTTGTGCAACGTGATGTAAGTAAAGGTTCTGTATTCTGCTAATGATTTTTCAGGCTTGGATTCTGTTTCAAACCTATAAGTAACCGTTTTTTATACTAATTAAAATACGACACCACTATTCAAAGTCAATTTATCAATGAACTTTTAATAGTTTTATCTATTAATTGATCGTGGATAGTATAACAAATTCACAAAAAAAATAGTTGCATTAACAGGATTATTGAAATTTTCAAATTTAACTCTTCTAGTAGTTTCAATGACAAATCTAGTCCAAGATCAGGCCAGTTTTCTAAAGACATGATATCTCGTAGAGACAAAACTGAACTATAATACTTCAAGGGTAAATTAAGATATATGTGTTCTTTGTCTAGAACTGGTGACAGTTTGGAACAGGTTTTTGCATCAGAGGCTGTTCTATACAAGGTGGTTTCTTTACTCAAAAATTAACCACCAGGAGTGCTTAATAATTACCTTTAGCTATGTATTTTCTAAACAATAAATCTTTATTTCGTTGATTGGGTTCTATAGCGCAAGAGCTATATTTAGACTAGCTGCCCCAAACACAAGACAGACTATGTCAAGTAATGGACATTCGCAAACCATAGAGTAAATATGAAAATAGAGTGAGAAACGGTAACTTTTTTGTGTGCAAAGGATATTGTGACAAAAATTAGTAGTAACGTGACCCTTAGACCACTTTCATCTGCCTGGTGGAAACGAACATTCATCATCTAATTGGTTCAAAGACGGGAGAAGATGCCCATCCATTGATTCATCATCTGATTGGTCCGTGCGACATAGTAGTAGACTTAGGCGTTTTCACCATTTATGTCACCACTCTAAAGAAATGCGCACTCACACATATACACTGACGTAAGATGTTATATCGACAAACGAGGCGATAAGATGCCGAATTGGTCAACCAAATCAAATTTTGCAAAACAGTCACGTGACTAATAGTCGACATGTTGGTCATACTTTTTGAAGCTCCTCTCAATAGCAATGCTCAATTCACTTATATACACAACAAGTTTTTTCTGATATATATAGTAAAGATAAATACACCCAGAGTAAGTTACAGTAATTGGGCCTGTACGGTTAGCAAACCTACTGAGCCACGTCGGCCCTAAAATAAGTCTTAAAAAGGAACGAAACAAAGGCAAACCAACCATTTTTCGTTCCCCTATAAGAAACAAACATCTAAAATTACAGTACACCAATATTTTACTATCAAAAGCATGTTTGTATAGAGTGCTTGGAAAAATTTCTTATTGCAAACTTCCTAACATAAGGATTTTCTAAGTTACATTGTAAATTTTATAATTATCTCAAAGGTATTTCACTCAAAAATTAATGCTTTGTTTCAAAATCAGTAGACCTTCGTCAACTGACCATGGTTCAAAATTACGAGGTGTCCTCGATCTTTCCCTTCGGGATTGCTCCCGGATCGTCGACGATAACCAGATGTACTGCTCTAGAGCGACGTTAGTTTAACTACCTACCTTCAAACTTGAAAAGCAAGTTTGAATTTTCTGTTAATAGCGTATTATTAAATACAGTTCCTGTTAAATGTTATTATAACTACTCCTATATTTTGTGATCACGTACAAAATATAATCGTACTTCTAGATAGTACCAGTGCATAGAAAAAGAGTTCCACTATGCTAAATATAAAGTGCCAAGCATTCCGCTAAAAGAGGATAGATTCTACCACCTTTTTGAGAAAACCCTTCAAAATCAGCCAAAAATGATTTCTAGTCTGCGCAAGAATTAAATATTCCAAAATTGATAATACGTCTTCAAAGGTTCATAGAGATCGAATCTATATTTACTCTTTTCATCAAAAGATTTCAGGACCGTCGATAATAGCCCTTTGTATTGCACCAGTGTGGCGTTACTTATCTACCTACCTACTAAATCAGTGGGCAAGATTATCTTAAATGTACAATTTTCACTGTTTCGTTTTTAAACAATTTTTACGTTTTAATAACTTCTAATTAAAGTAAATGAAACTGGAAACAAAAACACTCGGCATAAAAGAAAACTTTTTTTGCTTACTTCGAATTTCAACCTCGGAAGAAAAATAAGATATAATGGCTACATTCAACTGATTCGATGTTCATGTTACCAATATATACAATAAATATTTTCTTACTAGTCTACTATGAAAGACTTAGACAAATATGTTTCTTCGTGGAAAGGAGAAAAACCTAACCACAAAGCGAAATGTAATGCTTAAGAGTCCATTCTCAATTTCAAAGTAATTTTTTAAAGCTAATCTACCAAAATAAATTGACATTTTATTGCTGTACTAGTTTATAAAACGGGTTGTATTCAATTATTTCTCTGCTTTAAAAATATTTAGTCCAATGTTTCTAGAACCATCATTGTTTACAGGAAGAAAAATATCTTAAATATAAGAAAATGGTTTACTACTGGTGAAGGATGCCATCATTTGAAAGCGTATGGAATGTGGATAAATTGAAGAAATTCAATTATAAACAGTTCATGATGCGTTTTGATAGTTTTGTGTCTTTTATGGTTACACAACATTTAAAATATGTACACATCAGAAACGGCAAATACTAGTTAAATATGATAGCGTTATCTTAAATTCTAAACTTAAAAGCATTTAACAAACGCATGTATTTTTGTTAAAAAGTTACGCCTTAATCTCCTCCAAGTGGTTTTGACGTGATATCTCGTTCATTAAGATCTGACCAACTTTACTAATGACGAGATATCTCGTAATCAATATATTGCTGATGTTTTTATGATGACGAGATCAACATCCGGTTAGTTTTCATCTAATAACGAGATACGTATTTCGTCTATCAAGATCTGGTCAGTTTTGCTAATGACGAGACACCTCTTCAGACAACCACCAGGAGTGTTAAGAAATTATGCACAATTTTCCTCTCATATTTCAAGTAAAGTGTTTATGCATATTCTAGTAATAATAGTGCATATTCTAGTGAAAGTTTTACATATATTTTGGGTTTGGGGTAGAGAGGATATGTTCAATTGGGATACCAGTCTTTGTATAAGCCAGTTGGAGCGTAACTTCATGAGTGCTACGAGTCAGATTCTTGTCTTTCGTAAGGTTTATGTTTACACTGAAAATCTCTCATATGTCCATTGCTTGACGTGGTCGGTTTTTTGTTTGGCGGAGCTTCACCAAAATATGGCCTTTGCGCCATAAAACGCTACCAATCTTATCTACTATTTCTACTCTTTTGAAATTCCTGACTACCACTCGGAAAATTTTATCGAGTTGCATAGAGCCTAGTTTCAGCGAAAACCCAATTTATAAAACATTCTTTGATTCAGAAATATAGACAGATTCATAACTACTGCATTGTTTATTCATATACAATAATATTTCAGTAATCCATAGTAATAAGGATCATTTCTTCTAGAAACAAAAATGTCTACAATGAAGTAGCATAAATAAATTACAGGAACATTATCTTCATTGATATTAACGATGTCTGGAACTGGGAACCAAGATAATGTATGTCCCCTTCTACGGAAATTTATATACACATGCAACTTTCTGCCCTTATGATTAACTATATTTGACTTGACAATATAGTTTATGATTCTTGTATTTTTTATAAATATTTGTAAGATTTGAAGTTTCTGTCTAAGAATAGTTTGCTTTAATTTGATTTTATGTTTCGCATTACTTCAATCCTATACGTAAAGCGGAAGTAAAAAACCTTAGTTTTGATGTAAATACTCAGGCCTGATATTGGATTGTGGAATGAATAAAGCACATATAGGATGCCTGAACGATTGTTTGTAGTGAATATTCACCAATTGATTAACAGTTTGAATAATTCAACTGCAGTTTGATACTAATTGTTGTTGACACATTGTTGATATCCGATATTAATTATAGCGTAGTTTGTTAGCTTTCGAATGACAACACGTACACAGTCTTCACTCCACGCAATTCAAAGTTACACTGGCCCAAAGTTCGTCCAGCACCGTAGAATTTCGACATACTGCTGATCTCTCACTGGGCTCAGTGTGCCTGCATACTCGATCTGAAGGTCATGTCAGATACGGGCATCCTTTGTCTATACGACGCTATATTTAACTTCTGGATGTGTTTTGTAGTTCTGAGATCATAAGACAAAACAGCTGTAACGCTTTTTTGTAAATTCTCGACCCTAGTACTGTTCCGATTTTAACAACGTATTCACGTCAAAAATCTCGAATCCTTAACCCTGAAGTCATGAAATTTTCTCAGCCTATTCTATTCAGGAATTTCTAGGTGAAAGTAAATATTTTCAGCTCGATATACGTTGTTCTCTCAGAACAATAGCAGTAAGGTATAATATGGAACATTACGCAAGAAGGCCCAATAAACAAAAAACTTCAAAGGCTATCACAATCCGAGAAATCGGAAGTGGAAAAACCAAAAGCATGTGAAGCGGACAAAGCTTAAAAACTGTTATACGAAGCAACAAAACTGCTGAGGTAACAGGGGCGTGATTTGGTTTGTCTGAAGCAGTAAAAACTTCATCCGAACCAGGTAGCAAAACTAGTAAGTTATAAAGCTAAACAAACTGACCATCTACAACATGCCATAATATAATGAAATGTGAAACGAGAACTAATTTACGATGTATGCACACCTCTCAGGCCCTAAATAAGATTTCAGTTGTAGCAATAAAAATTGAACGTCCAACTGTTTCCTTAGAAATGAATAGCTAGGTAGAAATCCAAAACACTGTGAACAAATAAAACGGTACGCATAAATCTTTTGTCCAGTAATCCATTTCTGTCCAGTAAATTATTTCTATAGAAGAATAAAGCTTGTTATTCAGCTTGTGAAAAGATACACTCATTATTTTAAGCAATTCTGTATTAAAAATGTATATCACGCATACAATATTCAGGTTGAATACAAATGCTTTTTAGAATGACTATTTTTAAACTTCATGTCGTAAAATCATACGTTCAATTAAAAAAAGTGTTCAAATCATCTATGATGTAAACTATAACCCTTTATTTTAAACGATTTGTTGAAACCAATGTTTTAGGGAGCATCATCAAAGTGAGAAACGTAAGCACTTTAAATTCACGCTTTACTTCACTAACAATCTTTAGGGCAACATTTGTTTCTTTAACTCAGAGAAGTAGAGATTTGTCACAGTCTGACTCTAAAGGGGCGGATAATTTTAAATTCTCAGAACTACCTTAGGGGTCATATTGACCTTTTCCTATTTTATTTCAGTGTTTCCTAGTTCACAAGCTTGATACTTTTTAAATACATCAGATACATTATTTAAGTAAACGAACGAATCGCGTTTAAATTAATGAATAAATGAAAATGTTTAAGTTTCCAGAGAAAGCTCCAACATCACGTGTTGTCCACACATGTATTTGTCTTCATTACTGTTGCTATGTGCACTGTTTAAAAAGTATTAATTTGGTGTCTTGTTTTTTGCACTATCTCCCTCGACAATCTTTTCTGAGTGGGAAAACATTTTCTTTTCTCCCTTCAAAGTCTGAAGGATCCTGACTACATTCGTTTCACTTGTTTTGCTGCGTTAAAAAGTTATTTTTGCTTATTTTCACTGTAGTGGTTGTTTTCATGCTTTTATTACGTCTATATATATATATATATATATATATATATTTTCCATACTGCCCATAGAACCCTATGTAATATTTTTAATCTCAAAATAATTCATTCCTTAAAATGTTTTCAGTGTTTCTACTTGAAACGTTTAGACTTTATTAGGCTGATAGGAACTCATGATTCTTTTCCCAAAATTTTTAAAATATACGTTTAAGAAAATAAATTTTTCTGAAAAATGTTTTAAAAGTTTGAGAAAAATATCTTCTAAGTTGCATAAAATATTAAAATTTGTCAAATAAGCTTTCAATTGATACCGAAAATAGCTTTATAACGCATAATATTATAAACAGAGTTGTTGCAAAAGTTTAAAAAATGCACATAAATTCAAATTTTCAATTTGTGTCTCTTGAACAAATCAAACGATTGTTTCAAAAGCTCGGATTTTTGGTTTACTGCCTATTGAATAACCTTCTCACCACGTTTTGTTGAAATTGGAGAAATCAAGGTTGATTGTTGTGTTAAATTGAAATGGAATAACCCATTTACGCCAACTCTAATCCGATGAATTGGTAAGAGAGGATTCACACACAGTTGGTTTTTAGATTCATAGAGTAAGAGTCGAGATAGCAAACGAAAAGCGCTTGCACTAAATATTACTGCTTAGAACGCTAGAGAGGTCAAAAAGATCCCTGTAGTGGTTCTCGGTAGACAACTCCCAAAATATGAAGATCTATATAAATAAGAATGGAGTGTTTGTTTGTACATTGAACATATTCGACCCATTTCAAGTTTTCTATCCGCTTTGGACGCTTCTGATGCAAAATCCGTCTCTTGCACGTTTGGTGTGTCTGTCCAACTGTCTGTCTGTATGTGTGTGCCCATACTACATCCAAACGGTTGAATATATTTTCATGAAAATTTGCATACTGTCAGTTCTTACATTTATTTTAGTGACTGAATTTGGTTGCGTAAGTCTGTCCGTCTTCCCGTTCTATGTTCGATTTTGTGTATGCGTGTTTCTACAAGTATCACATAAGATTTATTCAACATATTTTAATTTAATGTTTTATACTTGATATATCATATTTTGGTTTAGTGAATGCTTTATTTGGAATTTTCTTTGCTTACATATTTAGGCAAGTTTCACGTTAAACCATCTGAGTAACTATACTTAAATCAACCAAAATTTGGTAGTTTTGGAGTAGCTTGGTATATTGAGCATTGCAATTACTTTACTTTAATTGTTTTACCAGTGCTGCTGAAATATCAATAATTTTCCAAAACTATTTTTACGGAATTTAAATTCTAATAGTTTACTTGTTTCGAGCCTTATTTTTTCTTTACGAAATATAAAAAAATTCTGAATATTTGGGACAGACCATAAAGAGAATAAAACATTATAAATAAACTATACAGAACAAGAACTTTTAAAATAGGACTGGTAGCTAATATGGCAATCTTGTTATTTTTTTAATCGTCTGCTTTTTTAAATTTGTGTCCGTTATATTCCAAGAATCTATTCTATAGTGAAAATGCAGCTACATTCATTACTTTTCGTTCGAAGCTTTTTAAAATGTATTTCTGGATTTTGAATTTGATGTTTTTCGTTCAATAATTGCAATAAAGGTAAATAATGGTTTAATTAGTTTTAAAAACATTTTTAATCATTGTATGATAATTTTGGGAAGCATTTTTATTTTAAATGACATTTAAGGCATTTTTACGCATACTCTGAACTATTCTATGCATTCTGTGTAACATTGGCACTCTAGAGACTTTCTTTCTTACTAAAAATTTAAATTCTACAGAAATGTAAAATGTTAAATATGACATTTATTTACATTTGGGAAATTGCGTATTTAACAATTGTGTACCTTTATTAGAGTGTGGTAGTTGTTACATGGGATGAATAGGAATTGGCAATTTATTAATGAAATCGGAAATTAGTTAACTAATTCAACCCGAGTAACGCCGGGTTATTCTGCTATTTAAAAGTATAAAATTCTTGAGGAAGGCACATCTTTACTTTTTAGATAATGTCACAAAACTACAATGATCTTGACGTCCTAGTGAAAATTTCAGAAACATTGATATTACTGTCATTGTACTTAATTAAACGTAGAAACTTCTAATGAAAATAGACTAAAAAAAGTCTGAATATCTCATCTCGATATTGCATTTCACATTTTATATTGATAGACATTAACAGAAATCGAAATTAAAACTAACCGAATAATTTTTTGAATAAGGCTAATCAGCTTTTTTTAACCATTAGATAGTCGAAATACCAAGACAGATGCATCTCTGTCAGAGTACAATGTGGTTAAATCGAGTATTCTATCACAGATGATAGCAGGTTATTTTTTTGAATTTTTCGAGGTGACAAGAAGCCAATAATTTAACGTGACGGATGATTTCTCACATTATCTGGGTCAAATTCGATTTATGGTTTTGATATATCTCGCTGACCCGTGATAGATGACAGTACTAACAAGAAAATGACTTGGTTTAAGGCGTTTCGCTTCATCTTAGATACTGATACGGACAGTGTATTTCCGAACAGATTAACCTATTATTACAGCATAACCGACGTATCCCACGTGGTGTGTTATTTTTATGTGATCGGACTGAAACATTTTAGTAGTTTGTATGTAACTGAAATGAAAATTCTATTATCCCAAAGAAGTTTCGTTAAGGGGACATAGTACCCTTTGAACAATTTTTTTAAATTTCATATTCACAAGAAAATGATTTAGTGTACCTTATTTTAATACACATTAAATATACATTACAAAGAAAACATTAAGTTTTTCATTCACAATAATTAAAAAATTCAATTTTTATTTAAAAACATTTAAATATTTTTAAATTTCTACTCCATCTGCACAAATTTAATTTTTTTCAATATTTTTTTATTTACCTTCCATGAAGAGTTCCCCACAATTTTGTGCATGGGATTTCCAATAACATTGTTAGTTATTTTTTTACAAATATTTTGTGACAAACACTATGAAAAACACCAAAACAGACAGTCATAGTTGATTTCAGCAATTTTTGAAAAAAATAACTCTTTTTCCAAATCCTCATTCCATGCAAAAAGTTATCAAATTTATCATTATAAACAACCAAAAAAAGTTTCAAATCTTTACATCATTTACTAAAAAAGCCTTAGCATTTTAAGTACACTGTAGTCATGAAAAATAAAAAGCTGAGAATAAGCAGTGTTAAGTCTTAAATGCTTTTGGTTTCAGTCCTTACATTCGATAGAGAAACTTCAATAACTCGCGAAATAATGCAATACAGATATAAAAATTTGCGAACATATTCATTGAAGTTGTATAATTAATAAATGATAATAAAAAAGTTCGACATTTTGGTAAATTTTAGAGTACTATGTCCCCTTTTAAATCTAATTTGAGAAGTTTTCCTGCCAAACTAAATGTAGGTGGCGGTAGTGTTCCTGCGGAGATACGTGTTTCCTGTACTTATTCTGAACGTGACGTCACTTGACTTTTTCTCGACTCCGATTTCTGCGGGTAGGCAAGAATAATTGCAAATGAAATCCGAATTGATATATGATAGTTCATTGGCCAACGCCAATTAGATTAAACGCCAAACGTCGCCAAAAACGGCGATAACATATATCATGTGAGGGCATTTGGGTAGCGGAATATATTCGCTTTCCAGCTGGTTTGTTTACACTGAAAATCCCTAACAGATGTATTTTGTTGTTTATTAAACTTTAAGAATATTTTGCTACGAGAGGTTTTTTTTGTCAAGATAAATGTAGATGGTAGTAGATTTTTAGTGGATCGTATTTCCTGTTCGTATTCCGGACGGGATGTCATTTGACGTGGTTTTCGAATAGCAGGTCGTCCCCTATAGAATTTAGCATTAAATTTTAACTTTTCTTTGTATAAAAATGCTTTATACTTGTAAAGTATATGGATACTTGAAAAGTAGTTCAAACGCGATGGAAAAAATAACAATATGGGTACGAAAATAATTTGCTAATGAAAATTCCAAAAATGAATTCAAAGTTGATATCTGTTAATTTATCAACTCTAATCAAATTGTAAGTCAAAAGTCTTCGAAACGGAGATGAATTTAATTTAAAGGTAACCCCGATGTGTAGTATTATGTAGCATTTGAGTAACAAAATGTAAAATCCCCTTTTCCGTCTGGTTTGTTTGCTTATACAGAAATTTCATCTTATACTTACGTACGAAAAGTTTGTTTTGAACGCAATGAATGTATTTAACTCTTCAGTTTACTGAAGGTTCACGCAGGTTCTGTTTTGATTTAGATCTGCACCTTCAAACTATCAGAAGCAGCATTTTTGCAAAGATGGTGTGAAGCATTTATTTAATAGTTTAGGTGCATGCCTATTCGAAGTGCATTTTGTACTTAAAATAAATTTTCAGCCTTTATGAAACAGTCTGTGTAGTAGGATTTAACGTTTGTACAATGATCTGAAACCATATATGAAATAGCTTTGATGAATTAACCATGGCGTATTATACGTTCATTTTGTAGGTAAAATAAATTTCAGCCTATATGAAAGAGTCTACGTGGCGTGATTTATCGCAGAATATGAACAAATCGAGAAGAAAAGAAAGAAGTGCTATTAACTTTCATTAGTACAAGAAAAACTTTATCCAAAATGTTGCTTCGAAGGGACGAAAATGTGTCTGTGTGTTTGCAATAAACGACTAGCAACAAAAATGTAGACAAAGATCCACAAAACTTCCATGGACTGTTTATTCATTTCGTCAGCAATGGAGAGCCCCATTCAGTCTGATATTTCCACTGTGACTATTAGATACTGAATACAAGAACAAATTTGCTCTTTTTGCTATTAAATATCTTATCAAATCTGCAGACCTAATAGAATATGGATACAACAACAATTACCTAACTATTTTATTGTTATGTGGTTGGTTGATTAAGTTTTTCCGGTTCAAGGTAAAACTTTACTTAAACCTATTTAGCCATTTATTGGTATTTGAAACTATAAGATAGGCTATGCTTTGGTAAAACAATTTTGTATTTTGAACTTTTGTCATTGGTACAGTAGTTACGGTTATTGAATTTAAGTCACATTGGAGCAACACAACGGGCTATTGGTGACTGCCCGGGATCAATCCCAAAGGGAAAGAACTGAGAACAACACCATAGAGGAAATATAACAGTAGAGTGAGCAATGGTAACCATTTTATGTGCCCAGGATTATGTGACCAAAACTAGTAGTAACATGACCCTGAGACTACCTTCGTCAGCTAGGTAGAACCGAACATTCATCATATGATTGGTCCACGGGACGGGATATGACGGCCATTCGCCATCATCTGATTCATCCCATTCGCCATCATCTGATCAATCAACAAAGTAGTAGACTGGCGATGTCACTGATTTTGTCGCCACTCTACAAAATGAGTGTTCAAACACGTACCTTTTCATTAGATCTTATATCGTCAAATGAAGCGATAAGATGTTAAATTGTCCAACCATCAATTTTTCACAGATCATTCACATGACTACTAGTCGATATGTTGGTCACACTATTTGAAGTTCCTTTAAATAGCAATGCTCAGTCTACTTACATCTCACGTCCTTGGACAAAACCTCGAAATTTTGAACCATGGTCAGATGACGAGGCCAATACCTGTGCTGGCCATCCCACTCTCTAAACTCTCTCACCACGTCAACATGAGGATATTTGAGGTCACGACAGATTTAACTTACACCAGCCCCACGTACACGGCGTTCTTTGGTTGGGTCGAGTTTTGAATTAAGGACTTCAAGATACGCTTGAAGACTTGCTCTGGTTGTGGATGAATGAATCATGTATCGAGAAACAGTATGGCCGAGATTCCGGAAACAGTTAAAAGCTATAATCCAGTTTTTTAAATTTCCCTATCAGCTTACAAAGAGAGGGCGCAAATTCGAGGTTTTCGAGTGGATTGAGGTTGGATCTAGTTTCAAACTCGCAGCCGTCTGGTTTCTAATTCGCGACTAATACCAACTGGGCTACAGCGGTCCTTGAACTTTGCATTGCATTTTATAGGTAATACCTTATTAATGATAATCCGCACTATGATCTTTCTCAATTTGACCAAATTCTTAGTCTTATTTGAATCTCTCCCGTTGAACTAATGTATGCAAAAATAAAGTTCAATAGATACGAAAATTTTATAAGCAATTTTTATAGTTTAATTGCTTTAAGGTAAGGGGTGAAATAAGGAAATTTTTAACGATAGTTCGAAAATATTCAGAGCTTCTATTTGTAAAAGTACAGTAGTTAAAAACTTCTCTTATAACCTTCAAAATAAAACTTACCATGCCTTTCTGCTCATTTATTTAAAGGTTCTTTTAAAGATTTAACTCTTAGAAATCTTTCGCAAAACGTGTTTTACGATCAGTTTTGTAATGATTACTTCAGGAATGGGAGAAGAGTAACTAATTTCTTATGAGTATTAGTATGATAAACATCGCTCACAAATATCATTTTACAACGACATTACAAATTAGGATTTTTTAGTCTATTCATACTAAAATATGTTTAATACTTCCATGCGTTTAGCAGCTAACTTATTCGATTCTTTTACAGCGAAAGGACATTCATATAAGCCATGAATAAAGTTTTTTCATTTTATTTATCTTAAATACTTTAGTATTATAACTATATTAACGGATTTCGTTTCTTCCTTTTCTCATACTTCATTTCAACCCTCTCATATGAATATTTCTATATATCTGAATATATTCCTTACTATCAGCGACATAATTGTCACTTCTCTATTGCCGAATAAAACCCTATCGAGACATCAAATCTTTACAATTACTTTCATAGGTTCTCTTTATTTACACATTCAATCCCATAGATATATCTGTTTAACCCTCCGTGTGGTTCTGACGAGATATCTTGCCATCAGGATCTGACCATTTCTGCTAATGACGAGATATCTCGTCATCAAAATATTGCCGATTTTTTATGATGACAAGATCAAGATCTGATCAGTTTTCTTCCAATGGCGATATATCTCGTTCACCAGTTTTCCAAATACGAGGTACCTCATTGAGACAATCACCAGGAGGGGTAAAAGGTACAGTACATTTTAATACTTAACAATGACAACACGCATTTCATGAATATTTGGGTGGGATCAATGAAATATACGATTGTAAATAAAGTAAAAGCAAAGGATTAAATTTAGAAATCAATGATACAGTACGTCGTTATTTATCAATTGGTAGAAAGCGGTTAAGAGAAAAGGTACCCGAATTTAAATGAACATTTCATAAATATGTAAAGGAAACACTATTTAGTATTCAAATGTGTGCAAAAATATATTTGATAATAAGATAATCTAAAACCCCACCATTGTTCGAAACAAAACATTCTGATCCAACTGAAAATGTACATATTTCTTATCTATACATATTAACAAAGACAGAACAATAGTAATTAATTCTAATCTTTCTAAGTATTAAAATGAAAAAAGTATTCGAAATTAAAAATGAAGTTATAGTTTTAAAATTTCGACACTGAAAAATATATCTCCATACATGTTTATATAATGTATGTGGTGGCGTATTAAATTATAATTTCATTTTTAATGCGTGTTGACCCCTCATATACTCATATGACAAGATATCTCGTCCATCAAGATCTGACCAGTTTTTCTTATGACGAAATATCTCGTCATCAAGTTAATGCCGATATTTTTGTGGTGACGAGAAAGTTTGGTCAGTTTTCTTGTAATGACGAGATATCTCGTACATCCAAAGCTGGTTAATATTTTTAGTGACCTTGTCGAGACAACCCACCATGAGGGTCAAACATTCTTCTACTCCATTGATCATAAATTTTATTTATCCTTAAGAGATAAACTTCAAAAGTTCCGTTTCACTGAATAGAGAGTTAAGCTTAGAAAATATTCTCTTTCGAAGTATTAAAATTAAAAAGTATTCAATCTTACTTTTTTTAATTTTATAATTTCGACACTGAAAAATATTCTCATACATGTTAATATAATATAGATGGTGATGCATTAAATCATAATTTTATTTTTAATGCTTGACTCTGAGGTCCCGATACTATCGAGTGGTTTAGTATTGCTTTTACCCCTCAACACATGAAATGACTAAATAGCCATATCTATTGGTTTAGAGAATCCTAGGTAACATTCTATTGGTCAAGAAGTTCAAAACTGCTTAGAAGCAATACAGTGAAAATTGCAAGTTTTATGGTGTAATAATGCGTGCATGACCCTCAAAGGATTAAACAAGCACTGTTAGAATACTGTGAAGTTTAGACGTCATATTCTTATAAGAACTTTCTTTCCATCTTTTATAAATATGACTTTAGGCGTTTTCTCTTGAGCTAAAATAATTTCTTTTCTCTCGCTCATACACTATTAAGATTATCTGTTTCAATAGATATTCTGAAACTTTTTTCAAAGATCTGAAGCGCTTGAAGCTATAAAGACGCATACAATCACAAACTGTATTGGAAAGTTTTTTGGCACCTGACAATTAAATTTTGAAATAGCACTATCTATTCCCTCATCTACTGTGAATATTTTCCAAGAAAAAGGAAACTATTTTTATCCTTTTTTCCCAGAATCTCCCACTCCCGAAAATAGCATTTTTGTGTATCCCGGAATTCCCAAACGGCGTCCAGATTTTAAGAAAAAAATGTTTTATGTTGAAATTTCCTAAAAGACTAGAGATGACAAACTTTTCTATATTTATGTCCCTTTTGTGAACTCTTTTAGAAGGTTCACCATCAAAATCAGAATATTTCTTCCTCTGTAGGGAATACAGGGGGACATTTCTTTTTAGATTTCGTTCGACCCTCGTGGTTGAAAGTTCGAAGTTCTTTTACTGCTCCGGATTTCGCAAGTATCTAGTGGTGAAAAAAATACATATTTGATTTTTGATATTTGATGTTTTAGGCGTGTGGAGTATCTTAAGGTATTTGTTTTCGGGAAGGAGAACAGGAACATCGTTGAATTTATTACCAAATCTTTCAGCATTTAGATGAAAAAGATCGGCAGGTGTAACTTGCATTTAGAGTAGAATTTCGGGATTTGTTTAGGAGTTTTACTACCAAGAACCAGCTTAAAGGGTAAGAAACACAACTGAACTTATCAAATTTTTCGGTATTTAAAAGAAAAAACGGCAACTGTAACTTTCAAGGTTTATTAGAGTAGAATTTTGGGATATGTTTAGGAGTTTTCTTACTAAGAACCAGCTTGAAGGGTTAAAAAGGGAACATAATTTAACTTATTACCAAACTTTTCAGTATTTAGTGAAAAAAGGTCAGCTGCAACTTTCAAGCTTTTTAAAGTAGAATTTTGGGATTTCTTTAGGAGTTTTCGTATCAAGAATCACTCGAAGGGTAAAAAAGGAACATAATTGAATTTATTACCAAATCTTTCAATATTTAGAAAGAAAAACGGAAGCTGTAACTTTCATGCTTTTAGAGTAGAATTCTGTGACGTGTTTATCAGCTTTCGTACTAAGAAACTATTGAAGGATTTTTGAAATATAAGATAAAAAGGAAAAATGTTTCTGAATTATTTATTTTTTTAAATAAAATTTGAACATAAATATTGTTTTAAGTTACTTCACGGTACAATGTGTCAGCACCATTTAGTATATAGAAAAGAAACGACTTCAACTTTTGTTTATACTTTTAGTGTAACTATGGGTGGAATTCAGCAGTATTTGTACCTCGAAGTAATTGAACGTATATAAGATTCACTGTTACGGAAGGAAATTAAAACATGTTTCTAAATTATTCAGCGTGCTCAACATTTTTCAATAAAAATTGATTTTAGAAATTTCTTTGGTGGTAACTATTTTAGAATGTGAGTCATCAGAAATGACTAGTGTTAATCATTTTAAGGGAACAGTACCCTAAAAATTACCAAAAGATGTGGAATTGTTTTTATTGTCTTATATTGATTGTATAATTTTAAAGAAAAGAATATGTGTATAGAATTACATTGCGGAAGATGCGTTATTTAGTAAGTTATCAAAGTTTTTTCATTGAATGTCTGGAGTGAAATCAAAATTACCAAAAGATGTGGAATTGTTTTTATTGTCTTATATTGATTGTATAATTTTAAAGAAAAGAATATGTGTATAGAATTACATTGCGGAAGATGCATTATTTAGTAAGTTATCAAAGTTTTTTCATTGAATGTCTGGAGTGAAATCGAATTCTCTGCTTTGTTTTTCATAACTTCAATATATTTAAAATGATAAAGCTCTTTTGTAATTAGTATGAAGTTTGAAACTTTTTGATATTTTGGAATGTACTTGATTAAATTATGCATGGAATAAGAATTTATAAGAATTTTTAGGTTTGAAAAAATTAAAATCAATTATGACGTTTTCTACTATTTTTCATAGTGTATGCGATAAAACTGTTAAAAAAAAACAATAGTAGTACAAGCAAATGATGCATAAAATCTTGGGTAGCATTTCAAGGAACATAAAAAAGTGTTAAAAATAAATAAAATAGAAATCGAATTTCACAATTATTCTTTATTAGCTCAGAAAAAATTTCGAAGGGAATCGGAAAATAGATTTAGAGGTAAACAAAATATCTCGAAACACCTTTGAATGAGATGTAATTGAAGTGGACATTCATAAGCTAATTGTAGTAACATTGCTGAGGTGTGAACTTTTTACCATGCACTTAATTGGAAATACGAATTAACACGAGAGTATATTTGAAAAATGCAAGCAAAAAGCCGTTCTATATTTTGACTAATTATATTTCATTTCGACCTGTGAAATGTGAAAATCGATGCTTATATTTATTATAAATGGATTTAAATAATATGAAATGTGAATAACCTCACTGCCATCTATAGATATTTTCAATTAAGAAAGTTTAGCTCAAATGCTATGAGTGGGTCTGCTAGTGCTAACATAAAGCACTAAAACTTATGGAAAAATTCAAGGATTTAAATTTTGGTATACCTTTTAGTAAAATGGGCACATAATTCAAACTCATTTTTTGTTAAACTGAATACTTTACTTTTAGAAACTGTGTTTTCGCCTGCCTCTTTCAATTGATAAATCAAATAAACTGATCTTTGGGGTGGTATTGTAATTTGAAAAAAATTATCACATCTTTTACAATCGACCAAGCACTACGAACTACTTTTTGAATTGAATTCGACCAAGCCATAAGGAACTGCATTTTTCGAATTGAATTCGACCATTTGGAACTACATTTTTCGAATCAAATTAATTTGATAAATCATTAGAAATTATGTTTTTCGAATCGAATTCAATCAAGCATAAGGAACTGCGTTTTTTTTTAATCGAATTTCGCCAGGCAACAGGAAATTTCTTTAATTCGAGCAAGTATTAGGTTGGTTGATTGTTTTGCGTTTTATGGTGAAAGGATCATATTTATCCAAGCTGTGCTAAGGACAAGTATTAGGAACTACACTTTTCGAATCAAAGCCTCCTTCCCTCAAAATGCTTAAAAGAGGATGTAGTAAGATATACAATATCAACAAAGTTAATTTTCTTAATTTCTATACTCTTATACCGAGAAACAGAATATTGTGAAAATATCAGTTTTATTAAACTTTTTGTACCTACTCCATACTTTAAGGCATTTACTGATTTATTGTTGTTAGGATTGAATATTATCTTGCACAAGTTTTTAAAAATTATAAATTCTTCTGCTTTTTGTATTTAAACACTTGCAAAAATAGTCACTGAATATGTAACATAACAATAACCAGTATAATCTAAGATGCTTGTAGACCATGGAAAGTTTTGTCTGCCAGTTTAAAGTAGATTTTTAAAAAGGTACCCAGAAGACAAAAACTGTTCGTTTTGAGAAAATCGACGTTCAAGATTTATGTATATAATTAATATTTATATTTCTAAACCTTCTAACAGGTGATGAGAAACGCAAACTATATTATTTGAAATAGACTATTCAAATCTTTTAAAATCTCAAAACCTATATTTGCGAAAACTACGGGTCCCAAGAATGGAAAAAGTAGGAAAAGGAACTCCAAAATAGAAAAACTTCACCACCAATTTTAATATAGATGCACAAACGCTGCAAAATCTCGTGACAGACCTGAAAACATTTTTTGAGAATTCAGTGGAAGTCCTTATAATTTAAAGCACATGTCCAATCAAATTCATTCCTCACTCTGACACTAAGCCCTACAGCGCTGTGCTTAGGTTTCCAAAGAAAGCCGCCCCTAACCAGTTTCGCTGGGTCAACTCCAGAATCTCATAGGTCACATCACATCCAATTCCACCAGAAAATATAAGTTCTGTATTCCGCTTGGATCTTTATTTTATTTTGCACCGCTCGCAAAGAAAAATTGAAAGGTGTCAAGAAAAATACACGTCGGGAATTCTTCCATTCCTTCTATTTTCCTCCTACAATGAAATGTATCGTTCCCTCCTCTGAATTTAGAGTTTCCGAAAGGGACTGCACGAAAAAAGCCGGGAGAGAAATGATTCGTTGCTGGGGGACTGGAACCCTAAACGAATGCATTGTGTCCTATAAAATAAAATTCTTGAAGAAGAATCAGCAGAACGTCGGAGGTGTGAAGAGATTTCAAAGGGAAGCTTTCGTATAAGCCCGAATCCGTGACTGCCAGTTATTTCTGTACAAATATTTAAAAATATACTCTTTCAATCAAGCTTACGCTTATCCTTCGTGCTAAATAATGTTTGTTTCGTCTCTCGTTGGGTTGATAGTACTGTGTATTGAAAGGAAGACACAGATTTTTGTCTGTATTTCGATTTGAGTTGGATGGAAGCGTCGATATTTCGTACTCGGTTTCTGACTTTTGAAGTTGAATTGGATACTAAATGCAGGGTGGTTCGGAACTCATGGGACACGCTTCAAGGCGTGTTAGAGCACACTAAAATAATTATTTTTTTGTATAACAGTTTATGGGTACAAGTGACGAGTTTAGGCACAAACGAAAGAATTGCGCAGGAAATGAAACAAAATTGTTATATACATCATTATTTTATAATTACTTATTTAGAACGATTTTTTTACAATAACTGTTCAGAGGTGACACCACCAAATTTAATGCAAGCCTGGCAGCGTCGATGTATGGTTTGGCGGATTTTTTCGCAGCTAGAGTGTACTGTTTGGCTTGGCTCACTTGAACATCGTTCCTTGGCTGGAGGGCCGTGGTAGCCCTGTTGGAAAAGTAACAGATTAGCAGAAATAATTTAGTGTTGAAAGTAATAAGATTCGTAGGAAATCTAATATTTTATAAGAATTTTAGTTTCGATATCATAAGATTCTATTTGTTATTATTAAGATTGTTTCAAGATTCAATTTTGTTTGCTATAGGTCGGAGCGATTATTTAATCCAATAAGCGCACACACACATATGGTTGTAATAGTTTTAATAGCGTGTGGAGATTGTATAATAGTAAGCTAATCCCTAGTTAGAAGGCCTAATATATACCCCAAGTAAAACTGTCAAATAACATAGTTTTAAGAAAACGAACAGGACAAAATTCTACTCACTGTGTGTTCTCAAGAAGAAATCTAACCTTCATGCAATGAACAAATGTCTTAGTAGACATTAGTCAAAAGATCACCTCATTCTTTTCGAGAAAAGCTAAAACACATCGCGAAAACTTTGAATTAAAGTTTCACTTGTAAGTCAGCAATAGATTATTCCAAAATCCTGTCCGAAGTTTTAAATCAGTCTAACCCTATATATGTAGGAGTTTCTAAAATATAAATATGCCTGCTGAATTAAATTATATTCTTTGTGCACGTATTAGATTTTGAGTCAATAATGCAGTTATAAAATATTGCTAAACTTTGACAGTTTGCCAATAGTGATTTCTAAATTGAATGTGCTGTTAATTTCAATAATAATAATTTTTGCCATGTATATTTCCTGAATGATGTCTTGTTTAAGATAAAAGTATTTTCCGTGAAATAATTGACGGTATTTGCAAAATAGCATGATTTGCAAAATAGCATGATCAAAATAGCACACAGATAACATCAATGATTTCTACTACCTGGAAGCTTCTTGACGCAGTAATGTTTTATAAGAAATACAAGTTTTTGCTTTATTTTATTATTAAATTTAGTTGCATGCATTAACATTATATGAATTCAAAATACAACTAGTAACCATGGCTCAAAGTTATGAGATTTCCTCGGATCTTTCCCGTCTCGACTGATCCCGGATAGTTGCCAAACGCCCGTTGCGTTGCTACAGAGCACAATTCAACTGTACATCTACCTACCAACAAGTAACCAGTTTTTTAAATATGATTCAAATTCAGTTAAATCACCAAATTGCGATAAAGTTTAGTTCCATTCGGGTCTTTAGTGTTACGTTTTGTATTGTATTCATTTCATATATTATTGATTTTAAATATATTTCAAAATAATCTTAGGTTAACTTAAGCCATCGCTCTACATGCCATACTAAACAGATCAAGATATATTTTGATGATATTACTACTGATAAAAATCGGCAAACACAAATAAATGCACCTCTATATTGGTCATCCCTCTTTTGAGACAGTTGGCCCAAACCGGTTGCTTTAATTTCAGATAACTCAAATGCATCCTGCTGTGTTCTGCAATTAAACATGTCCCCGAACTGTTTCAAGAAACCAACATATGTTCGGAATTCCGTGTATCACACATTTATCCACTAAGACATTAGCTCTCTAATGACCCCGTAACGTGATCAGATTTCCGAGATCTTTAACGAATTCTATGAACGTCAGAAGTCTTAATGACTGATGAAATGTTGCTCAACTTCTTGTAACTCGTTTGGATTCTCTGGAGAAATGTTGTTTCCATCAAGCTTAATTTTTGATGCATGGTATTTATTAGGAAATTCAAATATACGATGATCTTTGTTAGAGCTGGTAGAGTTGATATTTTACACTATAAACGTTTTATAAGCAAGCAAATCCAAGTTTAGTTTGTATAAGACATACAGGAAATATAAGAATAGAGCGAGCAATGGCAATCTTTTTATGTGCCCAGGATCATTTTATTAAAACTAGCAGTAACGTGACCCTTAGACTGTTTTCATCTGCTGGGACGAACCTAACATTTATCATCTTATTGGTCCATCTATTGATTCATCATCTGATTGGTCCATTGATTATCTGATAGTAGACTTTGGAAATTTCACCAGTTTTGTCGTCACTCTAGAAATGCGAATTTACATACCTACTCTGTCATAAGATATATCCACAAACGAGGCGATAAGATACCAAATCAGCCAAGTCTACTTTTCACAAAGCAGTCAAGTGACTATTAGTTGACATGTTGGTCACACTTTTTGAAACTCCTCTCAATAGCAATGATCAGTCTACTTATATTCCACGTCTATGGTATAAGGGTGTCGCTGTATTGTAACATTTCTTTTTTGCGGTGTGAATGAAAGGGATTTCCAGTTTAAACAAACCAGACGGTTTTATATTATTGAAGGGACATGGCTGTCTGTCCTAGCATTTGCATCTTTTTGGAATCTATGCTAGCCCTAAATATGTGTGCTATGCAGAGGAATGGTTGACATGGACCGTGACCACCTTTTGGAATGTTCGACGTTGATAGAGAGGGCGTCTACGAACGCTATTGGAAGGCTCGAGAACTTTTGAAGAAGCTGGAATCATGGAACTTTTTTCCTGCCTATCTGTATGCTCTCCACTCTAACTTCATGTATCACTGGAGGTTAATAAAATATATGTCTAAGTGCCTTTGGAATAACAAACCAGACGGAAGACAAGTTTTACTTCCTATTACCAAAATGCTCTCATATGATACAAATCGGGGGTTACCTTAAAATATAGACAATTGCCGCTTTGGCAACGTTTGGTATTTCATCTATTTGGTGTTAACCATTTAAGTATCACAGATAAATTTGGAATTAATTCTTTGGAATTTCTGTTGGCGTCGTGTATTGGTTATTTGCATTGGTAGACAATGGATAACTTGACAGAACTGTAAACTTGAATTTGGGGACAGCGCTAGCAACATGAATAGAAAACGAATAATTTTAAATTCATTGAAAAAATTAATTGAATCATGGGATTATTTGAATGAACAGCGATACAATGTATTTTATAGCCGTTTTAGCAACGTTTGGGGTTTATCATTTCGGAATTTGGCGACCTATTGAAATTACATTTAAAAAAACAATTCAAATGACATCACTATCGGAATACGTGCATGAACCACGTTCCACCGCAGAAAAACAACAGCTGCCTATATTTAGCTTGACTGAGAAAGCCTTTCATCCATCGAAATCTAAGGACATTAGCTGCGATAACTAAGTGGTTTTGAAGGATTACTGATACCTATCATTGGTAACTTTCCCCACTAAAGCTAAAAGATTAAAAATTATACTTTTGTCTCTATTAGAGGCATTTTTTCCAAGACAAGTATAGGTGTCAGTAATGTTTCTACGTCGATATATGTTTTTTGTACGCATTCCGTACATACATCACTTGGTGTTTTTTTCTAATACAATTCCAGCACTCTTTGTTAATAAAAATTCGAAAGAATGAATTTATATAAAATAGCTGATTCGTCAACGCTCTAAAGATCAAATGCCAAACGTCACCAAAATGGCTATAAACTACATTTTAAGGTAACTCCGATATGTATCATGCTAGATCATTTGGGTATCAGCAGTAATATCTTCGTCTGCCGCCTGGATTGTTTGTTTACGCTGAAAATCTCTCTTATACTTTTCGATCTTGCCTTTGGTGCATTTTAAAAATTATTCCACTTTTTCCACAGTTTATAAAATTCTTCACACTTCAAAGCTTCTTTGTACCTTTTACCGAAGATAAATGTGTATCTTCGTATAACTTATTCTGACAAAAATCTCTATTCAATTCAAAGATGAAGGACATAAGCGCTACATTGCTCAATCCGAGTTCAGGTCTGCATAAAATTTCACGGCACATTTACTGCAAAGGACAAGTAGAGGTTGCAACTAAAAATAAAATGCCGTATGTCATTCGAATAAAACCATTAAGCCCATCATTATATTCAAGAAATTCTGGCATGTTTTCGAGTACCTTTTACTACACTGCACCAGGAAATAACTAGGTCGGCATTCTTTTTTTATTAAGGTAAGACCTAGTAGTTTTCAAAAGGTTTAGTTAAGTTCCAAAAACAAGAATTTTTCTTTCAGATAACAAGAGTCTGCTGGGATTTCGCAAAGCCTCTGCCACACGGTTCTTTCGAAAACAAGAACAAAAATGTTTTATTCACCAAACGCTTCTCATAAAATTTTAAAACAAATTTCGTATAAATAAGATCATTTTATTCTGATGGAACTGCCTTGCCTGTATATATAAGCGATACTTTATAAGCTGGCTTCGGCTTCACAAATTCGAAGTACTGTGTAAAGTGTATGGTTAGAATATTTGATCTTCTAAAACATATTTGTCCTTACCATATACAAGAAATAGGGAAGGTTTATTTTGTGAAAAATGTTTTTATAAATGTAATCTTTAAAATATTTTACTACAAATTTACTGAAAAAGAAAGAACAATTCCCTTTGAAATGATAGTTTTTCTGTAAAGCTTAACACTTCTGGTGGTTGTCTCAACGAGGTATCCCGTCATTAGCAAAATTGATCAGATCTTGATGAACGAGATATCTAGTCAATAGAAAAAACTGACCAGATTTTGATCTCTTCATAAAAAATCGGCAAAATCTTGAAGACAGGATACCTTGTCATTAGCGAAACTTGCAGATTTTGATGAACGAAATATCTCGTCGAAACCACTTGGAGGGTTAATGTAAGTGGGGCGGTAGTTTGTGCAGTAGAGTGTGTTTCCTGTGCGGATTCCGCTCGTGATGTCGTTTTTTCGAATACGATTTCAGCACATGGCAAATAATAATTCCAAAGAATTAATTCAGAAGTGAAATAAGATAGCTAATTGTTCAACACCAATTAGAACAAACGCCAAACATGGCCAAAATGGTGTTAAATTGCATTTTAAGGTCACCAGATACGTATCACGAGAGAACATTTGGAAAACAGTAAATTTCCGTCTGGTTTGTATGTTTACATTGAAAATCCGTTTAATAGAACACAAGTGATTTCATTATAATTTTCAGTTTTATTTTCTGTGGAATTTATCTGTTACAATTCCCGTGAAGAAAGTATTCTCTATTCATGTGTAAAATTCCATTTCAACTTCCTTATAGTTAAGGATAGAATGTTTTGAAAATTAACATAGATTTCACTTCCTGTTACCCAAATTCTCTCGCATGATTCATATTGAGGTCACCTTAACCCTCGTGGTTGTTATCTGGACGAGATATCCCGTCATTAGCAACGCGTCTCGACCATATCCTGATGGATGAGATATCTCGTCATGGGAAGAAAAGTGATCAGATCTTGATCTTATCATCAAAAAATCGTCAATATCTTGATGACGAGATATTTCGTCTTTAGCAAAATTGGTCAGATCTTGATGAATGAGATGTCTCGTGGAAATCACTTGTAGGCTATTCACGAGATACTAAAATAGAGATAAGGTGATAACTAATGATATAGGGTGATACTAAATTTATCACCGTTTTGGTGTCGTGTGGCGTTTAAATCTAATTGGCCTTGCCGAATAAACAATCATATTAATGAGGAATTCATTTCTTTGAATTTTTATTAGCAACGTACTGAAAATCTGCGAAAAACAAGCCAAGCGACTTCACGTCCGGAATACTTACAGGAAGCACGTTTCGGAACAAAAATACCACCCCTACCTATATTTAGCTGACAGAAAACTTCTCATATTGTATAAGTAGTTTGCCGTCTGACGCGCAATTAACACAGTAGGGAAAATAAATTAGCATAACAGGGGCTCAACATAATAAATAGGAATCTTAGAAGACGTGACTTGTTTCGATTCACGAACGTTTTAGTTGTCATAATTCTAGAAAATCCGTTCACTTCATTACTGTGCATGTACAATCGTTATAAAAAGACTTCTTGATCAAAATATCTGATTGGTATTACCTGCTAAATCTTTTTAACTTGAGCGTTTCAGGGGAAAATCATGACATATTTTTAATAAAAATGTTTCTCAAGTGTTATGAATTAATTAATTACCATAGTATTAATCGAATCTTATTCAAGCGGAAAATTTCTCAACCAGCAGTTGACAGGTAGTGTGAGAATACCAGGTGTTGTTGATTTTATCCACATCTTGAAGAAAGAATATTCTATTTCCTTCTATATCATATCGGAAACATCAACTTTAAGCTGCAGCGGTGCTGAAAGTTTTTGCATTTTAGAGTGTTAACTTTCATTCTAATTTCTCCTTAACAAAAATCCCTTGAACTGTACATAAAGCGTTGCATTAAAATTTTTGAAATTAAATGTTAAGTAAAAATTCTTAGTTGAGGTTCGTATTAAAATAAAATTGTTTCGAGAGGTAATGCAGATGTATGAATCCTCAGTTTGCAGTTCTTTTTATTTCAATATTTATAATTTGTCAAAATATTGGCTAAGTTGTAAGAGGAGCAATAATAATTGCTGTTTTACGTCGATTTTCATTAAATTAGGTGCAAAAAACTATTTTATTACGCTTTCACTGTTTAATTCCATCTTTCAATATTTTTCAAGCTTAGATGCTGACCTCGTCATCTGACCGTGGTTCAAAATTACGTGACGTTTTCCTTGGATCTTTGTCTTGGGATTAATCTCGAACCACTGTCAATAACCCGTTGTGTTGCTGCAGTGCGACGTTAATTAATTACCATTACCATCAATGTTTTTCATTCTGAATCGAGTAAAAGTTCAACCGCAGTCTCTTAATTGATAGCATTTAAGAGTATCGAATAACGTAGGATATTATCAAGTGCTGCATTTATTAACATTATTGTGCAAACGATAAATGACTAAAAGAAAACAAAAATAGTTCCAGGTTTAAAAGTGCGAATAATGGTTTTGTATTTTGTTTGTATTTTTGATAATGGCATCATAGAACTTTGAAGAAACATCTTGTAACTAAAATCATAGGAATTCAAACGATGTTTTTTACTTGATATATAATATTAATTATTTATTTATAATTCCATTCCACTTTTTTCCTTTATGCTTTGCTGTTTTACTGTTTTCTGTGTTTCTCTTTCACAAATAACTCTTTAAATGTTCTTCCTTCTATCGTATTTTTAATTATTTTTATACGTTACAATTTTGTAAATTCTTCAAAATTATGCTCTGCTTTAAATATGGTCTCTTGGTTAACTGTGTACTAACTTTTTTCTTGTCGTGTCGACTAATCTTGCAATATATAGTACACTTTATGAACAGTTTACCATCAGTAAAATTAGAAATTTATGATATAACGTGTATATTATTTTTGATCAAGAAACTGACACACCAAATAAAAACACGAATAAACACCGACCTGTTTCTGTTCAAACAATTTGATACACCTGGATTACTCACTGTTTGTATTGATATACTAAATGCTTGAGAGATCTATTAATAATGTATGTTTAACTGCAGTTTCAAATAGTTAGAAATAGTGTAGAGATAGTGATAGTGATAGTGTTACTAAAAGGTTTCATTTATGCAAATAACGATGAAACAAGTCAATGAGGTAGGTATGTAGTTGAATTTACGTCGCACTTGAGAAACACAACGAGCTATTGGCTGCGGTCCGGGATCATTCCCGAAGGGGAGGATACGTGGACAACACCTCCTCACTTTGAACAAAGATCAGATGAAGAGTAAAACACCTGAGATGGCACCCCACTCTCCAAACTTCCACACCAT
The DNA here is from genome assembly GCA_933210815.1 of Meta bourneti. Taxonomy (NCBI): domain Eukaryota; kingdom Metazoa; phylum Arthropoda; class Arachnida; order Araneae; family Tetragnathidae; genus Meta; species Meta bourneti. The sequence continues at coordinate 42,877,078 of OW119931.1, forward strand.
GCCAACGTGAGGACCTTCATGGCCATGACAGATTTAACGTGTAACAGCCTGCACGTAAACGACGGCCTTTGATTGGATCGAGTTTTGAGTTCGCGACCCCTCAAGTTTCTAATCCGCGACTCTATCAACTGGGCTACCTCTGCCCTTGAAGCCGATTTGAAAAATAAATTTGATTCCACCTTCCTTGTAAAGTTCAATCCACAGCATAAAAAATAGAAAATACCCAAACATATAAAAATATTTTTAAAAAATAATGTTTGCAACCAAAAACAAACTTCACAAGAGTTACAAACGCATTGCAGTGTAAAACTCAGACCCTTTATATTTGCGCGAATCTAGAAATAGAAAAGAAAGTTTTATTAAAAATATCGAAAACTGCACTGGGGGAAAAATAATGGTTTTTTTTCACTCACCCACGTTACCTGTCATGAGGTAGATTTATAGTTTGTGAAACGATAACTTTATATAAAGTATTGGAAACACAGTTTGGTGTTTTAGCCTTTTGCCAAGGAAGACTGATATTTTGAATATCAAATGGATGTATTGAATTTTGATGCACAACTCCCATATTCCGTATAACGGCCCGCAAGGCAGTTAAATGAAATGTTTGCGTGTTTATAGACGTCTAGCCATTCGAAATGTGAAGAAAAAGAATTTAGATGCATTTATTGAAAATTTTTCTTTTCTATTGATGCTTTTTGCAAGATATTACTGATTTAAAAAATTGAAGTAAGGTAAAGTAAATAGCACTGCGGGGAATGAAATTTTTCTTGTGCATGTTTCCTGAATAGTTTGCTAAGAGGTAAATCAACTGTATTTATTGTTTTGTTCTTTAATTTAAAACTGGATTAATTGGTTCTATTTTACCACTTTTACAATTATTTTATGTGAATTGGATGTAATGGATCCAGAGTATTAGTAAATTGTTTAGAGGAAACACTAAAGAAAAAATCCCGTATAGTAGCTGAGTGGTTAGTGCTCTGATCCCAGATTCAAAGGTTCTTGTTTCAAATCTCGGTCTTGCCACGGGTGTTTGTAGCGGTTCGGAATCCAATTATATATAAACCGTAGGTCCTGGTCCATTTAGCCTTCGTGTCACAAAAAAGTGACAAGATATATCTATCTTAATTTTCATACCTTTCCGGCTTAATTTTAAATGAGGTTCAGAGAAATTAGCTTAAATATAAAAGAATTTAGCTTTAAGAAAGAGATTAGTAGCTATAGAGAGAACGTTGAGAACTACATAATACTAAGCGTGAAAGAAATCATTGGTGATAAATTACAGATAATCTAATTAATTTTAAAATTGTTTAGTATATGGGAACTCTCTGCCATGATTCAGTGGGTTTGTCCACCGCTCTAGCAACCTGTGAGTTGTAGGCGGCACAAGTTCGGTTCTTGTAACTTGTCCTGGGCGTATTTCTATCTTCTGTGTCAATAAAACTTTCCTGTTCGTGTATGTCCATAACTTGATGTCTTGTCTTGTGTTTGGCACAGCTTGACCAAATATTGCTCTTGCATCATAAAAACCAACCAGTCGGAAAACTTTTGTGCAGAGGCTATTCGTGTCTGCTGGTAATATAGCAAAAATATAAGGGGAAAAAGAGTAACCACTTACGTAATCCAGGGGAATTTCTTTGAGCTTTTCTATGTATTTATTCAAGACAAAGCCTTTGAGGCATAAAATAGCTTTCTTTCATGTTCCTCTTTTATACCTGATGGCTTAGCTATGGCCGAAAAGTAATAAAAACACGAAATAAAAATAATAGAAAATCTGTTTTTCCTGTTAAGAGCATTCTATAAAAACTTTAAAAATGCAAACTTTCTAACTTGGTACTAAAATAATGTACATTATAATTTAAGCAAATCAGTTTCTCAAGAGCTCCACTTAAAGATGGATATTTTTGTTTCTAATGTCCCGTCAAGTGATATTACTCATTATGGCACTGCAACGGTGGATTTGTGAACTACCTTACCTTACCCTGATGAACCATGGGTGTGGGTTCACATTATATCTCCCATACATACCACACAATCTAGATGCAACCCTTTTATAGAGGCCACACATTCTAGATACAACTCTTTTATTGAGGCCCAAACACTCTTTCCAGGTGAAGAAACATCCATGCTTTACTCTGAATTCCAACCAGGAACCATTCGCCCCAAACGCTAGCACCTTGATCACATGACCGATAGATCGTCTAAAGCCGAATGTTAATTTGTTCCAATATATTAAACAAACAAATTAACTATTCACGTCTTTAATAACTACCTTAAATTGAGTCGAGGTAAATTAAAAAACATAGCAATCCCATAAATTTAGTTCCGAAGAATCAGCTAATGTCCAATGGTTCTTATTTGTACGAGATCTACGCTAGTCTACCTAAACTCTTTTGAATATTTATTAAATTCGGTTAAAAAATCGTATGAAGTGCCGAAAGGGGAAAAAGTTGCACTGATATTCTTTAACAATGTCCTGTAATTTTTTATGTACAATTAATATAAAATTTTGTTTCAGTTTATTAAAGAAAAAGTACCTCTGCGTCATTAACATTTTCATCAAATAATTAAAAGCAATAAACAATTAATGTAATTCTAAAGAATCCGCATATGTCCAATGATTCTCCAAGCTTATTGGTACGAGTCTTAAGGTTTTCTACCGAAACTCCTTTGAATATCGATTCCATCAGATTAAAAGAATTAAATGGAGTTCCGAAACGAGAAACAAAGTAGCACTAATATTCTTTAACAAAGTCCTGTAATGAATTTCGGTTCCCTTGATGTATCTGAGTTTCAATAATCACCTCCTGGAGCACTCACGAAGAGAGATTTGGTAGCACAAAGGGGCCGACCCATATGAGGCAACATTTTTATCCCGAGGTGGAACACCTATTTAACTGCAACTGTGACTCTCATCGCCCATTTCGATGAATGGCAAACAGTTGTCCAAGAGAGTTCGACAAGTCGGAAAGAGGTCTGCACGGAAAAAGGAATCAAAACAAAACTAAAGCGGAGATGGGGATTCCTTTGTTCTATTTCGTTCCCGGAGCCAGTGGTGTGAAAACAATCTATAATTACAAATGCAAATGTCCTTTTGAATTGGGAATATGCCTTCTTGAAAAATTCTCCCTTGTGTGTATCCTCAGGGAGGGTTTTATTTTGCAGCTTTTGGAGTGCAAATTACTTTTGGAGGATGTAGAAAACTGGAGATGCATGCAAATGAGGGTGAATGGGGCTTAGTAGCTCGGCAATGGCTGCTAGTTCTGGCTCAGTGCGGGTCGTTGGGAATTCTTTTCCTTAAATTTGAAGCATTAATCTTCCCGGTTACTTTTGAGTCGACTTCTGATTTGGGAAACAAAATGGAGAGGAGCATTACTCTGAAAGGTACATTCATCCAAAGCCTGGATTTCTGCGTCAAGTCCTGATGAAATGAGATTTTTTCTCGTATAAATGAAATGGGCTACTAGGAAACGTTTCGGTACAGCTTTGAACCTTTCAGTACCAACGCTTTTGACGTTCTTTTTGTTGCGAGTAGTGGCAGGCAAAGGCAACCCACTTTATTAGAATTATGGCAACCTCGCGAAGTTATTTTTCTTTTTAATATTTCGGAATGTTTTTTTCATTGGTCATTTTGATTTTTCCAATTATTTCCCGTTTCTTGTAAATTTGAAGAATTTAAACTTTCAGTTTATACTAGCAGAATTACCCCGGCGATGCTCGGGTTGAATTGGCTAAATGTTGATTCTATTTCATAGAAAAATGCAAGCATCATTTAAGTGTACAGAAAATTTTTAACATTGTTTTAACTTTTTCGTAGCTTCTACAATTTACTTCGGACGCAAATATATATGCATAATATATCGATTCATATAATCCATTTCATATTCATCACACTCTCGCTGTAAGACAAACTACAGAAGCTTTTTCTGAGATGGCTTCTTCAGAAGTCGATTTTGCGTTTTGGAGTGATTACGAATGCCAATTAAGTTCATTTTCAGTAAAAATGAGGAACTTTCAGCGTAGTCTTGCACTCAGTTTTCCAATCAAATTTATTATTCGTGGTACCCTTGCACCATGGATTTGATGTTTTCGAATTATATTATCATTGTTAGAGGATGGCAAATTGAACTGTTACGGCATTCGTGGTTATTTTATTTTGAAGCACACATTTTTTTCTTGAAAATTCTATTCATCTGCACGTGGAATAACGGAGCTTGTTTTTAAGACAAATGTCATCACTGTAGACAAAGCAAACTCAATAGATTACACTTTTTACAAAATCACTGCTTTCAATGAATGTTTCACAGGTACCTAAGTTGTATACGAACAGTTTCAACTTCCAGTAAGCAACCTTGACCTTCTGCCACATAAGACAAAAAAATTCTATTTTCAACAGTCCTAGTTTACATACTTTTTTACTATATTATTCCAAAATCAGCAAAGTCTTATTTAAAATTCGCTTTCCTCCAACAGAAAAATTTAGCTATAAATCGAATCCTTAAGGTACTTTTTTCAATTGAGAGACCCAATTTCTATATGGAAACCACGTACTATTTAAAATGATAGATGTAGTTACTTAACTATGGAGTACAGCTTTCAATAATACCCACCATGAAAAACAAATTAGAATAATGTAAATTAAATTTATTTCAATCATCTTGTAATGAAAATATGTCAAAATTTAGAAATATCTTTGAACTACAACTTATGGCTACCCGTTTTGATTTAACGTAACATTGTTCACAAAAATTAAAACAAATTATTAAAGTTATTAAAACAAACCAGTATATTTTAGAATAAATTTATTTTAACTTTATCAGTTATTTAAAATAAGAAGTTATACACATTACTTAAAAAAGTTTCCATTTATTTTTATGAAACAGAATTCTACAAACTACGAATAACGTATTTAACCAAAGACTTAAGGAAAGTTCGTCGAAATATACATATACAACCAAGAAATCACCCATGCCTAGTGGCATTTGGCAGAAAATAAAAATAATTCATTACAATTTAACTCCTAAATAATATATCTGTAATATGGAAAGTAATGGAACACGTAAATACAAACAGAAACGAAATTGTGGTCATTGAAAAATGTAGAATTTTGAAAAACGAAAGATCTGAGCAAGCGTTGAATTTCGATGTTGTGAGAATATTCTGAAATAGAGAAATTCAAAAAAGACGCTTGAAAAATATTGATAGTCAATAATGAATTATTTACAAAGCGAAAACATTTAAAAGTAACATTTGTCGTTAAAAAGAGTAATTACAACGCAAAAAACAATCGCTATAAAAAAGGCAGCAGTAAACAATTTGAAATTCCAAATTACGATGGATTTAAGAGTTGAATTGTACAGGTTTGCTGTATTGGATGTGAAATAATTATAAAAAATAATGCTTATTTAAAGAAGTAAAATATAAGGCTCGAAAAAGTAGTGTATATTGAATTTTGGACATTTTGTACGTTTTTTTCTCGAATTAACACGAATATTTAAGTCAAGTCTGACAAAAAACATAATAAAAAATTTGGGGCAAAAACCGCTACGGAAGCGTTACGGAATCAGCCAGTGACGTCACGGCACTCTGTCCAATCAGGTAATTTTTTTAACATTTTACGTTAAAATTTAAATTTTTGAAAATTTTAAAGGGGCGGAATAACTTTCCCAGTTTATTCTGCGTATTTTGACACCTCTCTCAGATCTCTACGTGCTGTGGTTGAGACGAAGATAGATTTCCAACAAACTATCACACATTAATAGTGTAGATTTCAAACACGACACGTGCAGTCGCATCAGGTTGTATCGTTTCTTTCTTTTATTTGAATCTTATTAATTTTAGGAAATCATACGTTTGATTTTACGGTGCCTTCTGTATTTAGTGTTGTAGGGTATTCTTTCGCGCGAAATTTGAAATCCAATTTTTCTGATGATAGAGCAACTTTAGTAAATGAGGGAGTTGCTAATCATTTGTTCTTTGAACTTTTTTCTATTTTAAAAATTCTTTTCGTTAATTTCTTAATTGTTTTTCGCTAAGCTTAAAGCGGTATTTTTCTAAGAAATTCTTCCTTGACGGCACAAAAAGCACGCCAAAAGCGTTGCCCCGAAAAGTCTTTACATCAAAGCCATCACACTGCTTCATTTTCAGAAGTTCGTTTCTAGATATATTCAATCACCCCTTTGTAATGTTTTTCGGTTTATTGAATGTAAATCCGATTGAAAAATCCATCGCGTTCTACCAATAGATCGCCGAGATGCTTCGACGTGACCCCCTTAATTACGAAAAAATAATATAGTTTTCAAAACAAAATATTTTTGAAATTTGAATTTTAACAATTGGTAGTTCATGTTTGAAATAAATAATTACATGAGCCCATACTCTTGTCTGTTTAAAATGTGTTTTGGTTATGAAAGTATGTCAAAAACAACAATTTACATAGACACGTAAGTTTGATTACAACCTGCAGCATTGAATCGTCAATATAAAGTATAAATCATAAAAGAACATTCAAATCTTCAACAATATAATATACTTTCATAGATCTTTTTTAAGCGGATTACAGCTCGATTACGCATTTCTCATCATGAAAATATATATTTAGTGTGTCAAAATATCAGTTAATGAGTTTCTTCTCTAAGCCGATAATATGATGAATATCAGTTGATAATTATTTTATTACATTGTAATAAATACAAGGTGGACAAAGAAAATTAGTAGGTTTAATAGAAAAGTAGTAGTCTGTTTACGTCTGCTTTAAAACATCAAGTTCATATTCCTTTTATAAGTCTTATGTTTGTTCTAACTCAAGTGTTGACCACGTCATCTGACAATGGTTCGAAATTATGAGGTGTTGTCCTCGGATCTTGGAATTGATCGAGGACAGCACCTTGTAATTGATCCAGGATAACCCGTTGTGTTGCTCCAGTGCGACCTAAATTCATCTTTTTATATCCATTTATCTTCTATCTAAAATAAATGTTTACCGTTTAGAGCAGAAAAAGCAGGGGGTATGTTTCTTTATTTTCATATCAATTAGATTCGTAAAGTCACTAGTGAAAGGACAAGTTACCTGTCTTTGCAATAGGTTGCAGTGTGTGATGGATTTGATTTTCTAAGTTTGAACATCTATTCAGTGAAACGAAGTTTTGAAGTTCTGATCCTAAGGATAAATAAAAACTATAAACAAATGGAGTAGATTTTATAATCCTCTGAGAGATAAATCCTCATACGCCCCTTATGCAATCTGAAGTCTTCCCTGCATTACATCTAACCAGTTTTGATCTTCTTGGGTCAGTATAATCTTTTTATCTAGGATTCTTTTAAGCAATACATGTGGTTATTTAGTTCTTTAATGTGTTATGGAGGAAAAGCAATACTACATTATTCGAAAATATCGTGACGCTCAGAGGGCTTAATATTATTCAATTAATGATGAACAACCATTTCTTCTAAGTCGAGTAAAAAAGAGCTTCATTTCTATTTGTTGTAAAGAAATGACTAGATCATGCGATTCCCACTATATTTTTAAAAGCTATTCAGATTTGCCGATGGAAAATACACATTTCTTTTAAAGCATTATAAATAAAACACATGTTATGAGTAATGACAAATTTGTTTTTTAAGACAATTAAGTTGCACTGTCAAATATTGCATTTATAATGAACAAAAGCATCATAGACTATCAAACAAATCTTTAGAGCAGCGATTTCAACCTTTTTCAGCTCATGGACGCCAGAACTAATTACTATAATTCTGCGACACCATAAAATATATTTAAATATTTTTTTGCCGATTAATCTTGATTTACAGAAAGATGATAGTAAATACTTGCCCCCTTTTTGCTCCAAAAAAGCTTTTCAAAAATTCTTTTAGAAATATCTACTATGCTTTATAATAAAAAATGTAACATATATTTTTATGAGTACTAATTGAAACTTATTGTGAACACACTTGTAAAAAGATCAAAACTAAATCACTGGAGTGAAATAAATCTTACACAATCTAAGCCGTTTCACCATTTTCAATGCACACTAATGCCATTTTTGTGGCAAACCTATTGAAAATAGCTGTCAGAGGAAATCTGTGATAGAGAACTAAACAAATTAGTTTAGAAAGCACATCCTAAATAACTGTATTGCCCTGATGTTTTAATAAATGTGATTTAGATGATTCAATAATTTGAAAAGTTGTTATAAAGTTATCTGCAATATAGCAATAACTAGAATAGTTTAATGTCTTTCTCCTACACTTATTTTGGGACCGCGCGGTAATGTTTTTGGGGTATCTTTTTAGAACCGGGAAAGTCTAAGCATGTAACTGATATGTCTTTTTACACCATAGTTCCCAAACTTTTTTAACTCAATGTCCCCGTTTTAAAAACAATGTTTTCGCCCACTCCAAGGAAAACCATGTCAACTTATAATAAATTGCAAGTATAGGTGGGCCCATATTTTTTAAATTTTACCGATATTTATATAGCTGTGTGTGAAATTTTTTATTTTATAAAACTCGTTTGGAAATAAAACTTGGAAGGGAAATTATTAAGCTGGAACAACAAAATATAAATTGCACATGAACACTCGAATTACTATTTAATATGAATAAATTAATCTGAATCAAATCAGTAAAAAGAAAAATAATTACTTCTGAGAAGGATGAGCCTTTACTTCTGCTACTAATTTCTCTATGGAAGGCTCTATTTTCGTCAGTAGCATCCTTAATTCTCCAGTCAACTATTTGTAGTTGGTTATTCTATTTAATTAATTAAAAAACAATGATAACGACTTCCATCAAACTTCGTATGTCTGCTTCATTCATTCAACAATACAACATTAGGCATTCACATCAAAATTGCAGTTTGCGTTCTCGACAGAACCTACCAATATTTAGTATTTTATTGCTCACTCTTGCTCCTCAACAACCTCCCATTTCTCCTGGATCCAGCATTACCCCTAAGATTACTTCAGAGCTCACAAGGGGGTGGTAGCGCCAACTTTGGGAAACTGTTAATTCTCTTGTAAATTACTTTTGTTAAACACAACAGTTATCAAATGTTTTGATGCTTAAGCACATTAGCATGGTATGCGTAGCCAATTAAGATTGCTCAGCAATCTTCAGATATTGAAAAGCATCGGCGAAAAGCGGATGGAGCCTACTAGTTTATTATAATTAACACAATTTTACACCAAATAGTAATGTGTTCTGTAATTCAACAAAAATATCATTAAGAAAAATGAAACAACACTTATGTTAAGTGATCATTTACACAACTTAATACTTAATTGAAAATTGCAATAATTTTAGTGGTATTTCATCTGCCTAAAATGTTACGTCCCTCAGGCATGGCAAAAAAGATTTTTAGAATAATGTTTAAAAAGCTACAATCATTATAGCATATGAAGGAATACTTTCAAATTTATGAAAGTTGCCTAAAAGATCTTTTACAAAATAAAATTTGAGTCTGCTTATATTTAAAAAATCAAAATAAAGGATAATTTTTATTTCTCTTAAATTGATGAAACAAAAATCTCAGTAAAGATATTCATTTTAAAAAAGAGTAGGAAATTTCGGTAAAATTTCACTCTTGATACATTAAAATAAATGAGACAACATAAAAACTGGTTAAAAAAGATACTTTGCTTAACTATATTAGTACTCATAGTAATATTTTGATTCAAGTTCTTTCTTGTGGAAAAAATGAGTATTCTAAAACTCAGAAAAAGATGGAAGTAAATTTTCATAAATTGATTCATACTAGGTAGAAATATAAAAGCAAAAATCAACCTGTGAAAATATAAGGGATTTTGGTTATAAATAATTGACTGGCAACTTCCAGCGATAAAAGATAAACATATATGGTAACATAGTAAGTATAAGAAAATGAACACATAAATCAATATAGTAGCTCATTTTAAAAGACAAAAAAACTTGTTTTAATGCCTAAGATCATTTACAATCTTCTTTTCTCGTTCCGACACTTCTAGCGAGAAAATCTCGCTAATCTGATTTGCTTTCTTTCTGATAAGTCTTCAATAGCAAAAAAGCTACAAAAGAAAAATGTGTGTTTTCGATTATCCAGTCTTCTACCATTAGTCAATCGCACTAAGTATTTTAAAATATATTCTTGAAAACCACTCAAAGTGATTTATTATGTTGCACGTGGAAAACGAAAAAAAAAAACGAAACTGCTCACACGACAAAGCGCCCTAAGTAAAATATTTAACATGAAAATAAATTATCTCTCATACTCGGTTATCGGAAATGGAATTTAAAAAAGCACAACTATCTGACGCCTTTTTGTTTTTTATTTCCAATACTTTCTCAAATCCAAAACGCTTGTAAAATTCTCCATGAACAATCCAAAGAAAAACAGTTTTTCGAGAAGTTAACAACATAATTTTTTGAAGATAGGGAGACAAACAGCAAAAGTAGATTTCGAATGAAAAATAAACGCTTCGCTGTTTACTTTCCTTTATTGAGTGTTTACTTTTACTGTTACGTTTCCAGCTTTTATCGAATATTTTATTTTTATCTTCTATAGTAAAAATTCTTAAGAATAGAAAGAAACTAAAATCTTTCGGTGGGAAAAGTAAATAGTGATTCAATCTCTGTGTGAACCGTTGAAGACGTATAATCAATTTTGGAATATTTCCATTCTTGCGCAAAGACCAGAAATCCTTTTGCGTTTTTTGTGGCTGATTTTGAAGTGTTCTCAAAAAGAAGGTAGAATCTATCATCTTTTAGCGGAATACTTGGCACTTTATATTTGGCATATTGGCAATTTCTTCTATGCACTGGTGCTATTTAGAAGTAAGATTATATTTTGCACGTTATCACCAAATATACTAGTAATTTTAATAACATTTCACAGAAACTGTATTTAACAAAATCTTATAAACAGAAAATTCTAACTTCATTTTCTAGTTTGAAGGTAGGTAGTTGAATTAACATCGTTCTGGCGCAAGACATCAGGCTATTGGCGAAGGTCCCGGATCCATCCCGAAGGGAAAGATACGAGGACAATATATTGTAATTTTGACGGAATTCAGACGGCGAGGTCACACCTGCGCTGGCACCCCACTTTCCATACTGTCACACCAAAGTGAGGACATTTGAGGTTGCGATAGATTTAACGTGCACGTACACGACGGTCTTTGGTTGGATCGAGTTTTGAACTCGCAACTCTATGGTTGCTAATCCGCTACTCTTCCAACTAGGCTACCCCCTTTCTAGTTTGAAATAGCGTAGTATTTCTGTATAGTTTTCTGTCGTTTTGTTTGCATGTAAAGTTTAAATTATAAAATTTAAAGGCACCAACAAGAATTATATTCCGAAGAAAACCAGAAGACTTATTCTCTACTAAATGTGATAAGGAAAGTGAATCTCCATTTAAGCATGATTGATTGCTGAATTAACATTGCAGCACCCCTTTCCCTTAACCCTCTAAGGGGTTCACACGCATGCATCCGTTCTGCAAACCTGCAATCTTCCCTAAATGATTTCGAACCAGTTTTGACCTCATTAACCAATAGAATCTTTCCAAGAATTCTTTCAACAAATAAATGTGATTGTTTAACCATGATGTGTATTATGGGTTAAAAGTAATACTACTCTACTCGGAAATTTCGTGAAGCTCAGAGGATTAAATTGAGATCTTAAGAGCAATTCTGAATCCAGTATTAAAATTGGCTGTTCAGAAACAGTTTGAAAATGACTACATTTGTAAGGTTACATAATTGAAATACATAAATTTCGATAAAGACGTGTAAACGATATTGATTTTCTTTAATATTTTCAAAAACCATGGTTTTCTATAGGTAGGTAGTTAATTAACGTCATGGGAGCAATATAACGGGTTATTGGTGATGGTCCGGGATCAATCCCGAAGGGAAAGGTCAAGGACAACGCCTCTTAATTTTGAACCACGGTCAAATGACGAGAATACTTGAGCTGGCACCCCGCTCTCCAAACTTCCACACCACGCCAATGTGAGGACATTTGAGGCCACGACAGATTTAAAGTGCACCGGCCCCCGTGTACACGACGGTCATTGGCTGTACGGAGTTTCGAACTCGCAACCCACCGGTTGCTAATGCGTTACTCTTCCAACTGGGCTACCGTGGCCCTATGGTTTTCTATAAAGATAACTATTATGTAATTTGAATGCTTATTTTTAGAATGCTATCGATTGGGCACAATATGTATCCACAATTTTTCTATAAAAGCATTCTTTTAATTAAAAATACTCGATGATTTTCCCATATATCACGTACCAGAAATTTTTTGCTAGCACATCTTAAAGAAACCAACCAATAACAAAAATATAAAACTCATTCTTAGAAGCATTTCTGTTTTTTCTATGCAAACTCACTTACAAAGCATTTAAAAATAGTGTTTTTTACGTGAGCAATGTCTTAAGCCAATAGTTCCTTATTTTGTCAAAGAGAAAAAAACACATCTTAATGCCAAGCGATACTTCTGCTTGACTGGAAGACTCGAAACTTTTTGCAACGCAAGTTTTTAAAGAAGTAAAAAACAGTCAACGAAACTAAACACTCAAATTTCATTACATTTTCGTGAAACGCAAAGGTTTTTTCCCTCTCTTAATTCAGACGGGAGGATGCATAAACTATATTTTTCTTCCAAATTCGCCTGAAGAAACGAAATTCTTTCTGAGATCCGTAATTATTCAAAGAAAACTTTTTCCAACGAACTTTGGGTTTTTGCTGCATTCCAAGTCTTTGTTCCTTTATTCACAATTTTTTCAGGATAAAAATGTACCAGTCTGAGCTCTAGGTCTTCTGTAAAGGCTCAAGAATAATACTTTTAACGACATGGTATTCTTTCGTGTGTTTTCCTTTGTTCGTTTTATTCGTCATAGTTTCCTTTCACTTTCATACTTTGAATAAAACTTTCCCACACTTGTATGTATTTTTAAGTAAAGCTTAACTTTTGAAAAATTGATAGGTCAAACGCCATTTATCAGATTAAAACTTAAGAATATAATTCGAATTCTTTGTAAGAATTTTGTTTCAAAATTAATAATTTTTTTGATAATGCTTCCACCATATATTTTGTTCAATTCATTTTAAAGTATTAAAGTTACGAATTATTACACAAGAATCCTTAGTCCTTATGAATCTTTCTGTCTATTTAAATGTAGGTGGTGGTAGTGTTTCCCGTATGTATTCCAAATGTTACGTCGCTTAACTTGTTTAAAGAATGCGATTTCAGTACATCGCTAATAAAATTTCCAAAGAATAAAAACCGAATTGATGTATAATTGTTGATTTGTCAAAAATTTGCTTAAACACGAAACATTGTCAAAACAGCGAAAACCACATTTTTAGGTAATCCCGATGTGTACTGTGCGATAGCATTTGGGTAGCGGAAGTAAAATCGTTTTCAATCTGGTTTGTTTATTTACACTGAAAATTCCTCTCATAAATTAGCCTATAAATGAATTACATTTTAAAATGTATTTATTTAATTAGCTTTATTTTAATACATTTTTCAAACTTCATTAATAGTATTATCGTACTATTAATTTATTATGAGTACATTTTGCTGAAAATAATTTTGCTATGACCAGAAAATTAATTAACTCATTAAAAATTAGTAAACCCTTTCAAAACAAGAAGAAATAGAAATCACGAATGTAAATTAACAATGAAGTGAACCGATTTATCTTATCTTCATCGCCCAAGCTATACAAGAACATGCAACTACTGAACCATTTCGTAACAATAGTAATAAAGGTAATTATTATCCATCCAGCTTAGCAAAATCAAACTTAAACTTATTACATGAAATGTATTCTAGTAAAACTAATTTATTTTATATAGATTTTATTAAAATGATAGGGATATTGATTTGCTTTAAAAACATGTACAATCTTTAATACTCACACGTTATATCTCTTTAAGCCCCAAGAATTCAAAAATATTTCTAAAAGAACGTTTAAGATAAGTTTTATTTTGTTATTACATTAAAATAGTTGTAACCAAACTCACTTCTCACACTTTCACTTTACGACATGCGACATTTCCCATTTTTGGTTTAACCCATTTTTATCTAACTGCACTGATTTCCATTTCAATTATGATTCTGAAGGTTTAACATCAAATTAAAACTGAACAACGTGACTGCCCTATTCACTCAAGTAATGCAATGTGACAGTGACATCATATGCAATACCTTCATTTAAGATGTATTATAAAATGGGGATTTAAAATGGGGTACAATCGGTTGATTTTCTTTTATGCAAAATAAGCAACTTTTAATCGTATAAAAGTGAATTCCGAAAGCTAGAGAAGGAAAATTGCATTGTAAGTAAAGAATTTATAATACCACTTTATCTTCTGTTTTTGTCAGCTTTTTATTCATTAAATGTAAAATTCAAGTGAGTATTGTGATCTTAAATATATGTTTGTTTCAGTGAAGAAAATGTCTTACGATTCGCATTATTGTAACTCTTAAATTTTCATTAAATTTGTTAATAAATACTCAAGAACACATCAAATTCATTTTATCTATTTTTACCTAAATCTATACATCTAATTTTTAGAAGTGGTTCTAATTATGAACTCATTGTCTGTGTAATGCAAAAAGGATTACAATTCTTGGAATCCAAGTAAGAATATCTAAAGAAATATTAAAAATGATTATCTTTATCTAAGTTGAAAGTATGAAATTTTTCAAAAAGAATTATATGTGTTTAAGTACTTTACACTTGTATGGGTACAAATTGCAGCTGGGTTTAGTTGTAAATCAGAAAGTCCATTCCAAATATTCCAAACACAAATTACTTTAATCTGCGAAAATGACAAAAGTTACTTTTAACAATTAACTATTTTTATTAGTTTTCGATGCATGCTATCAAAATAAAAAATATTTTTACACAAATTAAAAATGGGTTCCATAGCAATTGAATATAAATGTAAATTATATTTCAAAGACAATGCGCATCACACACAATGTCTTACAAACAACTCTTAACGTAGCATATAAATGTCAACCAATCCTTTATGTGAGAGGCATTTTCTTTCAAGCTAAATATTGGTGACTGTGTTTCTGCTACGATACATGTTTCCTGCATATATTCTGATTGTGACGTCACTTGGCTTGTTTTTTTTAATATAATTTCAGCATTTCGCTAATAAAAGTTACAAAGAAGGAATTCCGGATTGATATAGTTAATTGTTCAACAATTAAATTCATTGTCAAGTCCCAAAATTGCGATAAGATACATTTTGAGGTAACCCGATATGTATCATGCCAGAGCATATGGGTAGTGGAAGTCAAGTCTTCGTTTTCCGTCTGGTTTGCTTGTTTACACTCAAAGCCCTCTCATATTATTCTATTATGTATATTAGAATTTAAAAAATATTAATCAATAAATATTTCCAGTTATTTCATTATAAATATTTTTCTCGTGATGAATAAATATAGAAGAGAGAAAGATACAAAATTCCATGGTGGATTTTTGAAATTCTTTTCCTTGTCCAGATCAGCCAGAATATTGTAAGAAAATTTAATGTTTTGTATTCTTTGCGATTTCTTTTAAACTGTAAATTATTGAAAAAGTTAGTTTTTATTAAAATGTGTTTCAGATATTACCCGAAGACATTTCTAATCCATTCGATAAGAAAAAATAAATAAAAGTATGTTTAATTTCCTATCCTATTCCCAAATGTCAAAATGCCCACAAAAGTAGCAATGAAATGTTAATTAACGAAAGTTAAGGAAAGAAATATTCTAAAAGACTTGGCTTCCCTAAAAGTTTTAAAAGAAATTTAAGAAAACGTTTTCAACATTCTGGGAAATAAAATGCTCCTTATATTGCCGTTTGAAGGTAAAGTAAATCCATGACATAATGACCATGTTCAATATACAAAAATACTAGATCAATTGCTTAGTATTTTTCAAGTTTTCAATGAATTCAAAACAGCCTCCGTTCAGCATAGGCGAAACATTGAGCAAGCTCTTGAATTAAATGAACCAGGGTATTTTTATGAGTCTACGTTAAAACCGAATCACCTTTGCTCTTTGGCATTCATCATTTACTTTCAAAAGAAGTCTCAAAAGTAATTAATCATTCGTTGTTCGAAATTTTAAACTTTCATATATAATTTATTTAATACTATTATATATTTTCGTATTTATATTTTGGAGCTATCGTGGTTCAGTGAGTTTGCCCTTTGATTGTTGTGCTAACAATCAAAGGAGGCCCATGTTCGAATCTTCCTTAGGTGTATTTCGCTCTTTTGCTTCATTAAAGCTTCCTTATGTGTTTGTCCATTACTTCACATTGTCTGTCCTGCATTTGGTGCAGATGTTAAATATTGCCCTCATACTGTAAAACCTAGC
Source organism: Meta bourneti (assembly GCA_933210815.1). Taxonomy (NCBI): domain Eukaryota; kingdom Metazoa; phylum Arthropoda; class Arachnida; order Araneae; family Tetragnathidae; genus Meta; species Meta bourneti. The sequence goes on from OW119931.1 coordinate 42,893,446, forward strand.
CCAACCAACCATTTTTATATTTCTAACCACCGAATTTCAATGTGTACTGCACTTTATTTATAGCTCTGAAAATTATAATTTTCAATCAGTTATGTGCAGCTATAAGATTAGTCTGATATTAACATCTTGCTCAAATAGAAATTTGTTAATCATGGTTTTTACAATATGGAATGTTCCACATAAGGAAGGAAATATCTCATAAAATTTGAAAAACAAATATGATCCAAATCTTCTGGTATATAACAAAAACTTAACACTCACATCAGAGCATTGATTATAAAATTTATATTTGCACTGTAGAATATTATTGTCACTTCGAATTAAGCATGAAAATATATGAATCAAAGAAGAAAAGTCTACCCAAACTGCACCTAGCTCCGCAATTCAAAAGCTCATTTCAATAATTGCGATAACAGTCAACAACACTTGCTATCAATTTATCATTACTTCAATAATATAAATTCAAGCATTATTCAGAAACAGACTTTAATGGACGCAAAGCACAGAAACGTGTTCAGAAACTACTACAGTTGGCATTAGTTAACATAGAATCATTTCAAATACATGGATGTGAAGGCTGAGTTGCTACTCAGAAAGTACCCAATCATATCAAATGATTCCTATTCCTACAATTATAATGTAATTCATTAAAACAGAAACAGATTTGGTTACTAATGCCATTTCATCCATCATCAAATGTATTTACATGCAATCATTTGCAATACAATAGCTATAAATTAAACTTCTATTGCCTAATTTTCAACCATTTCTGCCTTCGCCCATGTAAATGCATTTACGTTTATAAGAATCAGTTTATTCCAAACTGGTCTTACAGAGTTTAAAGAATGAGGCTAAAGAATGATTTGTTGAACATGCATTCTATCAGACTCAATTTTGTGTAACGGATTCATCTCAATTTTGAACTTATCTTAGAGATACAGAAAGAGTATCCTTTTCATTTCTGAAATCTTGAAAAGGGTTTTATTTATTTTAAATTACTAATTAATAAATTTTATTAGGGGAAAAAGCAAATTAATAGAATAATTATTTATATTACTTGTCAGCGAACTTTTCACAATTCAAAAAAAATAAAATTTCCGCAAAGTCTTAAGCTCAAGTATCAAAAACGCCTTTTAAAATATTTATAAGGTTAAAGTTACATTTAAATTGTTGTAAAATTGAACTTAAAATGTTTTAGTATTAAAAAAACTCTAGAGGAAAAGAAATTTTCTCAATGAAAACATTTACTGCAAAACTCATATTCTTAATAAACGGTAAAGTGTGTTTATTGATGAAATCCTATTACACGTGGTCAGAGGGACCTTTAACTTAAGTGTCTAAAAATTATATTGTAAGTTGAATGGAATGGAATTTGTGGTTTTATGGAGCAAGGTCCACAAACGGACAAGCTGCGCCAGTATATTTTAAGTTTTCAAAAAATAAATAATTTACCTTGGGTTATCTTAAGACTCTAACTTTCAATTAAATTCCTTTACACTCTAGAAGCCCATTTTAAGTTTGCTTAGTATTTTAATAAGATTGCACTGAATGAAAAGAATTAGTCATATAAACAAGGTAGACAACTTTAAAATGCTAGTCTTTGCTTTCCTTTGTACGAAAGTTGTTTATTCTATGAATTAGAAAACGTGCTTTGGTATACTACAAAACATCGAATAGACTATAAAATATATTTAGGTTGATTTGGTTTGGTTTGTCAATCTACAGTCGTTTTCTTATCTATGAGAGCTAATTAGACCAAAATACAATTAGATGAAAACCCTCAAAATTGGAGATTCCTGTTTTTTTATGTGGTGTCTGCAGTATAACAATAAAGTGAACATCATTAAATCATGATTGCTTTTAATATTTCAATGCTACGTAACAATACTCATATACTTGAACATCCAGGATTGAATTTATTCTTTTTTGTACATAAGCATAAACTGAATTTATATAGTCTTAATTTTTTTGTATTCTATACATTCCGAAACAAAGTCATTTTAAAAACAATAATAGTAACATTTCAATAATTTAATCACTTGTAGGTCTTTACATGTATATATGCAATAAAAGGACAAAACATCATGATAAAAGTTAATACTTTTTATTCAAACATAAATTCTAAAAATCTCTTTGTCTTGACATTTTTTAAGCATCTATTGATTCCTGTTTTTTAATCCTTTATGTTGACACATAGCAAAACAATATCACTAATACAAATACATTAATTGAAATTCTAAAACGAAGAAAATTAAAACACTAATAAAAATCGTTTGCAAACATCTACCAAATTTGTGCTTTTAAATGAATAATTACCGTCTGATATGAATCAGAGTTTTTACTCTTGAATAAATATAGTTTGGTAAAATATATTGCTGGTATTTTACTCATAAAATACTTTGTTAATAAAAATAATCTCTTCGTCTTAATGCCTTTTGAAGCATATATTGGTTCATGTTTTTCTATCCTTTTATTATCACATAGCAAAGAAATATCAATTAAGACAAATACATAAATTAAAACTCTTAAAACTAAGAAAATTAAAACTTAATACAACGAAAATAAAAATCGCTTGTAAAACATCTATCAAATCTGTGCTTTAAATGAATAATTATCGTCTGATTAAATATGAATTGAGTTTTTACTATTGAATAAGTTTAGTTTGGTAAAATATATTGCTGCTATTTTACTCATAAAATATTTTGTTAATAAAAATAATCTCTTCGTCTTAATACCTCTTTGAAGCATCTATTGATTCATGTTTTTTATCTTTGTTGTTGCCACATAGCAAATAAATATAAATAAAGACAAATATACATAACTTTAAATTCTAAATGTAAGAAAATTAAAACTTTATACAATAAAAATAAAAATCGTTTTGAAAAACATCTATCAAAGTTGTACTTTTATATTAATAATTATCGTCTAATAAAATATGAATCAGTCTTTACAGAATAAAGTCTCATCAGAATAAATGTAGTTTGGTAAATATATTTTTGGTATTTTACTCATAACACACTTCGTTAATAAAAATAAGTTTCGAAGAAAGCATCTGTATCGCAAGAGCTCTTCGACATGTTTTTCTTCTACGGCTTTCATCCAATCCTACAAGACGAGTAGAAAAGAGTTTTCGTCAAAAAGATAAATAATGAGCTGTATGACTAATATCTCCAACTCTTGTCTTACAAGGTTCTGTAGGTAGAAAGATTAGGCGATGTCGGTGATGATAATAATAATAATAAAGAACACTGAAGCATTCTTTTACCTCCTGTTTACTCAATCTCATCCACAATCAGAATCAGGAACATGTCAATATCAGAGTGGGGAAGAGACCTATCATGTACACACAGACCATTGACAGTCTTATATCTTTAGAAGGCTTCCATCCGAATTCATTTGCTTGCAGCTTCCCGGCAACGATTTTGGCCAGAGATAATTACTTTTTTCCCAGCAACCCTAACGAAATATCCTCCAATCAGAATTCATGGGAAGAAAAATGCATTTGGGTTGTGGAATGAGATTAGTTCCGGTGAAAGAATGCTGGTCTTTGAGGGGAGGGGAAATGTTATGACCAGATATCCTCTACTACTTTACTCGTAAAAAATTTGGTAGATTGTGTCGAGGACACAAATTGTAGTTTTGACAAGAATTCTCGGACCTGATGCAAGATTTTGGAATGAATGAAGCAGACATAGGAAGTTTAAACGATTGTTTATTGTGAATATTCGACAATTAATTTAGTTGAAACGATTATAGTGCAGTTTGATATTAATTGTTGTTGTCCAATATTAATTGTAGCTTCGATAACTTTTGAATGATAGCATTTACGCAGTCTTCACTGCGCTATCTTAAGTTAAACTGGCCCAAAGACTGCCCAGCACAGTAGAATTTCGACATATTGCGGCCCCCCTCCCCTAGGCACGGGAGTGTGTGTTGGTGTTAGTTAATTAGGAACCCCCTTTACGCGCTCAGTGCACATGCGAACTCAGTCCGAAGGTCATGTCAGGTACGGACATCCTTTGTCTACACGACGCTATATTTATCTTCAAGTGTTTCTTCTAGTTCTGAAATTATATGAAATTTTATATTTATTTAAATTATGTATTCAATTATCTCCAAGTTCTCCTCGAGTATGATTGCTGTCCAATATTAATTGTAGCGTAATTTGATAGCTTTCTAATGACACCACTTTTACGCAATCCCTACTGCATTCAATTCAAAGCTTCACTGGCCCGAAGATCTCCGCAGCACCGTAGAATTTCGACATATTCCGGACCCACCCCGTGCTCAGTGCGCCTGTGAACCTGTCACAGCAGGTTCGGACATTCATTGTCTACATGACATTATATTTATCTTTGTTTCTTCTTGTTCTGAAATCACAAGACCAAACAGTTGTAACGCTTTTTCGCAATGCTGGACATTTCATGCGACGAAAGAAGACTATCCATTTTATTGAAAAGTGCTTACTTCTTATAAACATTATTAAAACATAACATCTGTGCTGTTTCATGTGACAAATTAAGTGTCCAATAATTCATAACTACATGGGACAGCTTGTCAGACTTCCCTGTAAAAGTAATACAACTCATTCAATAGGTGTAAACAGTTAAAAGCTTTTGTGAGGATGCTATGAGCGGGTTCCTGCTAGGTTACATACATTTCAAATTGTGAAGTAAACTATGCATAATATTTCAATTCTTTTTGCGGTCTTGTGAAGTTAACTTTTGAGTTTTATTTAACACTTTTCCAAAAGGTGCCTTTTCTAAGAATGCATTTTTGTATAATATTGTTGGTTTAATTTAATCAATGCATGTATTATAGAATTAGTTATTAGTAGGGCCTATTACAGCACCTTTTTAAATTTAAAAAATACAGCTGCACTCTTTTGTGGTTGAGAAAAAGAGATTAAGTCTTAAAAGGTTTCCGGTGAGTTTGGTTTGGAATTTTATGGTTATTTCTATTAACTCAGAACAAACTATATTGGAACAGAAATTCTTATTTTATGAAATCCTGTTACGCTCTAAAAGAAATTATTAACCACTTATTAATAGATGCACTCCAGTTACAACTTCAATTATTTTAGATTTTGAACATGAAGACAGTTTTAACTTATGCTATTTACTCTAAAGTTATAACGATGTTATTAAAGAGTGCAATTTTAACATAAAAACATCTTCAATTATAAACTATTTTTCATCTCACAATGACTAAACCATCTTCCCATACAGATTCTTCTTATTTGGTCACAATAGATATCTAATTATTTTTTCTCATAAAAAGTAAACTTTTGTTTGTGTTGTGATATATTTCCCCGAAAAGTTGTTTCCAACAATCTTAGACATTAAGAGGAAAAAACCTTTTCCAACTTCTAAAAGTCTTGCGAATCAATGATTTTCTCTAGCAAAATTAAATAACAAAACAAGAGTTCCACACATCCAATTCTTACCCTAATCCTCGTCAAATAATAGTTGGACAGTTTCGGAAGATGGTATTTGCGTACCCTTATCTTTGAGAGCTATCCAACCTTTAAAACCTAATGGATAAAAAACGAATCGACGAATAAATAATAAGAGATGTTCCGAATACAAAAAAATGACTCGGTTTCCTTTCGCTCTCATATCCGCCATTTGTTCGCTCAGACTGTTTCAGCGGGATTAGTTGAAGAGTAGGAGAACGAAAGAAGGCAGATCAAATTGTCCGAAATGATTTCTTCGAAAAGATTAAGTACCAGATCAATGACCATTGATTCTAAAATGGGAGTCCCTCATGTGCGAGAGTACTAATGAGGGCATTGGAAACTTCATATCACACTTTATTCGTTGCCAGGACCCAACCGATTAGGTCGTGGCAAAGAATACTATGTACTGGTATGTTTCGAAAATGTTTTCATTGTATAATGTCAACTTTTTGAAGTTTTATGTAAATTATGACTGATTTCATTTTTATGTAGATTATGATTGACTTCATTTCTATGTAGATTATGACTGGTTTTGTAACAAAAAAATTACATAATTTTTTCGATAAAAATAATTGTACCAGGAGAAGTCATTTATTGAATATCGCAAATATAAATTTTAAAATGCTTTTTATGGAAACATAATATGAGAGGGATTTTTAGTGTAAACAAGCAAACCAGACGGTCTGCGTGGATTTTAATTCTACTGCTCAAATACTCTTGCTTGATACATATAGAGGTGACCTTAAAATTCAGTTTATAGCTGTTTTGGAAGCTTAAGACATATAATCTAATTGGTCAATCTATTCGAAATTTATTCTGTCCGAATTTTCAATGGAGAAGTACTCGCATTCGAAAAGCAAGCCAGCTGATGCCACTTTTAGAATACGCACAGGAAACACGTATTGCCATAAAAACACTATTGCCACCTATATTTAGCTTGACAGGACAGCTCTCACAAAAGGATTTTATTATTCAATAATTATTAATTTAATTAACATAGTTAATAATTAATTCTATAATTATTAGTTTCCATAATTATTTTAAAAATAATTATGGAAAGAATGGAATCCACATGGAAAAATATTAATTACATAAATTAAAAAATAGTTTGAGGCAACAGCATTGTAAAATTGAAAGAACTTCAAAACGGTTATGGAATATTGGCATATATTTAAAAGTAACGAAATTTTTGTTTGAATAAAATGCAACATATATATAGGGTGGTTTTAAAATAACGTCCTTGCATAAGAGCCCCTAGCGATCGCAATTTCCAAAGAATCAGAATGCAACGAGAGTTCTGTAAATAACAAGAATCAAGCTCTCACGATTACGGACGAAGTTTTACATATTTCGAATTGCAACACTCAATATTTTTATCGCAATGTGATCGGCATGGTGGAAAACCAAAAATAGCGTTGAAATTTCACCTTTAGCTATAAAAACGACTGCCCAAGAGCACTGTGAAAGAGGAAGGGTGTGAACAAAAGAAATAAATTCAAGCGGCAGTGCTAATGCACTTATTTTGCGTAAATCACAAGCACCAATGACAAAACACCAATTGACACTAGCATTTGGAATAAAGATCAAATGTTATGGTTTCTTGTTGCCTTTCTTTCGTCTTTTGTCGTTCACACTCATCTTCTTTGACAGTGCTTTTGCGCAATCGTTTTTAAAGATAAAGGTAACATTTCAACTCCATATTTGGTTTTTCACTATGCCGGTCACATTTCGGTAAAAAAAGATTGGGTGTTCCTAATCGAAATTTTCGAAATTGTTGTTATTATTTCTAATTCTTCTATCTAGTACATGCTAGATCATGAAACCACTCGCCTTTAAAAAGTTCGAAACCATCAAAAGATTCTTAAAAAGGACATGGGAGTCCAAACCGACACACGAAAGCACGTGAGCCGGGGAAGCCCGTGAGTTTGTGCATTTAGGACAAACAGGAAACATTTTATGTTCATTTTGAAATTTGAGAGTGTTAGTATGACCACTTCTGAATCTCGACAAAGCCGTCTTGGATTTTCGATAGCTAAAGCCTGGGTGCGTTCTTCTATACCAATCATAAATAAGGGAGTTCTTCATATAATAGTATTTCAAATCTTGGACTTTGTGAAAATTCCCCGGTAATTGGTTCAGCGAAATTTGTTTACTGTATCCGTAACCATGAGAGCTCGATTCTTGTTATTTACATAACTCTGGAGCGTATACTTTAAAATCTCTAAATCTCAAGTTCCATTCCAATTCGTTGAAAACCGCAGTCTCTAGGGGCTCTTATATAGGGAAAGCTACTTTATGGCCATTCTTTGTGTATTTAATCTTTCAATTCTTTGTAATTAGCACATTTAAGAAATAGAATACAATTAAAAGAATCAACACCATTAAAACAGAACATATTGAATTGTGTTATATTCACAACAGCTATATTTTATCTCTCATAAAGTACCATGTTTAAAAATGTAAACAGCTTAAATAATTTTTTGTTCTAAGAATTAGAATTACTATACTAAAACGATAAAATCAAGAATACAAACAATACTGATCACACACACACAAATTTTAAGGAATTACTCACAAAGTATTAACGATCAAATACTCTCCTAGCATAAACGGAATTTGAGATAATAATTACCTTTTTATTCTACCATATATATCGTTACGCGTCAGGTGAATTATATACTTTTATTAAGAAATCACAAATTTCGTTTTACACGTTGAAGTATATCATAGGAACCACTTTTAATTCAAATTCAAAAATAGGTTGACGTTTTATTCTTAACATTCTCAACAGAAAATAAGGTTCCTCTCTTTTTACCTACCAAATTCGGCAACTTAATAACCAAACAATTTTATATTAAATATCAGTACGTTAGTTCAATAAGAAATTAGTTCATGTATCACTAGTATCTCTTTAAATCGTAGTTTTGTTTTTAATTTCCATAAATTTGTAGGAAAAACAAATGTATGCTTAATACTAAAAAATCATACTAAACTTAACCTTTATTGTTTACAACGCACAACAAATAAAGCCATCCATTAACTTTTTTGAAAAAGGCAAGATATTAAATATTTGGGAGGAAAATTTATTTTTAGCTTATTAAAACCTAAAAACAAATACACTTCATATATTTATCATGCTTCTCCATACGATCTTGCCCATTACACGAGAGCCATATAAGTTAATCGCTATAAAACAAGCAGAAGTTATGAAATTTTTATGCAAGCAGTTTTTAGTAAAACTTGGTGGTTTCATGATGGAAAAGTGAAAAATTCTATACGTTTTCATGAGTACACTGTACTAAGTTTTACATTCTGTTACAAAATTCAAGTATTACTTTTTCAAGAGAATAAATATTATTAATTAAAAAATGGTATTACAACTGTAAACTTTTTATCTAATTATAAATCTAATTATAATAATTAAAGTCTTGATATATTCAAGCCATAACTTAAAGTATTTTGTCTTTCAAAGAAAACTAAAAAACGAATACTTAATTTTATCTATACGGCAGTTTTTTTTAAATATAATGTGAAATATTGATTCCATTTTGGTGGTAGAACTAATAAATTTATATGAAAAACGGCAATTACGCAGTACCTTTATGATTACATATATGTGAGTTGATGAAATAGCTGACGTCGGTTATACAAATGTTTTCACGATATGGATTAGTTTAATTTGTATGATTGCAAACGGCTTCAATGCATCAAAACTTTAAAAGTTAACTCAGCTTTGTGCAAAAAACATCAAATTTAGTACTACTTAAATCTACGCTAGTATTCACGTGTCCCTACACCTTTTATTGTTCTAAATAGTTTTGTTTTTCTATTAGTTGAATGATGTTTATAGATATAAATTATTTTAAAATATTTAACTATCTAATAGGTACGTATTGCAATAGCTGATATTGTGAATGATGTACTTTTAGTCATAGCACAATATGCAGAACCTTTAACTTTCTAACTAAAATTTTAAAGACATGAATAATGGTATTTAAAACTGAATCTTAACTTCATACATTTATTTTTTACTTATTTTTTGGTGACTTAATCCCCTATGTTAATATGCCGTCATAAATATAGTTATTATTGTGTGGACTAGATTTCCGATTTCCATTTTTATTTTTGTACATTATTAAAATTGCATGCATTCTCTTCATACGAAATCAGCAACTTCAGTAAAGCTATATAGTAATCCCTCATTATAACGTGCATTAGGTCATATGGATTTTTTACTTTTCCCCGATGAATTTTCGTTTTGTGGAAGAGCAGTGAAATTTCAATCTGTTTTCTCTTTCTTCAGATTGGTTGTTTGAGTTTTATGGCGCACGGGACAAGCTTGGCTAACGTCACAAAATGAACATACACGCATAAGAAAGTTTTACGGACACAGACAGAGAGAAACAACCGAGGGTAAGTTACAGGAATAAAATCTGCGCTAATAGCCTATAACTCGAAGGCTATTAGCACTGTGGGTAAAACCACTCAGCAACGATAGGCCCATGCATTTCTCTTAAAAAAATGGGAGATCAGAGGTCGACTATTTCAAGTAATTTTTAGTTAAAAAAGATTTGGGTGATTCGAAAATGAGGATAAGAAGGTTGGTTGGTTATTTTGGGGTTTTATGACGCAAGTGCCATATTTGGCCAATCTGAGCCGAACAGAAGACAACGAACGTCAAGCAAAAGATGTGAACGAAAAAAAGATTGATTGGGAAGCAGAGTAGTGAGATGAAAAAGAAAAAGATAGATTGGATATCCTGGGAGAATGACTCTCGTATTTACTAAAGACAGCAAATCCTATGAGAAAAGAAAAGATCACTAGAGTACCTCGGGTCCGTGAAGCCCATACACACCTTAAGATGTGCCCCTGAGCTGAGGATAAGAAGGAAAATTCTTTTTATGAAAAATATTCAACCTATTTAGAAACATTTTGAACCCTCTAAGGGGTTCACGCGCATATATCCATTCTGCAACCTTCAGTCTTCTCTTCATGATCTCGAACCAGTTTTAACCTTCTTCACCAATAAAATCTATCCTAGGATTTTTTTCAATCAATAGATGTGGTTATTTAGCTATTACGCGTATGTTGTGAAAAAGCAATACTAGATTATTCGGTAATCTCTACGCTCAGAGGGTTAAATATTCTTCTATCAATTTTGCGTTGAATTTGTAGTTACACAAATAAAAACGTGTAACGTAATGCATAATTAATGTCTAGCAATTTCTGCAAGTCATAGTGTTTGTATGCCACCCAATACGCCTTGGGTTGAGATCTTGGTTTGTAAGGACATGGATGCAAGTGATTGTTATAGAGCTGTACACGTGGTAATTAGATATTAATTTATTTAATGATTCGCAATTATGCATATACATATATATACAAAATATTGTCATTACATTGAATAAAGACGTACACAAATCTGATTTGAGCTCCACACTGATCATACAAGCACTAAGTTCGTGAATATTTCATGCAATTAGTATTGGGGTGGATCATGGTTATAGACGGGTATGTTGAGAAGTCAAATATATGTTGATGAGTTTCAAGTGTTGTGTAGTCTAAGAGAGTGGGGGATACTCGCCAACTGGTCTTTGGCATTGTGTTGTCGCTGATGCAGGGCATACTGAGATAAGGACGATGCTATGGTGCCAGGAATCACTTTTTAAGTCTCGCTTGATTTGTTTAGGATCTCGTTCTTTTCCCTTCATCTACTCTCAGCATTTCTAAGATCTCTCTGGTGCTGTCCCGAGAGATTTCCAGTTTTGACCCCTGTCGTTTTCTCCGCACCCAATAAAATCCAGCTTGACCAATGCCAGCAAGTTCACTCTTCCATATTAAGTCACTGTGGCTGCTTGACCCCTCCCAATTCAATATGCTGTAAATCGTACTATTTCGTATTGCTTGCTGCTTTTCAACTTGTCGCACTATGCCCCTGATAGAAGCAACAGTGGCTCACACATTGGGTACTCCCATACAAATAGCCGGCAGTTTGTCCCTTGTAGTGCAAATGAAAATGGCCGGGCATTAAAAAGAGATTTCTGTAAGTAAATTTTTCTTATCCTCTCTATCGCTCTTTTTTCTTGTCCTTCAAGAAGGGCGATAGATCGAGGAGTTAATGAATTGTATTTTAACCTCATCTTATTTCAACCGTATATAAGGCGTTATTTTCTCGCAATTCCTTTCGTACCAATCCGCTTAAGTATTTGTAAGAATTGCATCGTTTTAAAAACGAGTAAAAAAAAGCAGAGAGGGGCTTGATGTCAGAAAACTACGTCCGCACCACTGAAACATTTAACACTAAACCTGCTTCTCTTCAAATACTTTTAACAGGGGTGCATTAATCCATGAATAAAACACTCGGGTTTCACAGCTCGTTCTGAAAAGTAATAGCTACGAAGGAGAAAAAAAGAGAGTAACACTTGAAAGCCATTTCCTACATAACGTGAAGTGGCCGAGGACTTAAATAATGGCCTCTTCGTCTTCGTAGGAAAAAACGAAAACTACACCGGACGATTGTTTCAACTTGCTATCTAACGTCTGCTCCATTGTTTTTGCTGCGGTGCTCATTTTTCATTCGGGCCATAAAATAAACACTCTACATTTTACAAGAAAAGAAAACAAGCGAAAGAGTGGAACTAAATTTATAACTGTAGACTTTTTACTTGTTTTGTGCTAGTTTAGAGTTAAATCAACACTGACGCAACATATAGTTGGCATGAATGAGGATATAGAGCGTCGCTGTGTTTCTTGGTGAAAATTTCACAAAAGTTTAAATTTTCTGAGTACTTTCCTGACGTTTGATTGCAATTAAACTAATTAAAATTGTAGTATTCTAAACTAGCTATTTTCAACTGGTGTGCCACAAGAACAGCACTTACGGATGGTGAAGTGGTTTAAAGTTCTGCAAGAGTTATTTCATTTCGACTATTTAGTTTTTAACTTTTGTCATACTATGTGTTTACAAATGTTTTCAGGTAATACTCGTATAAATAATTTTTGTTACTTTTTTATTACATAGTATCCTAAATAAATTGTTTCTAATGGATTTTTTAAGAAGCCACTTAGGGAGCAAGAAGTGTAGGAAAACTATTTTTTATAAATCAGTTAAAATTATGCCTATTTTTTTGTCAGGTTGGCAAGAAATATATTTTTTTGAATTCCACAGAATTTTACTAATTAATTTGTGTGCATTGGAGATGAGAAAAGTTGAAAATCGGTGTTCTAAATCTTTCACTTTAATTTTTATTTAATTTAATATTTGCAATAATAGGTCCAGGGATTCAAAAGGCAGCATGCAATTTCAATAATAAAACTTTTAACAATTTGGGGTGCTTTATTTTAATAAATTTTCAATTTCAGACCAAATGCATGCGCTTTTTAAATTTTATAACATCAGACCAAATAGCTTATTTCAAACTTCAAATTGCGAAAATTTCCAAACTTCTTAATTTTGAATTAGGTTAATATTCTAAATAATAGGTCCCTCGCACAAAAGACAAAACGAATTTTCAATAATAAAACTTTTAACAATTTGGTGACTCATTTTAATAAATGTTTTACGTTTTAGACCAAAACCACGCGTTTTTCTTATAACATCACACACTAAATAGCTTATTTGAAATAACGAAAATTTCCAAAATCCAATTATCCGAAAATCGGATAAACGCTTTCAACGTAAAATCAAAATCACAAAAATACTTTTTATCTTGAACTAAAAATGCACACGTATAAGCGAATGTATTATAGATAGAAAATATTTTAAATAAATAAAAAAAAACTTAATTAGTAAATAACAACCAATGAGACTCTAAACTTGGTTTTTTAATCAGAAAAGTGTCTAAAGCCTTCGCTCTTAAGAAACTGAAGCGCTTGGTTACGAGTTCAAATCTCGTAGGTACCAAAGTCGGGTTGGTTGCTTGGTTTCCTTGTTTCCTCAAGACGATACGTAAATAAGGGACAGATTCTCCAAAGTTCTCCAGGTAACATGTCTTCCCCAGTTCACTGAGGGGGGATGTGGCAGCACCTCTCATGGTGCCCCGGGTTAACATTGAGTTCATACACATTCTCGTCAACTGATGTTTGAAGGATTATAAGATAGCATTGGAAAGAAAATTAATTGCTAGAGTTGTATTAAAACAGTTTTACTTCATATAACCACCAAAGTTTTGACATACATTCAATTTCATTTTAAGTGACTTTGCATACTTTGATTGACATATATTTGAGTAGTACTATACTGAAAAGTATGTAGTATCTATTACTCATAATGAGTGATACATTCGTGATTCATAATGTTTAGCTATCAAATATTTCATTTTAAAATATTGGAAAGCAATCGATTATTTTAGAGATATTACTAAAAATATACTTCCTTTTAATATAACGTATTCTCAAAAAATTGTTCCGAATCATTTCTCAAAATCTATATCAAATCTTCGTCGAAATGGTCAAAAACATGAAAACCAAAATAATATCTTCTGATACTTTATTCGATTTTTCCAAAGAATGATGAATCACAGTTATCGAAATAGGTAGCATCGTTTTCAAACGTCTTTCTCCCTTATGGTATGTCTGTGTCGTTAAATAAAACGGGCAGTTGTTTCGAGAAAACTTTTATCCTCTCTTCTGAAGTAGAAGCCAATTCTTTAGATACGTGTACCCTTAAAAGTAAGTTAATTTCGTCGGTAAGAAATCGAGCTAATAAAATCCATTTGAAGGCAACAATTATTTTGTCGTTATTTCTGTGAACCATTTAATGAAAGATTATCCGCCATTATATTTTATTGTGAAACAAAAAGGCGCACAAGGTGAGCCTAGTACGTACCCGTATAATCGTCAGGCAACGTAAGAAAACATACGATCCAAAGCACATTAAAAGATAGTAACTTTAATAGGTAAGGCATATTATAACACGCCTTATATATTTTTATATACGCTTTTTAACACACTGATGAATGCCACAAGTGCTTCCCCACCTTTACAAGTGGTTGTTTCAAGGAATCCTAGTAAAAACTGGATTGGTCAAAAAGTCAAAACTGTATACTACGCAGGGAAGACTGCAGGTTGCATATGTGCATATTGCATACAGACTGCATATGTGTGTGAACCCCTACGAGAGTTATGGAATTAAAGACAGAAAATCAAGCAGGAATCATTAAAATTTTAGGGAAGAATTATTTTCAAAATCCACACACGTTTTTTCTTTCTCTGACTGTATAACTAATTCCAGTCAGTGTGCTGGAATAAATTGCATTAGAATGCATCGAAACAAAATAAAGAAACGCTAATTTTAATTCCAAACTTCATTTCGTGGAAATAAAATAACAGGAATAAGAAAAACACAGCATACCCCAACTAAGGGATTCTTTGCTGTTCCATAGTAAAATAATATACCCTTCTGTCAACTTAAATGTAAAAAGTAGTAATTCAGTTAAATCTGATGTCAAATCGAATTATTTCGGCTGTCTGGTCTTATTTCATTAGGATTCATTCGTGCTTGTTGCCAAACTTTGATCCGAAGTTTGCAATGTCGGAGAAAAATACTAAGACTTGTTACAAATTCCTTTGAAGTTTTAAAACTTCATGGAACGAAATTAAGTTACTTAAGAATTCTGATCATGGTTTTCTTAATTTATTTCATTAACTTATCCTCAAGCAGATTGAAAGCTTGTATTACAATTTGTACCGTGCTTTCTTGAATAGTCAATTCAATGGTTTCCTGTATGACTGAAGCCTTAGAGGTTCATGCATGACCCATATGGGTTAGAGCAAGACTAATCCAAAGAATGTACTTCAATAGTAACTAACAATCGGGTATACAATAGATTTGAGGTATTGTAACCTTGCATTTTTAGTTTATATAATTTTATAAAAGGCTGTAAGAATTTATCCTCTCAACTAACTCGAATAATAAGTTACACGAGAGGAATTTACTTGGATTTTACGACTGGATAGACAAATGGCATCACTATTACTATATTATTTAACAATTTTTGCATCTGACTGAATACCTGGTAACTGTTTAAGAGTGTATATTGGATACTTTATTTACGTTTGTATACTATTGTTTGCAAACTACTGTGTCCCCAATAGCCCGTTGTGTTGCTGCAATGGGATGTAAATTCAAATATCAACTACCTATTTCTTACAAACTGTTTATATATCATTTAAAACTAATTATCTTCTAAAATTTATATCTTGAATGTAAATCGGTTTCTCTTGAAAAATTGCCAGTTCTAGCCATGCAAATAAGAGGATGACTTCATTATTTTTTAACTCAAAACACAATTTTGTCTAAAATAATTAGAGTATATATTGTTGGAAATATTAGATAATAGTGATAAAACTTGAGTTAAGTTCATATTTTCAAAAGGGAGATCTCTATGTCATTTTTAATACGAGAAGTCAATAATTAACCTCAACGCAGTTAGTTGCATTTGTGTTTCCACTGCCAGCATAATCGTTTCAGCGAGTATAGCTACACGAGGCTCTAAGCACAGCTTCTCAGGTTTGAAGTTGCAATGTCAGTTCCATTTTCGCTTGAGTGACGTTATCCCGATGACTCCGTTTTCCCCTTGTAACAAAGAACGTTCAGTGGTCCGGTTTTAGAAGGTCTAAAGGTATCACAGAGGCCAAAATACATCGAATTTCAGCACAGTACGGGCACAGTGTTTTTCCACAACGGATGGGATTAGTAAGATGTTGAAGTGCTCAAAAATTGTCGCACAAGTTTTAAGCCAGATGGCCATCCACTTCCCCAACGGACGACAATAACCACAACTTACAACAATGGCGATTTATAGTGCATGCAACATGGTTTGTTACAGACAGGGACTTGAAATAGCAAATTAGTAATTCGCCACGGTTCGTTGGTTAGTTGGGTTTCATAGCTCAAGGACAGTAATTCACTAAGATGCGCCAAACACAAGACAGACAAGGTCAAGTAAAGGACATACACACAGGGAAAATTTTACTGACACAGAAGAGACAAGTACACGCAGGGTGTACAGGAATCAAATCTGTGCTGCATACATTTGAAGGAATGACAAATTTTAGAAGATAATTAGCTTTAAATACTATATAAACTCAGTTATTTTGTTAATGGTAAGTGGTTTGTAGTTGAACTCATAGGTTGATAATGCAGTTGGCAAATCCACTGCACTACGTCGGCCCCAATTCAGCTAATAGCTGAAAGAAGTGGTGTATGCGTGGCTCTTTGTTCAGACGGTAACACGTTTTTGAGAATATGAAAAACTAGTGCAATGATGGTAGATACACGTTCATTGAAAACGAGGGATTGTACTGATGAATGCTATTCTAAGTTGTCTATTTTTATTTAAATAAAGTTTATAAAGCAATGCGCATTATTGACTCATCCTCATACTTTCTGCAAACTTCACAGAAACAAGGTGGGTGGTAGCTAAATTAACTGAAGCAACACAAAGGGTATTGGTAACGGTCCGAGATACATCCCCAAGGGAAAGATCCGAGGACAACACCATGTAATTTTGAACCACAGTCAGATGACGAGGTCAACACTTGAGCCCTACAATTTGAAGGATGTGTACAGAAGAAACAGGAGAGTGAAAAATCTTGCTAAAAAATCTTGTGTGCTTTTAATTTAATAATTTTAAACTTTTCACAACTTCATTATTTGTTCCTTTCGTGAGCACTACTTGTTTAAAAGTGAAATAAGAAAGCTCAATAAGAATCTTCCAATCTTTTGTGCAAGACAAACCTTCCGTCAGATCCTTTTTAAAGTCCTGAGTTTTCTTTATATAAATGATTGGCAAGGAAAAGATAATACGAATTGTTTACCTAACTTTTTCATCCTTTTACAAACACGATTTATCTGAAGTCTGAACTAATAACTCAAAACGTTATTCACTGTACGCTCGTTCTGAAATTGGCAATCATCGCAAATACAAGGGAAAATTCGCTGCCTGAAAAAATATTTTTTAAGTCAAAAGAAACATTTCTATTATGTTTCCTTTCACAGAAACTTCTTTGAACATCTATTCACTCCTGAAAGACATTTTTTAGAACAGAGATGAAAAGGAGGGTAGGGAGCAATAGTTTCCTAGGCCAGAAAAATTGGATTTGATCTTCCCTGTGTCTGCCAAAACAGATGCGGTGGTCTTGTAACAAACCAAGCGCAAAAACATAATGCATTCCAGTTTTATTTTTGTATCCGTTCTTTTCGTACTTTCTGTGTGTATGCATTTATTTCTAGCTATACACCTAAAGTTTGTGTTGAAGTCCCCGAATTTCAGAAGCTGAAGCTTCGGTGCAGGAAAATATCTTCGGACTCACGAAATATCGAATACTGTGTGTCGTAGATAATAACATGTTGCTGCTTTGAGCATTCTATAATGAAGAATTCGTTTTTCAAAGCTTTTGTAAACGTAACAAGAGAAAACCAGTTATCTGCAAAGTTTGAAACAGCTCGCGCAGTTAAGTGTTTTGATAAAAAGTTGTTTTGAATTTTAAAAAATGACATGGTTAATTGGAGCGTCATGGGGAATAACGATCAATGTAACATATCGCTACTTTTACAGGAGTAAAAAATACTCGATAATATTTCTGATTTTCATGTTACATAGAAGTGGACCATAGACCCTTATTCCATTCAACCCAGTGTTGTTATAGGACCAACAGCTACCAATATCAGAAGGAATTAAAGTTCTGAATATAACAAGCTCTTAAAATATTTACGTTTAACTTCATATTTCAAAATCTGATTGACTTTATATTATTGAGATAAAAACATTCGAAGATGGATCTATTCATCTGTACACTATAATTACGTTAATTTGATCCTCTGAGCGGTTCCTACGCATATATCCGTTCTGTAACCTGCAGTTTTCCCTGTATGACTTTGAACCAGTGTTGACCTTCTTGACACGAATAATTTTTCTTAAGATTCTTTCAACTAAGAGATGGGATTAAGTCATTATGGTAAGTAGATGCACTGGAACTGGAGGAGCACTGGAGGAACACAGCGGATTATTAACGACAATCCGAGACCAATCTCGAAGGGAAACAATCGAGGACAATACCTCGTAATTTTGAACCACGGTCAGATGACGAGGTCAACACCTGAGCTGGACACTCACTCTCCAAACTTCCACACCATGCCAACGGGAGGCCATGATAGATTTAATATGTACTAGCCCAACGCATACGAGAGTCTTTGGTTGAATCGAATTACGAACTCTCAACCCTCCGGCTACTACTTCGCGACTCTGTCAACTGGACTATCACGGCCCCATCATTATGTGTGTTGAGGGGAAAATAGTAATAAGAAATCTGGTGATGTTCAGTGGGTGAGTAATATCATTTAATTTAAAAGCAAAAGAGAAAATCTCTTGAGTGGTGTCGTCTGAACTGATATATTTTTGAATGATCCGTATAATTATTTCATAGGCAGTATGTCCGAAATTGTTATTAACTGAATGTGAGCTAAACTAAAGTAAAGCAGCATATAGATGAGTTAAATCCCAAATTTCATTTGTAATGACTAACCAAACAAAAATAAAATACTTATAAAAAACCCTATTAAATACTAAAACCAAGGCAACTGATAGTTAAAGTTGTTAAATACAAACATTCCTTAACCGAAACAGAGTGACGCTAAAATAAATTGAACTAGAAAGCTGTAAAATTAATTTATTTACAAATAGCTAAATAACTTAGAAGCTGTACGTTGATTGCAAATGACTTGTTTCAGTAGGGACATTAAGTACAACAATAAAGTAATTAATCCCAATTCAATACAAAAGCTAATAAGATTTCAAGAGCGCTAAGGAGTAACGTTTGCTTCTAAATTTCCTTACGTCATTCCGTCTTAAATTATTTGGGTTATTTGTAGGTTTCATCCCTATATCGTTAGATAAAGAGTAGTGAAAAGATATCACTACCGATTTCCATCGATATTTTTTTTCAATCACTTAACCGTTATGCTTTTGTATGATCAGTGGCAGCTTCAATTCTGATTCAGTGATATTAGGACTAGATTAGTTCAAAACCTTGGTCTTGTAATTTTTGATGCCTTGATTAGATGTGACATAGTATTTTTGAAAAAATAAAATATGGAGTTAAATGAAATTTTAGACTGTCAAATTAGGAAGTACATTCTCAATTAAGGATTGCTTTATATTTTGTATATCAAGTATTCCAAACAAGTTGATAAATATATGCATTATGGGTACTTTTGAAAAAAACTATTATATCTAACAAAATAACCAATATACGAACGTAATGAAGACTCGTTCAATACTATTAAAATCATGTCTTACAAGAATGAACTTTGAAGATATTGAAAGGAAACTTAAAATAAGTTTAACACTCGAAAACTAAATATTTTGTTTCTAGACATTAATGTATATTATTTTCAGTTGTTAGAAAAAAACTGGAAAGTAACTTATGAATGGGTAGCAGTACACAAAACAGATTGTTTTAAAAGAGTGTTTTCCAGTCTGGAGCCTGATAAAAACATTTGGATGGCAGCATTTTGACTGCGGGCCTGGTAATCCTGTCTCTAGGGCCGTATTTGGTCTACCCCCGGGAAAGCTTATTCGGAGAGCTGCATTTGACTGCGGGTCAGGTAAATCAGTCTGGAGGGCCGTAATTGGTTTTGGGGGCAGTTAAAGATATTTGGAGGACTACATCTAGACGGCGGGATGGGTAAA
The DNA here is from genome assembly GCA_933210815.1 of Meta bourneti. Classification (NCBI taxonomy): domain Eukaryota; kingdom Metazoa; phylum Arthropoda; class Arachnida; order Araneae; family Tetragnathidae; genus Meta; species Meta bourneti. The sequence goes on from OW119931.1 coordinate 42,913,597, forward strand.
TCAATCCGAAGAGTCGCATTCAAACTGCTGGCTTGAGATCAATTTATTCTCTGTAACCTATTTATCTTATGCTTACGGTTTTTATGGACTGGCTGGTTAAACCTCACCCCGACGAGAATAACAGTTATTTCTCAAATAGCTGAAATAGACCTAATTTCTCTTTTTCTGACAACAAATTCTGCAAAATTGCAAATTCCCACATCGAAATTCAAACTCGGAGGAAAACAGTTTGAAAACAAATAACTGAAACACCAAACATGAATTCAATTAGGAGCTCGATGCTTCAGACATCCTGAGGCACTGCTCCATTTGTTGCATTATTCAATCACATATTTAGCTTCTTTTCGTGCCTTCAGCTATTCCGCGTAGTTATAGAATGGATGAAAGATAGTTAAAAAAACTAAAACATAGAGATATATACTATCACTGGTAAAGTTTGTCGAATTCTTATGCCATATGAAATCCCTTAAACTTCCTTACATTCTTCTCTTCGACTGTTTCCTTTGGCTTAATACTTTAATTACATTCATCCTTTTCAACTGCAACTTTGAGTACAAATTCCGTTTTCAATCATGTATAATGATATCAATTTCAAATGGTGTATCATATTTTGTGCCACAAAAGAATTATTTGAATGTTATACTAGTCAAACAACTTGACTTCTCTTGAAAAACTGTGCACATATTTTAGTGATAGAATGCATGAAAGAAAATATGGAATTCTTGTAAGGTGTTTCCAAACAAAGATATTTATTTAGTTCAATGTTTTTCATTCCGTTCTGCTTTTTAAAATTATTAATTCATTATTTAAAAAATCATTATATTAATAATTCTACTAAACTTATGTGCTGTCTTTTTGTAAGTAGCACCGACAATAAAGTTATTTCAATAGAAGTTGAATTCCTTTAATTTTTAATGAATCATCTTTCGTCCATAAATCGTCGATTTCCCACTGAAACATATTAAGATATGAATATTTTAGCTTTTCGGGACCAGAATTGGATCTTTAGACTTGAAGTCCACTAAGTTATTTTTTCTTTGCATGAAGATTATATTTCTTTTTGAGAAACACACGTATTGGTATGTAGGTAGATATTATAATTAACGTCGTACTGGAGCAACACAACAGGCTAATGGTGACGGTCCGGGATCAAACCAGAAGGGAAAAATTCAAGGAAAACACCACGTAATTTTGAACCATGGTCACATGACCAGAACAACACCTGAGCTGGCACCTCACTCTCCAAACTTCCACACCACGCCAACGTGAGGACATTTGAGGCCACGACAGATTTAACGTGCACCAGCCCCCTACGTACACGACGGTCTTTGGCTGGATTCGAACTCGAAACCCTCCGGTTGCTAATCCTTTACTCTTCCAACCGGGTAGTGTTGTCCTTGAATCTTTCCCTTCGCGTTTCGATCCCGGACCGTCGCCAATAGCCCGTTGTGTTGCTCCAATGTGACGTTAATTAAATATTTACCTACCTTCCAACTGGGCTACCGTGGCTCCACACGTTGTGAGTTTATCTTAGTGACAAGAATTTTCCACCTTCGCTTTCTCACAACTATGTTTTTTGATTTAGTATGTTTCACTTGTAAGCCAACGAAATAGTCTCTATTTTACTACTCTTCAAACGTGTTTACATAAATGCATGCATTTTCAATTGCTACCCAAACAATACTTGTTTTAACTCTGTCGAATTTTTGGTATTATTCAAGATTGGCGATCATTGGTGTTAACGAATGAAATTATCATAGTTAATCAAAATGACGCAGGATTAACTAGTACCAAATGAGGCAGACACTTAAATTTCATTCCATGACTCCCCTTTGAAGTGTAAAATTCTTTCAAGTTTAAGAATTTTTCCTATTATATTAATAAGAGTAGCACTTAAAGCTTTAAAAGGATATTCGTATACTTGCTTTCAAGTTTTAAACAAACCATGCAAACTATGGAAAAAGGAATGGAAGGATTTACACAAAAGATGCTTACTCATTTGATGTCATGTAAAATTGTCGAGTAAAAATAATTAAAATTTGAAAGAAGAAAGAAGAAAGGTTTATTTGGAAAGAAAGACACATTAAAGTATAATATAAGTGAAATGGAATAAATAATGCCATTGATGTCAACGATGCCATTACTAAAATAAAAATTTGAATTAAAACAAATAGTTATGAAAAAATATCACCACCCATCAAAGACTAATTGCGCTTTTGAACCTGGAACTCCTTTTGTTTTCTTTCATTTAATTATCGTCTGCATTTTGCTATACGTGGCATTATGGTCTTTCTTCTAAACGTGGGATAAATTATTATTTCTAATTGTATGTTTTAATTAAAACTGATGATTGAAGGAATTTACCGAAAACACTCATTAAGCACATTTAAATTTTTTAAATTCTAATTTAATCCAGAAACGTGAAAATCTGGGAGGAATGTATACTTTTGGCTTTATATTCTCGACATTATTCGATAATTTGCATGTATCTTAGTTCTATTTAGATATTCTTTGTTCAGATATTTCCTATTCAAATGTAGGTTGATATCTTTTCTTTTCCTCTGTGTCGATAGGTTAAAATTAAATGCAAACTCACCAATGAATTAAAAATTCATTTTTGAAAGTTTAGTATCAAAATTTATTAATATTAAATATAAATTGAATTTCATATATAATCTCACCTTATTAACGAAGCTTCAATTTATATTCATATACTAGCAGAATTGCCCCTACTTAATTTGGTAGAGTTCGTTAATTGTAGATTGTAAAATATGACCAGAATAATCACTTTTCTCTTGTTGAAAAATGATCTGGAAACTAATTTTTGAACACCTTTTCGACATTTTTATAATTTCTACAACTTACTTTTGACACAAATCGTATCACATGCATATCTATCCACGTAATACATTTCACATGCATCCCTGTTGTATGACTGAAAGGTGACGATAAGTGATTACTACAAAAGTCGATTTTGAATTTCAGAGGATTATGAATGTCCTTTATTAAGTTCATTTCCTGTAAAATTTCCGAAGTTCAGTTACTAAATGATTGTTTGTACACACAGTATGCAAAGTTTTTCTTGAAAATTACACCAACCGTTTGGACGTATTGCGGGTACATACAATACATACAGATACGAAACGCAGAAACCACTGATTTTGCAGAACTGGTAAATAATTTGAAATGTGTCGAACGGATAAAGTGCATAAATAACTTAAAATGGGTAAAAAATGTTCGATGTACAAATAATCCATTCCTGTTTATATACATAACCAGATCATATTAATAAATGTGAAGAAAAATTCGAAAACTATCCTAACGAAAACTCGACTGACAGCTTAATATATTCGCAATCTGCTAGACAAAAACTCATGAATATCTCAGTCTCAGCACTAAAAACCCTTTCTGGTTTCCTTGACTATCAACCAAACGTCTCAAGTTACACAAAGTGAAAAGTTCTCAGCGAGAAAATCATATTTTGTTTTTAACCTTCATTCTCCCAGTTCCCTGTAACCAGACGTAAGAATAAAGTACTTTAGCTCTGTCCTTCCTTTTTTCTTCATACTCAATACTGCCCATGAATAAAATGTTTCTTCGAAGGAGAATAAATCGAAAAAGTATGGTGAATGGGTTTATTTTCTTTAGGAGAAAAATGTGATGGGCGTTATAAATGAATAAGCAGAAGAGCTAGGGAATCTGGGTGTAAGAAAGGCAGCTTTATTAAAAAGCATCTGGAATCTTCTCTATTTTCCAATTTATCAAAGGATTTTGAATTGCTGTTGTTCTAAATTTTAGATACATTGTATACAAAAGAGTGCAGATGAGTTGTGCATTTCAATAGAGTTGAGACATTTTTCATTCCGTATTCTTCGTGAGATATAAGATTTCAAATTGAATCCGTAAAAATTATGCATACTGTATATGATCAACAGTATTCTGATCTACATAAATCAAACGTCGTCTAGGTGTCTGTCAATCAACCGAGCAAACATTAGTTGCACTTGAAATTTTGAATTACCGAATATTTTGATTCCTGTCAGATTCGATTCCTCTCTGGGTGTATTTTTATCTTCTGTGTTGGTAAAAAAAAATTCTCTGTATCCATTATTTATTGTTGACTGCTTTGCACCATGGCAAAATATGACCCTTGCACCTTAAAAAAACCAAACCAACCAAACATTCTGAATTTCATTCAGGTTTCTTAGTCTCGAAAATGAAAATTTGTACCAGCTTCAGTTAATAGGATCAAAACTGGTGAAAGCGAAGATGAAAATCTGAATATACCAAACAATAAATTAATAAATTAATTTATTCCTTTTCCTGATTGTATTACGGTATCAGGTTTCGTTCAAATTAATCATTTAACTTTTGTATTAATGTTACATTATCTTTTATTTGTTTGCTATTTTGAATAGCAATCACCATTCTAGGAGGAAAAACACAATTACATCGCTGCAGTTCTTATACTACAGTACGTCTGGACTATAAGAGGAATTTTCTGTCACGTTAAAAGTAGGTGGTGGTGTTTCTGCAACAGGACGTGTTTCCTGTTTCGTATCCCGAACGTGACGTCACGGCTTGTTTTTCGAATACGATTTCAGCACGTCGTCAATAAAATTTCAAGGAATGAATATGATAGTTGATTCTTCAATGCCAGTTAGATTAAAAGACGAATGTCTAACGGCAATGAACTACATTTTAAGGTGACCCCGATACGTATCATGCGAGAACATTTGGGTAACTAAAATAAAATTGCAGTTATCCGTCTGATATGCTGGTTTATACTCTGTCCCTCTCGTATGTCGGCGGAAAACTATCAAAATATATCATGCGGTTCTGAAGAAACTTTTCTGTTTAAAATAGTTTTTCCGTTGCTTCCCTATTGTTCATGAACTTCAGTGACTGTGATGGACTTATCCACCATTAGAAAAATTAAGTTCGATGCAGTGGTATATATATATATATATATATATATATATATATATATATATATATATATATATATATATATATATATATATATATATATATATATATATATATATATATATATATATATATACCAATGCAATATCTCCATCAGGAAGTACATTTCAGAGGACTAACGTAACACTGTTTCAAAGGTCTTGTTACAATTCGTGACTGGCAGACGTGATTATGAACACGCCCACTTTCGAAAATCAAACCTGATGGCAGATAAAAGTATCACCACGCAGTTCTATGTGTTCCATGTTTGACACTTGGATTGGCAATGCGATGTCAATCCCTTTCAAAAACTCTCTTAAGCCCTGTGATAACAGCCACTGCTCCTATTCCTATCACAGCTTCACTATTCGTTGCCAATCAGCCTTTTCTTCCCACGGCACCTCACATTCGGATGATAAAGGCAACACAGGGCAGTCAAACAGTCGAAATCCTCTATTGCATGACCACGCATACGTAAGTACCCCATTGTATTCTTAATACAGCTCTTAGTATCTCATTCAATCGACAATCAATCAACTAGTTATAGTATGTATTGAAATCAGCCACTGTTAAATCCTGGAGGGAGAGTGTTGTGGTGATCTTCACCACCACTACAAAAACTAACTATCCAGTCCAGCAGTGTAACCTATCTCCACTATGGAGTACTCTTTTGGTATACGAACTTGCAATGTCTTCTACACGTCTTGTTAAATTGATATAGTTAGTTAAAATTCAATTAGTTTAATAATTTAATTTAATGAAAATCCAATTTATCATCATGCAATTTTTATGCTGTTGAGATTTATGCTTAGGTAAAGTATTTGAATGTAAGCCGACCCGGCCTAGGCCATTCGGCATAAGTGTGGGCTGCGAGAGCAACCCTGCTCAGCACAAGCAAAAACGCATTTATTTAACAATTTTAGTTTTTTACAGGACTAGTGGCCACATGGCCTTACATAATTTCTGAGGATGACAATTTTGTTCTTTACAGTTTTTCGACAGTTTATTGGCAAGGCCTTACATTGTTTTCTTAGTTCATCTTTCTTTATTGTTTCTTCTTCTGTTTTTATTCCATTTTCTTTTTTTTTCTTTCTTTAGTTACCTTACCTTACCTTACCAATGAATCGGTTTTACCTTACCATACTTACTTGTATGTCATACTTACCTTAGTTCATATCTCTTCTATTCCAATTTATAAACGGCCTGTAGATAATCTCCATATCCATTTCCGGCAGAGTAGCTCAATTTAGTTATAAATCTTCTATCTAATTATGTTAGATATGAATTAAGTTCAAATCTTCTTCCTTAAGGTGGAGAGGCTCTCTTGTGTCGTGAAAGTCATGTCGTCACAGATCTATTTTTTCATCTATTGAAGCATGCCTGGACTCTATCTAAGAGGGGGATCCAGGATTTATACTCTGGGCCTGGGTCCGCTTATAATCGTCGTTAAGTTCCTGTTGGATTTATGCTTAGGTAAAAGGAGCGGTGGACCAAAAAGTTTTTCAACCCTCCTGGTAGTATATATTCGCGTCGAAAACTGCCCTATAGTGACCAGCCTCTGGCGCAAAAACCTCTTTCAAACGGTTAACTGTTCTGACCAAGGGACAATTTATTTTTCCTCCTTGGATCTTGAGTCTCCCTTGGAGTAATAGGGCAGTTTTATTACGACGATATATCTCGTCCATAGCGAAATTGACTTGATCTTGGATGAGATGTCTAGTCGAAGCACATAGAGGGTTAAAAAAGCTTTCCTAGAAAATTGTCTCTCTCTCTCTATGCTCCTATGGAAACCCTTCGATGGTGACGCTGGCAACTAAGGGCTGTTGACCTACTTTTGCTTATAGTATTACTCCAGAAATTGTTTTGAATACAACTTGAATTTTGAAGACGGCTATTCACGACTTTCGCAAAAATATCTTTTTTTTATATTATGCCACAGGACGGAAGGTTATCCATTTCTCTTCTTGCCTTTCAGTAAAGGCGTGAGTTTACAGCTCATTTGCTAGGAAAGGTAGTCTAAGCAGCAGGAGATTTCTCTGTTTTTAACTATCGTCCTTCATAGTTTAATTCATAATTCTAATAACTGTATGGAAAAAAATGTGCACCCTAGTCGTAGTATCACAACTAGCTTCTGAAAGTTAACTTCACTTGCATCCCATACGCTTGTCCAAAAAGGACTTGGTATTTTTTGACGTTTAATCATATTTTCACGTTAACTCACATTTTCTTTGCTGCGATGATTCCTATCTTCCAGATTTCTCATTGCGTGCTCTTATGACGAGATCTTCTGCATAGTTTTAGCAATATCATGCAGCTCGATGTCTCAAATCAAGCATGTTTAAGCGAATTTGGCAAACTTGGTGAGAACACATCGTGGTTGAATTAAATTGTTTATATCTGAAGTTATTCAGCAAGACCGAGAATATTCAGCAAGAAAAAATATCCTTTCAGAAGCCTTTTTCTGACAAAATGCATCGATTTTACAGAAGTCTAATTTGCATTTTTTTATTTGGTATAAAATCGATTATTATTCTTCACTAATTCCAGTATTTCTATTTCCTACACGAAGACCGGGCAAGTTTAGCACAGTAAAATCCAAATATATATTCGTCCTATGGGTATCTGAATTTCGTGCTGAGCATTTTGAGAGATAGTATACATGTAAATAAGATAAATTGAATAATTACTTTTCTCTTAGTTCACTAGTGCAAAATATCATGTCATATGTCATGCAAAAATGTGAATTCCAAATGTTTATCAAGTATTCTTAACACGGCAGAAAGCCCGAATTCATATAAGTCAGGTGGTGTGTCTCCTACTCCAGGCTCCATTTGTACTAATAATTAGGTACAGTAGAGCCTTGATCACCCGAGGTAATGTTCATCGAGGCTACCTTGATTAACCAGAAATTCGGATACTACGGACATTGTAACACAAAACCGTCTGTACGAGATACGGAAACATATCTATACTCGTATTTGTGTCACAGTATGTGTTTATCCCGATAATTTTGCTATAATTCTAGACGTGTTACATATTTTTTTAATTCACTTGGAAAAAATCTTAACGGTCTTCTGTTTCGCAGCACATTCTCGCCTCTGAACAATGCACGCACACTCGTGTGTTTGGTAGCTTTATTTAGAGAGATAAAGAAACCTCGATACCAAATTCAGCTCGGATAATTTGGACACTCGAATAATCAGGGTTGTACGGCACCTAATTGCTTGACTAATTAAATATTAATGTTAGTATTTGATTATATAAATATTTTTTTAGAAATACATAAAGTCGTGGGGGCATATTCTACTCCTATTGTTACAAATTCGTTCTAACTTCCATTGTGAAAGACCGAAATGTCCGGAAATGCTTTTAAGGTTAAATGGCAGATAAACGTCAACTATTTGTGCGACACCAAAGTACACCTTGGTAAATATTCCTAAGTTTTCGAAGAGGCAATGAACACAATTCACGAAGAGGAAACTCCTACTCTGTTGGAAGGCCGTGGTTGCCCGGTTGGAAGAGTGACGAATTAGCAACTGGAGGATTGCAAGTTCGAATCCAAATAAAGCCCTTCGTGTACAAAGTGGACTGATGGACGTTAAATCCGTCGTGGCATCAGATGTCCTCGCGTTGGGGTGGTGTGGAAGTTTGGACAGTGGGGTGCCAGCTCAGGTGTTGCCTCGTCATCTGACCATGGTTCAAAATTACGTGGTGTCCTCGGATCTTTTTAATAAAACCTCAGTCTAATTTTTAGGGATTGATAGAAGTATTTTCCTACTGATCGTGCTTCAAAATGACGAGGTGCTGTCCTATGATCTTTCCCTTTGGGGTTGATCCCGAACCGTCACCAATAGCCCATTGTGTTGCTCAAGTGACACTAATTAAAATACCTACCTACCTACTCTGTTGGTAAAAATCCGAGGGAACTCTCTTTTTAAAAGACAGAGGGGGCAGAAACTGGTGTTTCAGTAGCAAGAAAGCATAAAAGTCAGCTACTGTCTATCTTCCACCGGTCACGAAGTCTGCTTGTCTGCTGCGATAGAAACATGGCTTACTCCACTTGACTTTTATAGAAGGGATTCTTGACCATCGAGTTTGTCATCTGGCATACTTGGCGATAATTGGCGTGAGGATAATGTCGGGAATATTGAATGATCCCACCGATGCTACCATTAATGTCTGGATAGTGACTGATCACCACTGTCACCATTTAAGTAGTGAGATATTGCATCCTACCCTGTCATCCTTCAAATGTCTTGAGATAGTGTGGTCATTCGAATCGGTTCCTAGTTCATTTAGAGATGAAGGCTCTCTCTCTCTCTCTCTCTCTCTCTCTCTCTCTCTCTCTGATCACTTTTCAGGAATCTGATAATCAATAAAATTGTATTAAATAATTGTAGACAAGCTTTTCGGTCGCACGCATGGTATACTTGTTAAAAGATGTTAGACATTTATTAATAAACTGAGGATGACAAAACTACAGAGAACACGGGTCAACATGGTATACTTGTTAAAAGATGTTAGACATTTATTAATAAACTGAGGATGACAAAACTACAGAGAACACGGGTCAACATGGTATACTTGTTAAAAGATGTTAGATATTTATTGATAAACTGAGGATGACAAAACTACAGAGAACACGGGTCAACTCTCTCCCTTACACTCCGTCTTCCATTCTTCTAAATTCCAAGGTAGGTAGGTCGGTATTTTAATTAACGTCGCACTGGAGCAACACAACGGACTATTGGCGTCGGTACAGTATCAAACCCGAAGGGAATGATCCGAGGATAACACCACGAGGAACCACGGTCAGATGACGAGGTCACACCTGAGCTGGCGCCCCACTCTCCAAACTTCCACACCACGCCAGCGTGAGGACATTTGAGGCCACGACGGATTCAACGTGCACTAGCCCCCCTTATACACGACGGTCTTTGGTTGGATTCGAACTCGTAACCCTCCGGTTGCCAATCCGTTACTCTTCCAACCGGGCTACCGAGGCCCTCTAAATTCCAAATTATTTTCACATTCCGTATCATGGTTAGAGTTGGCACGTGCATAATTAAAAATACATTTGCTTATATTATAGTTTGTACGTTCTTAACCCTCCTGGTGGTTATCGCGAAGAGGTATCTGGGGTATTGAGGTAAAACTAACCAGACCTTGACAGACGAGATATCTCGTCATAAGAAGAAAACTGACTAGATCTTGATCTCGTCATCATAAAAAAATCAGCAATATCTTGAAGACGAGATATCCCGTCATTAACGAAATTGATCAGATCTTGATGGACATGATATCTCGTCGAAACCACTCTAAGAGTTAATAAATATAATATCGAGACACAATAACGCTTACAAATACGCTAGTAGTAGTTGCATCCGTGTAATAAAAATTAAATTCGCTGATTGCTTGTACGCGCTCACAGATAATGGTCTTCCAAAAGAATGTGAAAAGGAGATTCTCCCACGTTTTGTTTTGTGCTTTCTCCAGGCATTTGAGATAAGATGTTATAGTATGGCTCCCGTGACGAGGCGGTAGACCTTGGGTCAGTTGATTTCTGAATTGGTGTGAAAGGTTGTCTGCGAAATGGACTGCCATGCGCAGAAGCCAAATAAACATCTGCTGCGATCGCCATGGAAGATTTATCCCTCGTCAACTTTGGAATCGAATGAGAAAATAGGTGATAGAATCAGCACTAAAGACGCGAATTAAAGAAAGGATTTGTTTACGTTGCCACCAGTCCCCTATTCAACTAATAGATTCATTCAAAACTACATGACCCTACTACCTTCTCGCGAGAGCCGGACTATACAAGTCTTTTAAAGATGGATGGCAAACAAACTATCACCAACCGTAGCCAAACCATGCAACTTACTGTCACCAAATTCGCCAAAATCTCATCCTTACTCAATGTACGTGCTTTGTTTCTATGGTGAATGACATTAATTTGTCTGCAGCAGTTCTCCGTGTAGACTGACGGTGCTGTTGAGATTTGCCCATATTCACGGAAATATTCATAGAATTTTAGTTCCTTTTAAGGATTGGAGTAGGACATGCCTCGCAATTACATCAGGGATAATTCGATACCATATGATTAGAACATAAAATGTCTTGCAAAATATTCAATAGATATACTGATTATATCTAAAAATTTTTAATAAATAAAATACTTAAAGCAAAACTCCATTTTTAAATCGAATAATCTTTCTTATTCAACGCATTAGATTAAAATACTGATTGGATTCTAATAAAATGTATTAAATACGTAATAGGGAACGTATAGTTTGGCATACCGCATGCGATCTTTTATTGGTTAATCTTGATAGCATGCGATTAGAACACAATTTTTTTTGAACAATTAGAATCCGGACTCACGCCATCTGCGAGACATTTTTGTAAGACTTACTGATTGTTCCTAAACTTATTTTTATGTTTCAAAAGTATAAACTAATATTTTTAAATCAAAGAATCTTTATAATTAAAAATTTTGATAAAAAAAATTGATTGGATTGTTTGTATAGAAATGTATTAAATGCATTTGCTGATTAAAATCATCAACCAAAAAAAAGATCTTTCTAGACACATTATATTAACAATAAGAAAACAAATTGTTTAATTTAATGCTGAAACATGACACAGATTTAAAACTAATTCAAGTTGCGACAGTATAAATTCTGATTAATGGAAAAACGTCTCCAATGTTACAGTATTTAGTATAATTAAGTTTTAATATGAAAAGTTACACAACACAGATTTTCATCCAAAAATAAAATATGAAAGAGACTTAATTAAATCTTCTATTTTGTTCGTCATTGTTGTTAATTGACAGAAAAAACCAGTCTTCTGAATATTTTTTATTTAATTAGGTAATGAAAACTTTCTAAAATAATATAGCAATTCTTAAAATGAAAAATTACTAATTTTTTTATAGAATTCTTTCAATAATAGTTTCCCTTTAAAGGCTTATACCTTTTATTTGAATGTTAAGTATTTTATATTAGTTTTGTCATAAGATGCAAAAAAATATCTATTCAAGGCTGTAATTGAATTATCAAAAACCCATCTCTTTTGTGTCTAAATGCTTTTATCCTCTTTAAAAAGAGTTAATTATCAGTAAAACTTTAAAAAAATATTCTTCATAAATCCATGAATACCTTTTTGCAATTACATTTTTAATTTCGATAAAAAAAATACGATTTTTCATGTATCAAATTCATAACTAAAATAATATTCTTACCGTCAATACATATTTTTATTTCACCAGAATAAATTTCTCGCGATTTTTTAGGTTATGAATATATCTACTACTATTGAAAATTATATAAAACTTCAAAAAAATATTATTCGAATACTTTTCTAAAAACACGATAACATGAACAGACTTGTAAATAGTATTATAGCACGGTATTGCTCCTATTAGAAATTCAGCTATCTTTTTATCTTAACTAAAACTCAGTGGGGTGCCAGCTCAGGTGTTGCCTCGTCATCTGACCGTGGTTCAAAATTACGTGGTGTTGTCCTCGGATCTTTCCCTTTGGGATTGATCCCGGACCGTCACCAATAGCCCATTGTGTTGCTCCAGTGTGACGTTAATTGAAATAATAAAAAAAAAAAATAACTAAAACTCGATATTTTGATAAAATAACTTTGACATGTAAAAAAGTTAGAATAAGTGTATTTAAAATAAATTTAGTTACATGTTTTCAAGAACAGTTTAGATGTACAGTGTACAAAAAACAGTTTAATGAACATTTAAGCTAGTTTCAAAAACCATTTACCTTTAATTTGTCATTTTTGTTGCTTAGTTAGCGCATGCGCACCTGGTCCAATGGTCGCAACTATAAGAAGGATTTTTATTGCAAACAGACATACCCGATGGAGGAAGGAGATTTTACTTCCACGAACCAAATACTCTCGCACAATACATATCTGGTTACCTTAAAATATATTTTATCACCTGTTTGGGCGACATTGAGAGTTTAATTTACTTGAGTTTGAGACCAATCAACTATCATATTCATTCGGAACTCATTTTTTGGGAATTTTACTATCGTGAAGTCTTACTATAGAAATGAGAGAAGTGTGATGTTCAGAATTCGTACAGGAGATACGTTCCGCCGCAGAAACACTACCTACATGTCGATTGAAAAAAAAGCCTTTCGTAGCACTCAACAGTAGATAATACAAACCCTCCAGTTTTGTATTGCAAGCAACATCATTAACAAATCACTAAGAGAAATACTACGTAGTCGTGCCAGGCTAAATAATTGAGCCATTTTGATCACTCCAGTGTTCAAGGCTAAATCGAAACGGGTGAAAGTAAAGAGAAAAGAGTATGCAGCTTCGATTATTCCCAAGACTCGAGGTTATTGGTTTAGAATGCATTATACACGATACGGACAAAAGTATTTGGACACTGCAGAAAATCAGGTTGTTTTTCCTGGTTAGGACACATGGTACTTGGTCCATTGCTTTATGTACCGGGTACCATGAATGCTGACGTGTACCTCGACGTTCTGGATAATTCGGCGATGATGGTTGTTTCTTCTAACAGGATCGAGCTCCATGTCATACTGCAAAACGTGTGCGGGACTGGATTCCTGAAAATGAGGTGAATTTGCTTGACTGGTCTGCTCAGAGCTCCGATGTCAATCCGATAGAGCACTTGTGGGACTTTACCTGAAAAAGACCACGTAATATCCCTCCGTTGTACACCTATCACACAGGTGACCACATAAGAAGCAAGTAAACTGAAAACTCCATTTCAAATACATTATAATCTTATTTTGTTATTTAAATAATTAGAAAATAAGTAGCTTCCCAATTTAATGCGTGTTAAGAACTATTTTAAGATTTATTGACATTTTAATAAACGCGAAAAAAGTATCTTAGATGTTTGAAGTTTAAAAAAACACTTTATAACAATGTATTATTAGTCACGAAAGTATACTGAGTCACGAAATAAGATTTAATGTATTTGAAATGGTGTCTTCAAGTTGTTTTGCTTGTCTAGGAACATGCATAAGATAAAATATTTTTATGTTGTCCAGGTAGTAATAACGTTGTCGTTCTACGGGTTACTCATAAATTCTTCAGGATATTCGTTACCTTTATGCCTTTATGGGACTTTCATGATGTAGATTATATGAGGATATATCTTAGCGCGCATTTTTGCACGTACAATGTATTCTAAACCTATGTTTTTATGAAAATTGAACTCGTGCGTTTTTTCGTTGCATTTTAATATGAACCTTTATACCGAGGTCGATTTTTTCAGCTACTCATAAATTCTTTAAAAGATTCGGTAAGGTTTTTATGAGACTTTCTCACCCACGATGAGGATAGTATAAAGAAATCTGGTAGCGCGTTTACTAATATAGTGTATTTTAAGCCACTGTTTCTTATACAAATAGAAATTGTGCAAAATTAAAATTCAAATGCTTGTCATTCTTTAAAAACCAATTGAAAAATATCATTATTAAAAGTGCCGAATGACCGCTTCTAAGGAACCTAAGCTAGCTCGAAACCTTTCACAGTTACTGGATCATCATATAAAAAGTGTTTCATACAAAATGTTTTTGAAGAGTATAACCACCCAAACAACAAATTAATCCGATTTCCATAGAGAAGTTCAAAATAATTATCTTGATTTTTAAATTTATCGAAATCACGACCTTTAGTATTCTCGGTACACTATTCTCCATTCCCGAAATTTAGTAGCGTGTTTGCATAAATAACATATTTTAAACCAAGGTTTTTTTACGCAGAGGATTCGTGCAATATTAAATTTTCTTCATAAGTATTTCATAGGCGTTGATAAGAAAATTTGATAAGCATCTTCAAATACTTACCAAATTCTCAAAATTAATTGTCAAACAGTATAATTAGAAGTGCCAAATGTCTTCTTAAAAAGAATCTATTCACGAGACCTTTCACAGCTATTGGACACAAAAAGAAATTCACACATATTCTCGAATATTATAACCTTTCCACACACAAATTAATCCAATTCCCATGGAAAAGTTCAAAAGAACTCTTCTGTTTAAATTAATCGAAATCACGATCGCTGATGTTCTTAGTACACTCTTTACATTCCAGAAATCTGGCAACGCGTTTGCATACACAATGGATTTTAAACCAATGTTTTTATCCAAATAGAGCTCACGTATTATTAAAATAACATCTTCACATGCTCATCAAACTTTCAAAATTTAATTGAAAACAACATTATTAGAAGCGCAAAGTGCCCTCTTCGAAGGAATCCTGCCTCGAAACGTTTCGCAGCTAATGAATCATCGTACAAAAAATCATATATATAGGGAACCTACAGCCAAGACGTAATTAAATTAAGAAACAATAGAAATAATTTACCTTTGTAAAAATTCATAATCATGCAGTGAATAATGAATGGAAACACTTTGGAAAAAGCTAAGCTTTATAAAATGCTGATTTCCAGCGAGTCTTCTCCCCAAGTCGAACGAAAGAAGAATTCAGAAAAAGCTTCGCGAGGAACTGCTTATTTTAAACAGTCGATAAAACTTCACTTTTGAAGCATACATAAACCTTCTGATGTGAGTGAAATCTCGAATTTATCTCTTATTACATCTTTGACATAATATCGTTTCTGAAATTCTCCACTGTCCCTGCCTGCACTCGGTACAAGTCAAGCCTGCTACAGAAAGCATGTACGTATTTAATTAACATCGCACTGGAGCAACACAACGGGCCATTGGCGACGGTCTGTGATCATCCCCCGAAGAGAAAAGATTCGACGAAAACACCACGTAATTTTGAACCACGGTCCGATGACGAAGTCACATCTAATCTGGCACCCCACTCTCCAAACTTCCACACCACGCCGATGTGAGGACATTTGAGGCCACTACGGATTTAACGTGCACCAGCCCCCTTTGTACACGACGGTCTTTGGTTGTAGTCGAATTCGCAACCCTCCGGTTGCTAGTCCGTTACTCTTCCAACCGGGCTTCCACAGTCCACCTGTTACAGAAGGGACTCATGATAGAATAGAATCATAGACGTGAAATATAAGTAGATTGAGCTATTAGGAGCATCAAAAAATGTCACCAACGCATCGACTAGTAGTCCCGTGGCTGCTCTGAGAAAAATTGAATTGGTTGGCCGATTTGGCCTTTTATCGCCTCGTTTTACGATATAACCTCTTAGGAGAAGGTTGTCTTCTCCCGTCCTGTGGACCAATCAGATGATGAATGTTCGTTTCATCCAGACAGACTTAAGCAGTCTAAGGGTCACGTTACTACTAGTTTTGGTTATATGATCCTAGGCACATACAAAGGTAACCATTTTTTACTCTACATTTATATACTCTATATACTATAATTTACTTTATATTTATATTTCCTCTATGGACAGAACTTGCTACATTTTGTAATTTTACTGCTTGTAACTTGATTCATGACTTGTGTATGATATGTAAATTAAATAATCTTGTTATTAAAAATGTTCATTTCCTTCCCTTTCTTGATTTGACTCATGGTGTGGAAGTTTGGAGAGTGGGGTGCAAGCTCAGGTGTGACCTCGTCACCTGACCGCGGTTCAAAATTAAGTGGTGTTGTCCTCGGATTTTTCCCACCGGAATCGCCAAAGTCCGTTGTATTGCTCCAGTACGACGTTCATTCAACTACCAACCAACCATAACTTGAATCACTTTTGCATTTTTATCAGGTGAATAATTATGCGCCAGACATATAACGTTCAAGGAGAATATAATCTTTCCAGGCAGTAAACGTGTTCAATTCCCATGGAGAAGTTTAAGAGAACTTTCCTGAGATTTAAATTAATCGAAATCATGACCTCTAATGTTCTTGGAACACCCTTCTCCATTCCTGGTCCCGGACAAGCAAAGCCTCTGACGAGTATTAATCGCCGGAATGCAGGAGCAAATAGAGCCACAATTTCATCCATGCAAATAAAAGGGGACCTTAAGCTCGGGGTTCAAGAAGGAATGAAAAAAGGAGGTGGGAAAAATACGAAAGCTCTGAGGAAGATCTCTCCTGAACAATTCAGGAGCCTTTTGTTCGGGTTTGAAGGATTATAGAATCGGAATCCAAGTTCCAAGAATTTGGAGCTTGAACGAAGGAGTTTTATACAATAAAATGCAGTTTTCGTGGATATGGTTTGTGAGAGTCCTTAGAAAAGATTTAATGCGTCTTTAAATATCACGCTTATTTGTTTTTGTTTTGCATTTTCCAAACCAGATTCCCTTTGTAAAGTTTTTTCTTTTTTGTATTTATGGTTCTATATTTTTATCGCTTTTACTCTACTGCCAGTTATTACTTTAGAACGAATTGATCGAACTTTACTATCTAGTAGGATTATAGGGTAGGTAGCTGAATTACCGTCGTACTGGAGCAACACAAAGGTCTATTGACGATGGTCCCGAAGGGAAAGGTCCTAGGTCAACACCTCGTCATTTCGAACCGTGGTCAGATGACAAAGTCGACAGATGAATTGGCATCCCACTCTCCAAACTTCCACACCACATCAACGTGAGGACATTTCAGGCCAAGACAGATTTAACCCGTACTATCAACCAAGGACCCCGTACACGATGGTCCTTGGTTGAATGGGGTTTCGTTCTCACACCCCTCCTGTTAGTAATCCGCTACTCTTGTAACAGGGCAAACCCAGAATTATAGGGGAACTGTTGATTATTATATTTTTACTTGAAATCAGGCAAATAAATCTGTTGAAAATCTATGTAAGGGAAATATTGCCTTCCGACTCAAATTCTTCAGATTCTGACAGGTTTCTTCTGCAAAGGTGATGGTAGGTGGCAGTGGTGTTTTTTCTGTGAAACGTGCTCCCTGAACGATCCCAACACGCCGCCACTAGAAATTCCAAAGAATGATGGTTGGTTGGATTTTTATGGGGCTAGGGCCATATTTGGTCAAGCTGATCCAATCGAAAGACAGGCAGAGTCAATTAATGGACATGTACATACAAGTAAAGTTTTACTGATGCAGATGAGATATAAACATTCAAAGAGAAATTGAACCCGCGCACCAACAACTCACAGGTTGCTATGGCAGAGGACAAACACACTGAGCCACAACGGTCCCTTCAAAGAATGAATTCCTAATTTTTATATAATAGTTGATTGATCAACACCAATTAGATAACGCCAAAATCTGCCAATACGGTGATAAACTATATTTTAAGGTAACCGCGATATGTATCATGAGAGAGAATTTAGGTAACAGGATGTAAAATCTTCGTTTTCCGTCTGGTTTACATTGAAAATCCTTCTCAAAAGTCATATAAGAAGCATTATCACTTTTGTTTGCCACCAAATGAAGTTGTAGGTGACTCTGGTCGATGCATTATATTCAACAAATAATTAAAAATATCGAATAAATTAGTCATAAAATAACTATTGATATTATTTCATTTCAAACTATTTTTTGAAAAGTGACAGATTTATGACATTTTCTACTTCATTAATTTAGCTTATTAAAATTTATTTGAAAATAAAATAGTAACACACTTCATTTATTTTTATATACCCTTATTTTTATTCATTAATTTTTTAAAATTATTGGAAAACTAAAATAGTAACACTCATTTTATGACACTATTATCGTAAGTTTTAAAATTTCAAAAATTTGATGACATAAGACGAATGGACTTCACTTTAAATTATTGCACTTTTATTAAAGCCTGTAAGTCACAAATTCTTAGTCAAATAATTACATTTTTACAATAAAATTTGAAATATGATTGTAATCGTGGTAATAGATTAATCGTGTTTTATGTTTTAGAACAACTAATTAAAATTTTAAACAAATTATTAAATTTATTCATTTATCTGTTTGTTTTATTTGATTTAAAATAGTTTTCCAAATAAATTTTTTTAGCGTTTGATGATAAAAACACGGTCTTTGATTGGAATAGTTATTGAAATAGTACAATTGATTTGCAATTCAAATTTCATGCAGAAAATAAGCAATGACTGTTTAGTGACAAACCAAACCATGAACTTAAATCTTAATTTAATAGTTCATTGAGAAAAAATACTAATTCATTCTTTTTATACTTAATTGAAATCCTAAGATTGAAATGGTTTTCAGTATTTTGGACTTCAGTGATCAAACTCAATAACTACATTAAAATTTACCATTAGAAAATGTAGATTAAAGGATATTAAAAACTTTTGAAATTGACATTTAAGTATAATTTACCTTCAACCTACTTGAAGTGACACAAAAAAATGTAACAAAGCACAAATTGCTTAAACTTTATAAAATAACAACACAAAACTAAAGAAGGGGACTTTTGTATGTAAACATCGACGTAAAAACATCCTTTTTAAAAGCTTCTTTATTTAATAAGATAAGCAGGGTATAAGCGGCAGTAATGGCTGGTGCAATCTGTTACTAGTTTCAATTAAGGTTGTTGCAAAGAAACTAAGATAAGAGAACATAAAGGGACAAACTAATCACCACTTAAGACCGAAAATGATTGGAAACTAAAAAAATTCGAAACTAAAGACTTCGTAGCTTTATATTACTTTAACGAAGATCCGTTTTCTTGAAGGTTATTCCAAATTCTTGAAAGAGTTTTCTTAACGTCCTTCGAAAACCATTTTTTTACATTTTAACTTCCTGTGAATGTATCCGGGCCGTCGTGGCTCAGTGGGTATGCCCACTGCTCTAGCAACCTGTGAGTTGTAGGCGGCGCAGGGTCGATCCCTGCCACTTACCCCTTCTCTCTCTAGACCAGTGGTAGTCAACCTGGTCCTACCGCCCACTAGTTTGCGATTCAAGCTTTCATTGTGGGCGGCAGGGGTTTTGTCCGATGCTGAAGCTACTTTCCGTTATCGCCGCGCATCTATGACTCAATGACAGAGCAGGTTGTACTGCACTGTAGTGCACAAGACGATTGCGGGGTGTACCAGCGGCCATCACTCAAGTTGAGTTCGATTCATGGTGGGGCCAGTACGTAGTTAGATTTGTGAAAGTAAGCACGTGACTACGGCTTCAAACAAGTTAATATAAATTGTGTGAAATATTGTGAACCTATGCCTCAAAAAAAGAAATACGCTCGAGGCTATTTACCGGAGTATCTGAAGATGGGTTTCATCGAATCTGTTGTAAATAAACAACTCCCAATGTGTTTACTGTGTCATAAAACATTATCCAATGCAGCAATGAAGCCAAGTCGATTGAGAGAACATCTTGCTACAAAGCATCCAAAAGATAAAGGCAAGTCCATTGAATATTTTCAGGAAATGTATAAAAAACTTCAAAATCGTCCAACAATCCTTGCATCATTTAAGAAACAACATGAAACGAACGAAGATGGATTAACTACCGCTTATCGCATTTCGCAATTAATTGCAAAAAGTGGTAAAAGCTATAATATTGGAGAAATTTTATTAATACCCTCCATAAAAGAAAATTTAGCTCTACATTAATGCATCAGGGTATACCTGAAGCTTTAAAAACGTTGCCCTTAAGCGATAGCACAGTAAAGCGACGAATTGAAGAAATGGCAGTTAATGTTAAAAATAAACTGATAGGTATTCTCCAAAACTCTTCATTTTCTATATAATTGGACGAGTCTACCATTACAGATAATAATGTTTTTATTGATGGCAGGCATATGTACGCTATTTTGATGAAAGCAATACATTACGAGAAGAAATGCTATTCGCAATAAATCTCATTACAGATAGAAGAGGATTATCAATATTTAATGCTGTGAATTCATACTTTGCAAAAAGTAATATACCTTTTAACAATATTGATGCAGGCGCTACTGATGGAGCACCATCAATGGTAGGTCGTTATCGTGTATTTGTTGTTTATTTAAGGGAAGAAGTACCAAATGTTTTATGTATTCATTGTGTGGTGCACAGACAACATCTTGTAGGAAAACAGTGCAAGTCCCCATTCATCATTAACTGTAATAATTAGAGCTGTAAATAAGATCAAATCCAATGCCAAACATAACAGAACGTTTCGACAGCTGTGCCAGGATAATAATGAGGAATTTATTAGGTTACTTTTACACACAGAAGTTTGGTGGCTTTCAAAGGGTACATGTTTGTCTCGTTTTGTAGCATTATATGATAGTGTCATACATTTTTTGAAAGTATTAAAATGAGACCAATCTCTGTCAACGATTAAAAACAGTAAAGAATGATGCCTTTTATTTGGCAGATATTTTCAAGAGATTTAATGAAATCACTTTATAGCTTCAAGGAGCTAATAAAACTTTTATAAATTGTCAAACTATTGTGTCATTATTTATCGACAAACTTGATCTTCGTTACAATCTATAGAAGAGAGAATTCCATTAGTTTCCCGAATTATCATCTATAAGAGATGATGTAACTCCAGAGGAGATTGAAAGATTAATTAACCACCTTAACGAACTTAAATTGGATATGGAAAAACGATTTGAGATATTTTGAACTTGAAGGTGTATGACTGGATGAAAAATCCTTTTACCTCAAATATTGAGTTCTGCTTGGCAACTTGCCAAGAACTGTTAGAACTTAGATATGATGGAATAAATATAATTTCGATAGTGGTGGATATGAAAACCTATGGCTAAATAAAAATTGCCTGCGTTATATCCAAATATGTGGAAAATAATATTCAATTTATTGATACCTTTCCCTACCTCATATCTTGTAGAATCAGGCTTTAGTGCTGTTAATCATATTATCACCAAACAGAAACCGTCTGAATATTTCCAAAAGATACCTTCGTTTGTTCCTTACGAAAATTGAACCAGATATCAAATATATTTAGTTTCGTAGCATCTCCACAAGGATCTCATTAATAATTAGTTAAAGGTCATTTAATAGACTTTATACGTTTATAGCTTTTATATTTAATTTTCTTTTTCTTCAATTTAAGCAGCTTCCGCACTAGTAGGCGCTG
Source organism: Meta bourneti (assembly GCA_933210815.1). Classification (NCBI taxonomy): domain Eukaryota; kingdom Metazoa; phylum Arthropoda; class Arachnida; order Araneae; family Tetragnathidae; genus Meta; species Meta bourneti. The sequence goes on from OW119931.1 coordinate 42,935,502, forward strand.
TATCAATGGAGTTGCAGAAATGCTGCATCAAATTAAATTTTCTGTGTATTATAAACATATGCAAAGTATAAATAAAAAGATCAATTTAACTACATATTTTTACTAAACCTCCACTCAAAAATTACCAGTACTTTGCAGTTGCGCTAAATTAAGTTACTGCGGAACCGGTGGGCGGTAAGAAAAATTTACTACCAACAAAGATACAAAAGTGGGCGGTACTTTGGTTAATTTTGTATCCTCGAATATGCACACGGAGGCTCCGATATTACCGTCAATACCCGAGCCGTCCGTGTACCCATCAAGGTCTGGATAATCTAGTAAAGGGGAATTTTAAAATTAAAGAAGTTGAGGGACGGGTTAAGATTGGTATATTGTAATCGAGATTTTGTGATGGTAGCCCTTCGATTTCGGGGTCAGGGATTTGTTGACGCCAGGTTTTAAATTTTTTTAATAAAGACAAAAGAGTCATGTGGAGTGGGGGGGTCCCACACAGTGTATTCAGGGAGTCCGTTGGAGCGGTTCTATACGCTCTAGTGATTTTTAATAAAAACGGACGTTGTATTGATTGGAGTTTTTAAATTTGTTGCTTAGTAAGATTACCTCCCCAAATGCCAGCTCCGTATGTTATCCTCGAAGGCCTGGTTAGTGTTTTCACCTATATCGATACTAAGTATGGGGTTAAAGTAAATGTTCCACAGGGTTCGGTCTTAGCCCGAACCCTGTGGACAAACTTTTATTAAGTTTCTCTTTATTGTAATACCATTATCATTGTAAATAACATATCTTTTATTTAAGTATGTCTGTATAAAGTAAATGATGGTTGGTGGTGCTTGTAAAGGACTCAGTCTGTCCATCAACTGCCAGTCCATATTATCGAATGCTGCTTTTATATCAATAGTGGTTAGGGCTGCATGGCGAATTCCATTATAAGATTTTAAGTTATGAATTACTGAGTGTATTGCCTCGTCGCAAGAGGGCTGTAATGTAAAATTGGTTGTAATCCAAATTGGTTGTAATGTAAAATATTGTTATTGTTAATACAGGTATTTTCAGCCTTTGACGAAAATTCGTTCTATTATTTTACCTAAGGTGGAGAGTAAGCAAATAGGTCTGTATGCGCCACAGGAGGAGGGGTCCCTTCCTGGTTTAACCAGGAAATGAACATTCCCACCTCTGAGACCCACAGGAAAATGAGCTAGTTGTTGAGTTGTTTCTATTGGTGAAAGTAATAAATCAGGATGATTTTTAAAAATAAAATTCCAGATAGTGTAATCGATGAGGTCCGGACCCGGAGCCTTTTCCTTTTTTAATGTAGAGAGGACCAGCTCCATGTCACTTGTGGTGATTTTGATGTTTGGGTCATATATATGTTTAGTGTGAAAATTGAGAGGTTGAGTCATCCTTTCCGAAGAAATGATCCAAAAGTTTATTGATTTTATTTTCTTGATTTAGATTAGGGTTATCCGAAAATAAGAGATTATCTCTATTACTGCAGTTATTTTTGGAGAATGTGAGTCTGTAAAGTGATCCATATTTGTCAGAAAAGTTGGTGTAGTGCCCTCTCCAGGCCGCTTTCTTAGTTTCTTGCAATTTTAACTTATAGGCGGCCCTCATGGCCTTGTTATTTTGTCTCCGTGACGGCGATCTCATCGATAGAGAGTTGGGATTGGCTAGAACTTTTAAGTTTTTTGTAAAGAGCAGTGACTTTGTTACGTGACGAGGCTAAATCTTTAGCCCACCAGTGGATTTTTAATTGTTTGGAATTTTTGGTTTTCTTTAAGGTTTTAGTAGCAGTGTTATGAACAATTGTGATTAGTTTTTCGAAATAATTGTCTAATTCATTGGTTGTGTTAATATTGTTAGTTAGTGTTAGATTATTTATCTTGGTTTGGAGGATTCCCGGTCAATGCACACCGGGTGTGGCTAATTCGGCCACTCTATATCACGGTGCAATAATAAGGAGATTTGTTTGATGTGTGGAGGTTCTCATAACACCAAAGGATGCACAGAATCAAAAACTGCATAAATTGCACAATTTCAAACAACCATTATAAAAGCATTTACGACAAGGGCCATGACTGCCGCAGCAAAAAATGCCAATTATAAAAGGCAGGTGAGCATGGTGGAGGCCAACACGAACTACGTCACTTAATGGCTAATTCCATTAAATTGCTATAAATTAATACTAACCACTATCTCTCAGCCTACAATCAAGCTTTGGTCACTGCCACAGAATTAAAAATTGATTACCTACTAATCCAAGACCCATTCTTAACTAAAGGTAAACCTCTTAACCCTCTTTCTGGCTTAAAACAACTTGTCTCAAATTCGAATAATAGTCTTATTATACCATTTAATACTTTATCTTCCTTTAGTTTAAGGCTTTCAACCAATAATTGTATTTTTGCAGAGATCTCATCGTCCGATGGCCCTTTGATTATAGGAAGTGTATAACTTCCCCCCATGATCCTATTGACAACCAGATTGAGGAGCTGCATGTCCGTAACTTCCATCAAGGCAGGCTTCTCATCATGGGGGATTTTAACTCCCGATCTCCCTTGTGGGGATACGGTTTCGAGGATTACAGAGGCCGCCGGATGGTAGATTTATGCAATACCAATTCCTTAAATATTATTAATATTCCAGAAAAAGGGTCCACCTTTGTCTCTCATTCAGGCAAAGGTTGGCCCGACTTAACTTTAGCCAATAATAATATTATCCATTTTTATTAAAAACTGGAATATATTAGACAGTGAATCCTGCAGTGACCATAAGTATGTGACTGTGGAGCCACTTACCCTTGAAATATTTTTCTCTTCTGTACCAGTAAAATTTTAATTGTGTGTATGTCCATTTATCTGATTAAAAAAACCGGCCGTGGTAGGAGCCCAGTTGTAAGAGCAACGGATTAGCAACCGGAGGGGTATGAGTTCGAAACAAGGTCCAGCTAAAGACCATCGTTTACACGGGGGATGCATGTTAAATCTGTCTTGGTTTCAAATGTCCTCACTTTGGCGTGGTGTGAAAGTTTGAAGAGTGGGGTGCCATGTGTTGACGTCGTCATCTGACCGTGGTTCAAAATTACGAGGCGTTGTCCTTGGATCCTTCCCTTCAGGATTGGTCCCGACTGTCGCCAATAGCCTGTTGTGTTGCTCCAGTGCGATGTTAATTAATAACCTACCTGAGGGAAAAAACATTGCTTGATCAGATTTAGCCCTTTCACCATAAAAGAAACCAAACACCCATTCGAAATGCGTGCTTCATAACGACCTATCGCATTAGATCAAATACTGATGTGAAGTGAACTTTTTGATCAATTGTAACCTATCCTGTTTTTCATTTGGGGCCGCCATGGCTCAGTGACTTTGTTCACTGTGATAGCAACTTGCGAGTAGTATGGGGCGCATGTTGGATTCCTGTAACTACCCAGCTGCCCTTGGCCTATTTCTCTCATCTGTGTCAATAAAACTTTATTTTGTGTGCATGTGTGTATGTGTCTACATTACTTGACGATTTATTTCTTGTTATTGGTGCATCTTGGTCAAATATGGCCCTTACACACCATAAAACCTGCCCCAACCAACCCGACGAAGGTATGTTCTAATAACAGAGGGCCTAGGTAGCCCAATTGGTAGAGTCGCAGATTACGAGTTCGAAACTCGATCCTACCAAGACCGTCGTTCAAATTTTTAACATGTATAATTTTAATGTTTCTTCACATTTCAGTCAAGTATAAAAAATTTCACATTACAGCAAATAAAATTTCCTTCTCTGTTAAATCGTCTTATTCGCATTTATATTTGAAGCAAAAATTCATAGGTCCTTGCGTACATATATTCTCTTTAGCAGTAAAACAGGAAAGCGTTATTTTATGTTAATAACTTTATTTAAACATTAGCTTTATTAACTATTAGCAAAATTCCAAGAATAATTTCATGTGCCCACATTTATGTGGAACAGCTACTGATTCATTGTTTTTATCTCTTTTTGTTGCCACATAATTAAAAGAATATCGTTAAAGTACATATAATAATCATACAATAAATAGTACATAAATTTAAGTCTGAAACTAAGGAAATTAAAGTATTAACTAAAATTGATTGCAAAGCATATATCAAACTTGCACATTTAAAAGAAAAATTATCGTCTGATAAGATATAATTCTAAATTTTTACTTTTGAATAGATATCGTTTGGTAAAATACATCCCTGTTTAACTCATAACACATTTATAGTAAAACATCTATAACAAAATCACAAACAATTACTATATATTGGCTGAGAAAATTATCTAAGCGACAATGAATTTATCAGCTAATGTATTCTTTAAATATAAATTACTTCCAATAAAATGGTAATTTCTCAGTAGCAACACTGGAAAGTGGGAACAATTCTTCAATGTTTCAGTCTTATAATACTGATTCGTCCCAATAAATGCTCAGTATACCTAAAATTCATTCCGTTTTTGCTATTCCTATTCTCATGAATTCTCAAACAGGATTGATTTCGGATTTTTCATAAGATTTCATATTAGCAATTCAAATGTATTCGGAAAAGTTCTCTATTGTCTATTCGTTGACTTTGAGGGAGAATATTACGTTCCTTCACTCAAAAATCGTATCCCTTTCTATTGCTTTATTGTTTGGGTGGTATGAAATGAATGAATTTTTATGGAATATCGAAGGCAATTGTCTTGTAATCGAAATTGGAAAATTGTCTTAATGTTCATAATTCTATTTTACGTCAAAAAATTGGCTTTATAAAACTTTCTTATTTTTATTCAAAGAGAAACTGTGAAAAATAATGCATCTTAATTTGAACCATTATGAGGTTTTGTTCCAAGTACCATAGTCGTGAAACCGTGGTATATGTCCGATTTCGATATGGTTGTTACATAAATTCCAGTTAAATATTAATAGGAAGGGTATTTTAAATTGTTAACCTAAGGCTTGGGTTACTTTCTGACTTATTTAGCTCGAACTATAAAACTTATGTTGGTAAATATTTTGTAATAAAATTTTAATTCTTTTTTAATTAATGTTTTAAATCTGACACTGTTTTTTAAATTTGCTCTAATAACTAAAGAACATTTGTTGCTTGTGGGTCTCAAACTAAGCAAACTGTCTCAAAATCTAAGAGCACTCCCTTAGAAGAATTAAATGTCTCTAAAGGAAAGATATATAAATTGTGAAGCAAGCAATAAAGTTCCCCTCTTCAAATTTCACAGTAACACAAAAAATTCTAAATAGCTTGTAAATTTACTCGTGCATGAAAATTCAAAAGGCCCTACAAAATATTTTACAGTTTTCCAATTCAACTCTTCCATGTGTGTGAGTGTTCAAAAAGATTTGAATCTCAAATTCACCGTCATTCTCTTTATTTACACAGTATCGATATAGTTTCAAGAAATTTGTTTTATACCATAACGCTAACTATTCCTCGAAAGTTTTATCGTTATTTAGTACCATTTTAATTGACTTCCGAATCTCCTGGAGCTGTACTGGTTTTGACTTTCAAGCACACTATCAGAAAATATAGCGTCTGGAACAATACTTTTTTTCGGAAATGAGTTATTTCACTTCTAAAAAGTACACAACACACGACGTGATTTATGACTCGTTTGAAAACTAAAACAAAAGGTTGGAGCGTAAAGTCAATACATTAGACGCCATTTTGTTTCACTTTCCGGCATTTTCCGATAGCTGTTCACCTTTTAAAATATACTCAGACAGATTCAAGGAGGCACAAGTTGTTATCTGTTCGCCTTTCTGAATATTTATGTTCTTTAACTGAAACTACCGCTCGATAACGCTGTATTAAATATTTACTGATCATATTTTAACTAAGAGTTTTTCAACTTCAAGGACGCTCTAAGCAAGAGTGATTTAATGGAATTTTTCAGATGGGGATTGGGGTGATTTATTCATGTTTTGTCATACCCTCTTAAGCTCTCGTTTTAAAATATAATGCATAATTGCTTCGTTAGTTGGTTGTATAGAATGGATTTTTGCAAGTTTTCAGGTAACTACACTTCAACCAACTATTGTTTATAATATTTAAAGTTATATTGCAATTTAACTAAAGTGAATGTCTAAAATTATTAAAGTTATGGATAAAAATTTCCAAAAATATAAAGATTTCTTTTAATTCGCAGACATCTTATTTTTATTTTGTTATAAATATTAGAGGGGATTTTCAGTGTGAGCAAACAAACCACACGGTTTGAGATTTTACTTCTACTATTCAAATGCTCTTATAATACGCATCGGAGTTACTTTAAAATTATTTTATCGTCGTTTTGTCAACGTTTGGCGTTTAATCTAATACCAGCAGTGGCGAATAGGTTTACCTGAGGCCCTCAGGCCAGATACGGCCCTCCGGATACGTTAAACCAGCCCACAGGCCAAATGCGGCCCTCCGAATAGATTTAACCGGTCAGCAAACCATATACGGTCCTCCAAATAGGTTTTCTCTGCCCGCCGACCAGATACGGAAACCAGGTATTCCTGGAGAATATATCCTATATCCCTTTCCTCATTCATAAAAAATTAATGTTTTTTTAAATAGCAAAGTAGAATGGTGTTATTCCACAAACAGCTACGTTGAAATTTTCTCAACCAGCTTTATATAGATATTCTTGTTTATTTTAGTCCTGCTAATGGCGATTTTTTTTTCATCTAAATATTCATAGACTAGGTTTATCATCTTGTTTATCTTTATTAGTCATTTTTAGAAGTTTTTATACTCGACTATAAAACAACCAATTTATCTTCACAGACAAAAAAGTGACATGTTTTTAACCACTCGTCAACTAAAAAAACTAAAAGAATTCTCCACGCTATCAATCCCTCTCATAATGATATTTAATTGTCTTCATTAACGTTTTTCAGAAGAAAAGATAAATGTTTTTATTGCAATTAAAATTATGCTAATAATAAAACTATTTTATGGGTCATAAAATATTTGTTTTATGTGAAGAAATGCTTGAATAAAAATTACGCGCATACTGGCCGCTAATCGAATATTTTTATTAAGATGAGGAATAAAACCAAAGCAATGCAATTTCGAAGATCGAGTGTCCGATTCCAAATAACTTTTCTTTGTATTTCAGGAGCTTGATGGAGATTGTGGTTGCACCAACATCTCTATTTAATGGCAGAACTCTTCCTATTTTATTGCGCATTTCATTTCGACCCATCGAGAACGTGATATCGTCGATCGAAGGTAACAAGAAGGAACATTTTATGGGTATGCCAATAATTGCCGCTTATCTTGGTAGCTTCTGTATGCTTTATTTACCACGGAGTAGAAACGGGTCCAGTGGTGTCATAAAAGCAATAAAGCGTGCGACTGAGAAGAGGTTATTTCTACGCATTTATTTCCAATGCAATGTGAGACTGTACGTCTTATCCGTCCACGTTTCTGATATGACACCGATCTTCTAAAGCACGATGTTATGCCTTTCCGATTCCTATACTGAAGCAATAATTGTACACGCCGAGGTTAATGCATTCACTCAAGTAATAAATTATATTAAATAATGGCATAATCAGGCAAGACTGGAAACATTTCCGACTTGTAGAAACTTTCAGGTAAATGTCTCGTTTGCCTGCAGAGCAGAGACCTTGGTGCACATCTTGTTCTTCCCTACCAAAGAGAACTGTTTCAGGGAAATTTTGACTCGATTATGTGACTCACGATCCATTGTTCCTAGTTGTTATCCTTTTTATGTATATTGCGTTTCATGTTTATAGAAGGTATTGTGGTGTCAATGTACCCGACTCATGTTCCAAGATGCGATATAGTGTTGAAACTTTCACTGAATTCGGAGTTCAAGTCATTCTAAGGAAAGAAAACTAGAATGAATATATACTGTATGTCTACCCCTGAAACTGCTCCCATCACCAAGTCCGGGTGGATGCGGTCGCTATAGGAACAGGGCTCGGTCATTTTGAGTAGAGGTGATTGGTGGATGTCTTAATTTTATTTTGTTTTTGATAAATGCTGGTGGCGGAAAGAGGTAGTCTACTGGTATAGATCTTGGCAACTAGTAAACATTCGGGACAAATATATTCCAAATTGGTCATGAAGCGCTCCAGTGTAATAAGCTTGAATATATGTTTTCAATAATCCCCTATGGAAATGGAATAAGATTCTCCTTTTAGGCAACAGACACGGAGAAGTTCTCGTAGTAGACAGACAGTACTGCGTTCACCGAAAGAAGTAGCTGACACAAAAAGGTACGTACTTGAAACCACGAAATTGGCAAAATAAATAACGTGGAAATAGTACAAATTGAAAAGATGTCAAGAACGCCAAGGCATCCACCTTCTAATGAAAGGCAGAGCGTATGCTGTAAGATCACTATGGTAAGATCTCATAAGGGCAAGTCAAGTGAGCTTACGAATCGACTTGAGTCGATCGACTATCGAAGAGCAGACTAGTGTTTTCAATCATGTTAGATAATCACTTTAACCAATCAATAATATGTCCCATATTAGGATTTATGCTTTTTCCTACAACGAGTGGCAGATCTACAAACCGAGAGACAAGTAGAAATAGCTTAAAACTGCGTGCACATGCGACAGTCTATTTCATTAGAAGGTCGATGCGCAAAGCAGTACTATTTTTCGTTTCTTTTTTATACTAACTGATTTAGTTCCTTGGATCTCAAGTCATTATTAATGGATTAACTAAAAACAAACAACTCAAGCACAAAACTTCCAATAAAATGTTTAATGAAAATTTGCATGTAAAATAAAAGGAAACCTTCGGAAATGATTGATTTTCAAATAATTGCAAATTAAAAGCTGCTTTCTCTTTATCGAAGTTTTCTTTCTATTTTTGATTAATCACAATAGTAGCTGTATTAATTAGCGAAAATACTTAAATTTCTTTCTAAAGGAAATTCTGTATAAGTTTTGAATTAAAAGTCGAATTGAAATTTATGGAAATAAAAATGTTGATCGAATAACTAAAAAATTACTAGATGATTGGTTATTCTGGTTTTAATGGGGGAACAAGGGAAAAGTATTAAAAAATACACATTGATATCATTCAAAAGCTTCATCTCCCATATAGATTAGAAATATCATCAGAAAATAATTAAACATACAAAATTGTTGAAGGTAGGTATTTTAACGTCGCACTGGACAACATAACGGGCTATTGGCGACGGCCTGGGATCAAACCTGAAGGGAAAGATCCGAGAGCAACACCACGTAATTTTGAATCACTGTCAAATGACTCAAAACTGCTGGAACAATAGTGAAAGTGGAAAATATACTCACAAAATATTATCAACAAATTTAACGCTAAATATAGTTACAGATTTTTGCATGAACCAAATAATCACGTCAGATTAAACATCTGGAACTTGTGATGCTGTATTTCATAACCAAATATATTTCAGTCCTTGAGTTGAACACCTGGCAACACTTGACCGCTCAATATTTTTTAGCAAACTCTACATTACTACAAGACTTTGAAAATTCAATAGATACACCAATTTTAGAACGAGTCATAAAAGCACATAATTGAAAACGAGTCAAACTTATTGTACATAAGCAGATGTGTCACTTTTTTTATAAAACTATGTATTATGTTTTTTGTTATTTCTCGTAATGTACATTTATTTAACTCCAAGAAACGAAACATGTTTGGTTTTTGACCGGACAGAGGTTATAAATCTTTAAATGAAGTTAAAGAGGCAATCTGTAAAAGCTATATTTTAATTTGGAAATATATTACTTTTGTTTTCTCAAACCTTCGTTACATAAAATAAAATGACATCCTCACTCTGTATTTCACAAGGGTTTAGCAACCCTTTCACTCCTTAAGGTTTGCCATTATATAATCAAATTTTAATACAGATTCCTATGTAATCCAACAGAAATTACATAGGAATTTTCAACTGCATCTTTGCAGTTTAACCCTCCAAGTGGTTTCGACGAGATATCTCGTCCAACAAGATTTAATAATTTTGCTAATGACGAAATATCTTGATGGATAAGATATTTCGTCATTAGCAAAATTCCACGATCTGATCAATTTTGGTGAAAACGAGATATCTCGTCATCAGGATATTATTGATTTTTGGATGATTACGAGATCAAGATCTCGTAAGTTTTCTTCTAATGACGAAATAACTCGTCCATCAAAATCTGACCAGTTTTGCTAAAATGATGTGGTACCTCGTTGATTCCTTAAATTAAGAAACTGTCTAGAAATAAATTACACCTTTAAGTATTAATTTAAGGAATAAACATATTACATGCGCGTCCCACTGATCGTTAGAGTGTGGTGAATTTAGTCACTAATTCAAAAATTACCTTACAACACAATAGAATATATAATAGTGTGACTTATTTCCACCATAAAGTACTTTTTAGTGCATAAAGTTACAATGTCTTTCACAAGTTTTTCTAAATTGGTGCGTTTATGGATACTTCCCAAAACAAGTCCTATTGCTTTCCAATTCGCTCGCTACAATTGGTCCATTATGAACAGTTTAATGGCCAATGCGATGCCACCTACTTCCAACAACTATCTGAAGCTATTTCATAACAGACACTGCTTCTATCAAGGCTTCACTCTTCGTTGACCCTCATCAATATCTTCAAACGGAGCCTCATACTGGACTGCCAAATGCACCACAGGACAGTCAAACGGTCCAAATCCTCCATTGCATGACCACGAATACGCAAGTACACCTGTGATTTTAATTCAACTCTCATGGTCTCGGGCCAATTGGCTATGTGCCAACTAGTAGTAGCATCTATCAAATTCAACCACTGCTGAGTTCTAGTGAGTACTGTGGGTAACTTAGTCATCATTACAAAATTAACTACATTACAGTATTATATTGCAGTAGTATATATTTCAATGTAACCTTTCTCCACCATGAAGTACTTTTTGGTTGATTCAAGTAGCTCTGTCTTTCACATCTTGGTAAAAAGAGAAAGAAAAATATTAAATATTCAGACAATTTGATACTTCTCATCAGATTCACATATTTTACTTCCAACTCATTTCAAAACACGCTGCACTGCCTAATTGTATCCTGTCGGAAATTCCACATTATTTATCTCCATCCATACGACTACCTCCAGTGTGGCATTAAAATAAAATTACACCCACCCCTTCTCAAAATAACGAAAACTAAATCTAAGACTCGCACCCAAGCGACTGAAAACACTGATAAACAACTTAACAGAAGGCGCGGGAGGGGAGCAATTACCAAAGGAAAATAAATGGAGCCTTCCATGAAACTACATCAATGTAAATCTAATAACGCCTAAATGGCCGTACTTTGGACCATAAATGGGTCTTAGGCACATAAAGATTCAGTCATTCCGCAACAGTTGCTAACCATGAAAGCAGAAATTACTCGTACTAACTTTGGGGAATGATGCTGGGGTATAAACTTCTTTTTCAATAAATTTCTCTACCGTGAATGAAATATTCTATGATCCCTTACTACAAATATGATTTAACAATAAATCTATATTATTCTTCGAGTGCACTTAAACTGAGACTTTTGGATATTATTTCCCTTCAATGTTATTTAACTATTGCAATAGAAAAGTACCTAACGGTAACTTGCTGTATGGAAATCACAGTTTAATTGTAAATGCTCAACTGCTGTATGGAAATCACAGTTTAATTGTAAATGCTCAACTGCTGTATGGAAATCACAGTTTAATTGTAAATGCTCAACTGCTGTATGGAATTCTGGAAACTTATTGCATGTCTGATTCGGTAAATGCAAACTTGTCTCATGAACTGTTGTGTGGGGCCATTGTATCGTGCCCTCTATATCCATAACCGCAATAACTCTATGTGCAATATCGCCATAACTCAAAGACTAAATTTCTAGTTTTATGCGTTGACATATTGCAACTACGCTCTTGCATGCTGAAAGAATATTCAGTAGGTAGGTAGTTAATTAACGTCACACTGGAGCAACACAACGGGCTATTGGTGATGGTCCGGGATCAATCCCAAGGGGAAAGATCCGAGGACAACACCAAGGAATTTTGAATCATTTTCAGATGACGAGGTCAGCACCTGAGCCGGTACCCCACTCTCCAAACTTTCACACCACGCCAACTTGAGTACATTTGAGTCCATGACAATAATATGTACCAGCCCTCCGTGTGCACAACGGTCTTTGTTTGAACAGTTTCGAATTCGCAACCCTCCGGCTTCTAATCCATTACTCTTCCAAGTGGACTTCTGGCCCCAAGAATATTCGGATTAGCAGTATACAAAAGTGGTATTTGGGGTATTTCAATTAACGTCACACTGGAGCAACACAACGGGCTATTGGTGACGGTCCGGGATCAATCCCAAAGGGAAAGATCCGAGGACAACACCACGTAATTTTGAACCATGGTCAGATGACGAGGCAACACCTGAGCTGGCACCCCACTCTCCAAACTTCCACACCACGCCAACGTGAGGACATTTGAGGCCACGACAGATTTAACGTGCACCAGCCCCCTTTGTACACGACGGTGTTTGGCTGGATTCGAACTCGCAACCCTTCGGTTGCTAGTTCGTTACTCTTCCAACCGGGCCAACGCGGCCCCCAGTATACAAAAGGGTAATGCGTAATGATTATTGGTAACAGCTTGGTTATGCTGTTTTTCGATACCAAACAATATACTCTTGTCGAACTGTTCGAAAGTTATGAATAGAATAAAGATAATTCGTAAATAGCCATTTAAACTAGACAATCCTTCTAAACTATTAAAATGTACTAAGTTGCTAAAAGATAATAAAATAAGTAATTGAAAATATTTATTACAATTTTTCAGAATGAGTAATCATTGATCGAAATTAATTAAATTGCTCACCTGCCTTCTATTCGAATCTACAGTTGTGTAAGGTTCTGCATGTTAAGACTAAACATGCAGAAGCATGTATTTAGTCTTTCTACACATGAAACAAGGAAGTCCATTTTTTAGTAACCGTTGTATTGCGGTATTATACATGTAATGAAATCCGAAATACTTTTCTTTAGCATACTATATTTATATTCACTATTCATTTCTTCGTCTAAATCCCAGGTGCAGACCGGATCTTTCCCTTTGGAATTGATCCCAGACCGTCGCCAATAGCCCATTGTGTTGCTCCAGTGCGACGTTAATTAAAATACCAACCTACCCAGGTACAGACTCGTTATTAATTCTATGTATTCCTCTCAGACCTCTAAATGTTATTATCGTGCACTTTTATGAACTCTAGTTGTTGTGCACATAATTTTCTATCTTCTGACTTTACTAGTTTCAAACGTTTCGTCTTAAAATTCGGAATGTGTGGCATTAAGTGTCAATATACGTACTCAACTACCACCGCGCTTTCGCTTTTCTTCGAATTCGTACTCCAAAACTTTCGTCTCCTTTTCACTCGGCGAATACATTCGAATCTGTCGTATTATGCTTGGTGTTTACGTTGTTTAAACATGGATGATGTTTCGTACATTATTTGGAGATGTGTTCCTTGTTAGTTACGATTTCGATTTCAGATATCGCCTAGATCAGCAAACTTTTCGTGTGATACTTTAGAAAGCCAATTGAAGCATGGGACAAATGCATTTTCTGTGCAGATTCAGAAAAGCTATTCAAGTGGAATCTATACTTTTATGAGAAATATTTATATTTTAATACTGTTGAGTTATTCCTGATTTTCTCTCAATCAACTGATTAGGAGCATTATTTTGTTGACAAATTTGACGAACCAGTACTTTTAATTGATAGATTAGCTTTCTTAATTATTGCAATTGCATTTATTTTCATACTTTTATGTGACTAAAAGTTGAGTTATTCAATGAACACTTATTGTGAATTATTAGTTTTCATAATTGCCATAATTCATGAAAGCACATTAGAAGGACGACAATATGAAGGACAATTGTTCCTGATTTTCGCAATAAAGTGATTAGGTGCATTGTTTTTGTCGACAAATTTGAATAACAGAAATATTTTTCGTTTAGATTAGTTTTTAACTATTACAATTGCATTATTTGCATACTTATGTGAATAAAATTTTCGTGTTTTCTTATTCAAATGTGATTTTAATTATTCTAAAAAATGTTTCGATGTTACCAACATAGAGATTACTTGGCTATGTCAAGTCTGACCACTTTCTTCTTCCCGTCCACTCACTTTTTTCTCGAGGGCTACCTCCGCCTTGCTTTTTCTTTCTTTAGTAGTAAAACACGAAACAAACACGTTTCGCTTGGAGTCAGCTGACTATGTAATCTGGTTTATCATTGGCCTATTCACAGTTATGCGGATTTACGACAAAGTAAGCAATCATCTTCGTATTATGGTAACCCCAGCCACTTCGAACGATTCAAACAAGGGTGATGAAAATCTCGAGTCAAAAGCGAAAAAAACCCAGATTTTTTAATTCGAACAAAGTCCATGGAAGGAACTTGAATTCGGCCCTAGACCTCCACTTAGAGCGAACGTATATCCTGGATCTCTGGTCACTCATTTCTTAACAATCTGAGAAATTCAGCAACCAACAGTCTTCCCTGCATTACTTCTGATTATTCAATCGTTAAAAAGGGTTATGAGGTAAAATCAACACTACACTACTCGGAAATTCCGTGATGCTCAGAGGGTTATTAACCCAGAAAAAAACCCAGATTTTTTAATTCGAACAAAGTTCATGGAAGGAACTTGAATTCGGCCCTAGACCTCCACTTAGAGCGAACGTATCTCCTGGATCTGTGGTCACTCATTTCTTAACAATTTGAGAAATTCAGCAACCAACAGTCTTCACTGCATTACTTCTGATTATTCAATCGTTAAAAAGGGTTATGAGGTAAAATCAACACTACACTACTCGGAAATTCCGTGATGCTCAGAGGGTTATTAACCCAGAAAAAAACATTAAATTAACCATTAAGTCCATTAAAAAAACCCAAATTTTTTAATTCGAACAAAGTCCATGGAAGGAACTTGAATTCGGCCCTAGACCTCCACTTAGAGCGAACGTATATCCTGGATCTCTGGCCACTCATCTCTTAACAATCTGAGAAATTCAGCAACCAACAGTCTTCCCTGCATTACTTCTGATTATTCAATCGTTAAAAAGGGTTATGAGGTAAAATCAACACTACACTACTCGGAAATTCCGTGATGCTCAGAGGGTTATTAACCCAGAAAAAAACATTAAATTAGCCATTAAGTCCATTAAAAGAAACAGATTTTTTAATTCGAACAAAGTTCATGGAAGGAACTTGAATTCGGCCCTAGACCTCCACTTAGAGCGAACGTATCTCCTAAATCTCTGGTCACTCATTTCTTAACAATCTGAGAAATTCAGCAACCAACAGTCTTCCCTGCATGACTTCTGATTATTCAATAGTTAAAAAGGGTTATGAGGTAAAATCAACACTACATTACTCGGAAATTCCGTGATGCTCAGAGGGTTATTAACCCAGAAAAAAAACAGATTTTTTAATTCGAACAAAGTTCATGGAAGGAACTTGAATTCGGCCCTAGACCTCCACTTAGAGCGAACGTATATCCTGGATCTCTGGTCAATCATTTCTTAACAATCTGAGAAATTCAGCAACCAACAGTCTTCCCTGCATTACTTCTGATTATTCAATCGTTAAAAAGGGTTATGAGGTAAAATCAACACTACACTACTCGGAAATTCCGTGATGCTCAGAGGGTTATTAACCCAGAAAAAAACATTAAATTAACCATTAAGTCCATTAAAAAAAACCAGATTTTTTAATTCGAACAAAGTTCATGGAAGGAACTTGAATTCGGCCCTAGACCTCCACTTAGAGCGAACGTATCTCCTGAATCTCTGGTCACTCATTTCTTAACAATCTGAGAAATTCAGCAACCAACAGTCTTCCCTGCATTACTTCTGATTATTCAATCGTTAAAAAGAGCTATGAGGTAAAATCAACACTACATTACTCGGAAATTCCGTGATGCTCAGAGGGTTATTAACCCAGAAAAAAACATTAAATTAACCATTAAGTCCATTAAAAAAACCCAGATTTTTTAATTCGAACAAAGTTCATGGAAGGAACTTGAATTCGGCCCTAAACCTCCACTTAGAGCGAACGTATCTCCTGGATCTCTGGTCACTCATTTCTTAACAATCTAAGAAATTCAGCAACCAACAGTCTTCCCTGCATGACTTCTGATTATTCAATCGTTAAAAAGGCTTATGAGGTAAAACCAACACTACACTACTCGGAAATTCCGTGATGCTCAGAGGGTTATTAACCCTCCTGATGGTTGTCTCCACGTGGTATCTCATCAAAAGGCAACCATTAGCAAAACTGACCATATCTTGATGGACGAGATATCTCGTCATTAGAATAAAACTAATCAGATCTTGACCTACTCATCATCAAAAAATCCGCTTGATGACGAGATGTCTCGTCATTAATAAAATTGGTCAGATCTTGATGGATGAGGTATCTCGTCGAAACCATTTGGAGAGTTAATCTTATTGGCGTTGTCCAATCAGCTATTTTAATGAAATTAGCTTCAAATATTATGAGTACAGAAATTAATATCAATTCATGTTTCTATCTCATAAAAAGTATATTTCCTTTTTAATATATTTCCAAGAAAGGTCTCAAAAACCAACAAAACTGACAAGAATTCAAAAATAGTTTTATGTTTGTGCATAACATTAGGAGCAAGAACTTTAAAGCGAAGAACTGAAGAGTATTGTTATTGAGTACACCAATGCTATCGTTTAAAAAAAAGATGAGCTTTGGAATTTGAAAAAAATTAATTTCTTCGTGACAGTAAATTGATTCCTATTTTTATCGAAACTCACACGAAACAGACTTTATTTTATCGTTATATGTTTATATGCTTAATAAAATCTTGAGCTACAGTTTGAAATTTTCAATTTAATATCTCCCTTGTGTGTTCTCAAAAGGATATCAGAATCCTTAATTAAAAAATCATTTCATAAAGTATTATGGTTGCTTGATTTTTAATCAAAACTATATGCTTTGTGGGTTTGGACGCTAAATGTCCAAGGAGTTTGGGTTTTATTAATTTTAAAAAATCGAATGTGAATTGGTGGGTGAAATTAATACATTGATTTATTAAGTCTTACCATGAGCCATTCTTCATATATCGCTTAATACTTCCGTTAATTAGTTTTCTACCAGAAACAATTTTTCTCTGCTATTTTTGTTTCAATGAAGATTTTTATCGTTGAATATATCACTGTACCCCGATATCTGAAAGTGCAAAATGAAGTTTAGTTTCTTTTATTTTCTGTTTACGGAAAATACTTTCAAATACAACAAAAACTTTCTAAAATGTATTTTTTTAGTCTCGTCTCAATCCATAGTGTTTGGGTGCTTGATATGTGTTATCTAGTATTGATTATAGGAGAATAGAATTATATTCAAATATATTCCTAGTTATTTCACATAAAAACTTTGTAGGAGAATATTTTCCTTAATAAGGGAATGAGTAATGATTATTGGAAACAGTTTAGTTTAGTTTGTTTTTCGATACCAAACAAAACTTGAGAAAATGTTCTGCCGCAATGAAAGTTGAAAACAATGAAATTTATCTTTCAGTAGCAAATTAAACTATTACTTAACCGTTCTAAACTAATAGAAAGTATTGATCAGCTAGAAGATAGTGAACCATTGAAATATTTGTTTTTGCTTTAACAGAATGAGCAACCATTGGTTGAAACTAATTCAAATATACTTTCAGTTTAGAGCAAACTCATTTTTGGACATTTTTTCGGTGACACTAAATGCTTATTTCTATGATGGTGAGAAATACATAGTTATATTGTAATATGTTTAGAAGATATATAACACTATCGAAATGCTTATTTATTAAATAATTTTGGATTTTTGACCTAAAACTAGTTGTCAGTCTTTAACAGCTGTACAGTAAAAAATATTGTCTATTAATTAATTTCTGTTCTAAGTCGATGATATACGAGTTATATCCGATATATTTCAGAACCTTGGAAAAAAAAGCCTTATACTCCTCCTTATTGGAGGAGTGATTTAATATATGTCATTGGTTAAAATTTTTATACATTAATTAAGTCTAAAATTATATTTTATAGATCTATTTACTTTTTAAAATAAATATATCGAAAGAAATATTAATATATACAATATCATTTAAAAGATTCTTTATTGCACTGAGTATAAATTTTAATTTAGGCTAAGCAAATAATATTTTTTAAAATTATTAAATGTAAAAATATATATGATACTTATATACCTTGGAAGGAAAACGGACCATATTCATATTCGATGATTTTGAGTAATGTCTAAAAATCACTTCAAAGTAATGGAAGTTGTAGTTGAAAAGAGTACTAATGTACTCCTGTCAATAAAATAAGAAAACATTAAAACATGGGAAAGAATATTTTGTGCGCTGTATTAGAGATTTTAAAAATAGAAATTACCAATTCAGGTGTATACAAATACTTGTAACAGGGACATTGGCCATTTTCCCACCAAAGTACAGATTTATTCTTAATCATTTTGAATAAAGATTGAGAAATACGTTTATTCTAATAAAAGCCTGAAATTTAATTGATTTAATCTTGACACTTCAAAACGTTTAAAAATATATGAATAACTCAAACTCAAGCATAATGTAAAACACTTAAATTCTATATGTCTATATGCAAGTAACTCAAGTTAAATTACAAATTCTCCTCTCTCAAAGTAAATTAAAATTTCTCTCTTAAAGTAAATGAATTAAAATCTCTCTGTAGCTTATTAAAAAATGCTAAACCCACAATTCACACACAATCTTCATCGTAGCTTCCAATGCAAATATATATAGAAAAGGTGTGTAAAAGGTGTAAAGACTTGTTGCCTCACTAAAAATCTTACTTTATGCTACGCATATAGTATTTTCAAAAATTATCAAGCGTAAGAATATTTATTCTTAGCCATTTTGAATAATGAGTGAGAAATGCCTTTATTCTAATAATAATCTGAGATTTCATTTAATTTTGACATTTCAAAAAGTTCAATAAAATAACATGAACAACTAAAACTCAAACATAATTTTAAATACTTAAGTTCTATATGTCTAGATGCAAATAACTCAAAGCAAATTAAAATTTCTTTCTCTGTACTTTATTTAAAAAAGCATAAACCAACAATCACACACGTACAAATCTCAATCGTTCTATTCAGGATAAAGCTATATGAAATTGGAAAGGGACTACTGCCTCTACACATAAAAAGAAAACTCAGAATAACGTCTTTCTTACACCAAAGACCTTTAAGTCAAGTACTTGGACAAATCCACCAAAAGAGCAAAAAAGTATATATTTCATTCGAAAATATCTTCAATTTTTTTCCTCTCTTTTTCCCCATAATGATATCGTTTCCTTTAGCAAGGCCAGTGATGCGATGGTAGGGAATCCCTCTCTTCCGAAGGCCATCTTTTTAAATTACCGTAGGGGAACTTTGATTCGGCTGCCGATAAATTGGATTTAATCGGAAGATATCTCCTGTTGAGATTCCTTTTGTTATTACCATCATTTTCGTCCAGGAATGGAAAAGGGATTACTATTTCGGTTCTGCTTTCTTCGGGTAATGGTGCTTAAAACTAAGAATGTGTTTTTCAACGCTTGGGAACAATGTCTTGAGAGGCATTGAGTTAGTGTTTGAGGATTTTTTCGTATGGTATCAAATCATGTTAAAGGAAGGAAGAGGTAGTGCATTTTCCAGAAATTTCTCCTGTGAATACAAAAGGCAAAATATCCAAAAAACATTTTTATTTTAATCAAACCGTACATTTTTTATAAAAAATACTTAAGTTGTGTTTGATAAGGATTATAACAATATTCCGAAAAAGTATTACTAACGTAATCAAAGTGGCTTTATTTTACAATCACATAATTCAATTTTACATGGAATATTCCAGATGGAATGTTTTATATGGAAGATTCTAGATGGATCACAGAAATATGTACTACTGCAAATAGTTGAAAGTGTGACTTAAGCACTTGGTCAGCAATGTACTTTTGCATTATACAGGAAAATACCAACAGCTGAACATGAACTTATCGTTTCTAGCCTACTAAATGTAATTGTAGAAGAAAATCGTATAGCAAAACAATGACCATAGAGTGACAAATTAAACCGCTAAATAAACGATAGGAGAGAGTGAAATAGATTAGTTTGTTATTTTTACGTTTCGAAACATTTATCTTAAATTAAACCATCTATGTGCAGTGTTTTGTGCCATAGTTAGGCTTAAGATCAAGTTAACACGTTACGTTATGAGAAAATTATATTCAGAGATAGTTTTAAGTAGCTGTTAATTACTTACGTAAATGATATCGCTATTATAATTTATTTATTTATACTGTTGTGTAATCTTCAAAGTATATTTTACTTCAATTCTATTCTCTGAATCACGCCCTTATGTAGGATTGTGTTATAGAATTGTATCTGCTTAGAAAGGATCATAAATTAAGATGTGAAAACAAAGAAAACTCATAGAAAGAGAAAACATTGATTTATTGATGATTTTGACATGAATTCTTTGATTTTAAATCAATTTTCAACACATTTTTCCAAAAATATTCATGGAAAGAGAGCAACTTGTTGCCAACACAACTCCATTGACTCATAGAGGCTTTAAAGTTAATATTTAAGTTAAAGGTACGAAATTAAATAATTGAAGATAGCAGTGAAATGAAGAGATAGTAAATATTATAATGTATTGAATTTATTGATTAAAATTATGATATTATTGCAAAGATAAGTTTATAAAAGATTTTTTTCTGTGAATATATAAAATATTGAGCACTTAACAAAGAAATTTAAAAGAAAATATGAAATACTAAAACTTGTTACTGAGGTGAAGTAGATATTGGCATAAAAATATAATATTGCGGTGAAGTTTTTGTCCATTAAATTAATGAGGTAAGATACTTAATAGAATAGAGTAAATATTGAGTGTAACATTTAATTTTTCATAGCGTTATTGTGGAGTAATTACCAAGATATAAACTTAATTGCAACTTTTCATATATTGCAAGCAGCTATAGATCAGAGTATTTAATGGTCTATGGAAGCATTTGGGGGAGAAGAATATCTTATTTTAATAGTGAACCAATTAGTAGAAAAATTAAATTATCAAAGTCACATTTTTGGAGAATTATTTAAGATTTCCAAGGTAAGATACTTTAATTGAATTGAGTTGTTTATAATAGAAATTAATTAATAAATTGTAATTCGTGACTATCATTGTGGAGAATTGTTGAAATTGAAATCAGACGGATATTGTTTTATTGAAGCAGCTATTTTACAAGACGTTAAATTCAAAAACCATTGTTGAGATGAAGTTGGTGAGAAAAAAAGAAAAAGTTAAAGAAAAATATTGTATAAGTGGTGAAGCAGCATCTAATATTATGGATTTAAATTATTAGAAGCTAGTAGTAAATAATATTACGAATTGAAAAAATTAGAGACTATTAACAAATTGCATTATAGATTGAAGTTACTAAAAAGAAAAGTTTGATGGATTTAAATTATTAGAATTACTGGATTGAACTACTAAAAATTTATATGGTAGATTGAAATTATTAGAAAATTTTGTGATAGATTGAAATTGATAGAAATTATTGAAAAGTTATATTATGGATTAAAATTTTGATAAAATTAAAATGAACTGAGATGTTTTATTCAACGGAAACAGCTCTAGAGGCTCTGTTTTAGAAATGTTTAATGCAAAATTGTTCCGTTTGACATTATAATAAAAGTAAAATGCCTCTGCTCAATTTAAAATAAAATATTTTTCAATCATCACAAATCCCTCTTACACATGTTTGCCCCATCGTAGGTTTGGAGTGAGGAGTCGAGGAAAAATTTTAGAACCATAAAGAGCAGGCTGAGAGCAAAGGCATACAATTGACAGTTACGGAAATCAACATCGAACAGAGATGAAGAGAGAAACATATGGCGATGTAGATTCTTAAAAATGCTTCAAAATAGGTGGAACAACATACGAATACGTTAACTAATACGTTACAAAACGTACGAACATTAGCGAGTATCAATCCACCTCATGTTTCTCACCACATCTATACTAAACCCATCAACTGCTAATTTCAAAACTTCAAACTTGCTCTTCATGGTTCTAAAACTGATACCCGACTCCTCATTCTAACCTGTGATGGGGTCTAAGCGGTTAAAGTGGATTCGGTATTTGAAAAATATAAATTTGATTGCAATTTCCATTTCATCTGGAAAGCGTCAGTCCCGTCATGGATTGTAATGGAAGGTTAGTTTCATTTTCAAAAACATGCAGAGCAAGTTTGGAGCTTAGATATCAGCAGTCAATGGATTCAGCATAGATGTGGTGAGAAACACGAGGTGAACTGATTGATGCTTAAAAATGCTGCAATAAACGTGAAACAATGTACGAATGTGTTAATTAGTACGTTTCAAAACGTACGAACATTAATCAAGCTTCAATCAGTTCACTTCATGTTTCCAATCACATCTGTGCTGAGCCCATCTTTTGTTGATGTCTAAGGTTCTTAGCTTGCCCTTCGTGGTTCTGAAAATGATCCTCAACCTTTCATTTCAATCAATGACGGAGCCAACGAGTTTTAGATGAGTTTGATGTTTGAAAAATTACTTCTATATGGCGTGGAAGAGCTATAGAAAAATTGATGATACATTTTAAGTGTTAAAATTTGAGTATTTCTTGAAGTAAAAGATATAAAGGATATATAACTATTGAGGCAAGAAATAATTAATATATATTGTTATATTCATATTAAGAGTGAGATTGTTCTATTTTAAAATTTATCGAAATTTAAAATAATAGGGCTTACAGAGCTGCTCCGATGTAAACATTTTCGGTTTATTGACATATTTCATTTACATGTAAATATAAGAATAACTATTAAGCGAAATAAATTAGATACATGAAATTTAAAATGTTATTGGATTGTTTAAAATAGCTGCTTTACATAACAGGGCACTCGGGATATTGCTTCAAATAATTCATCTTTGTGCAAGTAGAATAAATTGAAAATAATATAAATAGAATTCGAAAAAAACAATACCTTAAAAATAACTTTTTTACTTTTTAAAAATATTTAGTTTATATGGTTGGTTGTAAGAAATGAGGATTTACAAATGGATCTATGGAACTGAGCTACTTGCATAAGATGAATAATGTAAATTTCTTAAATAACAGTTAAAAGGTATTAAGAAAAGGGTAATTCCGCTACTTTTAGGTTGAATTTGATAGAAATATTTTTTATGTAAAGTTAAATTGAACTTAAATAGGTGTTAATATTTAATTATTGCTCTTTTTTTCTATTTCAATGTAATTAATTTCCTATTACCGTAATTAAGGAGATTTTAAGTTAATGGTAATTTATTATGTTGTACTTTAATATTTTTAGGTTGGATATGTTAAACTTAGAGGTCACACTTTTAAAATTGTTATAAGGAACTATTGATTGGTACTGTACTATTGCTGATAAAATATTCTGCAACTCCAAAGTAGTAAGTCTATTGGGTTTAGTTTGGCGCTGGTTGGTACTTGTTGCTCCTCACCGTTTCAATAGAATTTGTTTCTTTAATTTCTTGCAATGTTTTTTAATTTGTTCCAGGCGCAATTTTTCTCGGATGGTTGTACTTCGGAATCTTCAAACATGTTGCAGTCAAGAATGGAGGAAGATGTTGTTTCAGGTGTTGTAGAGCTATTTTCGGCAAGAAATTGTACAATTATGGGCACCTCCTATTGTTCCGGTAATTTCTGTCATGGACTCAGTTTGGCTTTGTTTATTGTTCCTAATGTAGATAGTTTGTGTTTCTGAGTCTATTGCAAGTTGAGGCTCAGTTGAAGCTCCTGTATCTATTTTAATTGGTCTTGATTCTTGATCATTAAGGTTTATTTGATTGACGATTAAATAGATGATAACTGCAAGGTTGATTAGACTCGGAAGTTGATTGTAGAAAAGGATGTCAATTGAATCATGGAAAACTATGGTTAAAATCATTGTAATCAAGATATCTTTGTGTGTGAATCCGGTCATACTGTATGTTGGTTCCAACGAAATGGAACAATCTAGATTTAGAAGTAAGCTAGGGTTAACGAGAAAATTGTCCAATTTCAGGAGATTTTACTTCTGAGACAGCATATTAAAACAATAAAATACTCAGCTTAGTTTTCTGTGGATCCAGACAAGCGCATGATTCTCAAACAATAGAAATGTTATATAGTATTAAATTATATTAAATTAAGATTTAAAATGTTTTAAACTAAAAATAAAAATTAAATAAGCAAATAATGAAAGAAAAAGCTATAAATATGTATATTCTCAATTCACAAAAGTTAAAATGTGAGGATTTTTGCTTGCGTTTGAAGCTACCGTTTGATTACTACTTCACAATTTGTGAGATGAGTTGCAACTTTCATAAAAACACGGTTTTATTTTTGTGGAATCATCCAGAAAAGCGTACTTCGCGTAATGGTCAAAAATCAATTTCGAAATTTTTTACCACTGAATTCTTGTTGTAAACCAACAAAAATTCATTCTCAGTTTACGAAAATATATTGGTAATGCATGGAAAACGTTAATAAACTGAAAATATCGATGCAATTTTTAAAGCGAACACCGGAATATCATTGACGCATGTTTATATACCACTGATACAGAACACGGTACACTACAACCTCCGAAGTTAGTTTATCAACGAGACAAACCAAATGGTGATTGTTGTCTGAAAGCGTCTGCTAAAGCTCCTAGAATAGCAAGGATATTATTTGCGTTTAGTTACCAAGCAAGTTCTCATGTTTTAAACAGAAAGACAACGATCAATTTTTCGATGCCGAAATTGTGAATATGCCACTTACCCTAGTTAGGGTTATTAATGATGAGTGAATAATTGAAAATCAGCCGCGAAACACATAATTACGGCTAATGGACCCCTGAAAATTTTTTCCCCTGGATATTAAATTTCAGTTGCTTAAGGAGACATTCAAAGTGTCCTTTAAAGTTTTAACGATTTGTGGGAAAAAGTAAAAGATACGTTTCTAAATCTCATAATAAAGTGTTAAATAAAGAGAATATCAGTTTCAGCAATACACAATTGTATATAGCTGCTTTTCGACATATTTTTGTGTAATAAATCAAATTACGTAATCCTATTTTTTTTTTAATTGTGATGCCTTAAATACATTATTTTACAGCATATACAATCGTAGTTCAGTTAACTTTCACATAAGAACTTAGTATTACATTTCGCTTATGAATACCACCAACCAACCACTAGAGACATACACTGAAGTGCCAAAAGTCATGGGATGCCTCTTTAATATCGTGTAGGGTCTCCTTTAGCACGGAGAAATTCATCAACTCGACGTTGTATGGACTCAACTAATCGGTGGAAGTCGCCAGGAGAGATGTTCGGCCACGCTGTCACGATAGCCGCACATAATTTCTTGTTTGTGTAGGTGCTGGATCTTGTGCACGAATGGCTCTTTCGATCATGCGCCAGATGGCAGGAGATCTAGGTGGCCAAATCATGTGCTGGAATTATACAGAATTCTCCTCAAATCAATCGCGAACAAAATGGGCCCGGTGATATTAACATCCTGGAACATACCATCCTTATTGGAGTAAGTGAAGTCCATAAAGGGCTGCAAATGGTTACCAAGCAACTGAACATAGCGATTTCCTGTCAATGACCGGTTTAATTTGAACAGAGGATCCAATTCATGCCAGGTAAATACTCCCCACACCATTATGGAATCACCACCAGTTTGTACAATGCCTTGTTGACAAGTTCATGCGAAGATAAGCTTGACCTTCTACCTTTAGCCAGGTCCGAAGCCGCAAATAATGTGTACGAAACACATTTGGATAACAAACGTAAGTTTGATCTCCATCGCCAACCCCATTCACTTAAATCTGGAGATCTCGTGTTACACGACTGGTCGAAACAACGCGATCATAAACTCTCGCCAATGTTCAAAGGACCATTTGAAATTGTCCTTCTAGTCGGGGCCGCATGCTACGAGATCAAATCTATGATATCTCAAAATAAATTTTTAAGTTGTTCATGTGAAACATCTTCGTGCATACTTCTAGCGAGATGCGCCAGTCATCGAGGAAGATGACAGCTCGGAGGAAGAATCAGTTCAGGATCCAGTAGATGGCTACCCCAACGTTCCTGACCATTCTGACCACGAATCGAACTGTTATCACTTTCGTCACAACCGGCATTCTCCTACATATTGAGAGGCATTCTCAGTACATAACAGCGTGGCCTTGAAAAATAATGGCGAATCTTCAGAAACAATGCTAAATTACATGCTGACATTCTGCCCCCTTGAGTTGGTTTCATGTGGCCTGAACACATACTGTGGTGAAGACAGTTCTATAGATAATCATCAGTCTCTCTCGAGAACCCGTCATCATTTTTCAGACAAGTAAAACATTCCAAGATAATATTACCAATTCATTAGATTGAAAAAATCAAAGGTAGACTATGTTAAGTTGGGGGCACCCTCGAGGAGGGAAAGTCACGTCATTTAACCATACACGTCATTCAAATCATTAAACCCCACGTTAAGAATTACGAGTTCAAAGATTATTTAAGAACATTTGATACTCGTAAACATTCTGAAAATATTGGCCACCACGACCTACTCTACTTTCCCAAGCAACTACATTCCTCATAAATAACTTCGCGTTTATGCATCAACCTCTGCGGTAGCCATTTTCAACCAGTGTGCCAAAAGTATGGCACAGATGGACCTTATGAATGGTGGGACAATTTAAATTTTGTAAAATTTATTTTATTTCAACGGTTTAGTTTTGAACTTTTAACAAGTGCGTTCACAATTTCAAGAAATACCCATACAAATAATTTTGTATAGTTGAATTTACATCGTACTGGAGCAACACAATATTATTGGTTATTGGTGACCGTCAGGGATCAATACTGAAGAGAAAGATCCAGGACAACAATTCCTCATTTTAAACCACGGTTAAATGACGAGGACACCTGAGATGACACCCCACTCTAACTTCCACACCACTCCAACGTGAGGTCATTTGAGGCCACGATGGATTTAACGTGCCCCCACGTTCACAACGGTCTTCGGTTGGATCGGGTTTCAAACTCGCTGCTCTCCGGTTTCTAATCCGCAACTCTGCCAACTGGGCTACAGAGGCCCAAAATAGTTTTTAGTATTACTTTTTTACTACTAAGTATCAAAATAAATTGTTTCAAAAAAAAATTTTCAAAATACTTTTGAACTAAAAAGGATAGTTAACCACTTATTTCTTTGTAAATCAATCAAAATTATAACTATTTTTGCCAGAACGGCAAACAAAACTAATATTTTTTGGAGGTTAAAAATCGCTGATCTGATTGGTTCGCACACTTATATCCGTTTTGCAACCAGCAGTCTTTATTGCATGACTTTCTAATCAGTATTATATGGGGCCGCGGTAGCCCAGCTTTAGGAGTAACAGAATAGCAACAGGAGGGTTGCGAGTTCGAAACTCGGTCCAACCAAATATCGGCGTGTACACGGGAGTTGTGCACGTTAAATCTCTCATGGCCTCAAATTTCCTTACGTTGCCGTGGTGTGGAAGTTTGGAGAGTGGGGTGCCAGGTCAGGTGTTGACCTCATCATCTGATCGCGTTTTAAAATTACGAGGTGTTGTTTTCGGATCTTTCCTTTCGTGATCAACTCCGGACCGTCACCAATAGCCCATTGTGTTGCTCCAGTGCTGATTAACTGCCTACCTCTAACCAGTATCAAACTTTGACCAATAGAATCTTTCCAATGACCCTTCCAATCAATCGATGGGGTTATTTAGTCATTATGCATATTGTGGAGAAAAAGCAGCATTATACACTTGTCGAAAATCCCGTGACGCTCAGAGGGTTAAAATAAACCAAAAAATGTTATTAAATACCACGACACACTAGACACATATCGCAGCTCACTATCAGCAGATCCAGCACTTCAAACACAAACAGCGTTATCTGGCCAGAAAGCGAAATAAAAGGCTAAATAACTTGGAATCGAAGTCTGCTGCATCACCGTGATTACGATAATTGTTGTGGGCAGAGCACAAATACATCCTCCGCCATTCAGTAGACCTAAGCCATCAATGCCTGATTAACCAGCCGCAGCACCTGGGTCCCGCTGAAGCTGCTCACAGATCAATCCGCTCAACAGACAGCCTGGGTTTTAGGATCTAAGACGGGCGAATGCTCTTGGGATGCTTTCGCTTCAGAAGAAAAGTTCTTGGTATGTGAAGGTTGGATCGATGTCTGAATATTTCTCGGATATAAGTCTGATGTCGATCGATCTAAACTATTGAATGGACTAATAGCACTTTTTAATCGTAACCGAAAAGTGTTGTTATTTCATTAACCCTTCTAGTGGTTCTGACGTGATATCTTGTCCATCGAGATCTTAACAATTTTTCTAATGACGAGATATCTTGTCATCAAGGTATTACCGATTTTTTTACGATGACGAGATCAAGACCTGGTCACTTTTCTTCTAATAACGAGACATTCCGTCCATCAAGATCTGGTCACTCTTCTTCTAATGACTAGATATCTCGTCCATCAAGTTCTGGTCACTTTTCTTCTAATGACTATATATCTCGTCCATCAAGTTCTGGTCACTTTTCTTCTAATGACTAGATATCTCGTCCATCAAGTTCTGGTCACTTTTCTTCTAATGACTAGATATCTCGTCCATCAAGTTCTGGTCAGTTTTGCTAGTGACGAGATACCTCGTCAAGACATTAGGAGGAGACCGCCAGGAGGATTACTAAATAAAAAAGTATTGTACCATGAATTGGTTTAATAAGATATTAAGATGCCCTAATGTTTTTTGATAATCTTCATTTATCATTATATTATATTAAATAGTAATATATATTATTATACACACAATATCATTATATCTTCATTTATCATATAATCTTTTTTAACCCTCTGAGCTTCACGAGATTTCCGAGAGCAGTGTTGCATTGTTTTCTCCCAAAACAAACATGGCTAAATAACCACATCTATTAGTTGAAAGAGTTCTAGAAAAAATTTTGTTGGTTAATAAATGAAATTTAGTTAGACAATGATAAATGAAGAAAGATTATCAATTACTTTTCTTGGACATTAGTTTATGGAATTTCATGCCTTAATTTATATCTTTTATTTAACAAAAGTACTTTTAAATGTTTTGCTGCTAAGGCGCATTGAGCCCCAATCAATTATCATTTATCAATTCAAACCTCATTATTTTTAACTTTTATTGGCAAAGTGCTAAAATCACATTCGAAAAACATGCAGTGACGTGAAACTCGGAATACTTACAGGAAACACGTTTCGTTACAGAAACACTACCTCATCCTGTATTTAGCTTGGCAAGAAATGCCTATCACAAGACACTTGAGTACACTAATCATCATGAAAGAAAATTCAAATGTTTCTTTGTACTGTTGCCAAAGTCTAGAATTAAAGCGTGCTTCAATAATTAATTAGTTAATCCGCTTAAGATCTCACTAAAATATTTTTTCTATAAAGTAGTGAGAAATAAAAATAGTTGTATGTACTTGGAATGAGAAATAAATTTAAACACCATAAATACCATTAAGTAACCATTAAACCATAAGTACTTAAAAAGGGATAGCGCCTTAGGGACTATGATAACTCGAGGAACGAAATGTAAAAATGCATAATCATAAATGTAAAATACCAGCAAAGCCTGATATAAGATAATGAATCTTGTTAAATTTAACTATAGATGCTCTCTCTCGCTTTTAGATCATCTCTCTCTTTTGGTGTTGCTTCAACGTTTTTTTTTAATTCTTTCATACAAGAAAGAATTTAATACTCCATTTGCATAAAGTATAAAATCAGCCTTTGAGCCATTATTTATTAAAAGAGTAAAAAGTCTTTTACTATAAAAATCAAACAGAAAAAATAGTTAAGACCCAACAGACAAGATTTTAAACTTCTTTAAATTGCACTTTTTAGAATGTTTTCTCTGCAGTAATGTAAACTTGCATGAAAACATTGTAGCAAAAAATTAATTTTGATAAATAAAATTCTATCTCTGCGTATAATTGTCATGTTTAATTTGTGTTAGCTTAATAATTAATGGCGATAATAATTAAAATTTGATGATTTTTCACCAACAAAAAATAAAACCAATAAACGAATTAGTAAAAAAATTTATGAGAAATTTTTTATTGAAAATTAATCTGCTAAATTGGATTAGTAAATAAAGCAGAGAAATTTAGGGAAAACAATTAGGCATGGGCACAAAAATCGTATTTAAAGACTTGTTAGTTGTGTAAAACATCTTATACAGGTTCTTTATAACTTCATGAATAATACAACGTAAATTGTTATTAAGTTATTAAATATAAAATTATATTCAAAATGAGATATATGAAAGAGTTCATCTGAGAATACATTATTATGCTTACAAAGTTCTCACTTAAGCAGCTGCCATGGTAATCCAGTTGATAAAGTCGTGAATTAACAACAGGAGGGTTGCTAGTTTGAAACTCGATTCAATCAAAGACCATCGTGTGTGTGGGGACTGGTGTGCATTAAGTCTGTCGTGGCCTCCAATGTAATCATGTTAGCGTACTGCGAAAGTTTGGAGAGATGGATGCTAGCTCAACTATTGACCTCGTCATCTGACCGTGGTTCAAAATTATAGTGTTCTCTTCGGATCTTTTCTATCGGGGTAGTAGTCGAACTTGCGTCTCACTGGAGCAACACAACAGGCTAATGGCGACGGTCCGGGATCGTTCCCTTCAAGACTAATCCCGGACCGTTATTAATAGCCCTTTGTGTTGTTCCAGTACGGCGCAATCCATCTACCTACTACCTACATCACTTAAGCAACTTGTGCATATCCAACGGGTAATTATGCACAAGATAGTGAGAAAGAGCATGATCATAGCAGAATCAGCCAGCTATGCTAAGGGTGGAATTAATTCGATATAGATTGAAAGAATTAGAATAATTATTCTAATAAGCAGAATGATATTTTTTAAAATATATATATATATAAATCAAAGGTAAATATTCCATTATGTTGCTCCAATACTATATTGATTAATTACCTACGTAATCAAAGTTAAATTTTCAACTAATAAAAATTTACATTTAGCCATTTGGTTGTTAGTCGGATTTGGGTTTTATGACACAAGAGCCATATTTTGTGTGTAACCCAAGGTGTACCAAACTCAAGGCAGATAACGTCAAGTAAGTAGCTATACACACTCATGAAAAGTTTTACTGACGCAGAATATACCTAAGGTAAGTTACAGGAATTGAACAGGCCCACAAATAACAACTCAAAAGATGTTAGCGCAGTCGCCAAACTTACTGAGCCACGGTGACCCGTTTGCCATTTCTACCTATTTAAATTAACCATTAAGTGATTTAAAAGAATAATTAGTCCAATTTTTTTTATCAAATTGTTTTATACATTTTAATTTTATTTTTGGTTAATTTATTAACTCTTGTAATAAGTTCAATCGTTTTAAGAGCTTTTTAATATATCTAATAGTTATCTCGTCGCATTTAGATCAGCTTAATATTTTCTCTAACAGTTCTTCTCTCTACTTGTTAACCTGTATAATACAGTTCAAGCTGTTATCGGAATAACAACCCACATTTAATGCAGTGTTCTGTCTGGAAAGTGAAACTATTATAACTTAAATAAATGCGACACTTAAACCGAAATCCTATGAAATTTTCCTGAATACAATACAGTGCAAATTGCATGCACTCCATTTCTGTCACTAAAATTCGCTTACACCATCAACGAAATCAAATCACCATATTTGGCTATAAAATATCATTTCAAAGCCCCACACAACCTAGTCAGACGGCGATAACACTCAAGAATATTAAGTCCTTAATAACTCAGAACTGAATGGTACTCCATCAGCTTAAATTCCGCTATTTCTAGATGAACGAGTTTCTCTATTCCCTCCACATACCTTTCAAAGACATTTTGTGCCGATATCGCGAAAGCATGCTTCCCCAAACTGTTAGATTCCGATTCGCATCTTTGGAATATGCTGGAGAAATATTTCATTCGCGCCATTTGAATTTGTGAACGAATTCACACCGTCCACAAATCACGGATCTAGGAATGTGCATGGTGAATCGAAATTACCATAAGCATCTGGTAGCAGATTGGCACGATAGTCGAAACACCTCATAACTTAATGACATCGAAGTGAATAATGCTTCAATGATGCAGTGAAGCCAATTAAGAGCTATTTTAGTATCCGGTTGTTCTGGGGAAGTTTTAAAATTAATCTTTATTTTGGCAATGGGGAGATGGTGTTATATTCAGTTATCGGCGTCGTTTAGTTTTTGAATAATGTTTTAGTTTTGAATAAAATGGTTGGTGTGATCTTTGCTTAAGGAAGTAGATCAAATGAAATAGAAATATCTCAAAAAGAACATAGGCTTAGATGATTGTTGATGCATCCTTACGGAAAACTTCAGCTCTTTTCTAATATTTGAGTTGAAATTAATTACTCACATAGTTCTTTACATTGTTAGAAATAGGACAAATGTCCAAATTAGTTGATTTTGAGTTTTGTCCACAAATCATTTCAAGGTAATGGAAATTATAGGAAAAATAGGCAATGTTCTGTTAATACATTATGAGAGAATCAGAACATTGGAAAGTATTTTTATACGCTGAAATAAAAATTTCAAATATAATAATTACTAAATCAGGTATTATCAAAAACTGGTAAAATGGACATTGGTCTTTTTCTACCAACGTACAGAATTAATAATGTTATGAATTCGCGTTTTTCTGTTTAAAAGCACATCTCAGCCGAGCGAAAATAAATGTGTGCAGTATAAATGTAAATAGTTTTGAACTTTTGACAAGTGTGTTCACATATAACTTCATGTAATACCCGTATAAATAATTTGGAATATTGTTTTATTATTATAAAGTATCAAAAATAAATTGTTTCAAAACGATTTTTTTAAAACGTAGATAATCAATGTCATTATTTTGTAAATCAATAAAAAGTATACCTCTTTTTGGTCAGATCGTAAAAAAAATATTTTATATTATTTGTGCCGCAGAATTTTAGTAATTAGCTGATTACCATGAGATGAAAACGTTGAAAATCTCTGACATAATCTATTAATTTGGAGACTGACTGTTATATATTTAGAAATAATTCTTCCTCAACGCTGTAATGATTTCTGTTAAGTCATACACACGTATAGAGGCGCGAGGACACTTTTACATATTCCCTTCGGAGAGAATTTCTTTCCATGTAGCTGTTGCCCTAAAGGTGAAAAGAAATATCTTTCTCAGAGAAAGAAGCATTCCTTTCTAGATCCATCGGGGAAGCCCTTAAGAAAAGAATACTCTGTAACGTGTACATGTCTCTTCCATTACTGCATAAAAAGATAAAAGTTTACTATTCATTCTATTGAAGTGAATGTGACTGCTCAGGAAACATTCCTTCCGTGTTGCGATCATATGGAAAATGGAGGAAGAATAATTAGGTAATGGTTGCAACAATGAGTACGAGAGATGATGAGAGCCTTCGAAACCGCCATGATACAATTTCAGTTTCTTACAGATAAGATTCGAAAGATAGTCTATTAGAGCTTTATTCTTCTTTTTGATGGCCATTGTTCATGCGTTAGAGTAGTACATATTAGTTTCCTTCAGTTGTACTATTTTATTCATATACGAGCAAACGCGATCTTAGCATCTGCCATTTAAGTTCCTTAGTTACCCAAATACTTATATCCATTGAGTCGTTACTCACATTTCATACCTAATTCAAATCCATTTGTAATGAATATAAGCATCGATATGTACGTTTCAAACGTCCAAATGAAATTAAATTACCCAAAAATATCAAACGGCATTTTGTTTACATTTTTCAAATGTAATGCTACTCGCGTTAATTTTTATTTCCAATGAAGCACATCGTAAAAAGTTTACATCTCAGTCATGACTACCATAATTAGCTCAATTCTACTTCAATTGCATTTCATTCACCTGTTCAAAGGCGTGCAGAGAATGTGCGTCATATATACAGAGAATGTCTACTTCAAAGATTAACCATTTTCAAATCAAAGAATTTTTCTGTGTGCGAATAGATACTCTGAAATTAAAAAAAACTAGATTTTTACCAGAAAATTATACGGTGCAATTATTACAATATTAAAATTAAGTAATAAAACTTAAATACATAATGAACTAAAAGCAATATCTTGAACAAACTCATTTGTGTGTATTCGTTGTTAAATATAAGTTCCATACTGCAATAAAAAGTAAAAATTCTGTAAGAACCAAAATTCACACTTAGAATTGCAAAAAGGCTGACGCTAATTTCAAGTGATTTCAGTGGCAGCTTATTCTAGTCACGTAGTTAAATATACTCCTGGAAGAATCTTAATTTTGTTGAAACAAAAATAATTCCATAGCTTCCTTGTTATTAATTCATATTCCTATTAAAAATGACTTTTTATAACCACGAAAATCTGTTGCAAAAAGTGACTAATTGTGAAATTAGGTTTCATCTTCATGCTAGCTAATTTTACGAAAAGCATTTTTAGCTAGATTAATCATAAAATGAAAGAATAGAAAACCATCGAGTAACAAAAAAGAATGTTAAAACTATCTTCAGACGATAAAAAGTTCTCTCCGTGTCTGAATCTGTCGATAATAAGAAAGAAATATTAAGGTATAAAAAATCATTTTTCTAGCCTATTTTTAAAAATTAAAAATGTTATTTAAGAGAGTTATTATGAGAAGTGATTTAAGAGGAATTATTACAAAGTATGCAATTTATCAGAGTGAAAATGAGTAATTACGTATATTATCTTATACTTAACATAATTTTTAACTCAGATTAGCGGAATTCGTATAAGAAATAGCATCGGTAACATGAAACAGCGTCACTAAATGCTTAAACTAGCCCCTGTTGGGTACATATTTTATCGAAACCATCTAGTGCATCCAGCCTTTAGTTAAAGGCTTGTTATATTTCAAAAGTCTCCCATTAAAATTAAATCACTTTATAAATACTTGATGGTGTATATATACCCTATAGGATTAAATTTTGACTTTAAAAATCCAGTTTTTGAAAAAGGTCATTGGTTTATACTTAAAATCATTTCAGTGTGAAAAAATCAGGTTAAACAAGTCACAGTAATTACCTAATTTAAATATAATTATCGTGTTTTTTGAACAGTGATATCTCTCATTCTAATTTGTTCAAAAAGACAATTCCTATTAAAATTGTTTCTAATATTATTCTTCATACTTTGACTCTCAATCAGACCGTTAGAGGGAATAGAGGTTTTTTATACAATTTTTCACAAAAGAAGCGAATAAAGCATAAAAAATCAAGATTTTTTCAGGAATTTTAACATTTAGAATCAACTACAAATTCATTTCTTAACTAATAAATCTTATTAAGGGTCAAAACATCTGCTGTATTATATAAATTATAATGATACAAATATAATTATTATAGATCAATATTCATTGTTGAATTATCACCATTTGTACAAAGCATCATATTGCTATAACACAGTTCTTCAGAAATTGAGTTTAAAGTTTTGGAAACATGTTTCTACATGTTGCAGTACCTAATGGAAAACCTTGTAACTAGAAAAATGTTACGAATGTTTACAAGATCTTGGTACATTTGGAAGCTAAGGAGTTGGAAAATATTTGAAGCAATACAAAGATCGATATTCTGGTCAATTTTCGTGATTTGTTGTGTATATATACACTGCTGGCCACCGTAAATGCAACACCCTGAAGGAAGCATGCAAATAATATGAAATTTACAACATGCATTAGCGGAGGTGAGATATGCAAATGATTAGAATTTCAGCGCAGACGCACATCACGCGCGCCTGGGGCGCCACTTCAAAGCGCTATTTAAGGCTTGGAGATTTCGACGATTTCAAGTACGGCAATTGTGTTTTTCTTGTGGTTTTTTCAAAAAAACGATCAATTATGCCTCGTAGAAAACAGCGATCCTCTTTTGATCAAGTATCCGAGTTCGACAGAGGAAGGATAGTGGCCTACCGAGATTGTGGATTATCTTTCAGGGAAATCGGTAGTCGTGTTGGACGAAACCAAACAACTGTAATGCGGATATGTGATCGTTGGATGCAGGAGGGTACGACGGACCGACGTGTTCGATCGCATCCACCTCAGTGCACCACTTCATGTGATGACAGGCATATTGTGCGTATGGCAGTGACGGATCGCTCAGCCACATCACGAACCATAGCACAGCACATTCAATCTGTACCGCATCATCCAGTGTCTGCGCGTACCATTCGACGCCGTTTACAGCAGAGTGGTCTGTCCGCAAGACGTCCATTGCTTCGTCTACCCTTGACGCAGAACCACAGACGTTTCCGCCGCCAATGGTGCGATGAAAGAAGGATGTGGACGGCAGAATGGAATGAAATTGTCTTTACTGACGAGTCACGCTTCTGCCTGCAACACCACGATGGTCGGATTCGAGTCTGGAGACACCGTGGAGAGAGGATGCTGAACAGCTGCGTTATGCACCGCCACACTGGTCCTGCACCGGATATTATGGTATGGGGCGGTATTGGATATCACTCTCGCACTCCTCTAGTACACATTGCCGGTACTTTAAACAGCCAGCGCTACATCTCCGAGGTGTTGGAGCCAGTTGTCCTTCCTTACATTCAGGGCTTGCCCACAGCCATATTTCAACAGGATAATGCGCGACCACACGTGGCACGCATTGTCCAAGGGTTCTTCGTCAATCGCCAGATTGAATTGCTTCCCTGGCCAGCTCGCTCTCCGGATCTTTCGCCGATAGAAAACATGTGGTCCATGGTTGCTCAACGATTGACCCAGAATACATCCCCAGCTGCCACATCAGATCAACTTTGGCAACGTGTGGAAGCTGCTTGGTCTGCTGTACCCCAAGAACACATCCAAAGTCTCTTTGAATCAATGCCGAGGCGTGTGGCAGCGGTGATCTCCAACAATGGCGGCTACTCTGGCTACTGATTTTGGCAGGAACCACACTTCACAGAAGTCTATAAATTTAATCATTTGATACTTGGTCAACATGTTATCTACAAAATAAATTTTGTTGTGATATCTCTTGTCTTTCTTGGTGTTGCAATTTGGGTGGCCAGCAGTGTATGTTACCGTAAAAGACCGAAATTGGAGAATGTCAATATTCTCCGGTGAATGTCGACACACATACCAAATACGTCGGCTAAAAGACCGAATATTTGGTTATATTCTTATATATTCGGACCATCGCCGGTGTATGTCGACAAGCACAGATAAGCTCTGGTGGGGGTCGAAACGAGAAGCCGGGAAGGCGGAGAGGCTACAGCCAGAGAGGCGACAAAAACGACAAATCCTTTCGCCAATCAAGCCCTGACTGAACAACACGAGTTTATTTCTATAAAAAGAGCGCCCGCCAAAGAGAATCTTCTACTGCAAGCAACAAAAATGTTACGAGCCTCAAAAAGAAAATTTCCTCCTGCTCAAATTGGTGATACCGTACGAATATGTCCCTGATGTCAACCATGGTCGTACAGATGCCCGAAATGTGTTGGCGGTTGTTGTTGGAATAGAAGACTCCGACTTTTATAAATTAGCAAACAAAAATGGTACCCTCAAACCGATTTGTACCCGTAATCAGTTCGTAATTTGTAAAGAAAAGTTACTTTCCATAGATGCATTTCTTCTCAAGAAATGTCGCTGAGAGAAGCAGCGGCAACTAATTTGACAAGTGGAGTGCAAGGCTATACACGCTGTAATTGCAAAAAGAAGTGTTCCACGAATAAATGCAGTTGTAAAAGCGAGGAACTCTTGTGCTATTCAAAGTGTCATAACAGTTTAAGTTGTTTCAATAAATAAGATTGTGTAACGTTAATCACATAATTTATGTGTAAGTTTATTATTGGTATTGTTTTCTTTTCTTATTTAGAATGTACTGTTCGTTTTAGGTTCAACAGTTTATTTACATTTGCTGTTACTTAAGCTTTCTCCTATTTTGACATAATCATGTCCAAATTTATATCTTCACATACCCAAAAATAATGATATTCCATGAGATATCCAATCGATGTAATCCATTTTTGCAGGGAATGTGTGAAAGACAAGCCTAATTAGCATTAGCCAATCAAAAGTGATCAAACGGTTTCTGATATGCAAACCAAAGCGTTACGTCATCCGACGGTGAATCAAGCGCTTTTCGCAAAGTGAATATCTGAGAGAATTTCTGCAATACAGCGTTTGGGCTTTCAGTGTGCAAGGACTCAAAACGGTTTGTTAAGACTCCGAAGTATCATTTAGAAGAATATGTGAAGTGGCGAATTATCGGCCGCTTAGAAGCAGGGCAGACAATCATGGAAGCAGCGAGATGTGTGAATATTTCAAGACAGACAATCTCTACGCTATGGAAACAATTTCAGAACTCTGGAACTGCTGTAAGGAGGCCTGGACAATGTCGTAAACGAATAACAAAATGTTTCTCAAGATCGATATCTGGCAATAACTGCCCGTCGTAACAGGAAGTCTACATTTCGGCAGTTAAGTTCAGAAGTTGCAGCCGCCACTGGAACTGTTGTATCACGGAAAACTGTATACAGAAGGCTTAATGAAAAAGGCCTTTATGCCAGAAAGCCAAGGGTATGTGTTTCACTGTCTTCACAACAAAAGAGGGATCGCTTTAATTGATGCAAAGAACATCAGAACTGGAGTGAACACCAGTGGACCCATGTTCTCTTTATTGATGAGTCGAGGTTTATTTTAACATCTGATTCTAAACGTGTTTACATCTGGAGGGAGTCAGGAACGCGAAATCTTCCTTCGAACATTATGGAACGTGACCGTTTCGGGTAGTGCAATTGTGTTGGTATGGGGAGGAATAATGATCGATGGAGTACGCCCCTACACGTTTTCAACAGCGGATCTGCGACCGGCCAGAGATATCGGGATGAGGTCTTAGAACCTCATGTAAGACTTTTCAGAGGTGCATATGGATGTGACTTTTTATCTATGGACGATAATGCTCGTCCACATCGAGCAAATCTCGTTGACGAATTCCTTGAAAGTGAAGCCATTGAGCGAATACCGTGGCCAGCAAAATCTCCTGATCTGAACCGATAGAGAACTTATGGGACTACCTTGGAAAATCAGTTGCATGGAGACATCCTCCTCCTAGAGATATAAATGCCCTGAAGACCATATTGCTGGAGGAGTGGAACCTAATTCCCCAAACTGTGGTTAACAACATTATTGCCAGCATTAAAACACGTTGTGATATGTGTGTACACGTCGGGGTAGATCACATTCCATATTAAATTCAAAAGCCTTAATTTTTTCTGAGTTATTCTATTTTTTCTGAACTCTCCTTGTCACATATTATTGCCATTTTTATTGTTTCATGCTACAGTTTTATATCATTTGCAGTGCTTTTTAATTTTTTTCTTTGTATTTATGTGTTATGATGTTATGTACCCCCCATTTCACACAAATTTATAAAATTATAGTTCACATTTTCTGAGAAATCCGTGATTTTATGCATGTAAAGATAATTTTGGACATGAGCATGTCCAAATTTTGACATCATAACATGTTTTAATAATAAAGTATGATTTAAAAAGTTGCATTTTTGTCTTAACGTAACAAAAATATTTTTATTCAACATTCACCTTCAGTGCATGCTGAATGTCGACATTTGCCGGTGTAAGTGAGAAATAATGATATTTAGCAAATATTTCGGACATACACCAAGCGACTATGTGAATGCTGACATTCACCGGAGAATATCGACATTTGCCAGATATCGGTCTTTCACAGTAACATATACATCTTAAAAGTAGTATACTGTCTGTCCTCCATGATAACTACCCCGTAAATAAGTTCATGTCTGTTTTGTCATATAAACGGACCTTATCCTTAGTGGATTCTTAAAGAAATACATTCAAGTTTTGTCATATTGGCTCCCTTGATGACAAATTGGAAATTTAAGTATTATGATTTTTTATTTGTTGCGAAGATTTTTACTAGTGCAATACCTCTTTTCGCCATCAACATTTGTCAAAAATAAAATTAAAAAATCTATTTAGAGGACCGTCTCTGATCTGTGGATCGGATAAACCAATTCGCCTTTAACTTACGCGTACTGTTTTTTTTTTGTGGACGTAATCTGACCTTAGCCAGGACCACAGTTTCGCAAATAACTAATAAAGAAATCCACCCGAGCCATCTTTTCTCAAAATGAACGAATCGTGTTCTTATAGCGATCACCATCACTGAGACTTTTTCTTAAGAACAATTCTCTGGTAGACAGACAGCAAGTCTCATTAGCAGTGTAAACTGCTATTATTAGGAATAAGTTATAAAGGTACTTTTGAATTTTATGAATTGCGTTCCGTGATGAGAGGCATTTACTGTCAAGCTAAATATAGATGATAGTAGTGTTTTCTTTGGCGAAATGTATTTCCTATACGTATTCGGAATGTGACGTTACTTGGCTTGTCTTAAAATACGATTTCAGCACTTCACAAATAAATATTCCAAAGAATAAATTCGGAACTGATATATAACTGATTGGTCAACGCCAATAGATTAATCCTCCAGATGGTTTCGATGGAATATCTCGTCCATCAAGATCTGATCAATTTCGAAAATGACGAGATATCTCGTCAACAAGATATTGCCTATTTTTGGATGAAAACGAAATAAAGATCTGGTCAGTTTTCTTCTACCAGCGAGATATTTCGTCCATTAAGATATGGTCTGTTTTTGCTAATGACGAGATACCTCGCCGAGACAACCACCAGGAGGGTTAAATGCAAAACGTCGCCAAAATGGTAATAAATAACATTATAAGGTAACCCCGATACTTAGAATGTGCCATAGCATTTGCTCTTGGTTTGTTTGGTTACACTGTGAATATCCC
This sequence comes from Meta bourneti, assembly GCA_933210815.1. Classification (NCBI taxonomy): domain Eukaryota; kingdom Metazoa; phylum Arthropoda; class Arachnida; order Araneae; family Tetragnathidae; genus Meta; species Meta bourneti. The sequence continues at coordinate 42,976,529 of OW119931.1, forward strand.
TCTTATATTCAGTAGAAAACTCATATGACCTCTCCCCTATACGAGATCCTTCTCTATAAATTAAAGCGTCAAGCACTTTTAATTGATCCATAAATCCCATGTGTGACGAGAGGGAATCTACCTTCATTAAAATCCCTTTCGAAAACTCAGAACCTTGCTGAAATGCCTACAATAGAATTCCGAGACAAAAGAATCCGCTCTAATAAACACCGTGCTTCTCGCCTCTGATTGGACGCCTCAGATATGCTAACGATTTGATGCCATCGGTGATCCAACCCAAAAGCCAGATAAAGGACTGTCACGTGAAGCTGCCGTGAATCGGAAACAAGAGTTTCAAAACACAGGGCAATTGAGAACAGCATTTTGAGAACGCACGGTGAGTTCTTGAAATCTCTGGTCTCTTGAAGCTTGATGGCTAAATTAATTGTGTTCGGGACCGTGATTAATTGCATCGGAAATGACATTGCCGGGAATCACCGTGATGGAAAATTTAATAAACAGAAGCTTTGGATTGCGTGATTTGTTTTCACTTCGGATTTCGCAAAAGTAGTAGTAATTGACGTTTCGACCTTATTATTTTCCGGGGAAATGTTTCACTCACAGACCGATTGTTTAAGTGCGGTAATTAATTTCAGAAAGGGAATCACGGGGAGTTGTTTGACAGAAAGTAAGATTTATATATATATATATATATATATATATATATATATATATATATATATATATATATATATATATATATATATATATATATATATATATATTAGATGGCTAGATTAAAATTTTTAAAGATTATATGAATGGAATTTAAAATTAAATCCCCTGGAAGCACTTGAACACGGTAAACAGTGAACAGAGCAGGGGGAAGATAACGTTCACTGCTCTGCGATTTTTATTTTTAAAAACTAATTTTAATTTAATTTGAAGAACAAAACACTATTTCGTGAACTGAAGGATACGCGTGATACATTTCAAATTATTTAATGCATGCGCTGGTGCGGGAATGTACAATGAACATTTTGCATTTTATAAAGCAGTTGGTAGAGATACTTCTATGGTGAACTGGAGGCTATTGATGTAGCCTTAGAACAGATAATTGCTCGTAAATACAATTTCCTCAAGGTTGTTATTTTTTCTGATTCCAGGGCCTCCCTGCAGGTTATACCTATGATTTCGAAGCGAATTTATATTAGTAGATTGTTCTTAAATTCTTTGACTTGTTCCGTCGTGCTACAGTGGGATTCTCACTAGTGTAAATGAAAGGGTGGACTTCTTAGCGAAGAAAGATACTTATGTCCAAAAGCCAAACTCATAAATGAACTTTTATTCTGCCAAACTTCTAATTTAATTGGAGTTGGGGGAAATATAAATTCGATATGTTCAATGAAGCTAGGGGAAAGACATGAGAGTGCGTTGCTGATTCAGTCTCCAATTTCAAGTTTTAATCGTGGTTCAGCTGTTGCTTTGTTCCGTCTTCTTACTTGACTTGATTGTCTCAATGCCCATTTATTTGAAATTGACTTAGGAATTCACCCAATTTTACTTTATGTAATTCTGGACGACCAATGAAAAGCGAATATTTGATCACGTGTACTGTATTTAATGGTCTTGATTGTATTGTTCAGAAATAGTGGGAAACAAGAAGTCTAGCTTTTCAAACGCCTGTCATTTGTAAAATGAATACAATTCGCAGTGTTCTAAACATTTTCAGGGACGTGGGACGTCTAGCATCTCGTCTCAGTAGCAGATCAAATAATTTTGAGTCTCTAGGTGCGACTTAAAGGTCCTGAAACTTCCCCCTATTGTAATTTAGGTGGAAGATATTTGGGAAAAGTTGGGGCAGCACTTAGCTGAGAACTCAACACGAATCTTTCAATCAGCGTAATCTTTCTTGGAAATTTGCACATTCATTCTTGAAACCTTGCACATTATTCTCCACCTCTCATCTCAATGAGGGGTGGAAAAGTATTCTCAGAAGCAAGTCCGAAAAGAGTATTCTCAAAAACAGGAAACGACAGTCTGGCATCAGGATTTCTGGTTTTCCTCTGGAAAAGGTTTTCAGTGGGCGACTACAATGCTTTGTGGGTGTGAGCGTGAAATAAATTTGAAATTCCTAGAACAGTTTTGATTCACAAGAAAAATTTTCGGGAAAAGAAAATTTCGTAACTGTTTAAGTTTCTACTTTGTGAAAATGTATATGTATAAATGTATAATATGAAATAGATAAAGATATTTCATAAATAATATTTTTCTCTTTTGAGGCCCTTTTACAAAAAAATACCCTAGTCATGGGCCTTATACGTCTAGTGGGTGATTTGCCACTACATCTCTTTAAAATAGTTCAAGTCAAGATATATTAGGGGGCAGAAGACTTTAAAACAAACTTTTGAAGTTATCCGATTGTTATAAAATTTGTAGATTTTTGTTTTCCACTAGTGATAATACAGCCTATATATATATTATATATATATATATATAAATGTTTTGATAAATTAGTGAAAATTGATAGGTCACAAGTGTATTAATTTTCCATGTATTCTCATTATTTTAATTTTCATAATAGTTTGTATATACACATAGATCAAGTATTATATCCTTCAATTGTTAACTTTAAAAAATGCGTACTAAAACAACTATATACTATATAAAAATTTGGTAAAAGTAATAGACCTGCTATATATACTATATAGACCTACAATAAATACTTATCTAATATATGTTTTATGTGGTATGTAACTGTATGTATGCTGGTCATGTAACTCCATCAAAGAAGATCGAAATCAAAAATTCATTTTTCTATTTATAGCGCGTGGTATCAATTAATTTTTAAAGCTAAAATTTTTAAAAATCGATTTTGGTGATTTGGAAAGCCACAGTCCCATTGGCATACAGCCAATGGGACAGTGGTATATATATATTTTCTCTTTTGATACTTTGGCTTCTGAAAGGGCTCAAGATAAACGATGAGACTAAAAAGGTTTATAATCTGAAAACCAACTTTTAAAAAGTACGTTTCTTGTTTTGTGAAAAATACATTTATAGAGGGTGATATATATCATCACCCGATAAGTTATTTTCCACAATAACGTTTTTTTAGAAAGGTTGCATTCAGGTTTTAAATCCTTAACCCTCCAAGAGTGATTTCAAAGATATATCTCGTACATCAAGAACTGACAAATTCTGCTAATAGCGAGTTATCTCGTCTGTGATATTGCCCATTTTTTTATGATGACAGAATCAAGATCTGGTCAGATTGTCTCCAACAACGAGATATCTTATCCATCAAGATCTGGTCAATTTTGCTAATGGCAAGATAACTCGTCGAGACAACCACCAGGAGGGTTAAACAACATACTTTGTTCAAATAAACGACGAACATTTCATAGTGGTTTGAACTCAACATTTTAAAATTGTTTTCTTGGGAACCTGGTGAACACCTTTAACAATATCGCGGTTTATCCAGTTAATCCTGTGTGCAACAGAATTGTGCGTGGTATTTTAAAACTCTCGACAAAATCTAGTCAAGCATACAATTATTTCGCAGTGGTTCTGTACTGAATATTTAAAAATTTATTTTTGTGGAACCAGCAAACTTTTATAAAAATTAAATTAAGGCTTTGAAAAAAACGATACTCGACTATCTCATTTCAAATCTCCGATCAGCAAGTGGTAGTTCTACGCTTCATACTGAGAACTCTATATCAGATCTGAGCTTGTTTTTTATTAGCTCACATGCACATTATTTTAATTAACGTCGCACTGGAGCAACACAAGGGGCTATTGGCGACGGACTGGGATCAAACCCGAAGGGAAAGATCCTCGGACAGCACCAAGTAATTTTGAACCACGGTCAGAAGACGAGGTCACGCCGAGCTAGCACCCCACTCTCCCAACTTCCACACCACGCCAATGCACGCACACTTGGGCAAAAATTCATGTATTTTCTAGGCAAATCATACTTTTAATTAAAAACATCACATTTTTCAACTCTATACTTCAAAATTCAAACGCAAATATAATTTTACAGAAAAGATCTCCGTCTTTTAACATGAAATACTAAAAAATAAATCCTTTCATTTATATAACACTTACGTAAATTACTTAAACTTCTTTTACTTTTAACTTCATGATTCGTGTACTCCGATGATTTCAACCTATTATTAAGTCGTTTCTTGTTCGATCTATTCTTAGAATGAATTTTATGTGACTGTCAAATTATCCCAAAACCAACAACACCCCAAGCTTTTTTTTGAAAGAACCCTGTCTTGCCATGATGGTTTTATAGTTGTTATGAGAAATGCATCAAATCGATTAGAAAAAACCTAATCCCAAAATTAATACAGCCACAACATACACAAAAGGCCGCCAACATCACCTTATGTTATACTAGAGAAATATTCTGCCACATTGAATTCTCAATGATCCATACCTCTCCCAAAACAACAATACGTTGACCCGCTTAGTTTACAAGCACAGGAGGGTAATTTTTCTCCTACAGAAATCCGTAAAGGGAGATCCGCGTCCAGAGGTCAACGATGTGGGTGATTAAACGCATATGACAGGAGATAATTATATCGCGTTCCCTCTCTTACATCATACTGGCCACTGGTGACGTCAGAGAAGTAGTCCTTTCTTACGAAGATAGAATTGTTTGGTCTCGGAATGAGTGGAAAGAGTAGTACCGTAGTGAGAATTATTATTGATTATATAAATGCCTGACAATGGAAGCTGCCAGTCTACGGACAATTTGCATATAGATTAGGTGGAATGGCATGGTTATTCCATGAATGATGAACTGTCTCTTACACGGTTCACCGTTCTTTGGTTAGATAAATTATTTTCGTTTTACAATGTCTCCATCGTTTGTGAGTTTTCCACTGTAAACGAATACAACAAAACGACGAAGAAAACAATTTTGTTTAAAAACTAATTTGATATCATCGCCGTTCTGACGAACTTTTGCGTGAAGTATTAGTGTAAAACATATAGAGCCAGCTTTTATGAAGCATTCATTTGCAACCATCTATTGGATACATTTCAGAAAAGAAAAAAGGCAACTTTGAAGGTATAAATTTATTATCAATTTTAAAAGCCAAGCTGAAAACGCATTAAAAAAAATAAAGTAACATTACTTCCGGAATGAAACGAGAAAAATTTGTATTACTTCAAAATCACCTGCTAGCTTCATCTATGAAAGAGATTTTCAGTATTTTCAAACATACCAGACAGAAAGCGAAGATTTTTCTTCCACGAAGCAATTTCTTCTGGTTACTTCAAAATGCAATTTATCGTTGTTTTGGCTACGTTTGGCGTTTAATCCCTTGGGTACATTTGACGACTGAGACTCGTCATGCACTTGTTTTGCCTAAGTTACGGATGACGAGTCTAATTCGTCTAGTTAAAACTAGGATATACTACTGCCTTTATATACTATTCCGCGCATCAGCAAATTAAATCCTTTCCAAACGCAAGAATTTTTTCAAATAAATCTGTACCCAAAGGGTTAATCTAATTGGCGTTGACACACACGCACCCATCAACCATCCTTTTTCAATTCAAAATTCATTGTTTTGAACTCTTATTTGCGAAGTGCTTAAATCCCATTTAAAAACAAGACAAGTGACGTCACGTTCGGAATACATGCATGAAACATGTTTCAACGCAGAAACATTACTAACACATACGTTTAGCTTGGCAGAAAATGCCCATCATACATTCATCTTTCAGTACTCGGATCGTAGAGCCAATGTTTGTAACTGGTTGTTAGTAACTGGTGGTTGGTGTATAATGGTCGGGTAGGACCATTATACACGAACAGAGTCTAAGTCAATCCGAATCAATCTGAATCCAGAAACTGACAAAGTAGATTCATCTGCATTGCAGCGGAACACTCCCGGTTCAGAAAATGGAAAGATTTTGAGAAGAAGCTATTTCTTATTGAAAACGGCTTTTTTAATCTTCGTTAGTGAGTTTCTACTGTATTCAGATTGACCTGAATTTTGTTGGGGTGAAGCGGCACGTAAGCTTCCCACAAGTTTTTTAAACGGAACTTCTATCATAGCATAGAAATACATCAAAATATTTTTTAATTTCTTTTCAACCATATCATTTCTAAATGATACAACCAGTCGAGTTTTCTATTATAATAATTTACTATTAGAATAAAATATGTGTCACGATTAAGAAATTAATGCGACAGAATGGCCCAATTTTCCGATAGTATACGATTCGAAAACTTGATAAATGTAATTAATTGTATGTAAAATTAAAATAAAAGTGTTAAGATGTGTTGGAAGATGACTACGAATTCGAAGTTCTATTACTGTAAAAGCTATTTAAAAAACTCTTGAATACATACTTCGTAAAGATCTGGAGATGTATGTTAGCAACTGAAGTAGAACACTCGAATTTATTCCTTGTATGAAAATTCAGTATGCATATTTTGATCTTTTAAAAGAAACTTTAATGGTAAATTTGAATTAAAAGTAGATTTTGGACCAACATAACAGTTATCCGAAACTTAGTGCTTTGCATAAAAAGATCAGGTTAGTATATAAAAGATCAATACGAGACGTAAAACGAAACCTAAATTTAAAGATTTGTATCCTATCTTTACCTATTAGAGGAAATCTGAAAACATTTCATGAGTTTCTACCTAAATTAGGAAAATCTATTGAAAATCTATATTTAAGTAGAGCAAACGAAATAAATTCAAGATTGATCAAATACCGGATTCATAAAAGTAATATTTAGACAACGCAGTGTAAGGTGTTAAGTCAAAATGCGAAAAACTAAGAGATCGATTTTGACATTTTTGTTTAAAATTTATGCTTTTACAGAAAATTACCGCATACTTTTGGGGGCCTAATTTCAAAAGTAATGTTATATTTTAAATATTTTTAGCAAAACCTTCTATAATTATTCCATTATTTTAACTGGATACTAAAACAGAAAGACGTAGCTTTTATTTGGTTACATTTAAAATTGAATATTTACTACATCTTTACATGAAAATAGTTACAAACGCCAGGTGGCAGAATACTTTTCCGACACTCAATCTTTATTGTTACTCTCACATAAAATTAGAAAAATAAGCTCGTTAATACTTAAAATTGTATGATAAATGTGCAAATATATGTAGTTATTGTATTCCAAAGCCATAATAAGTAGGGAGAATGACTCATTATTTGTGATTAACTTTATATGTAATGAAACCGTCCTCTCTTGTGATTCTCACAAACAAATAAATTTAGATAAATGAAACTCGTTAATACCAAACAAAAGTATTAAGAATACACATACATATAAGCTATATTCCAAAAACACAATAAATAAAGCTAGAGCGGCCTATTACTTATGATTAACATACATAAGTAATAAAAATATTACCGTTTGTTGAGCTCATTTATAGTTATGATTGTTTCTTTAATTCTTAAAGCCTTTATCGAAACGTTCAGGTGTATCACCTTGAACTTACCGAACTTTATCGTAGCATTTATACGAGATATTGGTATGATTGGATTTCTCCCATAGTTTCCCATTTCGAATTCAAACGAAAAATTATTTTAAATTACACATTTCAGCTGGATATTACCAAATTTATAATTTAATGATAAGAAAAATATTTTAATTTGAGTACGTTCATAAGAGGCATTTTCTTACAAGATGGCGTTAGAGTTATGCGGTGGAATGTATTCCGAACATGACGTCACTTGGCTTGTTTTTCGAATACGATTTCAGCACTTCGCCAATAAAAATTCCAAAAAATGAATTCCGAATTGATATATGATAATATGATATTTGATTGGTCAATGCCAATTAGATTAAATGTGAAACTGCGATAAATTAATTTTAAGATAACCCAGATATATACCATGGCGGAGTATTTGTGTTTCAGAAGTAAAATCTCTGCATTCCGTCTGGTTTGCTTGCATTAAAAATCCCTTCCATGATCAAGAAAGTGATATGATTGGATTTCTCCATTTAATAGAATTCAAACGTAGAATTATTTTTTCATACTTTTTCGTTTGATATTACTATCTAATGTCAATCATATTTGTTTTAATTTATTAATAAAATTATTCAATCTCGAGAAAGTTGTTTGCAAAATCAAAGCACTCAGTAACCATAGTAAAGCAGAAAAACCAAACATACAGTGAGTAAAAAGTCTCCGTACGCACTTACTATTTGAAATAAATGGCTTTATTATTTGAAGAATATAAATATTGAAGAAATAAAAATGGAAAAACAGATTAGCATAAATGTATAGAAAATTTCTATTGCATTTAAATGAAAAATATTAATATAATTTAACGTATAATTCACAATAACACGAAAATGTGGCAAATATAAAGCAAAAAAGTCTCCGTACGGTGAAAAATATTTCATTCAATGTTATTTCCCTCTCTCCATGTTTCATCATTTAATGTTCAGTTGAACGTGATTTTGCTTTAATGACCTCTCTCAGAAGTTTAGGCACGACTCCCACAAGTTTTTTTGTTGTTTCTGAAATAATTTTGTTACAGTCGTCCCCATAACGGCACTTTTCAGGTTATCTTTGCTGCTGGTATCATAATTTTTCAGTTCACGACCGATTTCTTCCCATAAGTGTTGCATGGGGTTTAAATTAGGAGATTGTGTGTGAGAAATTGCTGCAAGATATGGTAAAGGCATCATTCTTAATCATTCTTTATAGAACGTTGCAGTGTGTTTTGAATCGTTATCCTGTTGGAAGATAAATGGTCTTTCCAGAGACAGTTTCATAGCACTAGCAAGGACATTTTGTTTCAAAATGTCTAGGTCACATAGCTATCCATGTTACCTTCAACAAAACATAAATTGTACACACCAGAAGAACTCATACAACCCCATACCTTTACATTTCCACCGCCGTGTTTTACAGTTCTACATAAGTTTTTTTGTTTGCATATGATGTTTTGGTTTTCTCCATGCCATAACTCGTCCATCTGAACCATAGAGACAAAATTTTGATTCATCCCTGAAAAATACAGAATCCCAGAAAGTTAAGTGCTTACATGTTTTTTTGCAAACTCCAGACGCTTTCTTCTGTTAAGTTTGCTAATTAATGGCTTCTTACGTGCAACATGCCCATTGTAGCCATCTTTGTTCATTACTTTTCTTAGTCTGAGGTTATATTTCAAGGTTGTAATCAGTTTTCAACATGGGTGCAAGTTGTGATGTACTAGTTCGTGGATTAGCGCGAACCTTTTGCAGAATATTCCTGATGTATACGGCTCAATTTCTGAGGTCTTCCGGATCGGTTCCTATTTTCCAGTTACTACCTAATTATATCTTTCAATGATTTTTACAGTAGATTTCGATTTGTTTGCGATTTCGCCAATATTTTACTCATTGATAAATAGTCCTTTCTCAACTTTATGACCAACACTCGAATAGTTTTTGGAATTCCCATTTTAGGTGGTCCCCAATGGTATAAAAATCGTTTGAAATGATTAAATACACTATACTGAAGTTCTTTTTCATTGGATAATTGTAATTGAATGAGGAACAGCTAGACTGTACGTTCTAATCAATTTGCATAGTGAGTACGGAATCTTTTTTTGACTTTCATTTTGTATGATTTCCTCAAAGTTTTAATTAATTACTTTTTATTTGTTAAAATTAAAGAATTTTAGTTGCGAACACATTCTCTAATATGAAATAAGTTTCTTGTGCAGTTTCTGAATCTTTGGTGAGATTTCTTTAGAAGTTATAATAAGTTATAGCTGTTTTCGCTTCCGTACGGAAACTTTTTTTACCCACTCTACATTTGTTATCGTGACATAAATTCCCTTTTTCTGAGTTATTCAATTATTTGAGATAAATGCTTTATTTGATCTGCAAGAGCTTTATTCGTAAGGCTCTTAAAAAGCGTAAATGCGTTTGAAAGTATTTTATCACTTAATCATCATTTTCCACTACCTTAATGTTAATATTACACATCCGTTTTAGATTAGATATGAACGTTTCAATCTGGCTCACAGAAGAACTATTTATAGAAAAATTTTATTTAGAAAAATCGACTTCTTTTAAAACTTAACAACGTTGGAATAAATGTCACCTTTCACTTTTATGAAAAACGTTTGCAATTTATTTCCCTTTATAAGACTTCTGAAAAAATATTGCTCAGTATTAAATTCTTTTGAGTCCTGATACTTGTGCATTTATATTGAGAATTATATTGCCCTTTATGTTGCGAATGGTGGCAACATCGGAATAAAATTGATTCGCTTTACAAAATAGAATATCGTTTGCCTTTCGGATTTATAGAAAAAAAATGAAATATTTTCACATGTAGAATTCTTACAATTTCTTCGATCGTGTTCTTTAACAGGAACTTAACAAATATGATGTATATACCCACAGGAAAATTAACAACATAACTCCTACAATTATCCTATATACTGGAATAAGAAAAATATTGTTCTCTTTGCCAATAAAAGGGAAATTTAAACGTAACTTATTTGAATTGCACTTACATTATTCATTGCATACCACTCATTGTTATTCTTATTTTCTCATACTGCATTAAACTTCCTACTGTCTTTTTATACGGCACTCAAACACAGGAACTGCGTGAAATTTCCTTTTTAGCTCCTTGTTTAATAGATTTGCAATTGATATCGTAACATCACTCAATAAGTGTGTCTTATATTAACTTTAATGACTTTAAATAATATCTTAAAATATAGTTTGTACTTCGAATTATTATTCATTTTTTAATAAACATTCTATTATCTAAGTTACTTATTTTTCTAGATTTTTTGCACGTTTTCTCGATATTATGCATGTGAACAGTAGAATTTGTGTGCATGTTTTGCTGAGGAAGGTGTATTTTTATTGAAAACGGTTTTCTTTTTTCATCTTTTTTTCCGAAAAGAAATTAGAATTGGAAGCGTCATTTGGCTTGTCTTTTTTAAAGTATACTCGTTCACCGCGTCTACCAGGTGGGTTATCAAATGAAGCAGCGTATGCAAAGACTAACGTCAATCCACCCAAAAGTACATATTTCATAATGGAGGTGGGTTGGTAGGTAGTTGAATTTACATCGCACTGGAGCAACCCAACGGGTTATTTTCATGATGGAGATAGGTTACGCTGCTATATATAATGCCGTATTACAAATTAATTTTTATAGTGGTAAACCAAGTTCCCCTCATACATGTAAAGTACTCATCCAAATTTTTCAAAATTTTTTAATTGTAATATTGAGTGGTAAACATGTGGTTGCAAATGGCTGCATTTTATAATTTAAAAAATTCCAATCTGTATGTTTTGAATATTTATGTGTTAATCTAAAAATACCTTAATTCTAGAAAATTAATCGTGTCTTTCGGTAAATAAAAATGCGAACCTTAAAGGTTTAAAAACACATCCCATTCTATGTTTTTATTCTTTCAAATCGATCTTCCGATTTTATACCGATCTTTTGACTGTATTCACTACTTGAAATACTTATGCTGCAGTGCTTCTTTTCAAAAATAAACTAGCCTTCTGGCACACGCTGAGAATCAACTCAGGATACCAATACACACAATTAGCCAGGATGGGGAAAAACGTTCTTTTCTCGCGCATCCACATCAATATGCAAAAACAGTTCTTTCAAAGAAAAATATTTAAACGTTTTCGGATAATTCTCCCTCTTTATGAACGGTATTTGGTGAACCTAGGCCTCGTGAACGAACCCGTTATGCATGATTTAAGAGCGTAAATCATAAAGTAAATGTGTCGAAATAAAAGGCCTTTATTAATTCAAAGCGATGATCATCATAATCATGGTTGTACCATTTCCTGGAAGTAAGTAACGAATATCGATTATCATTTATCAGCTCGGATCATCATTTTAGAAATGTCGTTTTCACAATGAGTCGCGAAATGGATTCTCTCAAAATGCCTTTTTATTTAATTTGAAGCTCTAAATGTAATTAGACCTGTTTAAGAGTATCCTTCTATAATCGTTCTTTTCTTAGAATACTTAAATCATCGCTTTATTTAGTTGTAATGTAAATTAATGACGGATTACTAATCAAAATGTTACGATTTTACGAAAGCATTAAATAGTATGAAGTTTCAATGAAATTTTCCATCACGAAACTGTCATATATGTAATTTTTTAAAGCAAAATTAATATAATATTTCTTTCACTTATGCTCAAATGGAAGTGCAGATAGCAAACCGACCACGGTTAATAAATTCAAGAATTATAGGCAATTGGTGATGCTAATCATTGTCAATTGGCGATGGTTCCTTGTTTTTAAATAACCTATAATTATTATGAAAGAATTTATGCTATTTTTATAATAAAGATATTTCGACCCAAAACCGAATAAATGTGCTTTCATTTTTTAAACTTTCATTATTGAGTATTTTCATCGAATAAATATTTTTTAGAAAGTAAAAAATTATTATTTAGAATATATCTTATAGTATATGCTATTTGCATTTTACTAGCTCAAACATTTCTTGTTTTCAACTTGCAAAACAAGATTTATTTTCTTTCTTCAATATTTATACTGAATTCACATAAAATCCCTTCCTTTTAAGTAATGGCAAGTTTATTTTACATAAGTGATCAATCAATGAGTAGTTTATGAAAAAAATGAAATTCAAATTAAGCTGCACAAAATGTAGCTCGTATACTATGTCACGAACTTTAGATAGCAGAATTAAATATGTAAATATTATTGTAGTAATATAAATAAATCAAAGCTCTATCTTTCAATTACCATTCCACTGAAGTACTTTCGCGCCTTACTATTATTCTTTATTACAAATGAAGTATTAGAATTTAAATTCTGCAAAAATTATTTTTGAGAAAAATTACTTTTCTCGTACCAACTAGTAAAACAATATGAGTTTCAACCGTAAACGTAATTCGCAATTTATATCTCAGCTTCTCCAACTCTGTCAGGTTACTGTTGATTTAAGTAACGTAAAGGTATGGTTATTCAGCTATTTACACACACGCAAACAACGGGAGACCCATAGCCTTTACTTGCACAAAAATGCGGATAGATGTTCTAAATAATTTATTCACTAAGTTATAACACATTTATAAAATAGATAAAATATATTTTATAAAAATCTAAACTTTTATGAAAATATATTTAACTGATTTTATGATGCTTGCAAAAACATATAAAACAGAAAGACAGACAGACTGTTTGTGTGAAGTTCAGTCCTTAAGTTACTGCGAGTACTCAAAGTATACAAAATTCCATGAAGCCGTTTGGATGTAATGTGGTCACACGAATAGACAGTCACAAAACGCGAAAGCCACTGATTTTGCATTAAAATTACCCAAAAAGGATAGATAACAATATTCAGTCATCTAAGGGACAAAAATATTCAATGTACAAACTCTTGATTTTAACGTATTACACTTTTCAATCACACTAGCAAAAGATAGCAGACGGAGAATGGTTTAGACAAACCAACATGGCAACCACGCGAAAACTTGTTTCTTAACTCCCAACGAAAAATCTTAACAAGGGACGCTTCCACTTTATTAAATGTCCTAGAATGAGAGATTTAGAGATTTACAGTGTAAACAAACGACACCATTCTACTTTCGTTACCCACTGCTCTCATATGATACAGATCGGGATTACCTAAAATGTAGTTTATTGCTGTTTTGGGTACGTTTAGTGTTAGTTTAATTGGAGTTGATCAATCAACAATCACATCAATTCGGAATTCATTCTTTGTAATTTTTATTGGCAAAATGCTGAAATCATATTCGAAAAACAAGCCAAGTGACGTCATGGTCGGAATATGTACAGAAAACACGTTCTGCCACAAAAACACTACCATCTTGACAGAACATGCCCCTCATAATATAAAAGCAATCGCAAATGAAAAGAGCAAATTGCTTTATCTCGCATAGATCATGTGATGAGTAAATTACTAACGCATAAAATCTATTCGAAACTTTAATTCAGCAAACACTTCTTCGAGCATGAATTTAAGTTGAAAAATTACTTTTGTTTTTAATAATTTCGTAGGCAAACAATTCAAATCATAACAAAAGCGGAGCATAATTTAATTCGTCTCGGGAAAATTTTCAAAAGGCAAACAAAGCAAACTATAATTGAATCATAACATACTTGTTTGCTCAAGATAAACTTATTGAAAATGAACAATTTTTCTGTCACTTCAGGTTAAATATAAGACAGGAACGATAAAATCTCGAGGATTACATGAGATATCGGACTGATTCAACAAGGGATGAGAGGAAACAAACCGAAAAGGGAAAATACAAATAAGTATTACTTTGTTCTTTCGATCAGAATCTTAAAATTCTGACAAGCCCATTTCTTTCATCATCCTCATAACAAAAGAAACTTACGTCTGCAAGTCGAGTGTGTTTACGTAGCAAACAGAAGGTGAAATCCGTCTGTAATACTCCGTCTTTTTTGCGTCTGATATACTGCTAGATACACAAACACTGGAGATATATGTTTGAAGATTCAGATTTAATGGAGTGGAAAGCTTTATTTTAAAATATACAGATATACCGATTTTCTGAGTTACGAGTTTGAACACCTGCTGGATTCAATCTCTTGTGAGAAAAGTAATCCGAATAGAATTCCTTCAAAATTTTCCCTATATCTCTATTGAAACTTATGCCAGCAATAAATTCTATGATGTTGAAATAATAATCTTCTTTCCGCTTATCTCTTTCCATTATTTGATATTTTCGATAGTATTGACAGAAGATATGGACTTGAATATTTTGTGCAATGATTATAATATATTATTAGAATCTTTATAAAATAAAGCTCAAAGGAGAACTCAGCGAAAATTATATCGCTACTTAGCTAGATTCTTTTATGGAAAGCAACTCATCAGTTTTAATGATCACGAATCCATCTGAATCCAATAAAAGTGTGTGTGTGTGTGTGTGTGTGTGTGTGTGTGTGTGTGTGTGTGTGTGTGTGTGTGTGTGTGTGTGTGTGTGTGTGTGTGTGTGTGTGTGTGTGTGTGTGTGTGTGTGTGTGTGCGTGCGTGCGTGCGTGCGTGCGTGCGTGCGTGCGTGTGCGTGCGCGTGCGCGTGCGTGTGAATCCGGAATGTTCCGCTCCAATCTACTGGATTTAGATTGATTCAGATTGCCTGTGTTCCGTTGGTGTGGAGGAGCCTTAAAAAGGTAAAAATAATCAAAACATTTTATTTATTTAAATCATTTATCTAACCTTTAAAATTATGAGTGGAAATATCAAAACCTAGAAGACACTAAGAAGATTTTGCGTAATCCTCCGTTAGTCTTAGTCTTTTCTTACAAATGGTATCGCGGAGCATCTGCGAGGTGCTTGATGTTTTTTCCTAGTTACACACTCATTATAATTAATTTTTTAATGCATGTATTATATTTTTTAGGACATACTAAAAAATAAATAACTAAAATGCATTATTTAAATTTATAAATGATACAACATTTCAGTTATTCATTTAACTGTGTATCATTGAAAAACATTGAACTAAATTCATAGTACACAAGTCAGGGCTAGTGCGAGTAACGATTTGGTAATGCAAATTTAAAAAGCCATACCATGCTCGCAAAATAGTCATACCATGCTTGTCTAATAGGCATGTCATGAATGTCTAGTCATGCTTGCATGATAGCCTCGCAAAACTCCGTATTATTTGTTCCTTTTGTCTATCTTCACACTAACCAGAATATTGTGTCAATCTCAATCCAGTAGAAACTAAAATACGAGACAGCCGCTTCTATACGAAATAGCTTGTTCGTCAATAAAAATTTCACACTGCTGAATTCTGTTGTTATGAAGGGGGTCTTTGAGCGGAAATGGAGCAGATATTAACTGCGGCTGTATTAATTTCTGTCGAGTTATCTTGCTTTCAATTTTATCTAAAATATTTATATAATTTTACTTAAAAATAATGTACGTAGTTTCTATTTAAATTTGTTAATTAAAACAAGAAAGAACATTTTTGGTAATTATGCATTTTGAAATATCGGTATTAATATAAAAAAAATATAATACAGATATTTTCAAACCGTGTTTCGTGGCTTTGGAGAGAGCCACGGACTGCTTTCTCATGGCATATGTTCCGCAAGTCTATATTAGGTGTGTCCGTGATAAAAAAAAGCAATAGCAAGTTATGTCCTTTGCTTTTGACAACCTTATATTAAAGCAGAAACAGCACAAACGCTTGAACCCTGAGATTGGCGTCTTGAAATTTGTAAGGCTTATGTCTGGAATTTCTAGGACAACACAATTATTTACAGCATCGACCCTCTAATGAAATAGACGGAGTATGTGCATGCAACTTCATGTTACTTCTTCCGGTCGCTCGGTTTGTAGATCTGATACGTAGTTATGGGGAAAATAATAAATATTAATGTGAGACAAAATAATGACTGGTTGATTCTCCAGGGTGATTAAAAACACTAGTCTAAGCTCTTTTTGATAGCCAATCGGTCCAAGTCGATTTGTAAGTCCACGTGACTTACACTTCCGAGATCTTACGACAGCGACTCCCGACATGCAAACCCTTCTTTCATTAGAAGGATTTCCAATTTGTTATGAGTTGCCCCCTCAGAAAATATAGAACATGATTTAACAAGAAACCAATCACTACAGAGACCAATTACACAATCTGCCACGAACCGAACAATCGGAAGTGGAGAAAACGGGAACACCTGTAGCAGACAAAGTCTATTCGCCGACGCAAGGAAACTGCTGAGAAAAGAAATGTCTGAAGCAGCAAAAACTCTCCCGTGTAGTAAAGCTAGTATTTTACAAAAAATTGCACCTGGTTATGAAACTGGTATCATTAAATATGAGACTTATGTCGTACATTGATATCAGTGTCCGTAGAAACCGAAACAGATAATGGCTGAGGTGTCCACTTTAAAAATGAGAGAGTACTTGGAGCTAACAGTCGAATGAAACATTTCGATTCTTGTAAGGAAAGAGGTGTTATAAAATATAAGAATTATATACTATTCTAGGAGGAAAACATTTTCGTCTCTGATGTTTTTATATTTCTAAAGCATAAGACTAACCTAAAAACTGCTAAGTTTTATGTTCAAACGCTTCTGAGAGAAAATATATTGTGATTTACAATACCTTCATTGCTTCTCTATCTATTCACGAAATTTAGCTACTGTGTGTGCGTGCGTTCGTGTGTGTGCGTGTATGTGTGCGTGCTTGAGCGTGCTCGCGTGTGCGCGCGTTACATAATTTGCAAAAAATCTTGCATGTATAAGAGTTTATTAGCTTGATTTTTCTTAGAACTTTTCCAAAACCCACGATGGAATGGACTGCACTGCTAAATTTCTTTCAAGAGTTTCAGTTTTTGAGTACCAGTTAAAAATAACTTGCTAAGAATTGATTTTTCTCTGGTTATATGATTAAAAACAAAAATGAAGTGAATATTTTTAAATGGTTGAATAGTGCGAATCCATTTTAAATTATTTTAATTTGTATGATTCCACGTGTATCAATCCACACCTTCAATCTGTTCGTGTCCAACAGGGGTGACCTTTTTACAAGACGTGTGAAAGGCAGTGCACCACATTATCAAGTGGCAAACTCAACCAAAAAAGTATTTTATAGTGGATTTTGGTTACCTGCTACTTATACTACTAGGGGTGTTCAAATGAAAAGGTACGAAACGACACTGTGGGTATAATTGAAGTCTTTATTCAAAAGTAATCACCAGAGGACTGAGCACAACTATCCTACTGTTTCACGAGCCGAAGGATTCCCTGTTCCCAGTATTCCTGTGGCTGTGACAAGAGCCAGTCCTCCACTGTGTCCTTCAGTTCGTCGTCCGAGTTGAAGCGCTTCCCTTTGAGATGCTTTTTAGCGGACAAAACAGATGGAAGTTGTAGGGCGATATGTCCGGGCTGCAGGGCGGATGCTCAAGCTGCTCCCTCTTGAACTTGGCCAGCACACTTTGTGTGACCCTGGAGACGTGTGGACGCGCGTCACCGTGGAGCAGAATCACTCCCTACGTGAGCAGCCCAGGCCGTTTGCTCTTGATGGACTTGCGTAGGCTACGGAGTGTCTCACCTACCGGTTTAACACCTTCCGCAATCAGAAATCTGATAACCCCTCGCTGCTCCTCAATCGTCGAATTTTGCAATGTGAACGCCATGATGTCCTCACACGCACTGCCGCGTCAATTGGACGGAACACACAACTGCATGCTTCTCTTCTGCGTCATGTGCGGGCGCCCGCGCATGCGCACAACCACGCCGGTACTCGTGCATTCGCTTCCTTAGATGTCTCACTACGTTATCTCAAAGCGGCATATTCAAATTTCAACCGGTTTGGTTTTTACGACGTTTCGTACCTTTTCATTTGAACACTCCTCGTACTTTATTGTAAGTTAATTTTGTACTGGTGTCAACCACTATACTCCCCCTCCATAATTTTGTAGTGACTGAATTTTATAGATGCTACCACTAGTTGACTTATTGCCAGTGGTGTGAAATCGTGAGAGTTGTATTAAGATCAATGGCGTACTTCCTTATGCAAGGTCATATAGTAGATGAATGCGACCGTTGGACTGTGCTATGTTACCTTTAGCAGTCAAGTGTGAGTACAGCCGGCAATTTGTTGAAATGAGGATGAGCGGTAGCGAATAGTGAAGCTATGATAGAAGTGGAAGTAGCGTCTGTTAGAGGGCTTCAGACAGTTATTAGCAGTGATGGGCATTGCGTCGGCAATTCAACTGTTTACCGTGGATCATTCATAGAAGTGCCCTTGCCGATTTTGGTAAGTGCCATCTAGAACATGTCAGAAGCGCCATCTGGCTTGTTTTGAAAGTGCTGGGATCATGACCACATTCTCCAGTCAACAATTTAGCAATTTTAAGACAGTGTACCTTTGTCTTCCAAAAAGTACTTCATGGTGGGAATAGGTTATACTGCTATGTATACTATTGTATCGTTAGTTATTTTTGTCGTGGTGGTGAAGTTCACTACAACCTCTGTTCAAGTTTCACTTTGAATTCGAACTGTCACAACAGAAATTATTTATCTCAGAGCCCCTCGTTCTACAGTAATTTCAACTGCTATATTAATGGTCATTTAACATGAAGTGAGATAGCTTTCTTTTTAATTCCCACCCAAGAATGATTCATAGTCTTCGGAGAACCGTACAAAAAACTTCAACCGACCATCAATAAGAACCCTCAGGAAACTGGTTCCCCTAATGAATCTGACAAGAGGTATACGAAAAAGAACAATTCTTCATTAATCAGCCGCCTCATTTCGCGTGCCAGAAAGTTTTCTTTAAGTATTTTTGCATAGGAGGGAACTGTATAAACTTCTCTTCCCAGAGATTTATAACTCATCCCTGGCAGGCAGAAGATCTTCCCTCGAAATTTGCGAGCTATAAAATGAATGAGTTTCAACAGCGATTAAAGTCAATCGATAAAGAAAAGCTGATGATGAATTCAGGCCAGCTGCTTAATTAATTGTAAGCCACGTGTATGGGCAAGAGGGCGAGGTCTTCGACCTACTTGAGCGTTATGGAATACTCCCCTTTATGAAGTTACTCTCGGAAAAGTTTTCGAAACGCATTTTTGTTGGAAAAATGCATAAAACAGTTTAGCGAGGATGAAACGTGTTACTTGTGTTTAACTGGATTCTAAACAGTGGAAGAGCGTGAATAATTTTCTGTTTTGAACAGTGGTGGAATAATGGATTGTTAGAGATAAAAACAGTTCGTGTGTTCTTGTGAGTGACCCTTAATTCGCTCAGTGTATATTTTATTATTTAAATAATCTTGTGTCTATATGTATTAATTCATACAGAAAAAGTTCTTTTACGGCGTTTTTCAATCAATTAAAACAAGTTTATATTTTGCAATAGGGATAACCGAATTAACGTGAAATTAACATTGTTTATGTATATGGGTCTTGAAATAATAATACTTACATTTTATGTTTCAAGAAAATCTTGATCGTGTAACAGTCGAAATAATTTAAATGTTTTACAAAATAATAATTTATTACTACAAAACTGACAAAAATGAGTTTTATTTTAATGTTACTATCTTTTCTAAACATTACTAGCTAAAAAATGTAGTCAAAATACTTCAAAATGGTGACTTCCTGCCTTTATATCAGTCTATAAAAGAGCAAGGAATTTACAAACTATTTCCATCGTAATTCTTCAAGCCCTGCCAAAAAAGTGTGTTAAACTACATTGTAGATATCGTATTTTATTGCATGTTATCTTTATATCGTATTGTGTCCATGTATAGTGTGTATACCATGTCCCATAGTCGGTATTGTGGGGATCCTGACTGAGTTCAAAGTTTTTCTCTTCCTTTTATCTTTTTTCCTTTTTTTTCACTTTTCTCCTCTCTTTTAATCAGTTTTCTTTTCTATCTCTTTTCCATTCTTTTTTCTCTTTCATTTTTATTATTTTGTTTGCATTGTTTAAAATTCTATAAAGAGGAATGCTCTTCCTGTTGATAATTAAATTGAAAACATTTAACAGTTAAAAATCAATTCTTGTATTTTATACCTGTCAATGTTGTACATTTGTATCACAGTTCTCACCAAACCTTTTATTTGAATTTCGATAAATGCTACCTGGTGTAAGCGGGAGACCGATAGATCTCCGCTGGCTGAAGACCTCAGATTCCTCCAGACCAGCCCTAAACCCTCAGTCGTAGTCTGGTTGGTCTGGGTGATAATAGCTACCTCTGTATTTAGAAACCTTTACAGGAAACCTTTTTACAGAAAACCCCTTAACAGAAAAAACTCAACATTTATATTTACACATTTAAAATCTTAATATTTCCTTTAGAATTTATTCTTACGTCCTTTCCGTATTTCCTATGCTCAAATTGATTATTCATTAGGAGAAATAGATACACATTTTCATGAGAGTTTACAAAATTAAAATTTTTGCATAACATATTCGCATTTGCTGTCTTCTCTATGGTGGAGAAAGAAAAGAAATTTTAGAGACTTGTGTTCATTCAACACTTTAAGACACTGTATTTGAGCATCTTAGCAGGTTATGTCATACGTTACGAAAGAGGTCACCAAAACACTAGCGCTCTCAGTAGTTACCTTTATAGAAACTCACTAAGAACAAGTTTGTTATTTATTTACAAATATTAGATATTTTTAATACAAACAAACGAAGGTTTTACTCTCTGTCACTCAAATTATCTCGAATGATACATAATGGGGTTACCTTATGACCAATTTGGTGACGTTTGAGGTTTAATTTAACAGTCGTTGACCATTCAACTATCATGCATCAATTCGGAATTCATTCTTTATAATATTTTTTTATCGAATTGCTGAAATCGTATTCCAAAAACAGGCCAAGAGACATCACGTGCGGAATACGTATAGAAAGCACGTTCGGTCGCACAAACACTACCGACACCTATATGTAGCTTGACAGAGAATACCTCTTATACACAGCTAAAATCCATTTCCTGTCAAGTTCATATACACACGTGTGCTATTTATTCTACCTAACTTTGCAAACCTATTGTACCGACAGATGAAATGCATTCCAATTGAGTGACGTCTCGCCAATGGCATTCCAGACATCTCTGGACCTCCAATCACACTCCATAGACAATTCCTGTCTCTAACAAATTGGTAACAGCAGTTCCACTCTTAAGTACATTCCGACGCATTCTCATTAAATATCCCGACGCATTGGTTTCAACTTCCCTTGAGGCTGAGTGAAACAAATAAGTTGATTACTTGATAATTTGTATGGATATTCTCCCCTGATTCAATAACTGCGTTTATTAGGTAAGATAGTAAAGTTGTTCAATTTTCATTTCCTGGAGTTTTAAGGCGTAAGGTACTTAAATTAACAGTAATTAGCATTCGGTTAATAGTTCCGATAGGTTATAACCTATAGGAAACTTCATAGGTAACTAAAGTTTATAATACAGGGAAATGGTCGGAAATCAGGATCACTGCAAAATTAGAAGTGTTACCTAATTACTGAAATAGCGATAATTTTCAGGTTTGTTGGTATACAACTTGAAAATGGCTAGAGAAATGATAAGATATAATGCTTCTCTTTAGGATATTAATAATCATCGCGTATATTTTCTTAAACACAATGAATCAGAAGGGAAGCTGTTTTAATGTTTTAATTTGCCCATATACAAGGAATTCGTAGAAATTAATATGAACCCCATTGTTTTCTATTCTTTAAGAAAGCAACGTATTGCTATGAAAATAGCTAAAATTTCAAAAGCAATAAAAAAATCTATATTATTACCATTCAATATTTTTTTAACTTTGAAATATAGTTGTCGTCTCTCTTATTGTTGCAAAATTATGATGATTGAAAAGACATTGTTTTTAAGTATATGAAAGTTTTAAAACTTGTTCAGATGGTTGGCACCTTCATTCCTCATAGAACTTGAAAAATAGTTAACTCACCATCCTTACTGAGATAAAAAATAGATATTAGTGATCTGTACTAGCTGTTTCGGTTTCTAATATTTCAGAGAAAATAAAACTCTTACAAAGAGACGAGGCATTAAAATATCTTTATTCTAAAAGTGTTAATTGGGTACTTCAATTTACAAATATATGGTGCCTACAAAAATATTTTACATTCAAATATACATCACATTTGTTAACTATTTGCCTCTTAGGCACTAAAAATTCAAATGCTTATTTCAAACTGAAGACCAAATGTGTTTGACATCTGAAAAGACGAGAAGTCACCTGAAAAATATTCAAAAACACAAATACAATATTATAATAAAATACAAAGTAGTCGCACTTAAAATTTATTTTATATTTATTATCTTTTAGAGTTTTTAAAACCCCTCATGCTTGTCTTAAACCACTGTAATTTAAATATACGCCTAATGAATTGAAAATGCTTTTACATAATAGGATTAGACTCACTTCTATGCATTGCCAAAGATTTAGACCAATCTCCGACTATTTAACTGAGCATGCTGTTTTTCAGGTTTAAGAATCATTTAATTCGATGGGGAAAATTATAAAGTAGCAGATAATCTTTTGGCATTTTATATGTTTTATAATCAGACTATCGCAAGAAAAGACATCGGCAAGCCCCTTAGAAAGAGTCCATTTCATTTCGGGTAAATGTCATTCTAGAGTTGCAAATGCGAGCAACGCCAAAATTTTATCCTCTGCTTTTGTACTAGACCCGTTTACGTCAAATGTCATTTTTAATCAAAATTTTTAATCCAGCCTAATATAACATTAAGAGGTCACAAATGATTCAATAGAGCAGCATATGCCTCTAAACTTCCCGTGCGTCATAAAACTCAACAATCAATCAGCCCTAAAGTCCAGTTGACACTTGCCTTAAATCAGGTAATCAAATCGTCAGGTGCCCGTTATGTAGGAGTCCAAGTCTCTTCTCGTAGTGGAAGTATATCACTTAAGCAATAGCTCGAAACTATTGCACTAATGACAAGTTCATTATCTCCCATTGATTTGATGGGTATTTAAGATCATCAGCGTTATGAGAGAGATTTTCAGTTAACATACCAGATGAAAAATTAATATTTTACTTCCGTAACCTGAACCGTATTCTCATATAATACACATCGGAATTGGCTAAAAATGTTGTTTATCACCATTTTGACAACGTTTAATCTAATTGGCCGAACAACTATCATATATCAATTCGCAATTCATTCTCTGGCATTTTTATTAGCGAAGTGCTAAAATTGTGTTAAAAAAACAAGCCAAGTGACGTCACATTCGGAATACGTACAGGATTGGCGTTCCAACTCAGAAACACTTCCGCTATCTACATTTAATTGACATGAAAGTGATGTCAATTAAACTCATGTAATGTTTTAATAGTTATGAGCCTTTATTTAAAACCCCATTTTGAAACACAGATATGCATATTTGCTTTCGAAAAACTCAACACACTAACTTTCTTGGAGACATTCTATACCACACACATACTTTTTTAAAACATTTATACAGAGCAATTGCAAATGCACATTGTTCTTAAAAATCCATTCCGTATATCAGATATAAGTGCATACATCTGAAAAAAATCACTGAACATCGCAGTAAGGATTGCATCAAAACAAAAAAAAAACTCGACAACATACACGTTTTCCTCGAGAACCAATCGCCATTATGGCATATATCATCTTACGCCTCCATTCTCAGCCATTCCCCAGTCTCAAATCTCTCCCCTTTTTCTACTCTCCCAAACAGCTATTTTAAGGCACATAATCTCTTGTTCCATGACCGAAACAATCTCTCTGATGGATCAATGCTCGTTTTACCTTGAAATTGCACGTGACGCGCACCAAATCACGTGCGTGGACCACGCGAGGCCGTACTGCGTACGTCAGTATGGGAAAAGATTACTTGCCACTCGTTGCAGGGGCACCGAATTTTCGGGAAGAAATATTTTATGTCGCCTTTATTCAGTGGGGCGCGTGGAGGAAATGACATCGGTTGTGCCTTGCCTTCCCTCCCCTCGGGCATATTTCGATGCCCATAACTCTGCCTTACATCGAAATATGACCTGGTATGGCGTTTTTCGGAACTTTGGGGGATCGGTAGCGCGTTTCTTTTATTTTTTTTATCGTACTTATCGAATAAGGGCGGGTACGTGAAACAAAGCCAGCAGGTGAAAAGAAACGTTTAGGCTTTGCGCGCAGCTTTCCGCTTTCGCTAGAGGAATAATCTTGATGACTTCCTTTACGGTTGTTGAGGAAGAATAGATGTTCAGTCCTTTCGGGTTAAAATTTCTTTTCTGGGGCCCTATAAAAAAGATATCACATAAACAAAATAAAACTGATCATGGGAATACACTTCATGAAGACGGAGAATAGACAGACGAATTTCTAAATATAGGCTAAGACTAAATTTTTTGCAGCGAGAAAAGGGGCTCATTTGTATTTGTTGTACGGAAACAGATCAAGCATCACGCAATTCCGCTAGCATTTCAAATCCGCTAATGGGAAAATATACAAATCTTTACGCTAGATAGATTTAAAACAAAACAAATGCAATGAGTTATTTCAAATTCTATTTTAAAAATAATTTTAAATTGTGCTGTAAAGTAATATATTCCTGACAAACTAAGACATAATCAACCAGCAAATGAGTCCCTAGAGGAAAGATGTGAAAGGCTAAAAGAGAAACAAACGATGTTAATTTAGTAAATATTTCGGTAATAATTGGATTTCCCTTATGTTATGAAAAAATTTGATTCTCTGATTGGAAATATTTTCATAATCATCATTTCAAAATGCCTTCAGAACACTTTATGAAGTTATGAGGAATTTAAATATTACTCTGAAGCTGAAACTACAAATTTTTAATGCAACTGTAAGTTTTCTACAGTTGTATGGACTTCGAAGCTAACTAAAATTCAGGAAAATTTGTTGGATGTTTCCCAAATTAAATGTTCGAAAAATCCTAAAATTATTTTGGTCACAAGTTATCTATAACCAACGTATGAGAAGACAGACTCAAGACCCATTGTTTTTTTCGAAATTAAATTCAGAAGATGGACATGGAAAGGACATGTACTAAAAATTCCCACTGCGGAACGTCCAAGAATAGCATATATTTGTGCCCCAGATGGAATGAAATCGAGAGGCAGACCAAAGCTATAATGGAGGAGTTTAGTCGAGAAAGAGAGGAATAAAAGGCTGTATGGCTGAACTGGGCAAAAGACAGATGCAGCTCTAGACAGGAAAAAATGGAGAACAAGACTGGAGGCCTTATGCGCCTACTTGCTGTGCAGCTAATCGATAATTTTGAAAAATTATTGAAAAATCATCTGCGACAGCTCATCAAGAATATAATGTCGCATTGACTTTTACCTTCATAGGTTTCTCATGGAATAGAGTCGACTGTGTTCTGGATATATGGTTATAGTATCATGAAATGCTATAAATCTGTAATTGATACGTTTCTTTAAATACTTGTTACTAATTTCTTAAATTGATACTTTTTATTTATAGCAAAACGTGTTTTGATTCTAGGGGGCATCGCGAGCCACCGAAGCGAATGGGATTCGAACGAAGCAAAACAATCAAGACTGTTTAGCGATTTTGGGGAGTTGTTGAGCGCAAGAGAACAGGTGTGTAGCCCTTAGGTATTTAAAAAAGTGCTAACATTCAAATTATTGAATTCCGATTATGTCTAATAAAAGCTAGGCACAACACTGTAAGTTTAGTTGGTGTAAATAAAAATTTGCCACAAAGTAGTATGTCTCAGGTTGTTGTAATCGTATCGGGAATAGGAGACAGGTTTTAAGTTAGACTGTAGGTTGATTAATTTATTGGTTTTTATGGCGTAAAGACCCGATCTGTCTAATCTAGCCTGTCAGAGGCAAAATAAGGTCCTGCCTATGAGATGCTTTTCCCGTCAATTTAAGTGTAGGTGGCGGAATTTGCTTCCTGTACGAATTCTGGGTATGACGTCACATATCCAGAATACATCACTTTACTTGTTTTCAAATACGATTTCAGCACGTCTCCGATAAAATTCCGAATTAATATATATATGATAGTTAATTGGGTCAATTCCAATTAAATTGAACGCCAAAAAAATGATAAACAACATTTTAAGGCAACCCCGATTTGTATCATGCGAGAGAATTTGAGAAAAAGGAAGTAAAACATCCGTTCTACGTCTGGTTTCTTCATTTACAGTGAAAAGCTTACCATGAAAAATATTCAACATTAAATTTTTCATTGTATAACTTTAATAAGCAATTTAAATGCCGTGCAGAATATATCACGATCGATAAGTTCCTTTCGGCAAGTTTAATTTATTGAATTTTGGTATCATGGACGTGTTTTATCTTCTACCAGTCAGACAATACTTGGAAATGTATGAGTCGTATGGAAGTTTTGAATTTTTTAGAGATTGATAGAATTTCGCATTTGTCTTCCCTCTTCTACCTAAAACAAAGAAGTATGAAAGACGGTGCGTGGTGTTTAGATATCTTTTTTTATTAGTTGGTGATTAAACCTCTTCGAAAACACAGAAAATATTTAAATGTACTATCTTTCCTGAAACTTAAACTTGCAAATTTCTCTCTCACCCTCAGCTTGAATACTTCAACACTAAAATTAATTTTGAAGCTGACTAGCACATTGATTAGAAAAAGGCATCGAATAGAATCAAAATAAAGTGAGGCTGTGAGTCGATACTACAATCAAATATACGTATGATGATACGTCTTGACTTTGAAGTACATGAATTCGTTAACTAGCTTGGCAGTAGGATGTGCTTTCCACGGTCATGTTCTCAAATTGTGACAGTATCAGAGGCTTAACCAGTTGAGCTAAGTGTAGGTGTAGGACAAACCTAACTGCAGGTTAAAGGTTTTGCGGGGGATGTGATGTCCTTTTCGTTTTCCGGATAAGATTTCAGCATGTCGCCAATAAAAATTCCGAAGAATGAATTCCGAATTGATATGATAGTTGATTGGTGAATGCCAATGAGATTAAACACTATAACGGTGATAAACTACACTTTAGGGTAAACCCGATATGTTATCGTGCGAGAGCATTTTGGTAAAGGCAGTAAAATCGCGTTCCGTCTGGTTTTTTTAAACTGAAATTCCCTCTCATAAAGGGTTTTAAGTTGCCGATGAGAAATCGTGCAGAAAACTTAAATTGAGACTTATATTGCTCAGATTAAATAACAAAAATGAACTGAGGGAAAGACAAAAAAGGTGAAATTAAAATTAATGCATGTGTATTTCTTTCCATTTAAATTTTTAACTTACATTTCTGTACTTTAATAAGTGTCTCATTCATTATAATCTTCATAATATCGTTCATATATCTGCCTATATACCACGTTTATCTTCCAATTTATATCGTATCGACCTGTCTAACGTTTCTATCGATAATATATCAGTCTCAGTTTGGAAAAATCCTCTTGATAGAGTACCTCTTTTTCTCCCTTATCTACATATCTGTAAAACAACTATCTATTTATCGATATATAGATTTCGATGCATTAACAATCTCTTTCTCGATAGTTGAGATGTAGTTTTAAATATATTCTTAGATCGATCAATCAATGGGTATCGATTTTTTCAAAATAAATAGATAATAAACTGAAAAATTGTAGACTAAATTTTGAATACTAAAAAATATATTCTGAGCTTCAACTAAAAGTAGTACTGTGAATAAAACGACACATCTATTTCAAATCTATATATAAAAATAGGATGTGTGTGTATGTATATATGTATATTTTCTATACAAATCCACACCGTTTGACCAATCCACACCAAATTTGGTACACTTATACTTTAGAACACTGTGGTCAGCATAGGCTAACTCTTAACCCACGTTATATTGGCCCTAGGGGGCTAAAAACTATTCGAAATCGCCATAGAAATAACATTGAGCATAGATTGATTGCTTTAGGCAGCTATGGTTGCTTTACCAGCATTGATCAAAAAATAATTTTTTCCGAAACAAATTAAATTACAATATTTATGTTTGAACTGACTTTTTAGTTCTTCCCATGATGTAAATAAATTATAGATATTTTATTGATGAAGGGGGAAAGAATATTTTAAAATATTTATTTTTGCAAGGAAATTCAAGGAAAGGTTTTCAGGAGTTCAAGGATTATTTTAAGGAAAGTTGGTGTATATTTCGACCAACTTTCCTTAAATAATTTATTGAATACGTAATGATTTGTAGAATTCGGTTTCGTAAACTTTTTAGGTAAGGCGTGTATCTTATTTTCAAATTTCCGGAATAGATACATGTGAATGTTCCGTTTGAAAGCATTGATTTTCTTTCTTAAAAGTTCTGTAAAATCGACCTTCTGCTTTTCGAAAAACTTTTATCTATTCAGTTTAATTTGTCTACATCGATTACATTTATTTCTAACCCAAGCACCGTTATTCCGAAAAGCACAAACGAAAAACTCATTGATCATAAAAGCGTCATTTTGAAACTCGGTATCTGGCAGCACCAGAATTAATGCTTACTTTTTTTTATAAAACTTTGTAGAACTTTCTAGAAAGTTGGGGAAACGGAAACTTCCTTGGACTTATGGTATGGGGGGGTATTTCAATTAACGTCACACTGGAGCAACACAACTTGGACTTATGATGGAGAACATTCCGGCACCCACTCGATTCTTAACTGATCGTATTTAAAGGAAGCTAACTCGGTAAGTCTTCCAGTTTATCATCTTTCAGTGAATCTGACAGTTTTATTTCGCTCTTTTAGTTGATTGTATAAGTGTTTCCTACTTTATTTGACAGTGATAGTGTGCATTTTGGATTTATATTTCTAAACGGATGTAAGTACTTCATAATTTTAAATTTGTTTTTTCGTTAATTTTAGCTTTTTGTTGTATTCTATAATAGATTTCATGGTAAAGATGTAGAATCCGGGGCATGTTTGTCGCCAAGCAATTTTTGTCGCCAAATCAAGATGGCGTCCAAAGCCAGTATTATCATTAAAAAAAACCGTGGACTTTCCTACGTGAAAAACCTTTTGCATAGGGTTGCCATAAAGCTGAATCAAAACACCAAGGTTACCATGTTTGGCGATAAATCGCTAGTGCCCCGGATTCGACATCTCCACCGATTTCATTGTCAGTGAGAGTGCTTAATTTATGAAATAGCTTTTTTTTCTATTCTTTTACAGATTTCTTTGCTGTAGCAATGCCTCCAAGGAAGCGGAAAGCGATCGGCCAAGGGCAGTCAACGGCTATGATGAAAGATAAGCATAGTCAAGAAACTTCCGAGGAGAGGAATAGAAGAATTGCGATTGCGAGAGAGAGCTACTACATTTAGAGCAACAGAGATGGCACAGCAGCGTGAGGCCCGACTTCAGGATAAGAGGGATAGAGCTACTACATTTAGAGCAACAGAGACGGCACAGCAGCGTGAGGCCCGACTTCAGGATAAGAGAGATAGAGCTACTACATCTAGAGCAACAGAGACGGCACAGCAGCGTCAGGCCCGACTACAGGATAAAAGAGATAGATCCAAACGATCACGGACTGCGCACCATTTTAACATAGCATTGGAAGGATTCCACTATGATTCGCATAAAGACTACTCGCTGCATGCAAGTGTTACCATCGGGAAAATGGAAATGGTTTGTAGTTACTGTCAAGCCAAAAAGTTTAAATCAGAGTCTACTGGTATTTGCTGCAAAAATGGAAAAGTTAAACTCTGCCAACTGGAACCACCACCACAAGAACTTTTGACTTACACATCAGGAGATACGTCAGAGTCGAAGCATTTTCTTAGTAACATCAGAATATACAACTCATGTTTCCAAATGACATCATTCGGCGCCACATCAGTTGTTGACAGCCCGGATTTCCGTCGACATTCAAGGTGCAAGGGCAGATTTACCATAGACGTCAGATTGTGTTAAAATTACAGAGGATGTTTCATGAGCACAATAATCTTATTAAAATGTTTGAAACAGCATAGGAACATATGCCAACAGATGAATATAAAGTAGTCATAAGAGCAGACCGAAGACCAGCAGGCGAACACGAGCGGCGCTTTAACTCTCCTCAAGCAGATGAAGTCGCGGTGGTTATATCAGGAGATGAGTTTCATCAACGGGATATCGTTATTCAACGACGAGGTGAATCATTGCAGCAGCGCATTTCGGAAACACATCGATCTTATGATGCTCTGCAATACCCAATGATATTCCCCAAGGTGAAGATGGATATCATTTTAATCTGAGGCAGATCAACCCAAGAACAGGTGAAACAACCAGCAAGAAAGTTTCAGCGATGGATTTCTATGCGTACAGATTAATGGTTCGAGATACTGAGCAGAACCACGTATTGAACTGCAGGCAATTGTTTCATCAGTTCATCGTCGATATGTACGCTAAAGTCGAGAGTGAGCGTCTCCTTTACATTCGTCTAAATCAACGTAAACTGAGAGTTGACGAATATATTCACCTGAGAGATTCTGTGGCAAATGACGGGAACGTTGAAAACCTCGGTGCCTTAGTCATACTACCAGCTAAATTTACAGGCAGTCCCAGACACATGCACGAATACACACAATATGCTATGACGTACATGAGGACGTACGGGAGACCAGACTTATTTATCACCTTCACCTGCAATCCCACTTGGACGGAGATCTAGGAGGTTCTTACCAATGGTCAATTACCCAGTGAGCGCCACGACTTGATTGCGAGAGTATTTAAACAGAAGCAGTGTCAACTGCACTTTGCGCATCTTTCGTTTTTAGAACTCCGCATTTTTTCGTCGGAATTTGGTTTCTGTTTGTCTTTATGTCTTAATCTTTTACATATTGCAATATATTCAGGAATTAAATGTATATATTTTCGTCCGAAGTATATTGTAGAAGCTATGAAAAAGTTAAAAAGTATTTTCTGTACAACTTAAATTATTGTATTTTTCTGTGAAAGAAAAGTGATTATTCTAATTTCACATATTCACATAGGTGTGTTCCATACCTCAAAATGAAATAAAATTATCCACATATATATTACAGCATTTCGTTTACTTTTACTGATTATTTCAAACCAGCAGAGTTACCCGATTTTACTCGGGTTGAATTGGTAAACTGTAGATTGAAAAAGTGAACATAGTTATCTCTTTTCTCTTTCGTAGAAAAATGCCAACATCCTTTAATTGTCAGGAAAATAATTTTTTAACTTTTCGACATTTTATAATTTCTATAATTTACTTTGGACACAAATCATACACATATGTGCATATCCATCCATTTCACATAAAACGCATTCCTGTGTATGACAAGGCAACAAAGCTACGAAAGGTGACAGTAAGGTGATTACTAAAAAACTCTATATTTTTTATGGGAGTGAAAAGGAATGCTTCTTCTCAAGTTCGTTTCCTGTAAAATTGTCGCAACTCAATTCGTAAATTACAAATCTGCTGTGAATATTTTTAGCACTTATAGTTTTTACAAATATGTTTTGACTTGTGGCACCCTTGCACCAGGCATACATTTCCGAATTTCACCATTTTTAAAATTATCAAATTAATTTGATAAGATACTCATGACTAATTTTTTAAAGCGAATACTTTTTTTTAATTTTGTTTCCATTTAGCACGTGCAATAACAAAAAAAAACAGTATAAAGCAAAGGTAACCTACTACCATTTTTCAAAAAGTACTAAATGGATTTGGCAGCGCTGTTTTCAAAGGAAAACAGCTTTCAACAAATTTTTAACAAATATAATAAATTGCTTATATATAGCTTCTACTCATAAAATAGGCAACATTGACCTTCTGTCTAAATGTGACATTGAATATTTAAATTTTAAAATGTCTTAGTTCGGATTTTTTTAACATAAATATTTTTTTAAATAACGGCAAAGTTCCATTTAAAATTTGCTTTAGTCTAACTTGCAAGCAGCTTTAAATCGAATCCTCTGTGGGTTTCTTGTTGTATATGATGAATAGGAATTGCAATTTATTGAAAAGATAGATATTTATTAAATTTAAGTTGTTCTAAGATATTAATTTATGATCATTTTCTATCTCGCGATCTCACCTAGTTGCTGCAACATACGAGTTTCCAATTCGTTGAACAAGCGCCACACTTTCAAGCACTTTTTTGAATTCAGAGGTTTAGTTTCTAATGGAAACACCAAGTGCCTATTAGAGAATAATGATGTTACTTGCCCATTGAGTGCAGCTTTCAACAAAACCAAATAGCTTTATTTGAAACATGGGAAAAGAAATGCAAGTTTTAATGAGTGTGATCGTCTAACGGAAACCCATATTAAAATTTTAAAATGCAAAATATAAAATTTGATTAGCTCCATTCTTGGTTCAAAGGGCTTTGTGCTGTATGTTTTAATTCTTTTCATAAAACACAATTCTACTTTTACGTGTGTTAAACCAAAGACTTTTGAGGAAAATTGGTCGAAATGTATCTACACATGCCGTCTAGAAAATGACCACATGTCTTTAGCAATAATGGACATAAAATAACTCATTTCTATCTTCCTGTACTGCAAATTTTAATGCTTTATTCTCTTTCTATCGTCTATCCCAAAATTATTCGGAAATTGTTTATATAATATGCAAAGGGATAAAAATCTCAAAATAAAGTATTGGAATTTAAATTCAATAAAAATAGTCTTTGGAAAAATTATTGCCTTTTCAGATGTACTGGAATAACAATCCGAGTAATCGCATTGCTCAATTTAAATCTCATCCATAAAATTCCCAAATTAAGGTTGATTTTAATATGGTTATTCAGCTGCTTTAGCGTGGAACTTGTCTAAAAATGTAAGAAAATGAAAATTTTAAATAATGTATTCTCTAAACTGATATATGTTTCATAAAATATTTAACATTTTTTTGTATCTTTTTAAATGAATTTTATGTGATGTTTCTACAAATACAAAAACAAACATAAAAGGGAAGGTATACTAATGCAATGAACTTCAGTCACTAAGTGAGTGTGAGTACTCACACAGTATTCAAAGTTTCATAAAAATATACCCACTTGTTTGGACGTAGGGCGGGTACACACATACAGATAAACAGTCAGACACACACAGACAAACATAGACACCAAACAAGGAAACTGCATGATTTTGCACTAGAATGGCCCCAAACGGATAAATAACTTGAAGTGGGAGGAAAATATTCTATGTACAAAGACTCCATATTTATTTATATAGATGAAATGCATGGCAAAAGGTACACCTCAATCATGCTATCACAAATAGATTCTTAAGGTCCACTTCAATTTCATCTCATTTTCTTGTTCAAAGGCTTATTTTGCATTTTTTATGCTAAACATATTTTCGTTCATATTTTCTTTCCTGCGTTGATTTCTATCTTTCCGATTTCTTACTGCTTTCTGTCATCAGAATGTCGAAGAATTACATTAAAGTGGTGAGCTCTTCTGCGTAGTTTTAGCTATATTATGAAGCTCCATAACTTTATTTGGGCATATTTAAACTAAGCGGCAAAATTGTCGAATGAATCCAGTAATAGTCTATTTTATATTGTTTATGTCCGCTATTGCCATTCGACAAAAAATAAATAATGTCGATTTCTGTGCCACATAGGTTAGTGAAATATATAGATTGTGTGTGCAAATTGTAATCCCTATAGACATTTCCTAAGTTAAGTTAAGCTAAGTTAATTGCAGTTTGGGGCTTAGAATATATTGTTAATAAACTTGTTAAAGACGATTTGGTATTGTTAGGCGTTTAAACCTATTTTCGCTTTCGCTCATATTATCTTTTCTGGTTTCTATCTTCTGAATTTCGTATTGCCTTGAGTCATCAGACTGCTGAAGAATTTTATCAGATTGGCAAGATAGTTTTATCAAAAAAATGCCGCTCCGCGGCTCAAACCAAGTGGTAAAATTGGCAAATAAATCCCGAAGCGGTTGATTTTATATTTCGAAATCATCAAAGTATTTTGACATCGTCATCACAAAATATGTATAACATAGTGAAATGGATTTGAAAGAATCTGGAATTCCAATATTTATGAAAATTGATTCAGGTAGTTTACGGTTTTGAAAGACAATCTAGGGAATGGAAATTCTAAAGAATAGAATCGAAAATGTTCCCAATGATGCATGAGAGAGATTTTCAGTGCAAGAACAAACAAACCAGACTGCAGACGGAGATTTTACTTCATCCTTACTCAAATGCTTTCGCATGATACTTATCGGGGTACCTTAAAATGTAGTTTATCAACGTTTTGTGTCGTTTGGCATTTAATCTTATTAGTGTTGACCAATGAACTATCATGGAAATTCGAAGTTCATTCTTTAGAATTTCTATTGGCGACGTGCTGAAAACGTATTTGAAAAACAAGCCGAGTGACGTCACGTTCAGAATATGTACAGAAAACACGTTCCGCCTGCGAAACACTACCGCCACCTATATTAAGCTTGACAAGAAAGCTTGACAGGTCTCTCATAGGGAATGAAACTAAGTTTTACTGTTTAATTTCTTCTGCAGCTAGTGACTTTTACTGCTAAGTTAAAAGATTAATCGCAATCAAATTAATTCCAGTCTTTAATAGCAAAACTTTGTAATATAAAGATCTCTGAAATATGCATGTTCCTATATTGAATCCAGTCCCTAGAAGTTAGATACGGTTATTTTTAGACACATATTTACTCTCATGATTATTATTAAACCATCTAATATGTAAGGTTACTGATTATCTAATGTTACACGATCAATCCATTCAATCAAACTTTCTACTTTTTGTATAAATTAATCCAAATATAATTAGTTTGTAAGGCTCATTTGTTATCCCGGACACATTAAACTAACTGCTCTGTCAGAGGAAATCTTAGATTAAAAATCTGAAATCAATTTCCTTGAGGAACTAATCGTCCATCCTTTTTCCGATAACATGAGCGAGGACAAAAGTTACCTGAACATAACAATAGCTTACTTCTTGTAAGTTTTATACGGAGATATCGAACCTTTATCCATTTAAGCTAGTCTTCGTAGTCGTCTTTTATAATTTATTTGGCGCACATGATGGATGAGTCAGAAATTTGAATTAATCTTGGATAGAAAGACAGCATCTGAAGTGCTTAAGTGGAGCAGAATGTGACCACAGAGTAATGAATATTCAAGACGTTCTATAGAAACATACTCAAACTTTATTGAAGACATAATGCAGTTCTGGTGCCGCCATGAGACATTTATTATATATTCAAAAGTTTCTGTGCTGTCTTTAATTACGAATACCAATGTGACAACTTCAATTTGACTTAATACGGATAGAGACTATTATTTCGTGTAACTTGTTTCGTTGCTTCTATACGTGAGTTATAATTTCAATAGTAGAAATACATCTGTCGAGAATCACAGCAAAATACATAAAAGATCCCCATTTTTTTTTACATAAGAAGATAAAATTCTCTTCAACATGTTAAGAATAATTTTAATGACTATTTTTGGACTAAAGAGCATTTCGTCGGCTTGCAAGTGAAACACGATAAATCAAAATTTTCAAGATGAGTTTTTTAGCTTTTCTAAACAAGAATACGGTGATGTTTAGACTGGTGACACCCACTAAGTTATTTTTTTCTTTGCATGAAGATTATATTTCTTCCTGAGAAACACTTAGTAAAGCTCCGGGAATACTCCTTTGTGTTTCCTCATGTACTATATATTTTGACTTGTGTTTCATTTGAAAGCAGATAATTTATTTTCAAGGGGTAAATAACATTTAAATGTAAAAAACTAGAAATTTTAAATTGCATGCAAAAATATTTTTTAATAAATACTTCAACTTCTAAAGGAAAAGTGGTAAAAAATATGTTTTTAAGTCTCATTACGTCACAAAAGGTAACATGCCAACACTGATTAGTCACCCAAGTTATTACATTGAAAATCAGTGTAGGTATGTATTTGTTCTGTAGTAAATATACATTGCAACACTATTAAAATCCAACTACCGTATTTCCTTAAAGTCGATACTCTATTATCTTTATTTTTCGTTAATAATTCCCAATACAAAGGAATCTACGCGATGATTTCTTGAAAATAATATAGGGTCATAGTAACCATTTCAAGTTGTTCAATCCATGATTCAGTAAATATTCGAGAAATTTGAAAACAGTTCATCTCCAGAGTTCGTAGTATTATATTGTTGAAACATGAAAGTTCCATGTTCTACGTGAAATTACAAATTGCCTAAATACGTTAGTTATTTGCAGTTACTTTATTCTTTTGTACATTCTTTTATCTGAAAGAGATTAAAGACACAAAATTGAAAACTTCTCTTGATTGTACAAACAAAAACGTTGAGATCTATAAATTTATTTATTAAGCTGTACGAAAATTCTGTTGATATAGTTATGTTGGATTTTGCCGAAAAATTGTCCGAACTTTTTTAATTGCAATTAATACAACTCTTTACATCAGTATTCTAAAATTATCGACAGATTATAATAGACGTACGTTTGAACTACTTTATTAAATACCTTAAATACGGATCCTGATTTCTCTATTATCTGCTCAGATCATGTTTTAACCTCATAATGTAACTGTGGTTCAAAATTATGTGGTGTTGTCCTCGGATCTTTCCTTTTGGGATTGATCCCAGATCGTCACCAATAGCCCGTTATGTTGCTCCAGTGCGACGTAAATTCAAGTAATGCCAATCTATTATCTTAATGAATTCTGTAAAGTATTTAAAGTTTCAAACTCCTGTGACCATTGCGTATGAATTATTGATAAAAATATAAAGTTAATAAAGCAACCGAAGAAACTTTTGATATATACACTGACGAGCCAAAACATTATGACCATCCCCACATTTTTCAATGAACTCGTCTGGATGACGTGGAGGGCACGTGATTAAGTGAGAATGGTATTTAACTGCTGCTGGAGAAGGTAAGTAATCATTCTTGCACTTACTTTTGCGAGTGATGGGAAAGGCTGCTGATCTAAGCGAATTTGATAGAGGGCAGATCGTAATGGCCCGAAGACTCGGAACGAGTATCACCGAAACTGCACGACTGGTAGGGTGTTCACGATCTGCCGTTGTTAGTATTCATGCAAAGTGGATAAATGACGGTGACACCAGCAGTAGACGCCAAGGTGTTGGTCGTCCACACGTCATCAAAGAAAAAGGACCTCGGAGACTGTCCCGCTTGGTAAAGCAAAATCGGCGCGAGACAGTGGCTCAGCTGACAGCCCAATACAATGCAGGTCCAAGCGCAAGTGTTTTGGAACACACAGTTCAGCGGACACTGTTGGATATGGGACTTATGCAACAGTGGAAGCAGCAGACGTCCCACTCGTGTGCCTCTGTTGACCAAGCGTCATCGTCAACTACGCCTACAGTGGGCCCGGGAACATCGAGAATGGACCATGGATGAGTGGAAGAGAGTTGCCTGGTCAGATGAATCCTGATTTCTCATTCATCACGTCGATGGTCGTGTCAGGGTACACCGTCTGCCAGGCGAACAGTTGCTCCCCTCTTGTACAGCACGTCATACACAGGCTGGTGGTGGCGGTATTATGCTTTGGGAGACGTTCTCATGGGCGACTCTGGGACCCGTAGTTGTGGTAGAGCAGACCATGAACGCTGCGAACTATCTGAACATCATTGCGGATCAGTTGCACCCTTACATGGCGTCTGTCTTCCCAACTGGAAATGGAATCTTCCAGCAGGACAACGCCCCATGTCACAATTGTGGAGTGGATTGTGTTGGAGTGGTTCGAGGAGCATACTGATGAATTCCACTTAATGTCCTGGCCACCTAATTCGCCGGATATTAATCCGATAGAGCACATTTGTGATGTCATGGAGCGGCAGCTCAGAGCTCAAACACCACCATGTCTGAATATCTCGACTTTGCGTGATCGCTGCTTAGACATTTGATACAACCTGTATCCAGTCATGTACCAAGAACTTGTGGCATCCATGCCCAGGCGAGTTGCAGCTGTTTTGCAGTCCAAAGGAGGCGCAACGCGTTATTGAGTAGGTGGTCATAATGTTTTGGCTCTTCAGTGTATATTCATCTTAAAATATTACGAAGCATCTAGGTTCACAGCTATTTTGTCGTTAAATATCCAAAATCGGTACGTACTGCATCCAGTACGATCTAACCTGATATTTTAGATGTCTCATGGCTTTTGCATTTTTATGATTTGTTTGTTTTTATTTCAGTTTTCTGACACAGATTTGATTTGAGACAACTGGTAAATTTAGCGATACATACTTGGAAATAAAATTATTCTAAATAAATACTCCACTTACCACGATCAACAAAAACTAACGTAAATTAAGCAAGATACGTACTTCGAAAGAAAAACATAAATAAGTATCCCACCAATTCCTCGTCTAAATATCCCTCGTGCAGCAAAAGATAGCGTAAAACGACAATCGAAACAAACCACCATATTCCAATAACCGCTGATCAGCAAAAACTAAGGAAAGAGAAAATCGCCATCAACATCGATTAATGCACTTTATTTACCATTGGACATTAATCAAAATGGCAGAGCATTCTTCAAATAAATGTCAATAGCAACTTCAAGCCACGAAGGCTCTTATCTGCACACACATTGCATTACTTGACATCTAACAGCACAGCACCTGGGAAAAGTAGCGACTTTGACAGCGAGGGAGATGAAAACAAAACACACAAAAATCTCCAGTCACAAACCATTCCCCTTAAAGTGCTATTTGTTATTATCCAAGAGAGTTTAAAAACATTCCCTCCCACATAAATCAAATCGCTTCACATTTTGATGACGCCGGTTTTTGACATTAATCAAATAGAACGTTTTCGATCTACGCAAACAATAGAACGGCTTGAATGGATGTTCCAAACATCAATTCATTTATTTTCTTACTTTCAAAATCGAACTTTTCTCGGGAAGCCAAAGCACTCGTTACCTTCGCTTGTTGGGGGTAAAAAGTAGGTAACCTGGTTTGAGATTTTTTGGACATAAGCCAAAATCGCTCTTTGTGGAAGAAATTCAAAATAAAAAGTTTTATCAACAGAAATTCGTAGGCCTATACCTGTCATTACTTTCAGTTTGAGTGTTGGGATAGCTTTTTTTCCTTTCTCTTCGATGATCGCTACGGTGGAAAGTTTTTATAGCGCTTTTAAGTTTTTCAGTCCCCTCTTTCTGCAGTGACGAAAAGCCAGAATAGTTTTTTTACCTCCTTTGCTTGCGGTCGTTTCTATCCGTTTACGATCGGTTCTTATCGAATGCTTCGATTTTCCTTCGAATGAAAGAACTCGAAAGTTTTAACAATAGTTTCATTAAACAAATAACTAGTCCGCATTCCGTTTTTAAAACTTGAATGTCCCTTCCAAACTTTCATTTAAAATGCGGTTTTGTTTTATTCGCCTCATGGGAAACTAATATCTACTAACGGAAAACCGGAATGTAAAACGATTTTTTCCATTCCAGATAATTGTATTTTATTTGCGAACAAAAGCTATAAAACATGACCAACCAAACCGATTAAATATCAGAGTACGACACAAAGCATAGAAACTAAGTACAATAGGCAAATTACAATAATAAAAACATCTGCATCGCATATTTATGCTAAAATATCCTTTTTGCAAGCTCTGTAATCTTCAGGATATGAACCGTGCACATCTGTTCCGATGTCCTGAGCTCTCTTCTACTTGAATGTGGGAGAGATATTGAAAAGCGAGGAATCGAATTGGGTGTACGTAGACTTTTTCTTCTGTTCTAACTTGTTCTTGGGTGTCCTGTTCTTAGACCTCAGTCAGCCTTTCGTAATTTGTACCCGCCATTGGAAATAAACAAATAATTATATACATAAAATTACTTGTGCGTTAAATAATGCTTATGAAACAACAGTATGTTTACAATTTTTTTCAGTTCCTGTTCAAATTTGAATGAATATGCAGTGGTGTATCATCCATACAATCCCACAAGCCCGGCATCCCTGATAAAAAATATTAAAAATTAATTAAAAATAAATAAAACTCGGTAGCAAAAAATAAATATCGATAAATCCTGAAGCAAAAACGATGATTTTTTTTAAAGTGTAAATCGGAGTTAGACATCAGTGTTTCTATTTTAACATCCTTGGAACCGCAAGGAATCAACCAGAGAATGCCGACACTCGATCATTTCAGCTTCTAATGGTTTTGTACATGATTGGTTAAAAGTGTTTGTCATGCGCAATTGTGTGTGTGTGTGTGCGTGTGCGTGTGCGTGTGCGTGTGTGTGTGTGTGTGGGTACGTTCAAGCATGGGCCTTTCCCCTACCCCATATCTCCGATCGAGGCTAGCAGCCAATCGAGATAATCCTCGCATAATGTCCTTCCGCAGGTCTTGTCATTTTCTTTTCATTTTCCCGTATTTGTAATAGACTGCCTCAAGCTTTAAGGCAGCGTTTGGATTATCCTTAGAGAGTTGTTGAGGAGGTTGGACGCCATTGTGCCTTCTGGATTTCTTTTTACTTAAGCTAAAATAAAACATTTACATTTCATTGTTTTTGCGAAAAAGAAGCAACGGTAAATGGAGTTGACTTATGAGGTTTTCTAAAGCTAAACATACGGTTTGCTTTTTTTCTTTCGATCCAATCGCGAAATCCCTAGTTATCAATATTACGCTTCGCTAATGTGTGAACAGGGTTTTTTATCTAAAAGTATGCAATTCAAACATTTAAACAAGGAACTATAAATCAGAGGACTTCAACTTTTATGATATCAAATATGAACAAACAATTTCTCAAGTGTTCTGAGGCGCACGGGTATAGCCCGTTGAGTTACTACACAGTTCCATGTAAATTCAACTACCTATCTACCTAACTACCTCTACGTCAGCGATTTTCAACCGATGTGCAGCAAGAATTGCACTGGTGTGCCTAACGGATGGTGAAACATTGTGTAAGATTTATTTCATTTCAACGGTCCAGTTTTCTTTAGTTCAACCTTTGACAAGTGCATTCATAAATAATTTCAAGCTATATCCTGTATAAATAATTTTGAGTAGTATTTTTGCATTACAAAATGTATCATAAATAAATTGTTTCAAAAAGGTTTTTAAAAAGCCACTTTGAAGTAAAAAGGGCTTATAATTACTATTATACATATTTTGTGAATCAATCAAAATTATGACTATTTTTTTGTCAGATCGGTAAAAAACATAATATATTTTTGATATAATTTAGTAATTACGTAATTTTAGAAAAAAATTAAGTAATTTTTAGGTTTTCAATTTTAGCAATTAGTTTATGTGTATGCCATGAGATGAAAAAGATTTAAAAACACTGTTCTACATTCATGTGAAATGGAATCAATAATTTTAAGAGATACCATGAAAATTTATCATTATTGCTACCGTTTCGGTGAATGAAATTGAAGCAAGCCTCCACATCTGTATTCCAGCCCAGGTCTTCTTTGTTGGTAGGTAGATAATTAAATTTACTTCGCATTGAAGCAACGCAACAGACTATTGGCGACGAGATCCAAGTTGGATGAAGGGCAAGTACCAGCCTAGATGACTGACCTCTTATGAAATTAAAATATGTATCCCAAGTACTCAATGTTTACTTGCATAAATAGATACATTTTCTCTCCTATACAGTTGAACACCTTTATTATTTTAAACTCAATGACAATATTTTGCCTTCTGAACTTAGAAAACAGACTGTGCACTTAACAGCACAAAAACTTTTCAAATTTCCCGTATTTTTCTTTAGACAGGTACTGATACCATGTGGTATACTGGCTACCTTTCCCCATCCCATGTGAAGGGTTGAGTTGTATTGTGTTACTGTTGCTTTTGTCTTACGCCTCTTGGTCTAGACAAACTAGACTAAGTCCGAGAGTTCATGCGCCTTCAAAAATTGCAAGACAAGTAAAGGATTTATATAGAGATCTTCCCTGACAGTCTCAGACAAGCAAGGAAGCGACCAGAAGAGGCTTGTTGCATATTGCATTCCCGACATGTCGGAAAACTTTTAAACCATAATTAAATGAAATAGCCAACCGATTGGTCTAGTGATCAGGGCTGGCTTTAGAATCGAAATGCTCCTGGTTTTAATATGGTGCAAGGAATGGATGTTTGCCCTTCTGGAATGAATGTGTGTCCTCTCTATAACCGTGTTGTGCCTAGAATGTATGTCCAATTGGCCGGAGATTAGGAACAAAATCGAATTGATTTCAAATGTTCACTGGCCAGTCTAGAGATTGCAATATGTTGACCTATATCATCCGCGAATTTGAGGGGGCCTCAGGAATGTTTAACTATGGATGGGAGGAATTTTCCTGTAGATATTGTTTTGGTTTGAGTTGTATCGTAAAGCTGATATCCGGTCGGAAGCTCATGCGACAACATGAAATATTCTGAATACACCTGCAAAAAACGTTTGGATAAAAATTTAAAATAGGCGTCACCGAAGAAATTAAGACTACAAAAGACGGTGATATTTTCTTTCTAACCAAAATGTTAACCCATCCCAGCAAAGACGACCTTGTTAACAGATCCAGTAAATGTACTTAACGAGAGCAAAAACGCACTAAAAGCTAACTTTATCTTTACAGCATGGTTCCGAAAACACCTGCCACAACCTTTAACATATTCTTCCGCCACCCCATCCCAAATAATATTTATCTCGTTGGGGCTTTCTAAAGGCCTCTTACACGGGCACGCCTCATTGCACAAACTCCTCCGGCAAATAACGAGATGGGATGAACGTAACGATCAACGGAAACTCACAAAAGGCTACTTTGCGGACTACCAGATGTCTTTAACATCAACAAGAATGTTCTCCGCTGATGCGGTCCTCTTAAACAGAAGTTCTTGAAACGAAGTACCGTTTTGCCTGGAGAATCTCAGTCGGGAAATCTGGTTTGGTGCCGAGAGTCGTTTTCCTTCCGTTTCTCGTTGTTTATGGACTTGCCTGAGTTGAGGATTCTTGTGTGAGGAGGCAGCGGAAATTTGAGTGGGCTGTGATTGTAGGCCAACGGTGATGATCAGTTAGTATGAAATATTTCAGTG
The DNA here is from genome assembly GCA_933210815.1 of Meta bourneti. Classification (NCBI taxonomy): domain Eukaryota; kingdom Metazoa; phylum Arthropoda; class Arachnida; order Araneae; family Tetragnathidae; genus Meta; species Meta bourneti. The sequence continues at coordinate 43,020,019 of OW119931.1, forward strand.
GGAAATGGAATGTGTGCGCAATGGAGGGATATTTGAATGAATTGCCTTACTAGGGCCCCTTCATGTTGGAGGAAGTAACTGGGACCATAGAACAGGGGCCCGAGTTTCTTAGACGGGTCCAGGGAAATGGAAAAGTTTTAGTACTGTAATATGAACATTGTTTTGTAGGCTCTCAAAGTTATGATTTTTTTTCTAAGTGTTTCTCCCAAAGGTGAACCACAATTGAAAAAGAAAATTTGATACATTTATGCAATTAACATAGAGTATTTGGGTTGGTTGGGTTGTATGGCACAAGATCGAAAGTAGGATTTATGCCATAAGCAGAACGAAAATTTTTAATTAAAACTGTATAATATGAAATGACTGCAGCTGTATTTATATTTACTTAAAATTGAAATGCGAATTTAAAATCGGTATTAATTATGTATAAAGTTAAAAGCTTTGGTCAGTAGAATAAGCAGATAAAATATGTGATTAAAATATGTCGATCAGCATCATAAAAATAGTAAAGGGTTGAATGAAATAAGAGATCCGCGCATTTTCTTTTTGTTGTATCTAAATCAAAAAGTCACAACTTGAATTTTTTCTATTTTTGAAGCTTTCAATCTTGAGTTGTTAATACATGAATTTACATTGAAAACTAATTGTCATGGAATTCCTAAATGTTTTCAATCCACCAGAAAATGTAGATTAATAATTTCACTAAAATAAAAATTGCACTAAACAGCAAATTTTTACGAAAACAAGTTCCTCAGATAAAATGAGCAACTTCTTATGACGTAGTCGTGTAACAATGAATGAGTTGTCTACGGTTTTTTAGCAATCCATATTAGGTTATTACACATTTGAAAAACACTGATAAAAATGACCGTTTCCATTTTGCAATATCGCTTATTTATTCATTTATATTTATGCAGATGTCGATTCAAATGCGTAAATATTTATGAGAGATTATTAATAAAATGAGAAGTATGAATGGGGATAAAAATATTATATATAATATTAAAATTTAATCCTGTGTTTTTACACAGGATTAAATTAGAGATATTTAGGTGAGGATATTCTCCCACCAAATCATACAAAGTTAAAATAAAATTTTTAAATAATCTTTAACTATGATAGTTAAAAAGAAGAAAAGTAATTAAAATGTGATGAATGGTAAGAGGAACAACACATTATTTACACACAGAGGTACTCTCTTCTAACTGAAAAAGATGTCTATGAGTAATGGTGAAGTCGATGATGGAGTTGGAACACGGTAAACGCAAGCGGATGATGAAAGCAATCCGATGATAGAAGGTCCAAGACAATCTCTGAATTTGAATATAAAATGAATTTACCGTTTCTGAGAGAGGTTCAAGATATAATTAAATGCCTCATAGGGCGTAAAATTCAGCAGCAAAAACATAAACTACTCAGGGCAGTTCGAAGCTTATAGTGGTTGAACCACAAACGAAATCGCAGTCAACAGTTAAGTACTTGTGATTTGCATTTTATTTTATGAGGGACCGACATTTAAAATTGTATTGAATTCCAGGGTGCAGATGAGAAGTGCCTGGCTTATACTTTTATCGATTCACATTGAATAATAAGTTATCTCTTTATTCTAACAAGTAATTGTTTTAATTTTCAGAATAAAAAATAAAGACAAAATCCTTAAAATATTTCTACGCATGACGGAACTGAATTTATCAATGTCTATTCAATTATTTATTTTGATGAATCTTTACTGTCCTCTTTTGTAGCTTGAATTACTTTATGTAACTGTTTTCATTTTTCAACATGACAGAGTGAATTGTTTTCTTCTTTCGTCACCCTTTGCGGCATGGATTTGGTATGTGACCAAGGTGAAAAGTCTCTGGGGAAGAGATGTTGCGAGTTGAAGCAGTCTTTTTTATTATTACTGTATTTCGAAAATTTGCAATAAACTAGCACGAATTACTAAAACACCGCAGCCAATTAAGTTTTTTCATTCTTACATACATGGTTACGTAAGAAATGGCTAATTTTATCTCGGAAGCTCTTTTTTGTAAACATGTTGTTCAGTGCAATTTTTATTTTAATGAATCTTTTTACTTCCATTTCCTACTGGATTCCAAAGCATTTAGGAATTCCAGGAGAATTTGTTTCCATTGAAAATGCTTCATTCCTGCATAAACAACTCGAGATAGGTAATTTCGAAAACCGAAAACATTTCAAGTCGTGACTCTTCCTGATTAAAAGATAACAAAAAGAAAATGCATGGAGGTCTCTCGCAAATAGTGTTTTCAGGCACCAAGGAAAACGACACTCGTAACAATAACACATGTCGCGTGACAAGTCGATGAATTTTTACGTTTCCGTTTCATCCATACGAAAATAAAAACTCGCGGACTCAGCTGGAGTTGGATGGGGGAAAATGTTGGTTGATACATCTACCCACACACACACACACACACAATATATGTAGATCATATTTCCTTTTCGCATGATTTCGTGAATTGCTTTTAGAAAAATGAATGCATCGAACCAAAATTGAACTTGGATGCGACTCGGTGTTTATTTGCACCCTGTGTGTGGCTCTGAATATTGGTCTCATGCTAAGAAGCTCGTTCTCTTGCTCTCTGTAGCTCTTGCTCTCGTTCTCTTGCTCTCTGTAGCTCTTGCTCTCGTTCTCTTGCTCTCCAACTCGATATCATATTCTTTCATTGTAGTTAAACATAAACTTGCAATGCCCTTTGACAAAGAAACGTGAATCTTTCAGTTCTATTCTTATTTTGAAACAAAGAAAATACATTTGAAATAGAGTAGAGCCTTGATTATCCGAGGCAATGTTGACTGAGGTCATCTCGGATAAATAACCAGAAACTCGGATCATGGACGTAGTAACATAAAACAGACTACGAAATACAGAAAACTTTTACTGCACTACATGCTACTACTGCTAATGAGATTCATAAATCATGGATTAAGATACTAGAATTTTTTCACAGTAAGAATTGGGATAATACTGGGTCAACAATTTTAAATATTTTTTCATAACATGGGTGAAATAAGGTTTTTCTAACTAATTAAAGGGTGCAGAATTCGAATGTGAATTAAAAAAAGTCTCCATCACATACAGTTTTTAGCGTACTAAAAATTGCTTTATTTTAAAATATGTATATACAATATTTATGTCTTGGAATCATTTAAAGCATTTTGTTTTCTTGCTAGCTATAAAATAACAAAGTTAAAAATTATAAATACTATATTCACATATCACTACATGATACAGCAAAAAATAGAGTAAACATGCATAAACACAAAATTAAATTTATATACACATACTCGTATATAAATTTAATATCTATTAAATTTATAATTTTAATATCTATATAAATTTAATACCTATTCAAGCAGTTCACTTTTTCTCGTATGTGTCGTCTTTATTTTGTTTCTCATTTACTTAAATGCTTTGTCGGGCTTTTAATATTGGTCTGGTGTCAAATGCTGAGATCCCATATCACACTATCAAATTAATAATTAAGACAACTTTCAATAATACCCTCGCAAAAGAACTTTTGGAAGGGAATTCCTTGAAAACATGGTGGAACAGCATCTCAGACCTTCCTGGTTGGCCAAGGAAGAGAGCCGAGGCTGAATTCCGCCTTGCTACTGGTCACGACTGCCTTGCTAAACACCTGCATCACATTTCTATATTAAACTATCCTTTTTGTAAACTGCAATCATCATGAAGATGTGAACTGTGCACATCTGCTCCTAGGTAGTGCACTCTCTTTTACTTCAATGTGGGAGAGATACTGGGAAACGAGGGACTCAATCGGTCCATAGACTTTTTCTCCTGATGCCAATTTGTTCTACAGTTAGGCTTCAGTTAGCCTTTCATTATTACCACCCGCCATTGGAATATTTTTAATGTTGGTCCCTGGATGTTAATCTGGTATTTTTAATCTATTTTTTATTTTTATTTTGTCCTGCGTCTGGCACAAATTATCCATTTCTTATATCTTGCGCCATAAAATCAAACCAACAAATCATCTGCTAGCCCAGAGGTTCTTAACTTTTTTAGTGATCGGCATCCCCTTGAATCGAAACGTAAGTTCTCACACACCCTTGAAAAATGTGTTTCTATTTCTTTATTTAGGAAATTACTTCTATAGCAAGATAATTTATTTATTGAAAAATAAACACATACATTACTAACACACACAAAACAATATCTCAATTTTTAATGGCTACGTTGTTGTTATTTATTCATACTAATACTTTTGAAGCGAGATTCCTTTTTTGAAAGAGCCACGCGTAAGTCATAACTTGCATTTAAGCTATTTCTGGCTTTTATTTTTGTGTGCAAAAGTGATGAAAATCCCATTTCACTCAGATAGGTGGTGGCAAATGGTAAAAGTGTCTGCAATGCTGCTGTTACCAGCTGTGTATAAGGTTCTAACTGTGTACACCAGAATTGTTCCAAGTCCAGTTTTTCAAATTCCATTTGAATACGTGCATTGGCTCGTATTTCAATACGATCGTCTTTTATTAAATCGCTGTCGTCCATCGAAACTTCTCTCGCACCCCTGGAAATGCTTTCTCACACCCCCAGGGGTGCACACACTCCAGGTTAAGAACCACTGTGCTAGCCAAATTAAGTCAGTCAAGGACAAAGTTCGCTCACTCGTGTTGGGAGATCTATTTACAGATTAAAAGAAAGGCTCGGATACCAAATTCGGCTAGTATAACTCGAACACTCGTTTTTATCAAGGTTTCACTGCATATATAAGGCAATTTTTGAAAGGCCCTTTTCCAATTCCAGGTTTAAACCGTGCCTTGCAAATGTTAATGCAGTTGATTTATGCTGAAATTCTTATCCTTATTCTTGTCACATAAAACAGCAAAATGTGTTCCAGCTTACAAATAAAATTAACACAGTGGCCTTTAAAAATTATTTATGCGAAAATGACACATCAAGTTTAATAAAAACTAAGGACACATAAAAAAACTTGTTACTTTTAAATTTTTAGTACAAAAAATTTCTTTAAAAAGATGGCAATAAAACTGGCTTAAAGCCCCACAGTGAATCTCCGATGTGGCTATTCCATATCTTGTCCCCATTCTTCCCATAAAAAGAGTCATCTGAAAGAATGAAAATCGTAAATTATTAGGTAGTTTCGATCGTTAAAGTCGTTTTTCTTTCTTTTTCAGCCCGTAGGGTCACATCTTGGCTGAAGTAGTTTCGTTTAGAGCTCGTAATATATCGTCTTCAAGAACAATTCTCTTTGTCGAGGATTATATCGTATAGACTTAAAGGTCTACCTTTTGGATTTATGGGCTATAATTTTACGCTTTGCTTTTCAATCGAATTTCAATTATTTATTCAAAAGCGCAGGTAGCAAGGAAAATTAGTTTTTTGATGCAAGTATTCCAAGCCGTGTCTTTCTTTGATGGTGAGCTGTGCAAGCAGACCAGAAAAAGGGGACGAACAACTCAAAAACAAAACATTGAGTGCTAAAAATAAACGCATCCGCAAGGTGCTTGGTTTTATTCCTGTCGGGATCGTTTCCTCCCTGGGTGCATTATTCTCTTCTGTGTCAGTAAAAACCTTTCTTGTGCGTTTATGCTTATAACTTGATGTTGTTTGTCTTGTTCTTGGAGCAACTTGGTCAAATATGGCCCTTGCGTCATTAAAACCCTATAAACCAACTACAGCCCCGCTTTTAAAAATAGAGTGATAACTCATGTATTCGTGTATTATTAATAATGAGAGGGATTTTCAGTGTAAACAAACTAGACTGAAAGCGAAGATTTTACTTCTGCTGTCCGAATACTCTCGCATGATACATAATGGGATTACCAAGAAATGCAGTTTATCACCGTTCCTGCGACGTTTGGCGTTTAATCTAATGGGCGTTGACCAATCAAGTATATATCAATTCGGAATTCACTTTTTGGAATTTTTATTGGTGAACCAACCTAAGTGCTGGATCTTTCATGGTCATGGTTCCGAGTCATGGACTTGGTCTTGATTCTGTTTAGCTAGGCTAATAAGTAACAACGCGATACTTAAAAAAACGTCTCTGTAATGAATTAAATTCGGTAAAATAATATTCAGGTCTTTAATCAGTATATATTATCAATTTTACAACTAGTAGTTTTAATGAAAGTATAACCACATTTTGCTCGATACAGATATGATGATCCTACAAGTAATCATTTTAAAGTACTTTTACTATTTCTTTTATAATTGAATGATTCACAGAAAATTCTGATTTCTATGCTTTGCAGATACACATTCAAAAGTTATGAATTTCACATTTTGAAATTAATTTTAAATCGTAGGTCGAGGGAAAATGTACAAGTCTTATATCACAGATGAGATTAGCTTTATTTTTACAGCTCCCCGCTCGTCGCAATAAATTTTAATCAGGTGCTTTTAAAGTCATGGAAGCAAATTAATTAAATTCTATTTCCAACCGAGCATAACTTCAAAGCGATATTTCAGAAAACAAAAATCGATCAGTCACCGAAAGGAAGCTATAGAATCAGAGCAATGGCAGCCTTTGATGATCAAATAAAGATGTTGACAAACTAATCCATAAAAGAAAAATCCGTATCATCTCGTTTCAATAAATCCTGGGAGAAGATAAAAATTCTAAACTTCATTTTCTTTTCCCTAAAAATTTCTTTCAGAAATATAGGCTCAGCAGCACGGGTAAATTCCACGCTGCTTTTGAGAAAAGAAGTATGTAATTTTTTTTTACAATTCGAGTTCTTTTCATTTTCCTGACACTATTGTCTTCACAGCTGTTAGGCTTTGGATCATAATGAGCCAATTGAGGAAAAGCAAAAGAAAAAAGAATATCACGTATAGCAGTCATTTTTTAGATGAAAAAATCTTTAGATGGAAGTGAAACGACGAAGTTGGATCAATTCATAATAATTATTCAGTTTCTCCTGCTGATTTATTATAGGTTGCCAAATGAAGAGAGAAGACAACGAAATAAAAAAACTGACAAGAAAAAATTCCTCGTTATTCAAAAGTGAATGAGAAGTCATAAAAAACTCAAAATTGTTCCGAATTGGTTCTTTTTTCAATCCGAAATTAGTGGAAGTGCTATAAGATATCATGCAGATGCTTTAATGACTTTTTGTCTTACATTGCCAAAGAAAATTGAGCACAGATTCAGAGGAAGTATAGGTTTTAAACCATGGGTTGCAAGAGTGGCACATTGGTATGCCTTACGGATGATGAAACGGCTTAAACTGTAAAATTTATTTCATTTCAACGGTTTAATTTTGAACGTTTGAAAAGTGTGCTCACAAATAATTTCAAGTGATACTCGTATAAACAATACCCGTATGAATAATTTAGTGTATTATTTTTTATCACAAAGTATCAAAAATAAATTGTTTCAAATGGTTTTGTAAAGCCACTTAGGAGCAAAAAGGGTAGATTATCACTATTACTACACTACCTGACATTGAAAATGCAACACCAAGAAGGAATTGGCAGAAAGTGATGAAATTTGGCAAACAGAGAGAGACAGCAACGAGCATTAAGTGATCTTTATTGCAACATTATACACCTTGCCACTGAGCAGCAAGAACGTCTGATCAGTAGGTTGTAGGACCACCGCAAGCGGCGATACAGGCAACAACACGTCTAGGTACAGACGCAATGAGCGTGCGGATGGTGTCCTGAGGGATGGCTGCCCATTCCCTGTCAGCCATTTGCCAGAGTTCGTCTTCTGAACGTGCCGGTGGCAACGCATGCAAGAGACGTCCAATGACGTCCCAGAAATGTTCGATAGGTGAGAGATCAGGGGAGACAGCTGGCCAGGGAAACACCTGGGTACCTTGCAGGGCATGTTGGCTGATGCGTGCCGTGTGCGGCCGGGCGTTAGCCTGCTGGAAAATGGCATTGGGCACCCCCTGAAGGAAAGGTAGTGTCACCAGCTGCAGCACGTCATCCACGTATCGTTGGGCCGTCATAGTGCCCTGAATACGGACCAGAGGTGACCTGCTATCGTAGGCGATGGCGCCTCAAACCATTATACCGCGTTGTCTCGCGGTATGGCGTTCCACAGATGCGGCCGGATTGGCCCTATCACCACGTCGGCGCCAGACTCGTACACGGCGACTGTCATTGCTAAAACAGAAGCGTGACTCGTCTATGAACACCACCCTGTGCCATTCCGTCGTCCACGTGGCTCTATCCCGACACCATTGCAAACGGAGACGTCTGTGCTGTTGGGTCAATGGTAGTCGTCTCAACGGGCGCCATGAGTGCAGGCCTCCAGCGATCAATCGGCGGCTAATGGTCCTGGACGATATGGGAGCATCAAGGGTGTCCTGCACATGCTGCAAAAGGGCGACAGACGTGGCTTGCGGGGCCGCCGATGCTTGCCGGCAGATGCGTCAGTCAACGCGTGCTGACGTCACTCTGGCTGCACCGGAACCCCTCAAACGTGCCACATTCCCTTGGTCCAACCATCTGTGCCACAACCGGTGCACCGTGGACGCGTGTAGGTGGGTATCTGCTGAGATTTGACGTATGGACCAACCTTCCCTTCTGAGGCCAATCACCATACCCCTCGTGAAGTCGTCTGTTTGCTGGAACTGTCTTGATTGGCGGCATCCTGGCATTCTCCGCTACTAGACGTTTCCTCTGAGACACAAAAACAAATTGCAACTTGATTTACCTGGCAAACAGAGCGGCGCGAAACTGACCACTTTTGCAGGTTCCTTCCCTGGTTTTTCACTCGCCGTGCGCGGGACAGCTGCGCAGTTTGCATCATTTACATATCTCGGTGAGCTGCGTCTACCCTGTAAATTTCATCCAGTTCTGCGCACTCCTTCTGGGTGTTGCATTTTCAATGTCAGGTAGTGTATATTTTGTAAATCAATCGAAATTGTACCTATTTTTTGTCAGATTGGTAAACAAAATTTTGGGATGCCACATATTTTTAATAACTTTTTTATGTGTGCCATGAGATGAAAAAGATGGAAAATCGCTGCTCTAGAACAATGTCCAAAGTAGTGTGGTCCAACCGGTTATGATTCTAGGGACAATGATTATAATTTTTGGGGGATCTCTCGTCAACTACATCTTACTAAAAAAGCATTACTTATCTTTAAAAAGTAATTGTTTGAATTTTAAATGTCTACTAAACAATCTTAAGCATTTTTATCCCCAAAACATCTTCTTCGGAAGTGGTTTTTGGAAATGAAAGTGTAAAAAATCCTACAAAAAAAACTTTTAATTGAATGCATTTAATTCAAAACAAAACCTTCAAGGGTGCAATTTCGGACTTCTCAAGGGTTCGTCTTATCCTCAAGCTCCCTTTAAGGGTGTGTCGAAACTTCTCTAAAAATATATTATCAGCTATTTTAGCAACTATAAGGCTAAGAAATGATTTTAAAAAATTATATTTTTTAAATCATTTAGTAGTTAAAAAATATTTAAAGTCCCCAAATGAATAATGCCCCATATGGGTACATTACCCATTTGAGGACATGGGACAAAAGATTAGGAAGTAGTTGAAAGAGGAGTCCTTATATTCATGACACTATTGCCTTCACAGCTGTGTTAGTCTCCGAATTATAATAAACCAATTGGCTGGAATTAATGAATATCGTCATTAATTCCTATTGTCCCATTTGAGGCTTTGAGGGTAAAAAATATTATTTCATTGTACCCGAAAAATATACTCCCAGAGTGAAAAGGTTAAACCAAAATGCAGAACAATTCATATGTTCGAAAAATACGGCGGTGTTCATTAATTTTCTATCAAAAAGACTTGAATACTTACTGGTTCTATACTTTACGTTTTAAAAATTCTCTTCGAGTATAGTAACCCCTCGTTCTATCGCACATTCAGCTATATCGCTCATTTGTGCTTGTCCCCAATGTATTTTTGTACTACGAGCAATAAAGAAAATCTTATTCTATTTGTTTAGAATTGAGAGTTCAAAGATGAATTGTTTCATGCAGTAGTCTTTAACTACATTACATAACACCTTAGCCTGGTGCATTGGCATCCACACCATGTCCTCTATAAACATGAAACGCTATACACTTAAAAAGTTGTCTTTGAAATGAATCGATATAAAAGATTTGGATGCCTCGAAGGCGTGGACGAAAAGCGATTTGTTTTCAAAGTTATTTTCCCGTTTTTAGTTTAATATTTAAAAGGTTCTCGAAACGTTTTAACTTGCAGTTCCCAAATTTTAATTTAAGGGGGCTTACAACCTTTAAACCTTCCAAACATTCGATTTTTCGAAAAAATTATATGTTAAAGTACAGATATTTCTGATCATTTTGATCAACTGTATGAAGAAATTCCAATCAATACTAGAGACATGAAAGAAAATCGAAAATTACACTGAGCAAAACAAGGGCTTCAATGGACTGCTGGCTACAGACGTCTCACCCTGAGTAAGTGACGGATGTTTAGAAACTGGAGAATTTTGATGGCATAGGTTAACAATAAGGACATAGGGGCATTAAACAATAAAAAATTGTTTAAAATTTATATTTATATTAATTTACAATAATTATTTAAGCTTCAACTATGGAATGCATTCAATAATAAACTTAAAATGAATATGATCTTTTGTACCTCCACACAATCAAGTATATTTCTCTCTTGTCTCTTGAGGTCTTGAAATCTGATTTGATCCATCTTGCTATCTTAATTACAAGCAATATACTTGATTAAATAGTATTATTAATACTATATTTTAGTTATTGAATGGTTATTTGATATTGTCAGAGAATGTATAACATTTTTGATTGTGAGAAAAACAGCTGTTACCGAAGTTCTATCTTTAAGACTGTTTCTCGGCTTTGTTTTTTTACAAAAATCTCCGATTGCATATCTAAAGTACTATTTGAGCAAATGGTTTAAAAATTGGTACACATATTCGCTATAGTTCTATGTTTCTTTAAAACCAGAATATTGGGATAATTGTATTATTTTAGAATTTCGGGGAAGAAATTGTTGTCATCGTATCAGAATATTTACTGCATCAGTGAAACATTATTGTTAAAGAAAAATAATATTTTTCTGGTTTTAGTGTAATCTGTCATATTTATTGAAAAACATACACTAAAATTCATTTTTATATATATGTTTGTTTATGTGCAATCTTGCGCGCAAGCAATGTTCATCAAATCTTTGTTCACAATGAAACTATACATTAACGATCCCAACACAAAAACTCAAGCTAGTATTTAATTGTTAGTTGTAGAATGTATTTTATACCTTAAAATAGCAGGAATATAATGAAAACATTATTCCATTTCGTGCAATATTTAAAAAATTACATAGCTTTAAAAATGACCTAAATTTCTATTCGAATAGAGTGGTTTAAAGGTCGTAAGCCCCCTTAAAATCGTGCAATTTAATGTATAAAGTGTGCCTTTTATTTCTAATAAGCAAGTTTTTCTTGTCTCTGGCTACATAGCACTTTTTCTTCTCCCCCAAGAAGCACGATATAAGAAAGGGTTACTGTATTTTCGATACACTGGAAGCGTACTTTGAGACTGATTTTCGGTGTTTACAAACAAGCAAGACGGAAAGCGGAGATTTTACTTTCTATATCCAAATGCTCTCTTATGATGCGTATTGGGTTACCGTAAAATGTGATTTATCACCGTTTTGGCGAAGCTTTTCGTTGACCAATCATCTATCGTATATAAATTCGGAATTCATTCTATGGCAAAGTGCAGAAATCGTATTCGAATAACAAGCCACTTGGCTTCATGTTCGAAATACGTCCCTCGCAGAAACATTATCGCCATTTATCCCCATTTAGTTTGACAGAAAAATCCTCTCATGGTGTAGACATTAAATGCAAAAGAGTCCCATTCCCGATCAAAACTTTCTTAACAGCTGTCATTGCGCGCTTGATTGTTCCAAAGTCGAATTTGCTAATACTCCAGCGAATAGCTTCCTCTCGGATTCAAAATCATTACCCAATCCCCCGTCATTAAACACGAACCAAACAACTGTTCAAAAGCATGTCTCAAAGGTAGCTCAAGCCGAGAAACCGTCCACACACAAAAGTGTACAAGACGGTCGTTAATCGCCCCATCACAAGCTCCGAGAACCAGCTCTTCAACAACGTTTGGTTACCAGACGCGAGGCACGATCTCATTACGCACGTTGAATTCGATCTTTTTTTTGGTCTCAGAAGAATTCCGAAGTGGAGAGGGAACATCAGAAATGCCAATTAAAAGCTGGAAGAATTTTATACACTGTGACTCCGTCATTAACTCCCTCTCCCGTTAATAGCAAGAAGGAATAATCTCGTTCTCTGTGACTCAATATCTGAGGGCCTTCCGCTTATCCTACAAGCAGAAGGCTCGATCGAAGGGGGTCGTCCACAAAGTGAGCTATAGTAAACCCGTACTCTTTAACATCAAGCATACTGTAGAGCAGCGGCTTCTTAACAAGGGGTCACTATATATAATACTATCTCTACTACGAGAACTGTTCTAGCCACCAAATTTGGATGTTATCAGAGGTTTTTTTTCTGTCAAGCTAAATGTAGGTGATGGTCAAGGTTTATAGAATAGAGTATAGAGTGGTGCTAGAGGGATAGAATAGAATAGAGTAGGGAGGACCACCCAAAATTAATGTTCCATTAACTTTGGGTGGTGGTAGTGTTTCTGCTGAGTAATGTGTTTCCTGTATGCATTCCGAACGTGACGTTGCTTGGCGCGTTTCTTGAACACGATTTTAGCACTTGGTCTATAACAGGGGTGTCAAACTGGCGGGCCGCATGCGGCCCCCGAGGTAATTTTTTGTGGCCCACGATACTCCGAAATAAAACGAAAACAGGACAATATGTTACGAAGAAAATAGCACTTAGGGGAGATCGAGGCAATACCGTACACACAATTTTAATTAACTGATTTCCAAAATGATTCGGTTTTAAAAGACATATCGAGAAGTAGGAATTCCCAAAATATATTCTTATTTAGGTGAAAAATACCCGGAAATTAAAAAGTTTGCTGCACAAATTTTATGCTATTTTGGGAGTACGTACTTGTGTGAGCAACTATTTTCGTCCATGAAATTAAATAAAACGGCCTACAGATCAAGATTAACTAATAAACATCTATCTGCCATAATGAAGATTGTCTATTCTCAGTCTTTAAATCCAGATATTGGAAAACTAATAGGAAGAAAGCGCTGGCAAGTTTCCGGTAAAAAAAAATTAATTTTAGTTTTTTAAATACATTAAATTAAATAAACGTTTAGATAAAAACACTTATATAGCAATATTATAAATTATTACCCTAAATTCACTTAATTACATAATGTGTTTTAATTATCCTATCCATATTCCTGAATCCTCTCTTCAAAATATAATTTTAAGAAAATTTGTAAATGTGATGTGGCCCGCGTGAATCTTACCAGTTGGATTAAATGGCCAGTGTTTTAATTGAGTTTGACACCCCTTGGTCTATAAGAATTCCAAATAAAGGATTCCGAATTGATGTATGAGAGTTCATTGGTCAAAGCTAATTAGATTAAATGCCAAACACAGTCAAAACGGTGATGAATTACATTTTAAGGTAACCCTGATATATAGCCTATCTAACTGTGGTAACATGACTAAGATGGACACATATTTCATCTAGAGGTTTGAAATTTTTATTTTACTACGGATGCTATTATCATTATGAATGAATTGAAATAAGATATCAAATGTGATTAAAGACTAACTACACTGTCAACAATAGTTACAATCATTTAAAAAGGTTAATCACAGATGCTATGTGAGGGTCTGACAACATTAATAAATAGAAATTTACCTTTCTTATGAAGTACCTTCCCAAGTAAAAAGTAACTAGGATCCCGAATTCAATTCAAGTCATATCCTTTCACGTTCTTGTCTGTAATGTGTAGGCAACCCCATTGTCCCGGCATCTCATCATCTGAGAAATGAAACTCGGTTAAAGGAAGGAGGTCTCATTCAGAGGAAATGGCAGATTACTACATGATACGCGCTTCAATTCGCCCTCCTATATTCCATCCAAACTGACATCTTATAAACAAAGGAGTGAGTAGTAAAACTTCCCAAATCGGCGAGAAGAAACTCCACGGAGATGAAATTTGATTTGTACTTTCCTGAAAATATGACTTCCCAAAGGATCTGCAACTACAACACGTGACTGAATTCTTAAGTTTTCAAAAAGTTGTGAGTTTCTGATTGGGCTTTTTTATGCTGCGTAAAAAATCGAGTCGACCATATCATCTTTTTTATTTCCAATGGCATGATTACACGACCCACTGCAGTCAAAAATAAAATATAATACAAAGAATAACACAAGAGCAGCTACAGTCTATAAACACAAATGGTTCCTGTGACTTCCCAGTAGCGATCGAAAAAGTTCTTAATAAGAGCAGGACGACGAAGTAGTTGATTGTCGTCCCCTATTTCTTCCCGAAGATCACAGCTCCTGCGATGATGGTATGCGCTCCTGCGATGATGGTATGCGCTCCTGCGATGCAGGTATGCGATGGAAATGTTTCGATAGGCAGTCGTGACTAGTGAGTGACAAGACGTAATTCGGCAAGGCTCTTCTCCGCGGCCACTTATAACACCCCTTATTCGACATTTTTACTTCTCCAAGATTTTTTAGAGATTCTAGATCGGTAGGTATTTGAATTTACGAGGAGCAACAAAATGGGCTATTAGCGATGGTCCCAAAGGGATTGATCCAAAGACACCTCATAAATTTGAACCACGGTCAGAAGACGAGGTCAATACCTGGGTTGTTAAACTCACTCTCCAAACTACCACACAATACCAACGTTAAGAGATTCTATCTAATAGGCTTTGATATACATCACATTCAATGGTTTGATTGTATTGAATAGTAATCTAGCAGCAGAAATTTGTAAACTCGATGCATCTCTCTTGACCAAAGAATCGGCAACCTCATTACCAAAAACACCACTGGTTACGAGTAGACCACATCCTATCATTGTGCTAATCACATTTAAAGTAGTGCACTGTATTTATGTGTTGCATTTTGAGATTGACGGGCTGTCATAATTTCAAGTATATCCCGTCCTTTGTCGCTGGATGGTGTTAACATATTTGCTTTTTTCATATTTTGGTTTAAAGTTTCTATTTTTTTTTTCAAGTTATTTACTCATGTCCTATCACCCAAATAAAATATTGTCCTTAAAATGAAAATTATCCCCAAATATCATTAATATCATTAATTACAGCAGACGGTAGTCTTTACAATGTGTTTATACACATCCCCATAAACAAAATGCATAAATCGTAGGCTAAGTCAAACGAACTAAGTTAGAAAACAGTTCTGAGAAACTGAAGGGGGATTCTACTCACCTTGCTTTACACGCTAATTTATTTCTCAAAAATAAATCTAATCATGCAAAGAAAAATGACAGTGAGCGCTTCACCAGTCTAAAGATCACCACATTCTGGTCTAGAAAAGTTTTAAAAAAACTCAAATCTTAAAAATTTTGACTTGATGTGTTTCACTTGTAAGCCATATCGATATTGCACCAAAGTAGGGCATTTTGGTGACTGATAGAAATGTTTGGGTGCCATTAACGCCTAACTGCTTCTAATTTCTAAACCTGCTCTTATTAATATTGGTATTCCATATTGGTTTCTACAACATAATAGAGGGGCCCATCATCTAACTTGCTACTAAGGCCCATAGTGCAGATAAACTAAAAAGGGGCCTGTTGCTATGTGCTGGTATTTCCTCACTACTAATTCCTGATGTACGCTCAACGTCAGAACCTATCTCATTGTTACATTACTCTAAACGCTTAGTTTGCGTTAAAAACAATTCCCAACGAAACAGGACCTACAAAGGGACTACTGCGCAATACGGTCTATATACATATTTCGCTAACGTAGGTGGCACAGAAATAGACCTTATTTGGGTACTTGCGATGACAACAAACGGATATAAATATACAATCAACCACTCTAATGGATTCATTCGCCAATTTTGTCGCTTAATTTAAATATGCTTGGTTTGAGCTTTGGGAATGGCATAACATTGCAAAACGGGACAGCTCGTAACTCGGGTGAAATTCTTTAGCAGTCTGATGACAGAAAGCAAAAAGAAATCTGGAAGATATGAATAGAAATCAGAAAAGAAAACGAAACGTGTGAATCGGAAATAGATTTGACCGTCGAAAGGATCGAATCGCCTTTGGAAAACTGCAATTGAAGCGGTCGTTCAGAAGCTAATTGTAGTAATACGATTGAGGTGGATAGCTTTTGTCGTGCACGTCTTTGGAAACAAGAATAAATACCAGTAAGTACACTAAATGCCATTTTTATATTTTTGACTAATTTTATTTCATTTGAGGGTGGGATTGAATTGGATTTTGAGTTTTATGTCGCAAAGTCGAGTAGCGGACAAGTTGTGCCAAACACAAGATTATAGAAATAAACTATTGAAAACAGCGTAAGGTAAAGTACTAAAAGTGATAATCAAATAATCGTTCAGATATGTGCTTGAATTTGCTTGTTAAGCAATTTCGAAGTTCGAAAATCTCGGGAATCTCACCCAACAAAAAATGACGATGGGTGAATCGTGTGCCTAATTCGAAGGCAGAGTGAAAAATGAAATGTGCATATAGATGACTTATATTCAGTATAAATGGATTTGATAAGGTATTAAATATGAGGAATCGACTTTGCCTATCGATAGATATAAATAATTAAAAACCCTTTAGCGCAGATGGGGCTATGCGAGGATCTGATAGTCTTAAATAAAACTAAATCAATTCACGTACACTATTAGTGTCGAGTAAGAAGTCTACATGAATGTAACCAAGTGAAAGCTCCATTACATACCCAACCAACAATTACAATACCCTAACCCAGAGTCAGTGAATGCGAGTCTTGCTTAATGACCCGAAGAATTCAATTGCATCTCCGTTCCATTACAAGATTTGGAAACTTCCCTTGTCGAAGGCAGGACGATTCATTAGGAAGTCAAACGATCGGGAGGGGTAATGTTTGTGTTGGTCTGAAAGCCGTTGACCCTACAGCGGACATTAATTTCCCAGCGCAGAGTAGTTTACCTGATCAAGGATAAATGCACCTTAATTGTGGAACTGGGTTTCTGGGGTCAAGGGAGGATGGACGCAGAGTCGGACACGGAGTGTAATTGCGAGGAGGAGAAAGTATTCCAACAATGTTGATTCCGGGGCAACACTACACAAGGATGGTTCCAAGAGGTTTTAATCCCCTAAGGGATTCACACGCATAAGCAAAGAATTTCTCTACATTAGTTTTCTGCGTCTGGCTGATTCACTTCACTTTTGCTCGATTCATTGGCAGAAACTTACTTTTTACTTTCAGCTACTTTAACTATCTTCAATTTAGAACAACTTAAAACTAACTTAACCCATCGAAGAGAACACGCGCGTCTGATAGACATTTTCTGTCTAGCTAAATGTAGGTGGCGGTTGTGTGTCTGCGGCGGAACGCGTTTCCTGTACGTGACGTCACTTGGCTTGTTTTTCCGATACGATTTCAGCACGTCACTGCCAATAAAAATTCCGAAGAATGAATTCCAAATTATTGTATGACAATTTATTGGTCAACGCAAATTAGATTAAACTCCAAACGTCACCAAAATGATGAACTATATTTTAAGAGAACCCCAGTGTGTGTCATGGGACAGCATTTAAGCAGCAGAAATAAAATCATCGCCTTCCATCATCTGATTTGTTGTTGGCACTGAAAGTCTTTCGTTTACGTTCGGCAACCTACATCCTTCCTTGTATGACTCCTGATTAGTTAGATTGACTCCTGATTCAATATAATTTTTACCAATAAAGTTTTTCAACCAATAAATGTGATTTATTCAATGGGGTAAAACTGCACTACTCGGAAATCTCGTGATACTCTGAGGGTTAATATTCTGCGGCTACGGTAGTAGAAATTTACAATGGAACAGTGATTTGTTTTCTTGGGTATAGGAGCATGTTATTTCTGTCTAGGTCTACTAGCTAGATTGTTTAATGGAATGCATCAATAAAAGTTTCAAAATGCATTTGTTTTGAGATTTAGTGGATGTTCGCGGATCATTGATATCAAACAAGTCGAAATAGCAAATAACGCAGTACATTTCTATAGTAAAACGCACTTTTTGATTAAAATAAACGCTCTTTGGCTATTTTGCACTCTGAATTCACTCAGGTATCGATTTGCTTAAAAATGAGACAGCTTTCTCACTTACCTCTAAATAGCATGAGCGGATGTACTGAATCATAAAATATGAATAAAGATAAGACGTATAGATAAAAACAAACGAAAGATTTTACAAAGTGAGTAATCAGCACTAATTTATTATTTTAAACTTATTTCATTATTTGCAAATGCGTATCAGATTGAATTGCTTTCGGTGGATGATTTTTCTCTTGGTTGAAATGTTTGCATATAAGACACAGCATAGCTATTTCATACTCAACTAAAACTCTTACCTGTTTCTATGAATAATTTACTAACTTTATTGAGATTCTCCAAAAGTCTGATTACATAACGTTATGAGAAACCTGGAAGATAGAAATCAGCGTAGAAAAACAGTTGAGTAAACCTGAAAACATAAGTTTAGATGTTTGAAAAATACCGCATCGACTTTGAATAAATGAATGGGATGCAATGGAAGTGCGTTCAAAATCTAATTGTTATGACATGACTGAGGTGTACACTTTTTAACTTATACTTTATAAGGGGGAAAGTAAGACCAGAATGAAGTACAAAAAATGCTGTTTTATATTGTTGATTAATTTTATTTCATTTAGAGTATAAAATGTTCATATCAATGTATATATTAATTGTGAATGGATTAAAATGATGTGAGCAATGACACTGGCCATCAACAGATATGAACAATTAAGAAACTATCGCAGGTGATATGCACGGGTCTGATAGTTCACATAATTTCGTATACTACACCAATATCAAAAACAGCCATAACAGACGTTTAACTGAAATAACTCTCATCAACCAGAAAATTATATGCCATCTAAATCATTGTGCTCAAATTTCATTTTTCAAACACATCACAGTTGCTTAAAACTTGGTAATCTTGCACTTTTTTACAATGAATAGGAAATTTCATTTCATAATTTACACATCAGAACGGCCAGAAAATACGTAAAATCAATTTTAAGCCAAAACAAATGCATCGGGAACCGCCGCAAATTACTCTAATTGTCATTTTACGAGAAACCAAATATTATAAAATTCGTCAATATCTTTATTCTAAACAGACCATTCGTCTTTACTGAAAAGAACTGCTATTTCATGCATGTTGAATAAAGCTGAAAAGGAGCACATTACAATATTCCCCAACATTTTTTGCAAAGCGCTTAAAACAGTTGTGCAATCGAAACCTTTGGTCGACTTCACTTGTAATGATTCTACTACCTTTGAGAAATGAACTTCTGCTTAATCGACAAAAAGTGTTTTATTTGCAACGAATTTCACAAACGCTGTTAAGTTTCAGTACCAAAAATGAATGCTTTTTAAGTTCATTAGGACAAATATTAATACATAATAATGATAAAAACATAGAACGTAGTGTTAAGTGACTACAACGTATCTCTTTATTAGAAAAACTTCTCAGTAAGAATATTTGTACATACTGCTGAGCTGAAAAGAAAAACGACAACAAAGATATTTACGCTTTTTTGAGTCTAAAGAACTTAGAGATCTCAACAATGAGAAATCTGAAAGGATAGAAATCATCGCAGAAAAGAAAATATTATCTAAAATAGGTTTAGCGTCAAACAACGCCGAATCGCCTTTGAACAAGGAAATGGGATAAAATTTAAGACGTTCCGAATCAAACTAGGCTAACATAATCGAGGTGTGCTTTCTGAATGAATTTTATTGGCAATAAAAATTAACTTCAATAAAAGTTAACGAAATGTTATTTATTTTTCGATAATTTTATTTCATTGAAAGGTATGAAATTAATTTATGTGGATATGGATGCTGTATTTGATATATGGATAGAAATAAGATATATGAAATCTGAGTAACGACACTGCAAAGCATAGATATGAGCAATTAATAAAGTTTATTTTGATGCCCCCGCCCGGGTGTTACAAATATATATTAATCTACCGATTGATTTTGAAGAAAATATTCAGTATCTATTAACGATCATTCTTAGTACCGAAGAACAAAGATAAATAAGTACTCTACTGTATATAAATGCTAACTTATTTTTCATCTAATCAGATCAAAATTCATCATCAGCAGTCAGATTCGAATATTAAAATTTTAATTTATAGAAGGTCGATTTCACTATGTGAACACACTGCAAAGGAGGCTGTCACATATGAGACACTCGCACACAGATTTCAGTCGTGTAAATGGCTATACATCCTTTATTCTTTGTTGATCAAATCCTTTTTCGGAACTTAAACTATCTTTCCTTGAAGATAGCTTATCCCAAATTTTTAGTACGTCTTCCATTTTTTTTTCTGTTGAGAAATAGCTAATATGAAGCTGTCACGAAAGGGACATTTATCGAAGCATTAGATTAGATTAGACCATACGTGATAGCTTGATATTAGTTCTTTTTGTATATGAAAAAATGACAGATATACATAGAAATTTGGGATAAGCTTTCTTGAAGTTCAGTGATAGTTTAAGTGATAGTTTAAGTTCAAAAAAGTTTTTGATTCATAAATAATAATAAAAGAGCCATTTTCATGACTATAACCTTTTGTGATTGTCACTTACGTGACCATAAATACCCCAAAAGCAATAGTCATAAATGCCAAAGAAATAGTCAATCAGCAAATTCTTATGAGACGCAAACTTTCCAATCAACGATCTGATATAAGATCTGTGTGTTTCACAACACACTCAAGTGTGTTGTGAAACACACAGATCTTATATACGATGATATATATATATATATATATATATATATATATTAAGACAGATTTTATATACGACCGATGGTTGGAAAGTTCTCACAACGCTGAGGACGCGCTGAGTAGTAATTGAATTACTGCACGTGGCCAACCTGACAACAAAGCTATTTCCCGTCGCTAAGCACTGCGCTTCCTTTCTTTTAACAATTTATCAGCCAGCAAGCTTGATATATTTATTCCTTCGATCTGTTATTTTGTTATGATTTCTTGTAAAAATTAAATAAATTTGCTTATAAAATGAGTCTAGTTTCGAATTAATTAACCTTTTTAAGATATGAACGGCTGGTTTGGTGCTGTGATGGAGTCATCCATCTACACCGACAAGTGTCTGTAAGTTCTTTTTAATACTAAACAAGAAGTAATTTATAAATGTTCCAACATTTGAAATCAAATCACACCTCTGTTACAAATATCTCTTGGAATTAACATCCTGATGTAAATTATGTCCTTTTATTTTCAGCAATCATTTTAATTTGCAAAAGTACCTCAAAATCTTTGATGAGTAATCAAGGTAAGCATTTCTACTTGTACGACTATATCATTTTATGAATGCAAAGTTCATAAACAGAGGCTTTCTGTTTTTTTCGTTCATAATTAAAATATCCTCAGATATATCTCGCTTCTTGGGTGACAACAGCAGAGCGCAATATATTATATGGAGATATGGAGATGTAGTGGAGATTATGGAGATCGGAAAAACTTGGAGATCGAAAAAACTAGATTAGAAGTGAAAAGGCAAACATTATGCATTAATAAACGCTTTTTTACCTAGGGCATTAATAATTCTTTACTTGTGCATTAGTAAACACTTTTAACGTGTAAAACTACACGTTAAATCGACTGTAAAAGCTTTAAAAATAAACTACGTATGGAAGAATATTTTATGAAAACTAATTCCTTCTTATACACAGATTGAGACCCTAAAATCTTTTTTACCAATTCAGTTTAGGATAACTTCTTAAAATAAGTGATTTTTGAGCTCCTAAAGAAATAGATTGAGATGTTTTTTGCTGTTCGTAAACCAAAAATTCATCGACAGACAAGTAAAAAAGAGCGATATAGGTGGAATAAGTTATATTACGCGGGGTTGATGCATTAGTTTCATTCATATATGTATTTATTCATTCATTCATACTGTCATATAGAAAAAAATACATTTGCACGACAGTGGAAAAAACACAAAAAACAACATAAGGCAAAACACAATTCAAAAAATCACACAAAGAAAGAATATTACATATAAAAAACACACAATCAATAAAATCCAAGAAACAATATTGTAAATTTTAACCCTCCTGGTGGCTCATCTGCGCTTCGTAAACTGCTCTGTAGTGGCCAGCCGCTGATGCAAAAACCTGCTCCAAACTGTCACCAGTTATGTACAAGGGACAATTTGCTTTTCCTAGTGTCTTCATTCCCTCTTGAAGTAACAAGGCAGTTTTGTCTCTACAACATATCTCGTCCTTAGCAAAATTAACTAGATCTTGGACGAAATATCTCGTCGAAATACTTGGAGGGTTAAGTCAATGATAAAATGTTTTTAAACTTTGTAACTGTCAAAGAAAGAGTGACGTGGCAAAATGTGTGATCTTCATAAATTGGGAAATTGTTTTTTTAATAACCCTTGATAATAAATGTTTCTTTAAAAATTATTTTGTGCATGTATTGTATGCAGGAACATGAATATTTATCTCAGTGAGAAGTCTTGAACAATTAATTTGGTTATGTAATAAGTTGTAAAAGAAATTAAATACAAAGAAAAATCTTTCATAATCATTCATATAGTTTCATTCGTATGTTAAACTGGTATCAGAAAGGGAAACGCTTACCAGATCTCGCCGTTTCATTTTCGTTGCGATGTGGCTCGTAACCCGGACGGCGTGGTACGAATTTTAGGAATTATTATTTTACCAGAGATAGCATAGGGGGTAGCAAATCAAAATATATCGTTACCACCACGACAAAGGCACCAATCTACGTTTTGGCGATTTTCACCTAACTGCATTTTTCGAGTCACCATTTCATGTTTTATGGTATGACAAAGCCGCGAATCATCTTGATTCTTAATGGAAATACCGATTTTCATGAGAAAACAACCTTTGAGTCGTAACTCGATTTTTCCGAAGCATCAAAACTTTGAACACGTTTTTGTAGAAACGTCAATTTTGCAGTTTGGTGTCTTTGGCGTGGTGGAAACGATATAATAAAAACTGACCATGTCCAAAACAGAAAATCAATATGGAAACCAGTTACATGCATCCAATGCAATCTATTTAGTACTATGACATGTGTATTATAAAGAAAGTTTCGCGAAACAACAGTTAGACACAGTCATTCCTACAAACATCAAGGGAGAAACATACTTACCTTTCCCCCAATCCAACCACAACTGAATCGCAGACATGTTTTTCCGGTTACTTTTTGATAAAGTAAAACCCCACCATGTGTCAAATGGTGTGTTACTATTGATTCGAGTGCTTTCCATTCGTGACAAAGGAGATTGTTTTTATGAAATTTCATTCATTTTTTATTATCTTTCAATCAATGAAGAATCACGAATCAGGTTGTTTTCTTGTTTTCAATTTGCCTCCCACTGTGACTTGTTTGTCCGTCATGAGCATTCACAGACTTGTTTTTGGATCTCGAGAAGCTGTGCAATCTCGGTGTGCTGAATTGTTTTCGAAAATGGACGAAGCGTGTGCTAGCGTGCGAAACTTGATTGGATTGAAATGACTCACGGGATGGAGATCCCGACCTGTAATGACGTACGAGACAAAAAAAGGAGACATTCGATTTAGTAAACAGCACGTATGAAATATTTTTGTTTACTGAAATTGACTTGGAAAAATTAAATTCTCTTCAGAATTCACTCAGAATGCTTTGCAATACATTTAAACTAATAATCGGAAACTCAGCCTGGGATGTCAATTAGAGTTCTTACTTGTACATACCACTTGGTGCGAAAAGTTGAAATGCTCTGTGTTAACAATCCTGGTGTTTGTCTCAAAGAGGTATCTCGTTATTAGCAAAATTGGTCAGATTTTGATGGCGGGGATATATCTTTGAAATCACTTGGAGGGTTAAAACCCAATCATTACTAAGACTATATATATATACATTACTAATAAAGTTCCTACAGTACTGTGTGGGAACAATTATATTCCGATATGGAAACAATAAAAACTTGATAATTTGTTCATCCTGTAGTGTTAGTAATATTCGTCGTTTAAAAGTATCATCGACGCTTTATTTCTTGTTGCAAAACGTTTTTGACTTTGATCATTTAATCTAAAATAGTTAAGGACCCAAACTTAATATTTTTCCAATTTGCAACAGATATTTATCATGTTGAAATTAGGCCTAACTCCTTCAGTCCCGAGAAAATTTTCTCAAAAAATTATTTCAATGGCTATTTAAGGTAATGATTCAGAAATTATATACAATTTTTTATTAAAATTGATAAAAATCCGTCAGTATGAGGCATTACTTATATGAATCAAAACATAAGGATGTGGTTGAATGGGGTCAGCAGGAATTAATGACTGCAAAAACGTTTTATGAGTAACAAGTTATTTTAATATAACCAAACGGGATTTTCTAGGAATAAAGAGTTTAAGATGTTAGCTGTCAAGTTGTTGCACTATAACGCTGCCATAGTTGGAAGCTTTTAATTATAGTATTTGGAAAAACTTGTTGCGTTTTACCACAAAAACACTAGCGCTACCTACCACTTAACTTTTCAGAAAAAGCCTCTCAGACATAGGATGTAATACACGTACTATCACACTAGTCACACCTTGAAGAAAAATGTCACACCCTCAAGAAATACAAGTTTCTAAATTCTAATTACATTGCATTAAATTTCGGAATAATTAAATGTTAAGACAGCTTTATATGAGCTGAGAATAAGACAGGCCTGTGACACTATTCCTGCACGTAGGGTAAGATATTTGCGATATGGTATACAAACAGAAACTCCCATTTTCAGTTTGCAACTATATTTTTAACTTTTAGTTTTCTCTCTCATCTACATTTGTTTGAGAATTAAATATCAATCATCAAGCATCCTGCATATATACTTTTAAAACTAATCGTGTGGATTTATGTTTTCAAATAAGAAAAAGACAATAAAGATAAATCGAAAACGACCGATTTTTATTTTAGTCGTGTTTGGAGAATAGACTTCACTTTTCTGCAGAAAACAAATGCATGAGTCACATATACGCTCGCATTCAGACTAATTACTAAAGTACAAATTTGACTGAATATTACATTTCCTATATGCATATTAAATGCAAATTTTCCAATTCCCTACAACTTAAACTTTGTTTTCTTTAGGAATGTAGCAAAGAACATATATACTTGTGTGTGCGTGTGTGCGTGTGTGTGTGTGTGTCGGAAAGTATTCTTAAGGGTGATTTTAGAGCTAATACAGCAAGCAAGACTTTGGATTCGTATAAATACAAGATATTTCTTAGAAATTACCCATATAGTTTTAGGTAAGAGATATAGATCTGTGTTGAGATATACACTGAAGTTCCAGAAAAACTAGTCTAATACATGGCAGACCACCCACGTAGCGCAGAACTGCACATAAATGACGGTTCATAGACTCCATGAACCCGAAAGCATTCTGCAGCACATTTCTGTTGCATTTCGACTTATTTGGTAACAACTTATTTGGCAGGTATTTTAACTAACGTCACACTAGAGCAACTCAACGGGCTATTGGTGGCGGTCCGGGATTAATCCCAAAAGGAAAGATCCACGGACAAAAACACCACGTAATTTTGAACCTCGGGCAGATGACGAGGCAACACCTGAGCTGGCACCCCGCTCTCCAAACTTCCCCACCACGCCAACGTGAGGATATTTGAGGCCACGACAGATTTAACGAGTACCAGCCCCCTTTGTACACGACGGTCTTTGGCTGGATTGGAACTCGCAACCCTCCGGTTGCTAATCCGTTTTTCTTTCCAACCGCTGCCAATAAATTATTTGGTTTCTCATTGGTAATATTTTAATGTTCACCACTACTGGCGCACAAGGGGGGGGGCGTAAGGCCCCTAGGAGTTAGCGTCCGTGAACGCATTCAGCATGCACGTCATAAGCGACTTCGAATGTTTTTTGAAACACGCAGGTGATTCTGCAGTCATATTTTTCTCAGCCCCTTCTAATCAAAGAATATCACGAATTGGAAACCTTTTCACGAGTTCCCATTTCTGCTCCTATAATAATTATTTATCTAAGAATCAAAACAAGACGGGAAACAAACAATATTCAATAATCAGTTCAGAGGGAAAACAGCGTTTTCCATCAGGTGGCTTAAGCACGCGTATGTGAATTCGAATTTTCTGGTTAATGCATATCAAACAAAGTTTGCTTGATCTTCGGAATGTTGATTTGAAAGCTAGAAGCACGCGCGTAGATGGGGAAAACAAGTCACGACATTGATGCTCCCAAGTAATTTTTGCAATCAGTCACGATAATTACAAATTTCGCAAGATAATCACACCTTTGCAATTGGGTTTTAAAAACCGGTTGTTAAATACTGGTAAAAACCGGTTTTGGAGATTGACAAGGAACACTTACTGAAACTCGTCACCGGTTTTCACAATCATATTTTTTTAACTCTGAGGGGTTCCCATTCATAATTCCACTTGCAACCTGCAATTTTCCCTTCGAGACTTCTAAACAGGTTTGACCTTGACCAAATAAATGTTTCCGAAGGATTCTATTGAGGAAATGAGTAATAGAATATTTCCACAAAAGATTCTATTCTACAAAATGGGTCAATAGAATTTTTCGAGATTTTATTCAAGGAAAGGTAGGTATTTAATTAGCGTCGCACTGGAGCAACACATCGGGCTATTGGTGACGGTCCGGAATCAATCTCGAGGGGAAAGATCCGAAGACAACACCACGTAATTAATTTTGAATCCCGGTCATATGACGAGGTCACCCCACTCTCCAAACTTCCACACCACGCCAACGTGAGGACATTTGAGGTCACGACAGATTTGACGTGCACCATCCCCCTTTGTACACGACGGTCTTTGGTCGGTCGACCGGTCGAACTCGCAATCCTCCGGTTGTTAATCCGCTACTGTTTCAACCGGATTACCGCCGAGGAGAGAAGAAATAAATATTTCCGAGGGATTATATTCTAATTATAGACCTAATGATATAGACTTGAAGATGTGCGAGCAGCTTCCCGGCGATCTCTTGGTTAGATGATCCGTCACGTGGTTTGGGGGCTTTTATGGCGCAAGGGCTATATTTGGCCATGCTGTGCCAGACGCAAGACATGCAATGTCAAGTAATAGACATACACACAATGAAAGTTTTACAGACAAAAGAAATACACCCAGGGAGGAACGTGGTTGTGGGGAAAAATATGAATCCTAATGGGGGACAAATTATTGATTTGTTAACGTGATTATCCAGCGGGATTAAAAACATTCTGCTCTTCGATAGTCAATGGGTTCAAGTTGATTCGTAAGCACTAGTGATTTACCCTTCAGAGATCTTACGACGGAGACTCCACCCACATGCCCTGTCTATTTCATTACTAGGTCGATGGGCTAACGGCTTAGTTGCAAATGCGTGGCATTTATAAATAAATATTAGGAGTGGGTACAAGCGCACCGTGAACGAGCGTAAATGAAAACCCAGAGTAAATTTAACTAAACATCAGCGAATCTTTTAAGCAGCAAGAGCGGTGGAAGCGAACTTTGCAAAGGGTAGAGCTGTGGACAGAAGTTACTCAGCGAAAAATAAAAATGAATTGAGGGAACGAGGGGTTTTTTTTTTAAAACTGAAAAGACGGTCATCGCATTGACTCATAATCTGATCAGCAAAGAAACCTGACCCATAATCTGACTCCACAATCTATTAGATTCTCCTTTCCAGGTGAAGTAGGGCCGCCGTAGTCCAGTTGGAAGACGGTTGAGGAACCGGAGGGTTGCGACTTCTAAACTCGATCAGGCCAAAGACCGTCGGGGCTGGTGCACGTCAAATCTATCGTGGCCTCAAATGTCCTCACGTTGGCGTGGAAGCTTGGGGAGTGGGGTGCCAGCTCAGGTGTTGACTTCGTCCTCTGACTATGGTCAAAATTGCGAGGCGTTATCCTTTGATCCTCCTTTGACATTAACTAGGTGAAGTGTCTAGGAGCCGACTCAGGAACCGCGCAAGTAGATAGTGTTAGACTAAAACGACATCGGGCGATAATTTTGGATTATGATAACCTGTCGTAGGCCTCTCGCAATAGCCATTTGGTTAGAAAAATTACTCGTCAATTTGGTCATGGGGCGGTACCGTGTTCTTGTTTTACCGCAGATATTACTTCTCAATCAAGTTTTCGAAATTTTTTATCAATCAGTTGCCTTTACGTTGAGTTGGTTTTGCGGTTTTATGGCGCAAGGGCCATATTTGGCCATGCTGCGCCAGATACAAGACAAACAATATCAAGTGTGAGTGTTGGGATAGCTGTCCCGTAGCTCTGATTCTAGTAAGAATCCATGTAATATCTTTGGATGATATCAAAAGAGTAACCTACCGAACTATTGCAATCATCAGCGTTTGTGATTCAATATTTCTTTTCCTATTAATTATTTCAAGGTCGATTTGCGTGGAAAACCTCCTCTCAATAACGTAACCGATTGGGCAGACACTATTTACTTGAAAAGTTTGAGAACACGTAAGATCAATGAAGTATCCATGACCATATGAATTTCCAATAAAATGTTTAAAATACGACAAACGGAAATTCGAAATTCTTTGAAATTTACAAACTAAATTTTTGAATTTAGTGCGTCACAGTTATGTTATATCACAATCAGGGATATATTCCGTTTGATCTTGGCCTCATAACTGGAATCTAATGTTTCATAATATCTACGAATATCTTACATTCTAGCTTCAACCAAAACTAAACTCAGAATAGGTAACATGATATAGTTATCGAAATGAGAAAAGTTATGTTATTCAACACACCTCCAGGAAAGTGATTGAACATGAGAGATTGTTTAAGCGAATTATACAAATTTCAAGCTGTGATTGGAAGTAAAATATGCTCTGAATATTTGATGAGGTTCTGTTAAGTAGAATTAACGTCGCAAAAGTGTGACGTTAATTCTACTATCTACCTACTGGATGTTTTACTCTTTGGCTATTTTAATTGAGAAGGTACAATATTACTACTTGCTCCTCTTGTCTTAGGCTACATCTATCACGTACATTTTTTATCCCCAAAAAACAGCAAAAGATGATTCTCTAAACATTTATCATCTTTCTCTAAACATCTTTATGGCACAAATCCCTTTTGTTCGCATTATATAGCTCTTGGAAATTTCCTTTCAATTTTATGGAACTTTAAAACTTCAAAAATACAGTAATACCTTCATTTTGTTGTGTATTTGGCTATATCACTCATTTTTAAAGTGTCCCTCGATAAAGTTTCGTTTCCAAATAAGTCTCTCAATATCTTTCTTGAGAATTAGAATCAAGCTCACAAAGATTTCTTGCTTCATGTGTTTGCGTAAATTACGGTTAAATCTATCTGAAGACTGGGACAAAGGTATTCTTGAGTGAACAAAAGACTAGACTAGAGGTTAGAATTACAGCTAATCATAGATATTATGAAACACCATATATCTGTAATATGAAGCCGAGATCAAATGGCATATATCCCTGATTGTGATAATGCGTAACTATGCTAAACTTAACTTCTGCTCGTGCCTTTGAAAGAATTTCGAATTTTAGTTAGTCATATTTTTGACGTCTTTTTATTGGAAATTATATGTGGTCACAAAACCTCCGTCAATTTCGTGTTCAAAAACTTTTTCAAGTAAAGAGAGCTTTACTCAATAAGTTAAATTATTTGGAGAGGAAAAGCAGGTTTGCCTCACAAATTGACCTCAAAATTGCTAATAGGAAATTAGGAATATAAATATTGAACCAAATGTTGATGTGATTGCAATCGTGCCGAAATGAAATTCGATCGTGACAATCTCAGATGAGTCGAAATAGTTTGCTGCCACAAACATCACGAGTTTGAGGGTATAAAAAGAGACGTTGGAGAACGAATGTCACAAAGTAGTCATGGACTGCTTTATTACTGCAGTGTTTGCGCTACTACTAGCGCAGTGCGGGCAAACTTATGGAAGAGGATTCCATGTGTCGGTGTACACACCGTTGACCAACTCCTACACGGCGGAGTCATTCGCTAGGACATTCGTTAGCAATATCGTCTCGACCGGAGCATTTGGGGACCAAGGCGCCGAAGATTTCGATGACATTATACAGAGTCTCATCCGAGCCCAAAACATGGGGAAAGGAAGACATGACACTAAGGCCAAAGCAAAAGCAATGCAGATAGCGCTCGCCTCTTCAATAGCGGAACTCGTTATAGCAGAAAGCGAGGGCTCAGATATTCAAGCAAAAACCAATATAATGTCAAATTGCTTGAGAAATGCATTGCGAGACACAACCGGAGAAGTCAATGAAGATTTCATTCGTGAAATCGAGGACTTGGTTCAACTTTTCTCCCAGGAGCAATATAATGAGATTGATACTTACGGCTATCCAGCTGCATTTCCGAGTACGGTAAGTAGACAAGGAGCAAGACCAGTAACTGTAGATGAAGCAGTCACTATAAACGTAGATGGCCAAAGCATCGGATCATCAGGAAGATCGTACAGTACAGAAGGAAATGACAACCCAGTTGCTCAGCAGGAAACGTATGCACATGTAGGACAGGATGCTCAAGGAGGACCAGGATCAGTGGGACAACGTTCAGGTGCCGCATACGGATTAGGAGGATACGGAGGACCAGGATCGGGCGGACCAGGTTCAGGTGGTGAATACGGACCAGGAGGATCAGGTGGACCTGGAGGTAACGGTGGACCAAATGGACCAGGAGGACCAGGTTCAGGCGGACAAGGTTCAGGTGGCCCATACGGACCAGGTACAGGTGGACCCGGTGGACAAGGATCAGGAGAACCTGGAACAGGTGGTTCTTCGGAACCAATTACAGTAACGGATACAATTACCGTCGAAATTGGAAGTGGACCAGGAGCAGGAGGAGGTCCAGGTGGACCATACGGACCAGGAGGACCAGGTTCAGGTGGCCCATATGGACCAGGAGCTCCCGGTGGTCCATACGGACCCGGAGGACCAGGATCGGGAGGACCAGGTTCAGGTGGGCAATATGGACCAGGAGGAGCAGGTTCAGGAGGCCCATATGGACCAGGATCAGGATCAGGTGGCCCATACGGACCAGTAGGACCCGGTGGACCTGAAGGGCCAGGATCGGGAGGACCGGGTTCAGGTAGCCCATATGGACCAGCAGGACCAGGATCAGGAGGACCAGGATCAAGTGGCCCATACGGACCAGGAGGACCAGGTGGTCCTGTAGGTCCACGTGGAACATACGGACCCGGAGGACCAGGATCGGGAGGGCCAGGTTCAGGTGGCCCATATGGACCAGGAGGACCAGGATCTGGAGGACCAGGTTCAGGAGGACCTGGAACAGGTGGTTCCTCGGGACCAATTACAGTAACGGATACAGTTACCGTCGAAATTGGAAGTGAATCAGGTGCAGGAGGAGGTCCAGGTGGACCATACGGACCAGGAAGACCAGGATCAGGTGGACCAGGTTCAGGTGGTCCATATGGACCAGGTTCAGGAGGACCAGGATCGGGAGGGCCAGGTTCAGGTGGCCCAGAACGACCTGGAGGTCCCGGTGGTCCTGGAGGGCCAGGATCGGGAGGACCGGGTTCAGGTGGACCAGGTTCAGGAGGACCAGGATCCGGAGGACCTGGTTCAGGTGGCCCATATGGACCAGGAGGACCCGGTGGACCTGGAGGACCCGGTGGACCTGGAGGACCCGGTGGACCAGGAGGACCAGGATCTGGAGGACCCGGTTCAGGTGGACCAGGTTCAGGTGGCACATATGGACCAGGAGGACCAGGTTCAGGAGGCCCATACGGACCAGGAGGATCAGGTTCAGGAGGCCCATACGGACCAGGAGGGCCAGGTGGAGGACCCGGTGGACCAGGAGGACCAGGATCTGTAGGACCCGGTTCAGGTGGACAAGGTTCAGGTGGCCCATATGGACCAGGAGGACAAGGATCAGGAGGACCAGGATCTGGAGGACCAGGTTCAGGTGGACAAGGTACAGGTGGACCATATGGACCAGGAGGACCAGGATCAGGAGGACCAGGATCAGGAGGACCAGGATCAGGAGGACCAGGATCGGGAGGACCAGGCTCTGGTGGTCCATACGGTCCAGGAGGACCAGGTTCAGGAGGCCCATATGGACCAGGAGGTCCAGGATCAGGGTCAGGTGGCCCATACGGACCAGGAGGACCAGGATCAGGTGGACCAGGTTCAGGAGGACTAGGATCAGGAGGTCCTGGTTCAGGTGGACCATACGGAACAGGAGGACCCGGTGGACCATACGGACCCGAAGGACCAGGATCGGGAGGACAAGGTTCCGGAGGCCCATACGGACCGGGGGTACCAGGCGGACCTGGAGGACCCTATGGTCCTGGAGGGCCAGGTTCGGGAGGATCTGGAACAGGTGGTTCCTCGGGACCAATTACAGTAACGGATACAGTTACCGTCGAAATGGGAAGTGGACCAGATGCAAGAGGAGGTCCAGGTGGACCATACGGACCAGGAGGACCAGGATCGGGAGGACCAGGTTCAAGTGGCCCATATGGACCAGGAGGACCCGGAGGACCAGGAGCAGGTCGACAAGGTTCAGGAGGACCAGGAACAGGTGGACCAGGTTCAGGAGGACCAGGATCAGGAGGACCTGGTTCAGGTGGCCAATACGGACCAGGATCTGGAGGACCAGGTTCAGGTGGCCCATACGGACCGGGAGGACCTGGAGGTCCCGGTGGTCCTGGAGGGCCAGGATCGGGAGGACCGGGTTCAGGTGGACCAGGTTCAGGAGGACCAGGATCAGGAGGACATGGTTCAGGTGGCCTATATGGACCAGGAGAACCTGGTGGACCATACGGACCCGGAGAAGCAGGATCGGGAGGACCAGGTCTAGGTGGACCATATGGACCAGGAGGACCGGGAGGCCCATATGGACCCGGTGGACCAGGTTCAGGTGGCCCATACGGATCAGGAGGACCCGGAGGATCGGGATCGGGAGGACCAGGTTCAGGTGGCCCATATGGACCAGGAACAACAGGAACAGGAGGACCAGGATCTGGAGGAACAGGTTCAGGAGGACCTGTAACAGGTGGTTCCTCGGGACCAATTACAGTAACGGATACAGTTACCGTCGAAATTGGAAGTGGAGCAGGAGGACCAGGATCGGGAGGACCAGGTTCTGGTGGTCCATACGGTCCAGGAGGAGCAAGTTCAGGAGGTCCATACGGACCAGGAGGACCAGGTGGACCTGGAGGACCAGGTGGACCTGGAGGACCCGCTGGACCAGGATCAGGTGGACAAGGTTCAGGAGGACCAGGATCAGGAGGATCAGGTTCAGGTGCACCATACGGACCAGGAGGACCCGGTGGACCATACGGACCCGGAGGACCAGGATCGGGAGGACCAGGTTCAGGTGGCTCATATGGACCAGGAGGACCAGGATCAGGGTCAGGAGAACCAGGTTCAGGTGGCCCATACGGACCAGGAGGACCAGGTGGACCTGGAGGACCCGGTGGACCTGGAGAACCCGGTGGACCAGGATCAGGTGGACCAGGTTCAGGAGGACCAGGATCAGGAGGACCAGGATCAGGTGGACCATACGGACCAGGGGAACCCGGAGGACCATACGGACCCGGAGGACAAGGTTCAGGTGGCCCATATGGACCAGGAGGTACAGGATCAGGGTCAGGTGGACCAGGTTCAGGAGGCCCATACGGACCAGGTGGACCAGGAGGACCCGGTGGTCCTGGAGGGCCAGGTTCGGGAGGACCGGGTTCAGAAGGACCAGGTTCAGGTGGACCAGGTTCAGGTGGCCCATATGGACCAGGAGGACCAGGATCTGGTGCTCCATACGGTCCAGGAGGACCAGGTGGACAAGGAGGACGCGGTGGACCAGGATCAGGTGGACCAGGTTCAGGTGGACCAGGTTCAGGAGGACAAGGATCAGGAGGACAAGGATCAGGAGGACCAGGTTCAGGTGGACCATACGGACCAGGAGGACCCGGTGGACAATACGGACCCGGAGGACCAGGTTCAGGTGGCCCATATGGACCAGGAGGACCCGGTGGACCAGGATCAGGTGGACCAGGTTCGGGAGGACCTGGAACAGGTGGTTCCTCGGGACCAATTACAGTAACGGATACAGTTACTGTGGAAATTGGAAGTGGACCAGGAGGACCAGGTTCTGGTGGTCCATACGGAACAGGAGGACCCGGTGGACCAGGTTCAGGAGGACCCGGTGGACCAGGATCAGGAGGACCTGGTTCAGGTGGACCATACGGACAAGGTGGACCAGGATCGGGAGGAACAGGTTCAGGTGGACCATACGGACCAGGTGGACCAGGATCGGGAGGAACAGGTTCAGGTGGCCCGTATGGACCAGGAGGACCAGGTTCAGGAGGCCCATATGGACCAGGAGGTCCAGGAACAGGGTCAGGTGGACCAGGATCAGGAGGACCATACGGACAAGGAGGACCAGGTGGACCTGGAGGACCAGGTGGACCTGGAGGACCCGGTGGACCAGGATCAGGTGGACAAGGTTCAGGTGGACCATACGGACCAGGGGGACCCGGTGGACCATACGGACCCGGAGGACAAGGTTCAGGTGGCCAATATGGACCAGGAGGTCCAGGATCAGGGTCAGGGGGACCAGGTTCAGGAGGCCCATACGGACCAGGAGGACCAGGTGGACCAGGAGGACCCGGTGGTCCTGGAGGGCCAGGTTCGGGAGGACCGGGTTCAGATGGACCAGGTTCAGGTGGACCAGGTTCAGGTGGACCAGGTTCAGGTGGCCCATATGGACCAGGAGGACCAGGATCAGGAGGACCAGGATCAGGTGGTCCATACGGTCCAGGAGGACCAGGTGGACATGGAGGACCCGGTGGACCAGGATCAGGTGGACCAGGTTCAGGAGGACAAGGATCAGGAGGACCAGGTTCAGGTGGACCATACGGACCAGGAGGACCCGGTGGAGAACACGGACCCGGAGGACCAGGTTCAGGTGGCCCATATGGACCAGGAGGACCCGGTGGACCAGGATCAGGTGGACCAGGTTCGGGAGGACCTGGAACAGGTGGTTCCTCGGGACCAATTACAGTAACGGATACAGTTACCGTGGAAATTGGAAGTGGACCAGGAGGACCAGGTTCTGGTGGTCCATACGGACCAGGAGGACCCGGTGGACCAGGTTCAGGAGGACCTAGTTCAGGTGGACCATACGGACCAGGATCGGGAGGAACAGGTTCAGGTGGCCCATATGGACCAGGAGGACCAGGTTCAGGAGGCACATATGGACCCGGTGGACCAGGGTCAGGTGGACCAGGATCAGGAGGACCATACGGACCAGGAGGACCCGGTGGACCATACGGACCTGGAGGACCAGGTTCAAGTGGCCCATATGGGCCAGGAGGACCAGGTTCAGGAGGCCAATATGGACAAGGAGGTCCAGGATCAGGGTCGGGAGGATCAGGTTCAGGTGGCCCATACGGACCAGGAGGACCAGGTTCAGGAGGCACATATGGACCCGGTGGACCAGGGTCAGGTGGACCAGGATCAGGAGGACCATACGGACCAGGAGGACCAGGTGGTCCTGGAGGGCCAAGTTCGGGAGGACCGGGTTCAGATGGACCAGGATCAGGAGGACCAGGTTCAGGTGGACCATACGGACCAGGAGGACCCGGTGGACCATACGGACCTGGAGGACCAGGTTCAAGTGGCACATATGGGCCAGGAGGACCAGGTTCAGGAGGCCAATATGGACAAGGAGGACCAGGATCAGGGTCGGGAGGATCAGGTTCAGGTGGCCCATACGGACCAGGAGGACCAGGTGGACCTGGAGGACCCGGTGGTTCTGGAGGGCCAGGTTCGGGAGGACCGGGTTCAGGTGGACCAGGTTCAGGAGGCCCATACGGACCAGGAGGTCCAGGATCAGGGTCAGGTGGCCCATACGGTCCAGGAGGACCAGGATCAAGAGGACCAGGTTCAGGTGGCCCATATGGACCAGGAGGACCCGGTGGACCAGGATCAGGTGGCCCATATGGACCAG
Source organism: Meta bourneti (assembly GCA_933210815.1). Lineage (NCBI taxonomy): Eukaryota > Metazoa > Arthropoda > Arachnida > Araneae > Tetragnathidae > Meta > Meta bourneti. The sequence continues at coordinate 43,056,190 of OW119931.1, forward strand.
GATCAGGAGGACCAGGATCTCGAGGACCAGGTTCGGGAGGACCTGGAACAGGTGGTTCCTCGGGACCAATTACTGTAACGGATACAGTTACCGTCGAAATTGGAAGTGGACCAGGAGGACCAGGATCGGGAGGACCACGTTCTGGTGGTCCATACGGTCCAGAAGGACCAGGTGGACCTGGAGGGCCAGTTTCGGGAGGACCGGGATCAAGTGGACCAGGTACAGGTGGACCATACGGACCAGGAGGACCCGGTGGATCACACGGACCCGGAGGAAGAGGTTCAGGTGGCCCATATGGACCAGGAGGACCAGGATCAAGAGGACCCGGTTCAGGAGGACCAGGTTCAGGTGGACCGTACGGACCAGGAGGACTCGGTGGACCAGGTTCAGGTGGACCATATGGACCAGAAGGACCAGGTTCAGGAAGCCCATACGGACCAGGAGGACCAGATGGACCTGGATCAGGTGGACCAGGTTCAGTTGGCCCATATGGACCGGGAGGACCAGGTTCTGGTGGACCAGGTTCAGGAGGACCAGGATCAGGAGGACTTGGTTCAGGTGGACCATACGGACCAGGAGGACCCGGTTCAGGTGGCCCATATGGACCAGGATCAGGAGGACCAGGATCTGGTGGTCTATACGGTCCAGGAGGACCAGGATCAGGGTCAGGAGGACCAGGTTCAGGAGGCCCATATGGACCAGGAGGTCCGGGGTCAGGAGGACCAGGTTCAGGAGGAACAGGTGGACCTGGAGGACCCGGTGGTCCTGGAGGGCCAGGTTCGGGAGGACCGGGTTCAGGTGGACCAGGTTCAGGTGGCGAATATGGACCAGGAGGACCAGGATCTGGTGGTCCATACGGTCCAGGAGGACCAGGTTCAGGTGGCCCATATGGACCAGGAGGACCGGGTGGACCAGGATCAGGTGGACCAGGTTCAGGTGGACCATATGGACCAGGAGGACCAGGATCAGGAGGACCAGGATCTGGAGGACCAGGTTCGGGAGGACCTGGAACAGGTGGTTCCTCGGGACCAATAACAGTAACGGATACAGTTACCGTCGAAATTGGAAGTGGACCAGGAGGACCAGGATCGGGAGGACCAGGTTCTGGTGGTCCATACGGTCCAGGAGGACCCGGTGGACCAGGATCAGGTGGACCAGGTTCAAGAGGACCTGGTTCAAGTGGACCATACGGGCCAGGAGGACCCGGTGGACCATACGGACCCGGAGGACCAGGATCGGGAGGACCAGGTTCAGGAGGCCCAGGATTAGGAGGACCTGGTTCAGGAGGACCAGGTGGACCTGGAGGACCCGGTGGTCCTGCAGGGCCAGGTTCGGGAGGACCGGGTTCAGGTGGACCAGGTTCAGGTGGACCAGGTTCAGGTGGCCCATATGGACCAGGAGGACCAGGATCAGGAGGACCAGGATCTGGTGGTCCATACGGTCCAGGAGGAACAGGTTCAGGTGGCCCATATGGACCAGGAGGACCAGGATCTGGAGGACCAGGTTCGGGAGGACCTGGAACAGGTGGTTCCTCGGGACCAATTACAGTAACGGATACAATTTCCGTCGAAATTGGAAGTGGACCAGCAGGACCAGGATCGGGAGGATCAGGTTCTGGTGTTCCATACGGTCCAGGAGGACCCGGTGGACCAGGATCAGGTGGACCAGGTTCAGGAGGCCCATATGGACCAGGAGGTCCAGGATCAGGGTCAGGAGGACCAGGTTCAGGAGGACCAGGTGGACCTGGAGGACCCGGTGGTCCTGGAGGGCCAGGTTCGGGTGGACCAGGTTCAGGTGGCCAATATGGATCAGGAGGACCAGGATCTGGTGGTCCATACGGTCCAGGAGGACCAGGTTCAGGTGGCCCATATGGACCAGGAGGACCAGGTTCAGGTGGACCATATGGACCAGGAGGACCAGGATCAGGAGGACCAGGATCTGGAGGACCAGGTTCGGGAGGACCTGGAACAGGTGGTTCCTCGGGACCAATAACAGTAACGGATACAGTTACCGTCGAAATTGGAAGTGGACCAGGAGGACCAGGATCGGGAGGACCAGGTTCTGGTGGTCCATACGGTCCAGGAGGACCCGGTGGACCAGGATCAGGTGGACCAGGTTCAGGAGGACCTGGTTCAGGTGGACCATACGGACCAGGAGGACCCGGTTCAGGTGGCCCATATGGACCAGGAGGACCAGGTTCAGGAGGACCAGGTGGACCTGGAGGACCCGGTGGTCCTGGAGGGCCAGGTTCAGGTGGTCCAGGTTCAGGTGGCCCATATGGACCAGGAGGACCAGGATCAGGAGGACCAGGATCTGGTGGTCCATACGGTCCAGGAGGACCAGGTTCAGGTGGCCCATATGGACCAGGAGGACCCGGTGGACCAGGATCAGGTGGACCAGGTTTAGGTGGCCCATATGGACCAGGAGGACCAGGATCAGGAGGACCAGGATCTGGAGGACCAGGTTCGGGAGGACCTGGAACAGGTGGTTCCTCGGGACCAATTACAGTAACGGATACAATTTCCGTCGAAATTGGAAGTGGACCAGCAGGACCAGGATCGGGAGGACCAGGTTCTGGTGGTCCATACGGTCCAGGAGGACCCGGTGGACCAGGATCAGGTGGACCAGGTTCAGGTGGCCCATATGGACCAGGAGGACCAGGATCAGGTGGACCAGGTTCAGGAGGACCTGGTTCAGGTGGACCATACGGACCAGGAGGACCCGGTTCAGGTGGCCCATATGGACCAGGAGGACCAGGTTCAGGAGGACCAGGTGGACCTGGAGGACCCGGTGGTCCTGGAGGACCCGGTGGTCCTGGAGGGCCAGGTTCGGGAGGACCGGGTTCAGGTGGACCAGGTTCAGGTGGTCCAGGTTCAGGTGGCCCATATGGACCAGGAGGACCAGGATCAGGAGGACCAGGATCTGGTGGTCCATACGGTCCAGGAGGACCAGGTTCAGGTGGCCCATATGGACCAGGAGGACCCGGTGGACCAGGATCAGGTGGACCAGGTTCAGGTGGCCCATATGGACCAGGAGGACCAGGATCAGGAGGACCAGGATCAGGTGGACCAGGTTCAGCAGGCCCATATGGACCAGGAGGTCCAGGATCAGGGTCAGGAGGACCAGGTTCAGGAGGACCAGGTGGACCTGGAGGACCAGGTGGTCCTGGAGGGCCAGGTTTGGGAGGACCGGGTTCAGGTGGCCCATATGGACCAGGAGGACCCGGTGGACCAGGATCAGGTGGACCAGGTTCAGGTGGCCCATATGGACCAGGAGGACCCGGTGGACCATACGGACCAGGATCGGGAGGACCAGGTTCAGGTGGCCCATATGGACCAGGAGGTCGAGGATCAGGGTCAGGTGGACCAGGTTCAGGAGGCCCATACGGACCAGGAGGACCAGGTGGACCTGGAGGACCCGGTGGTCCCGGAGGACCAGGTTCGGGAGGACCAGGATCGGGAGGACCAGGATCGGGAGGACCAGGTTCAGGTGGACCATACGGACCAGGAGGACCCGGTTCAGGTGGCTCATACGGACCAGGAGGACCAGGTTCAGGAGGCTCATATGGACAAGGAGGTCCAGGATCAGGGTCAGGAGGACCAGGTTCAGAAGGACCAGGTGGTCCTGGAGGGCCTGGTTCGGGAGGACCGGGATCAGGTGGACCAGGTTCAGGTGGCCCATATGGACCAGGAGGACCAGGATCTGGTGGTCCATACGGTCCAGGAGGAGCAGGTTCAGGTGGCCCATATGGACCAGGAGGACCCGGTGGACCAGGATCAGGTGGACCAGGACCCGGTGGACCAGGATCAGGTGGACCAGGTTCAAGTGGCCCATATGGACCCGGATCAGGAGGACCAGGATCTGGAGGACCAGGTTCGGGAGGACCTGGAACAGGTGGTTCCTCGGGACCAATTACAGTAACGGATACAGTTACCGTCGAAATTGGAAGTGGACCAGGAGGACCAGGATCGGGAGGACCAGGTTCTGGTGGTCCATACGGTCCAGGAGGACCCGGTGGACGAGGATCAGGTGGACCAGGTTCAGGAGGCCCATATGGACCAGAAGGTCCAGGGTCAGGAGGACCAGGTTCAGGAGGACCAGGTGGACCTGGAGGACCCGGTGGTCCTGGAGGGCCAGGTTCGGGAGGACCGGGTTCAGGTGGCCCATATGGACCAGGAGGACCCGGTGGACCAGGATCAGGTGGACCAGGTTCAGGTGGCCCATATGGACCAGGAGGACCCGGTGGACCATACGGACCAGGATCGGGAGGACCAGGTTCAGGTGGCCCATATGGACCAGGAGGTCGAGGATCAGGGTCAGGTGGACCAGGTTCAGGAGGCCCATACGGACCAGGAGGACCAGGTGGACCTGGAGGACCCGGTGGTCCCGGAGGACCAGGTTCGGGAGGACCAGGATCGGGAGGACCAGGTTCAGGTGGACCATACGGACCAGGAGGACCCGGTTCAGGTGGCTCATACGGACCAGGAGGACCAGGTTCAGGAGGCTCATATGGACAAGGAGGTCCAGGATCAGGGTCAGGAGGACCAGGTTCAGAAGGACCAGGTGGTCCTGGAGGGCCAGGTTCGGGAGGACCGGGTTCAGGTGGACCAGGTTCAGGTGGCCCATATGGACCAGGAGGACCAGGATCTGGTGGTCCATACGGTCCAGGAGGAGCAGGTTCAGGTGGCCCATATGGACCAGGAGGACCCGGTGGACCAGGATCAGGTGGACCAGGAGGACCCGGTGGACCAGGATCAGGTGGACCAGGTTCAAGTGGCCCATATGGACCAGGATCAGGAGGACCAGGATCTGGAGGACCAGGTTCGGGAGGACCTGGAACAGGTGGTTCCTCGGGACCAATTACAGTAACGGATACAGTTACCGTCGAAATTGGAAGTGGACCAGGAGGACCAGGATCGGGAGGACCAGGTTCTGGTGGTCCATACGGTCCAGGAGGACCCGGTGGACGAGGATCAGGTGGACCAGGTTCAGGTGGCCCATACGGACCAGGAGGACTAGGTGGACCTGGAGGACCCGGTGGTCCTGGAGGGCCAGGTTCTGGGGGACCAGGATCGGGAGGACCAGGTTCAGGTGGACCATACGGACCTGGAGGACCCGGTTCAGGTGGCCCATACGGACCAGGAGGGCCAGTTTCAGGAGGCTCATATGGACCAGGAGGTCCAGGATCAGGTTCAGGAGGACCAGGTTCAGGAGGACCAGGTGGACCTGGAGGACCAGGTGGTCCTGGAGGACCAGGTTCGGGAGGACCGGGTTCAGGTGGACCAGGTTCAGGTGGCCCATATGTACCAGGAGGACCAGGATCTGGTGGTCCATACGGTCCAGAAGGACCAGGTTCAGGTGGCCCATATGGACCAGGAGGACCCGGTGGACCAGGATCAGGTGGACCAGGTTCAGGTGGCCCATATGGACCAGGATCTGGAGGACTAGGATCTGGAGGACCAGGTTCGGGAGGACCTGGAACAGGTGGTTCCTCGGGACCAATTACAGTAACGGATACAGTTACCGTCGAAATTGGAAGTGGACCAGGAGGACCAAGTTCTGGTGGTCCATACGGTCCAGGAGGACCCGGTGGACCAGGATCAGGTGGACCAGGTTCAGGAGTACCTAGTTCAGGTGGACAATACGGACCAGGAGGACCCGGTGGACCATACGGACCCGGAGGACCAGGATCGGGAGGACCAGGATCGGGAGGACCAGGTTCAGGAGGACCAGGATCAGGAGGACCTGGTTCAGGTGGACCATACGGACCAGGAGGACCCGGCTCAGGTGGCCCATATGGACCAGGAGGACCAGGTTCAGGAGGATTAGGATCAGGAGGACTTGGTTCAGGTGGACCATACGGACCAGGAGGACCCGGTTCAGGTGGCCCATATGGACCAGGATCAGGAGGACCAGGATCTGGTGGTCTATACGGTCCAGGAGGACTAGAATCAGGGTCAGGAGGACCAGGTTCAGGAGGCCCATATGGACCAGGAGGTCCAGGGTCAGGAGGACCAGGTTCAGGAGGAACAGGTGGACCTGGAGGACCCGGTGGTCCTGGAGGGCCAGGTTCGGGAGGACCGGGTTCAGGTGGACCAGGTTCAGGTGGCGAATATGGACCAGGAGGACCAGGATCTGGTGGTCCATACGGTCCAGGAGGACCAGGTTCAGGTGGCCCATATGGACCAGGAGGACCGGGTGGACCAGGATCAGGTGGACCAGGTTCAGGTGGACCATATGGACCAGGAGGACCAGGATCTGGTGGTCCATACGGTCCAGGAGGACCAGGTTCAGGTGGCCCATATGGACCAGGAGGACCGGGTGGACCAGGATCAGGTGGACCAGGAGGACCCGGTGGACCAGGATCAGGTGGACCAGGTTCAAGTGGCCCATATGGACCCGGATCAGGAGGACCAGGATCTGGAGGACCAGGTTCGGGAGGACCTGGAACAGGTGGTTCCTCGGGACCAATAACAGTAACGGATACAGTTACCGTCGAAATTGGAAGTGGACCAGGAGGACCAGGATCGGGAGGACCAGGTTCTGGTGGTCCATACGGTCCAGGAGGACCCGGTGGACCAGGATCAGGTGGACCAGGTTCAGGAGGACCTGGTTCAGGTGGACCATACGGACCAGGAGGACCCGGTAGACCATACGGACCCGGAGGACCAGGATCGGGAGGACCAGGTTCAGGAGGCCCAGGATTAGGAGGACCTGGTTCAGGAGGACCAGGTGGACCTGGAGGACCCGGTGGTCCTGCAGGGCCAGGTTCGGGAGGACCGGGTTCAGGTGGACCAGGTTCAGGTGGACCAGGTTCAGGTGGACCAGGTTCAGGTGGCCCATATGGACCAGGAGGACCAGGATCAGGAGGACCAGGATCTGGTGGTCCATACGGTCCAGGAGGAACAGGTTCAGGTGGCCCATATGGACCAGGAGGACCCGGTGGACCAGGATCAGGTGGACCAGGTTCAGGTGGCCCATATGGACCAGGAGGACCAGGATCTGGAGGACCAGGTTCGGGAGGACCTGGAACAGGTGGTTCCTCGGGACCAATTACAGTAACGGATACAATTTCCGTCGAAATTGGAAGTGGACCAGCAGGACCAGGATCGGGAGGATCAGGTTCTGGTGTTCCATACGGTCCAGGAGGACCCGGTGGACCAGGATCAGGTGGACCAGGTTCAGGAGGCCCATATGGACCAGGAGGTCCAGGATCAGGGTCAGGAGGACCAGGTTCAGGAGGACCAGGTGGACCTGGAGGACCCGGTGGTCCTGGAGGGCCAGGTTCGGGTGGACCAGGTTCAGGTGGCCAATATGGATCAGGAGGACCAGGATCTGGTGGTCCATACGGTCCAGGAGGACCAGGTTCAGGTGGCCCATATGGACCAGGAGGACCGGGTGGACCAGGATCAGGTGGACCAGGTTCAGGTGGACCATATGGACCAGGAGGACCAGGATCAGGAGGACCAGGATCTGGAGGACCAGGTTCGGGAGGACCTGGAACAGGTGGTTCCTCGGGACCAATAACAGTAACGGATACAGTTACCGTCGAAATTGGAAGTGGACCAGGAGGACCAGGATCGGGAGGACCAGGTTCTGGTGGTCCATACGGTCCAGGAGGACCCGGTGGACCAGGATCAGGTGGACCAGGTTCAGGAGGACCTGGTTCAGGTGGACCATACGGACCAGGAGGACCCGGTTCAGGTGGCCCATATGGACCAGGAGGACCAGGTTCAGGAGGACCAGGTGGACCTGGAGGACCCGGTGGTCCTGGAGGGCCAGGTTCGAGAGGACCGGGTTCAGGTGGACCAGGTTCAGGTGGTCCAGGTTCAGGTGGCCCATATGGACCAGGAGGACCAGGATCAGGAGGACCAGGATCTGGTGGTCCATACGGTCCAGGAGGACCAGGTTCAGGTGGCCCATATGGACCAGGAGGACCCGGTGGACCAGGATCAGGTGGACCAGGTTCAGGTGGCCCATATGGACCAGGAGGACCAGGATCAGGAGGACCAGGATCTGGAGGACCAGGTTCGGGAGGACCTGGAACAGGTGGTTCCTCGGGACCAATTACAGTAACGGATACAATTTCCGTCGAAATTGGAAGTGGACCAGCAGGACCAGGATCGGGAGGACCAGGTTCTGGTGGTCCATACGGTCCAGGAGGACCCGGTGGACCAGGATCAGGTGGACCAGGTTCAGGTGGCCCATATGGACCAGGAGGACCAGGATCAGGTGGACCAGGTTCAGGAGGACCTGGTTCAGGTGGACCATACGGACCAGGAGGACCCGGTTCAGGTGGCCCATATGGACCAGGAGGACCAGGTTCAGGAGGACCAGGTGGACCTGGAGGACCCGGTGGTCCTGGAGGGCCAGGTTCGGGAGGACCGGGTTCAGGTGGACCAGGTTCAGGTGGTCCAGGTTCAGGTGGCCCATATGGACCAGGAGGACCAGGATCAGGAGGACCAGGATCTGGTGGTCCATACGGTCCAGGAGGACCAGGTTCAGGTGGCCCATATGGACCAGGAGGACCCGGTGGACCAGGATCAGGTGGACCAGGTTCAGGTGGCCCATATGGACCAGGAGGACCAGGATCAGTAGGACCAGGATCAGGTGGACCAGGTTCAGTAGGCCCATATGGACCAGGAGGTCCAGGATCAGGGTCAGGAGGACCAGGTTCAGGAGGACCAGGTGGACCTGGAGGACCAGGTGGTCCTGGAGGGCCAGGTTCGGGAGGACCGGGTTCAGGTGGCCCATATGGACCAGGAGGACCCGGTGGACCAGGATCAGGTGGACCAGGTTCAGGTGGCCCATATGGACCAGGAGGACCCGGTGGACCATACGGACCAGGATCGGGAGGACCAGGTTCAGGTGGCCCATATGGACCAGGAGGTCGAGGATCAGGGTCAGGTGGAAAAGGTTCAGGAGGCCCATACGGACCAGGAGGACCAGGTGGACCTGGAGGACCCGGTGGTCCCGGAGGACCAGGTTCGGGAGGACCAGGATCGGGAGGACCAGGTTCAGGTGGACCATACGGACCAGGAGGACCCGGTTCAGGTGGCTCATACGGACCAGGAGGACCAGGTTCAGGAGGCTCATATGGACAAGGAGGTCCAGGATCAGGGTCAGGAGAACCAGGTTCAGAAGGACCAGGTGGTCCTGGAGGGCCAGGTTCGGGAGGACCGGGTTCAGGTGGACCAGGTTCAGGTGGCCCATATGGACCAGGAGGACCAGGATCTGGTGGTCCATACGGTCCAGGAGGAGCAGGTTCAGGTGGCCCATATGGACCAGGAGGACCCGGTGGACCAGGATCAGGTGGACCAGGAGGACCCGGTGGACCAGGATCAGGTGGACCAGGTTCAAGTGGCCCATATGGACCCGGATCAGGAGGACCAGGATCTGGAGGACCAGGTTCGGGAGGACCTGGAACAGGTGGTTCCTCGGGACCAATTACAGTAACGGATACAGTTACCGTCGAAATTGGAAGTGGACCAGGAGGACCAGGATCGGGAGGACCAGGTTCTGGTGGTCCATACGGTCCAGGAGGACCCGGTGGACGAGGATCAGGTGGACCAGGTTCAGGAGGCCCATATGGACCAGAAGGTCCAGGGTCAGGAGGACCAGGTTCAGGAGGACCAGGTGGACCTGGAGGACCCGGTGGTCCTGGAGGGCCAGGTTCGGGACGACCGGGTTCAGGTGGCCCATATGGACCAGGAGGACCCGGTGGACCAGGATCAGGTGGACCAGGTTCAGGTGGCCCATATGGACCAGGAGGACCCGGTGGACCATACGGACCAGGATCGGGAGGACCAGGTTCAGGTGGCCCATATGGACCAGGAGGTCGAGGATCAGGGTCAGGTGGACCAGGTTCAGGAGGCCCATACGGACCAGGAGGACCAGGTGGACCTGGAGGACCCGGTGGTCCCGGAGGACCAGGTTCGGGAGGACCAGGATCGGGAGGACCAGGTTCAGGTGGACCATACGGACCAGGAGGACCCGGTTCAGGTGGCTCATACGGACCAGGAGGACCAGGTTCAGGAGGCTCATATGGACAAGGAGGTCCAGGATCAGGGTCAGGAGGACCAGGTTCAGAAGGACCAGGTGGTCCTGGAGGGCCAGGTTCGGGAGGACCGGGTTCAGGTGGACCAGGTTCAGGTGGCCCATATGGACCAGGAGGACCAGGATCTGGTGGTCCATACGGTCCAGGAGGAGCAGGTTCAGGTGGCCCATATGGACCAGGAGGACCCGGTGGACCAGGATCAGGTGGACCAGGATCAGGTGGACCAGGAGGACCCGGTGGACCAGGATCAGGTGAACCAGGTTCAAGTGGCCCATATGGACCAGGATCAGGAGGACCAGGATCTGGAGGACCAGGTTCGGGAGGACCTGGAACAGGTGGTTCCTCGGGACCAATTACAGTAACGGATACAGTTACCGTCGAAATTGGAAGTGGACCAGGAGGACCAGGATCGGGAGGACGAGGTTCTGGTGGTCCATACGGTCCAGGAGGACCCGGTGGACCAGGATCAGGTGGACCAGGTTCAGGAGGACCTGGTTCAGGTGGACCATACGGACCAGGAGGATCCGGAGGACTATACGGACCCGGAGGACCAGGATCGGGAGGACCACGTTCAGGTGGCCCATATGGACCAGGAGGTCCAGGATCAGGGTCAGGAGGACCAAGTTCAGGTGGATCAGGTGGACCTGGAGGACCCGGTGGTCCTGGAGGGCCAGGTTCGGGAGGACCAGGTTCAGGTGGACCATACGGACCAGGAGGACCCGGTGGACCAGGTTCAGGTGGCCCATACGGACCCGGAGGACCAGGTTCAGGAGGCCCATACGGACCAGGAGGACCTGGAGGACCCGGTGGTCCTGGAGGGCCAGGTTCGGGAGGACCAGGTTCAGGTGGCCCATATGGACCAGGAGGACCAGGATCAGGAGGACCAGGATCTGGAGGACCAGGTTCGGGAGGACCTGGAACAGGTGGTTCCTCGGGACCAATTACAGTAACGGATACAGTTACCGTCGAAATTGGAAGTGGACCAGTAGGACCAGGATTGGGAGGACCAGGTTCTGGTGGTCCATACGGTCCAGGAGGACCCGGTGGACCAGGATCTGGTGGACCAGGTTCAGGAGGACCTGGTTCAGGTGGACCATACGGACCAGGAGGACCCGGTGGACCAGGAGGACCCGGTGGACCATACGGACCCGGAGGACCAGGATCGGGAGGACTAGGTTCAGGTGGCACATATGGACCAGGAGGTCCAGGATCAGGGTCAGGTGGACCAGGTTCAGGAGGCCCATACGGACCAGGAGGATCTGGTGGACCTGGAGGACCCGGTGGTCCTGGAGGGCCAGGTTCGGGAGGACCAGGATCGGGAGGACCAGGATCGGGAGGACCAGGATCGGGAGGCCCAGGTTCAGGTGGACCATACGGACCAGAAGGACCAGGTTCAGGAGGCCCAGATGGACCAGGAGGTCCAGGATCAGGATCAGGAGGACCAGGTTCAGGAGGACCAGGTGGACCTGGAGGGCCCGGTGGACCTGGAGGGCCAGGTTCGGGAGGACCAGGTTCAGGTGGACCATACGGACCAGGAGGACCCGGTTCAGGTGGCCCATACGGACCAGGAGGACCAGGTTCAGGAGGCCCATATGGACCAGGAGGTCAAGGATCAGGGTCAGGAGGACCAGGTTCAGGAGGACCAGGTGGACCTGGAGGACCCGGTGGTCCTGGAGGGCCAGGTTCGGGAGGACCGGGTTCAGGTGGACCAGGTTTAGGTGGCCCATATGGACCAGGAGGACCAGGATCAGGAGGACCAGGATCTGGTGGTCCATACGGTCCAGGAGGACCAGGTTCAAGTGGTCCATATGGACCAGGAGGATCAGGAGGACCAGGATCTGGAGGACCAGGTTCCGGAGGACCTGGAACAGGTGGTTCCTCGGGACCAATTACAATAACGGATACAGTTACCGTCGAAATTGGAAGTGGACCAGGAGGACCAGGATCGGGAGGAAGAGGTTCTGGTGGTCCATACGGTCCAGAAGGACCCGGTGGACCAGGATCAGGTGGACCAGGTTCAGGAGGACCTGGTTCAGGTGGACCATACGGACCAGGAGGACCCGGTGAACCATACGGACCCGGAGGACCAGGATCGGGAGGACCAGGCTCAGGTGGCGCATATGGACCAGAAGGTCCAGGATCAGGGTCAGGTGGACCAGGTTCAGGAGGCCCATACGGACCAGGAGGACCCGGTGGTCCTGGAGGGCCAGGTTCGGGAGGACCAGGATCGGGAGGACCAGGTTCAGGTGGACCATACGGACCAGGAGGACCCGGTTCAGGGGGCTCATACGGACCAGAAGGACCAGATTCAGGAGGCCCATACGGACCAGGAGGACCAGGTGGACCTGGAGGACCCGGTGGTCCTGGAGGGCCAGCTTCGAGAGGACCAGGATCGGGAGGACCAGGCTCAGGTGGCCCATATGGACCAGGAGGGCCAGGATCAGGGTCAGGAGGACCAGGTTCAGTAGTACCAGGTGGACCTGGAGGACCCGGTGGTCCTGGAGGGCCAGGTTCGGGAGGACCGGGTTCAGGTGGACCAGGTTCAGGTGGCCCATATGGACCAGGAGGTCCAGGATCAGGATCAAGAGGACCAGGATCTGGAGGACCAGGTTCTGGAGGACCTGGAACAGGTGGTTCCTCGGGACCAATTACAGTAACGGATACAGTTACCGTTGAAATTGGAAGTGGACCAGGAGGACCAGGATCGGGAGGACCAGGTTCTGGTGGTCCATACGGTCCAGGAGGACCCGGTGGACCAGGATCAGGTGGACCAGGTTCACGAGGACCTGGTTCAGGTGGACCATACGGACCAGGAAGACCCGGAGGACCAGGATCGGGAGGACCAGGTTCAGGAGGACCAGGATCAGGAGGATCTGGTTCAGGTGGACCATACGGACCAGGAGGATCCGGTTCAGGTGGCCCATATGGACCAGGAGGACCAGGTTCAGGAGGACCAGGTGGACCTGGAGGACCCGGTGGTCCTGGAGGGCCAGGTTCGGGAGGACCGGGTTCAGGTGGACCAGGTTCAGGTGGCACATATGGACCAGGATCAGGAGGACCAGGATCTGGTGGTCCATACGGTCCAGGAGGACCTGGTTCAGGTGGACCATACGGACCAGGAGGATCCGGTTCAGGTGGCCCATATGGACCAGGAGGACCAGGTTCAGGAGGACCAGGTGGACCTGGAGGACCCGGTGGTCCTGGAGGGCAAGGTTCGGGAGGACCGGATTCAGGTGGACCAGGTTCAGGTGGACCATATGGACCAGGAGGACCAGGATCTGGTGGTCCATACGGTCCAGGAGGACCAGGTTCAGGTGGACAAGGTTCAGGTGGCCCATATGGACCAGGAGGACCCGGTGGACCAGGATCAGGTGGCCCATATGGACCAGGAGGACCAGGATCGGGAGGACCAGGTTCAGGAGGACCAGGATCACGTGGACCTGGTTCAGGTGGACCATACGGACCAGGAGGATCCGGTTCAGGTGGCCCATATGGACCAGGAGGACCAGGTTCAGAAGGACCAGGTGGACCTGGAGGACCGGGTGGTCCTAGAGGGCCAGGTTTGGGAGGACCGGTTTCAGGTGGACCAGGTTCAGGTGGCCAATATGGACCAGGAGGACCAGGATCAGGAGGACCAGGATCAGGAGGACCAGGATCTGGTGGTCCATACGGTGCAGGAGGACCAGGTTCAGGTGGCCCATATGGACCAGGAGGACCCGGTGGACCAGGATCAGGTGGACCAGGTTCAGGTGGACCATATGGACCAGGAGGACCAGGATCAGGAGGACCAGGATCTGGAGGACCAGGTTCGGAAGGACCTGGAACAGGTGGTTCCTCGGGACCAATTACAGTAACGGATACAGTTACCGTCGAAATTGGAAGTGGACCAGGAGGACCAGGATTGGGAGGACCAGGTTCTGGTGGTCCATACGGTCCAGGAGGACCCGGTGGACCAGGATCAGGTGGACCAGGTTCAGGAGGACCTGGTTCAGGTGGACCATACGGACCAGGAGGACCCGGTGGACCATACGGACCCGGAGGACCAGGATCGGGAGGACTAGGTTCAGGTGGCATATATGGACCAGGAGGTCCAGGATCAGGGTCAGGTGGACCAGGTTCAGGAGGCCCATACGGACCAGGAGGACCTGGTGGTCCTGGAGGGCCAGGTTCGGGAGGACCAGGATCGGGAGGACCAGGTTCAGGTGGACCATACGGACCAGAAGGACCAGGTTCAGGAGGCCCATATGGACCAGGAGGTCCAGGATCAGGGTCAGGAGGACCAGGTTCAGGAGGACCAGGTGGACCTGGAGGGCCCGGTGGTCCTGGAGGGCCAGGTTCGGGAGGACCAGGATCGGGAGGACCAGGTTCAGGTGGACCATACGGACCAGGAGGACCCGGTTCAGGTGGCCCATACGGACCAGAAGGACCAGGTTCAGGAGGACCATATGGACCAGGAGGTCCAGGATCAGGGTCAGGGGGACCAGGTGGCCCTGGAGGACCCGGTGGTCCTGGAGGGCCAGGTTCGGGAGGACCGGGTTCAGGTGGACCAGGTTTAGGTGGCCCATATGGACCAGGAGGACCAGGATCTGGTAGTCCATACGGTCCAGGAGGACCAGGTTCAGATGGTCCATATGGACCAGGAGGACCCGGTGGACCAGGATCAGGTGGACCAGGTTCAGGTGAACCATATGGACCAGGAAGACCAGGATCAGGAGGACCAGGATCTGGAGGACCAGGTTCCGGAGGACCTGGAACAGGTGGTTCCTCGGGACCAATTACAATAACGGATACAGTTACCGTCGAAATTGGAAGTGGACCAGGAGGACCAGGATCGGGAGGAAGAGGTTCTGGTGGTCCATACGGTCCAGAAGGACCCGGTGGACCAGGATCAGGTGGACCAGGTTCAGGAGGACCTGGTTCAGGTGGACCATACGGACCAGGAGGACCCGGTGGACCATACGGACCCGGAGGACCAGGATCGGGAGGACCAGGCTCAGGTGGCCCATATGGACCAGGAGGTCCAGGATCAGGGTCAGGTGGACCAGGTTCAGGAGGCCCATACGGACCAGGAGGACCCGGTGGTCCTGGAGGGCCAGGATCGGGAGGACCAGGTTCAGGTGGATCATACGGACCAGGAGGACCCGGTTCAGGTGGCTCATACGGACCAGAAGGACCAGGTTCAGGAGGCCCATACGGACCAGGAGGACCAGGTGGACCTGGAGGACCCGGTGGTCCTGGAGGGTCAGGTTCGGGAGGACCAGGATCGGGAGGACCAGGCTCAGGTGGCCCATATGGACCAGGAGGTCCAGGATCAGGGTCAGGAGGACCAGGTTCAGGAGGATCAGGTGGACCTGGAGGACCCGGTGGTCCTGGAGGGCCAGGTTCGGGAGGACCGGGTTCAGTTGGACCAGGTTCAGGTGGCCCATATGGACCAGGAGGACCCGGTGGACCAGGATCCGGTGGACTAGTTTCAGGAGGACCAGGTGGACCTGGAGGACCCGGTGGTCCTGGAGGGCCAGGATCGGGAGGACCAGGTTCAGGTGGACCATACGGACCAGGAGGACCCGGTTCAGGTGGCCCATACGGACCAGAAGGGCCAGGTTCAGGAGGCCCATACGGACCAGGAGGACCAGGTGGACCTGGAGGACCCGGTGGTCCTGGAGGGCCAGGTTCGGGAGGACCAGGATCGGGAGGACCAGGCTCAGGTTACCCATATGGACCAGGAGGTCCAGGATCAGGATCAAGAGGACCAGGATCTGGAGGACCAGGTTCTGGAGGACCTGGAACAGGTGGTTCCTCGGGACCAATTACAGTAACGGATACAGTTACCGTTGAAATTGGAAGTGGACCAGGAGGACCAGGATCGGGAGGACCAGGTTCTGGTGGTCCATACGGTCCAGGAGGACCCGGTGGACCAGGATCAGGTGGACCAGGTTCACGAGGACCTGGTTCAGGTGGACCATACGCACCAGGAAGACCCGGAGGACCAGGATCAGGAGGACCAGGTTCAGGAGGACCAGGATCAGGAGGACCTGGTTCAGGTGGACCATACGGACCAGGAGGATCCGGTTCAGGTGGCCCATATGGACCAGGAGGACCAGGTTCAGGAGGACCAGGTGGACCTGGAGGACCCGGTGGTCCTGGAGGGCCAGGTTCGGGAGGACCGGGTTCAGGTGGACCAGGTTCAGGTGGCCCATATGGACCAGGAGGACCAGGATCAGGAGGACCAGGATCTGGTGGTCCATACGGTCCAGGAGGACTAGGTTCAGGTGGCCCATATGGACCAGGAGGACCCGGTGGACCAGGATCAGGTGGACCAGGTTCAGGTGGCCCATATGGACCAGGAGGACCAGGATCGGGAGGACCAGGATCAGGAGGACCTGGTTCAGGTGGACCATACGGACCAGGAGGATCCGGTTCAGGTGGCTCATATGGACCAGGAGGACCAGGTTCAGGAGGACCAGGTGGACCTGGAGGACCCGGTGGTCCTGGAGGACCCGGTGGTCCTGGAGGAACCGGTGGTCCTGGAGGGCAAGGTTCGGGAGGACCGGATTCAGGTGGACCAGGTTCAGGTGGCCCAGATGGACCAGGAGGACCAGGATCAGGAGGACCAGGATCTGGTGGTCCATACGGTCCAGGAGGACCAGGTTCAGGTGGCCCATATGGACCAGTACCCAGTGGACCAGGATCAGGTGGACCAGGTTCAGGTGGACCAGGTTCGGGAGGACCTGGAACAGGTGGTTCATCGGGACCAATTACAGTAACGGATACAGTTACCGTCGAAATTGGAAGTGGAGCAGGAGGACCAGGATCGGGAGGAACCGGTTCTGGTGGTCCATACGGTCCAGGAGGACCCGGTGGACCAGGATCAGGTGGACCAGGTTCAGGAAGACCTGGTTCAGGTGGACCATACGGACCAGGAGGTCCCGGTGGACCATACGGACCCGGAGGACCAGGATCGGGAGGACCAGGTTCAGGTGGCCCATATGGACCTGGAGGTCCAGGATCAGGGTCAGGTGGACCAGGTTCAGGAGGCCCAGATGGACCAGGAGGACCAGGTGGACCTGGAGGACCCGGTGGTCCTGGAGGGCCACGTTCGGGAGGACCAGGATCGGGAGGACCAGGTTCAGGTGGACCATACGGACCAGGAGGACCCGGTTCAGGTGGCCCATACGGACCAGAAGGAACAGGTTCAGGAGACCAATATGGACCAGGAGGTCCAGGATCAGGGTCAGGAGGACCAGGTTCAGGAGGACCAGGTGGACCTGGAGGACCCGGTGGTCCTGGAGGGCCAGGTTCGGGAGGACCGGGTTCAGGTGGACCAGGTTCAGGTGGCTCATATGGACCAGGAGGACCAGGATCAAGAGGACCAGTATCTGGTGGTCCATACGGTCCAGGAGGACCAGGTTCAGGTGGCCCATATGGACCAGGAGGACCAGGATCAGGAGGACCAGGATCAGGAGGACCAGGATCTGGAGGACCAGGTTCGGGAGGACCTGGAACAGGTGGTTCCTCGGGACCAATTACAGTAACGGATACAGTTACCGTTGAAATTGGAAATGGACCAGGAGGACCAGGATCGGGAGTACCAGGTTCTGGTGGACCATACGGACCAGGAGGACCCGGTGGACTATACGGACCCGGAGGACCAGGATCGGGAGGACCAGGTTCAGGTGGCCCATATGGACCAGGAGGACCAGGTTCAGGAGGCCCATATGGACCAGGAGGTCCAGGATCAGGGTCAAGTGGACCAGGTTCAGGAGGCCCATACGGACCAGGAGGACCAGGTGGCCCATACGGTCCAGGAGGACCAGGATCAGGTGGACCAGGTTCAGGTGGCCCATATGGACCAGGATCAGGTGGACCAGGTTCAGGTGGCCCATATGGACCAGGAGGACCCGGTGGACCAGGATCAGGTGGACCAGGTTCAGGTGGCCCATATGGACCAGGAGGACCAGGATCTGGAGGACCAGGTTCGGGAGGACCTGGAACAGGTAGTTCCTCGGGACCAATTACAGTAACGGATACAGTTACCGTCGAAATTGGGAGTGGACCAGGAGGACCAGGAGGTCCAGGAGGACCAGGATCAGGTGGACCAGGTTCAGGTGGCCCATATGGACCAGGATCAGGTGGACCAGGTTCTGGTGGTCCATACGGTCCAGGAGGACCCGGTGGACCAGGATCAGGTGGACCAGGTTCAGGAGGACCTAGTTCAGGTGGACCATACGGACCAGGAGGACCCGGTGGACCATACGGACCCGGAGGGCCAGGATCGGGAGGACCAGGTTCAGGTGGCCCATACGGGCCAGGAGGACCCGGTTCAGGAGGACCAGGTTCAGGTGGACCAGGTTCAAGTGGACCATACGGACCAGGATCAGGAGGGCCAGGTTCTGCTGGCCCATTCGGTCCTGGAGGACCAGGTTCAGGGGGACAAGGTTCAGGTGGCCTGAGATCAGGTGGATCAGGAACAGGTGGTTCCTCAGTACCAATTACGATATCGGATACAGTTACTGTTGATGTTGGAGGTGGATCTGGAACAGTAGGAGGATCAGGAAGCTCATACGGACCAGTTTCAAGTGGATCCTTCAGACCTGTAGGAGGCTCTAGGGTTTCCTCTTTGGTCAATTATATTTTGAATTCCAAACAATCATCCGGGTTTAATTATCAATCGTTCGGCAATGCATTGTCTCAAATGTCTTCAGGAACTGGAGGTTGTAACGATATGGATCTACTTTTGGATGCTCTTCAGGCTTCATTACATTGTTTGAGCTCACCTGGTTCTTCTCCTATTTCAGCATCTCCTTCTCCTGCAGCTATGGCAGCTTATTCTCAATCTGTCAGGAGAGTTTTCCAAGTTTGAAATGTAACCATCTCTTTATTCTAAATAAATGCTATTCTTCAATAAGTATACGTAACATGGTTCTGTTCTTTACTTAAACATCCACTTTCATCATTTCAAGGTTTGTTTCCAATTAATCATAATTTTGACTTTGAATATGTCTTCTCTTTCGAAACTGGTGTACCACGCTTAATTTGCGAGTGCCACGAAAAACGTTTATCACGAAAAAATTTTTAACTCGAAAACTATGGATGATACATAAATGAACGTTATCGTGTTAAATAGAGCATTAAACAAAGTAAGTTAAAAATGCTCATTGACCTTGCGCTAACGTCATCGGTTAGTGCAATCAGAGCGCAAAATTGAGTCACGAAAATGAGTGCTTCCATGCAAATCAATTTAATCTAGCTGGGACATCCTTTGCACGAACACGACGTCTCGATTACAATATACCAATCTTAACCCGTCCCTCAACTTCCTTAATTTTAAAATTCCCCTCTTTACTAAATCATCCAGACCTTGATGTGTACAAGGACGGCTCGGGTATTGACGGTAATATCGGAGCCTCCGTGTGCATATTCGAGGATACAAAATTAACCAAAGTACCGCCCACTTTTGTATCTTTGTTGGTAGTAAAATTTTCTTACCGCCCACCGGTTCCGCAGTAACTTAATTTAGCGCAACTGCAAAGTACTCGTAATTTTTGAGTGGAGGTTTAGTAAAATATGTAGTTAAATTTATCTTGTTATTTATACTTTGCATATGTTTATAATACACAGAAAATTTAATTTGATGCTGCATTTCTGCATCTCCATCGATACAGCGCCTACTAGTGCGGAAGCTGCTTAAATTGAAGAAAAAGAAAATTAAATATAAAACTATAAAATTATAAAGTCTATTAAATGATCTTTAACTAATTTTTAATGAGATCTTTGAGGCTGATGCTAAATATTTGATATCTGGTTCAATTTTCGTAAGGAACAAACGAAGGTATCTTTTGGAAATACCTTCGTTGAATTCTTTTGGAAATATTCAGACGGTTTCTGTTTGGTGATAATATGATTAACAGCACTAAAGCCTGATTGTACAAGATATGAGGTAGGGAAAGGTATCAATAAATTGAATATCATTTTCCACATATTTGGATAAAACGCAGGCAATTTTTATTTAGCCATAGGTTTCATATCCACCACTATCGAAATTATATTTACTCTCATCATATATAACAGTTCTTGGCAAGTTGTACCAGCCTCCTCAATATTTTACTCAGCCACTCAGATATTTTAACATGAAACTTACCTAAATATGTATGCAAAAACATTTCAAATAATGTATTCACTAAACTAAATTACGGTGTATTAAATATAAACATTGCATTACAATATCTTTAAAACATTTTATGTGGTACTTGTACAAACACACAAACAAAAAGTCGAACATAGAACGGGAAGACGGACAGATAGACTTGCGTAACCAAGTTCAGTCACTAAATAAATGTAAGTACTCACAGTATGCAGTTTCATGAATACATATTCAACCGTTTGGACGCTGTTCTGGCATACACATACAGACAGATGGACAGACAGACACCAAACGCGCGAGACGGATTTTGTTGAAAAATATATTGTTCTATTTTTTTTGTCTAGTGGAAATAAGAGATACAAATAAGCTCTGTTAAATTTTATGTTGTTCGAGCTCTCTGTTTACAAAATTTAGGTCGTATTTTATTGTCAAGCAAGTGCTCTTTTTTATTTTTTCCAATTTTAATTTCTTATGTATAAATAAAATAATTATTCTTAAAGTAATAAATAATTATTAAGAGTGATAAGATAATTTCTGCAGTTATTAAAAATTTATTGTAATAGGTTATGGGCCCAGGATACTTTTCCTAACCGTAACACCATTTTTTTCATGAGAAAAAAGAAAATGGAACAAATCATGCGGGAAATTGAACCTCTTGAAGGAAGGGAAAACTGTGGAAATATTTGATTCAGATCAAATTAAAAGGAATTCCAAATGCAATGGAATTAATTTCAGGAAAATTAAAAATTCCTAAAGAACCCAGTAGCAGTGCAACATTAGAAGAAAGAAATGTCTACAAGACTTGGAAAAATTTAACAAGACACAATCAGAAATAATGTTTCTATTAGTTTCAACCTTGAGTCCAAAAGTTAGATCTCAAATAAAAAATCTTTTAAACCCAGATGAGGTTTGGACAGAACTCCACAATCTTTTTAGTGGTGTAGAAGAAAATAAAGCCTTTGAAATTTGTTTGGAGTTTTTTGGTTGTGAATGAAAAGAAAGTCTAGATATGGCTGGAAACTTGTCTTCAAAAAGGCAGCTTTGAAACAACCTTCAAGAAGAAATAGGAAATGTCAAAACAGCAATAATGGAAAATTGCCACCAATTTTTCTTATATGTAAGATATTTGAAATTCTACCCAGAGATTATTCAAATTTTCAAACTTGGCTTATGATTCATAAAGATAAAGAAAGGAATATGGACAATCTCATTAACTGGGTCTGCACAGAAGCAAGCAAGTTAACCACTAAATCAGAAAGTGTTGATCAGGAAGCCTTAACAGTCAAGAAAATTGTCAAAGATAGAGTAAATGAAAAAGGTAACAGCAAAGACAAGAGGTACACATATCCATGCAAATTATTGTAAAAAGAAAGGCCATTGGATCAAAGATTGTTATAAATGGATTGCTGATGGAAGACCAAAAAAGGAAGAAACAAAAACAAAGAATTATAAAAATAATACAAGAACAGGAACCTCAAGGGAAGTAAATGCCTTCATGCTATCAATAAATGATCATTCATTTGTTACAGAAAGTGATCACAAAGAAAACTGATACTTTGATAATGGTGACACAAGACATATTACTAACCAAAATCAATTTTTCAGAACCTATAGTGAATTTGAGCACTCTGTCAAAGTAAATTCAGCAAATGGACAAGAAGCTAAAGTTTTGGGTCAAGGAACAATTGAAGTTGAATCATTTGTGGATGGAAATATTCTTCATTTAGCTCTTGAAAATGTATGGTATGTTCCTGATATTAAGAAAAATCTTTTTTCAACTCTGCAAACTCACGATTAACTACCCAACAGTTAATTTGTCTCAGAACCAAATAGATGTAGCCTAAAGGTAAACAAGAAAACATATTTTAATGGCTATCGTAAAGAGAATGCAGGACTGTTTAAAGTGGAAATGAAAGCAAAATCATCACAGTCGACAGAAGCAAATTTCATAGATCAAAATATTTTGCAGCTTTATCATGAAAGAATAGGTTATCAAGATAAAAGACATATTAAAGATCTTATTGAGAGAGAATTGAATATAAGGACAAACATTAAAGTTTAACATTGTACAGGATGTATATAAAAAGAAAAATGCATCATCAGAAATTTGGAACCCGACCACAAGCAACAAAGCAGTCAGAGACACTGCACGAAGATATTTGTGGACCATTTCAAGTTCCATCAAATTCAGGCTTTCGTTGCTTTGTTTGCTTTTTTTGCTTGATGAGAAAAATCATCTTTAAGATGATTTTTCTCGAATACGCTTTGTTCACTTTCTCAAAGAAAAGTCAGAAGCTCTGGAAAAGTTAAATCAAGCTTGAAGAAGCAAAAGTTCAAGGTCATCCGATCAAAGAATTCCGCAGTGACAATGGTAGAGAATTTGATAATAAACAAATGAGAATGTTACTAAAGAAATATGGTGTGAGACAGCTGTTTACAATATCATATACTCCACAGCAAAATGGATGTGCCGAACGGTAGAATAGAGCCATAGTTGAAGCAGCTAGATCTCTCATGTATTTCAGAAAGATTTTTTCCACAAAAGTTTTGGGCAGAGCTAATCAATACAGCAGCATATATACTAAACAGAACTGCGAAGTCCTCGGTTGATGGAAAGTCGCCCTATGAAATATGGTATGACAAGAAACCAAGACTGCATCTACGAGTGATTGGAACTACAAGTAGTGAAGGGATTCCTGATCAAAAGAGAAACAAGATGGATCCAAAGGCAAGATCTTGAATTTTAATAGGCTATAATGGTGACGATAGCTATAGAATTTATGATGAAATAAATGATTCGGTATTTCGATGTCGAGATGTAATATTCCAAAAGGAAGAGTTTTCAAATTCGTTACCAGTGACTGTATAATCAGAAGAAGAAACTACAGATGAAGATATTGAAAATAAATCTGAAGATCCTTTAAGTGAACAAAGGGAAACTGACAAGACAATGGTAAAACAGCAGGACACAGCAGATCAAAGACAACTTTGGGATAGATTTAGAATTAAGAAACCTTCAAGATATGATGATTATAGTTTGCACTCAGTATTGGAAAATATGGGTGAACTAGAAACCTATGATGAAGCAATAAGGACTAAACAAAAAGATAAGTGGTTGCTATGGACAGTGAAATAAAATCTTTAAAAGAAAACCAAACTTGGGAAGTAGTTGATTTTCCACCTGGATTCAAGCCGATTGCAAGCAAATGGGTTTTTAAACTTAAACTAACCGGATGGCTCAATAGATAAATACAAGGCAAGATTAGTTGCAAAAGGTTTTTCCCAACGTAAGGGAGTTAACTATGAAGAGGCATTTAGTTCAGTAACAAATAAAAATACTGTCCGTACCTTGATTACCGTAGCAGCTAGTGAAAATATGCACTTAATGCAATTTGATATTTCAACAGTCTTTTTGTATGAAGAACTTTCTGAAGAAATCTATGTCTCAACCTGAAGGCTTCAGTGATGGAACAAATAAAGTTTGTAAGCTAAACCGTAACTTATATGGACTTAAGCAAGCTCCTAGATATTGGAAGAAAGATTTGGAAGTTTTCTCGCCAAACTCGGTTTCACTAGAAGTGCATCTGATCCTTGTTTATTTATCAAAAATAGAAATGATCTTAAGATCATACTTGCACTCTATGTGAATGATGGTTTAGTTGCATCAACAAACCAAGATGAAATAAATAAATTCTTAAATGAATTGAAAACAGAATTCAAGATTACCTTCAAACCTGCTTCATTTTTTGGGCATTGAGATTGAACAAAGAAATGATGGTTCAATAAAGATCACCCAATCTAGCTTTATTAAGAAAATATTGGAAGATTTTGGAATACAAAATTGCAAAACAGTTTCAACACCAATTACTTATGATAATTCTCAAGATAATTCTGATATAAAAGGGAATTTTCCCTTCAGATCAGCTATAGGGACTCTACTATATTTAGCAACTGGATCAAGATCAGATATAGCATTTTCCGTTAACTATTTAGGAAGAAATGTTGAAAATCCTACCAGTGCAGATATTGTAAAAATCAAGAGGATATTCAGATATTTAAAGGGAACACAAGAAAAAGGTATCATTTACAAATCCAACTTTAACCAAGGACATTTAGAAGGATTTAGCGATGCCGACTATGCTGGAGATGATAAAACCGGACATTCAACAACTGGTATTGTTTGCCTGTATGCAGTGGAGCAATATTGTGGACAAGCCAAAGACAATCTTCAATTGCATTCTCAACAACAGAAGCAGAAATAGTTGCAGCAAGTGAAGCAACAAAGGATTTGGTTTGGCTTAACAGATTGTTAAAAGAAATGACTGATATTGAAGGAACACCAATTCTTTGGATAGACAATGAAGCAGCAATAAGACTTGCAAAGAATCCGGATTTCCATAGGAGAACCAAACACATAAAGGTGCGTCACTTTTTTGTCAGAGAAAAGGTACAGGAAGGAGAAATAGAAGTTTCAAAGATTAGCACTGAAAATCAACTAGCAGATGGACTCACAAAACACTACACAAGCCAAAGCTTTATACCCTGAATGCAAAGATTGGATTGGAGTAATCCTTGTTTGTGAAGAAAAAAAATGGACAATAAGAGAGAGTGTTGAAAATATATTGTTCTAATTTTTTGTCTAGTGGAAATAAGAGATGCAACTAAACTCTGTTAATTTTTATGTTGTTCGAGCTCTCTGTTTACAAAATTTAGAAGTCGTATTTTATTGTCAAGCAAGTGTTATTTTTTTTTCCAATTTTAATTTCTTATGTATAAATAAAATAATTATTTTTAAAGTAGTAAATAATTATTAAAAGAGATAACATAAGTATTTTTAAAGTAGTAAATAATTATTAAAAGAGATAACATAATTATTAAAAGAGATAACATAATTATTAAAAGAGATAACATAATTTCTACAGTTATTAAAACTTTATTATAATACCAAACGCGCGAGACGGATTTTGCATCAGGACCCAAAACGGATAGAAAACTTGAAATGGGTCGAAAATATTCCATGTATAAACAAATACTTCATTCTTATTTATATCGATAACGAAAAGTAAAATTTTATATACTTGTATGGAGAAAAATTTAAGAACCAGATGAACTTAATATTTGTACACCTCTTGTGTTCATGGTGAATTTTCTTTGGTTTTCTAATATTTTAAAATAATAAAATTTAAATTGCTGTAAAATGTTTTATCATTTAATATTTGTAGTATTAAATGCAGTGTTCTCCGTTTAATGGAATCGCTTCGCTTCCCAACTAATGCGTCTTTAGTATAAGTTGTTGATTCTTACAACCAGCAAAACAAATATATCCTTTTTATAAAATAAAATACTACTTTCGTTCTATTCAAATCAAAGTACTAAACAATGAACATAAAATGAACTTACAAATTATAAAGGTGCTTAAGTTTCTACTGATTATAATATAATCTCTACTATTATAAAAGGAAGTGTTTGTGTGTGTGCGGTGTCCAGACGAACCATGAAATTCGGCACTCAGGTAGTCCTAAAGGTGACTGAATGTCCCTCGAAGTCCGAATTTTAAAATATAATCTAGAAAAAAATTTTAATTAATATTTTGTGCTGCGCGTGTAGCCCCTCCTCCACTATGACGTATATGTGCAGATCGATCTGACAGATACTCATCGCGCATGCTCTCTTCACTAAAAACACCTCTCCTCGCATTGAAATGATGGCGTAGTGCAGTGGTGTGCAAACTATTTTCATTTCCGGCCCCCAATTTTGTGTACTATTTTGTCGCGACCCCTGGATAGACAATAGACGTTTATTAATCATCAACGTAGTTAAAGTTTAATTCTTTTTGGAATTTGCGCTTATGTTTGTGCCTTATTAGAGGTTTGAATAAAACACGTAATTTTATGAAGCAATGGTTTTATTTATGCATATATGGGTATAAATATTTTTTTAATGGGAAAATACTTTAAAAAAACTTACAGCATAAGAATTCAATGTGAGGTATGCGCTTTAAAATAGCTCATGATTGCTTCTATGTTCGGATCTGTATTGGAAATCGCAAGCCGTAAGTCATCCTCTGGATCCAATCGAGATCGATATTTTGTTTTAATGGCAACTAATTTTGAAAAGCCATTTTCACATAAGTAGGTCGATGCAAACTGAATCAAAATATTAATTGCCTTTTTCTTCAAATCGGCATATTCGTTTCCAATCGATAACCAAAATTTTTGGCAAGTCAGACTTAAATTGAATGCGCATTGTTTCGTCGCTTGAAACATCAATTAACTGTTCTTTTTCATTTAAAGAGATTGGATTGAAAAATGTCAAACGAAAATGGATCACGTATCCATCCTAATTCATTATCTGGAAATTTTTCGAACCTTTTCGAAAAGTTTTCTCCCAATTTTATTATGACGGATAATGGTGTTTTTAAATATCAAGAAATCTATATTATTTTCTTTAGTAAATTCTGAAAAGCAAGGGAACATGTCTGTTTTTGTTCAATTCTTCTTGCCAAAGTATCAGCTTATTCTTAAAAGCTTCAATTTTACTGCTCGATGTTAAAATGTGTGTATTCTCTCCCTGTATACTTAAATTCAAATCGTTAAGTTTTTCGAAAATGTCAACCATGTTGTTTTTCAACCAACGAGTTTTCCAAGCCAATCTTCATTAATGAATGAACTTGCCAATATATGTTTCTTTTCTACCAAAGAAATGTAAACTTCGTTTCTCAAATCGAAAATACATCGCAGTATTTTGCCGCGTGAGAGCCATCTGACTTCGGTATGCAGTAATAATGTCTCATACACAGAACCCATCTCATAACAGTATTGAAAAGAGACGACTGTTTAGGGCACTGTTGCTTTTAATGTAATTAATTACAATAGCAACATCCTGTAATATCTTGTGCAAATCTTTATCAATGTCTTTTGCAACAAGAGCTTGTTTATGTATCATGCAATGGTTGAATACTATATGGGGAGCAATTTTCTTTATTAACCCTCTTAGTCCTTTATTACTACCTGTTAATGCTGCAGCACCATCAGTGCAAATCGCGACACAGTGTGTCCAGGTAAGGTCATTTGTTTCAAAATATCTATTAATAATTTCAAATATTTTCTCTCCATTTGTTTTTCCTTCCAATTTTTTACAATATAAAAAAATCTTCTGATATGTCTTCATAAAAATAACTCTCATAAACAATTAATTGAGACAGTTTAGAAATGCCAGTAGTTTCGTCACGTTGTAGAGCAAATACAGGAGAGTTTTGTAATCGATTTAACAGAACTGATTCTATATTACGTAATATGGCGGAAATTCGGCGAGACACGGTATCTCTTGATAATGGTATCGTTTTTAAATCGTTACCATATTTTTCTCCATGCTTAATTGATGTCATTTTAATTGCTGAAGGAAGAATGAGTGATTTACACCAATTGTATGTGGTTTCAAATTTTCCCCTATTAAATATGAAACTTCTTAGGATGCCCGTAAAGCCTTCTCAGTAATTGTGTATTTTTTCAAAAATACATTTTAATTTTTCATACTTTCAGCTCGTTTTTTAAAAAATGTTTCAGATTTATTTGCTAATTATTTGTTTGGTTTCCAAATGTCTTTTTAATTTAGCAGGTTTCATACTTTCATTTGCTAATTTATCCCTGCAATTAACACACAACGAATGTTCTTTCCCATTAACAATGCAATATGTAAATCCATATTTAATAAACTCTTGATATTTTCTCAATTTTTTATTAGATAGCACATTTCGTTCGATATTTTTTATGTAGAAACAGTGCCATTGGATTCATTCACAGTTTTTCTAAGTTCATTGGATGTTGGTCCATTATTATCATTTGTATTGTCATTCTTTTCATTTTCTGAATGTTGGGTACCTATTTTTAGTCATTTATCCATCACGAGGAAACTAAAACTAAAACAAAATTATAAATATACAATATTTCATTTCATTGCGTTTGTTCAATCACGTGCGGCTACCACGTGGGAAGAAAATAAAGTCCGGGATTACTCTGTATAAATCATGTTTATTTGTAGCTTATTCAGACGAGAATTAAAGAAAAGAAAACTTAATTATAAAAGAAACATCTCTTTATACCAATTGCACATGTTCGCTCCTTAAAATAAAAAATACAACGCTAAAGTAAAAATTTACACATGGTAATCGAGGCAAGTAAATATCTCAACTGGTGTTGCCAGTCGAGTACACATCTATATTGTACAGAAGTTAGTGAATCATAACATACAAATATTGGAGCTTACTTAAAAAATACAAAACGAGTACAAAATTAATTTTGTGATTTTATATAATTATGCTTGACATTACTTACTCCTAAGAGGTAAAATATATATTTAAAAATTACAATTAGCGTTTATTTTTCAAAATTCATCTTACTGTGATCTTAAATTTGTACTCGCACTTAAACTGCAAAAGCAGGCTTTGTTTAGTGGGCCGCCATCTGTAATCCAAAAACAGAACTAACTGTTCCCTTACACGTTTTAAAATAGTAACTACCTTGGTAGCGTTTCCAACGAAATATCAGTTGAGGATAATTGATTTTCGAAAAAAATCAAAAACGAAAAAAATAATTCAAAATATTTTTAAAAAAACGGTTTTTCTTTATAAAGATTTTTATATGTATATTGATTTTTTAATTGTTTATTATTGCCCTCCGAGCACGCTACTAAACTGTCCTATACTTAAAAAATATGTTATGTACATACCCGATTGCAAATTTTACTTAAAATTAGCAAAAGCAGTATATAAAATGAACTGCAGAATGCACTTGAATGAAAGTAAGAAACAGCAAAACCGAACTACTGAGGCAAAGACGGAAAGAACTGCACGGTCCTAGCTGTGATCAGTATAAAGACTAAATAGCAGGGGTGTACATCTAGAGTGAAAAAGCTGTAGTAAAGATGGCCACTGCTAAACGTCAGACCGACCCAAGTTGCATATGAATCCCACAGGAGAGCAGGTAAAGGGCATCTCAAATTGACAATTATCTTTTATCACTATGTCTGTTCGCCTGCCGGTTGCCGAAGTATAGATATTCTATATTAATAGACAATTGTATTCGTAAAAAAATATAGTTCTTTTTTTATAAATATTACCTCATTTCACTATTTTACTGGAACCTGATACTGGTTGAAGAAAATCCTTGAATTTTTTATTGTCAAATAAATTTCTTTGAATTTGGCGACCCACAAAAATTTTCAAACGACCCCAACAGGGGTCGCGACCCACGGTTTGCGCACCACTGGCGTAGTGGATAAAGCGACGCTCTGAAATCGCTGTTTTGGAGGGAGACCCCTGAGTTCGAACACGGCCGGCGGATAATTTTTATTTTTCGCTTCTATATTTTTAAAAATAGTAAATATTTTCCAATTTTTTCTGTACTTTTATTTTATCCTTTTATTTTTTTAATACAACACAATTATTTTTTTTTCCAGCTTTTCCAATTCTGAAATTGGTTTTTCTGTATTGCCACTGTTTTGTCCTTTTTCGTACCACCAATGAAAAGCAAACCACTGAAGCTCCACCCCTATATGTTCGACTGGCCAAAGGATAATTTTTATTTTTCGCCTCTATATTTTTAAAAATAGTAAATATACTCTAATCCTTCCAACTTTTTCTGTACTTACTTTTAATTTATCCTTTTATTTTTTGAATACAACACAATTATTTTTAAAAATTTAATTGATTTTATGCAGCTTTTTCAATTCTGAAACTCTGGTTTCTCTGTATTATCCTTTTTCGTACCACCAATGAAAAGCAAACCACTGAAGCTCCACCCCCTACATGTTCGACTCCAAGTGCCAAGTTCCTACCATCAAGAAATTTTCTGCTACTCAGTTAATAAATTACATGAAATGAAGTAACAATGTTTATTACTGTTTAATTTGGTTTTGATTTCGCTGACATTGTGATTCATTTCGGTTGTTTGTCGGAATCAGTGAGGTGACATAATAAGACTTTTTAAAAGTATAGCGTTATATTTAAAGATTTAATCACATTTTTATTTCAGTAGTGGTTTTTTCATAACTTACTTTTGAATTTGTATAATTTCTGTATTTGAATAATACAAATCTATCGACACTACATGTGACACAGATGAGGCTGTGAACTACACAACAGAGTTTTTGCACACATTGGAGCCATCTGGAGTACCCTCGCACATATTACAGCTAGAAATTGGGGAACCGATTATATTTCTCAGAAATCTGCATCCACCTTCACTCTGCAATGGAACAAGACTATCTATCAAGAAACTGATGCCTAATATTATTGAAGCCACCATCATGACTGAACATGCCGCAGGCGAAGACGTATTCATTGCTAGGATCCCAATCATCCCTTCGGATCTCCCATTCCAATTTAAACGACTTTCCGTTTAAGTTTCGTCATGAGCATCAACAGGGCACAAGGACAATCGCTGAAAGTTGTAGGACTCGATCTCATTAAACCGTGTTTCTCCCATATGTGGGTTCAAGAGGTGGAAAAGCCGAGAATCTTTACATCCTAGCTCCAAATGGAAGAACATTGAACATAGTGTATTATGAAGCTCTCTAATCAAGAATCAGTGAGGTGGAAGGAATGAGGTGTAATGTCGGGTGGTGGTGGGACTCATTCTTAAAATTATTGTTTTTTCTTTTAATGTTTTCAGAATCAGTGAGGACAAACAAGAATGATGTCGCAGGCAACGCCGTGCGGATACTGCCAGTTTAATCTATATAAATAAAATGTAGTTTTTGTTAGTTTTGACAGTTAGTACATTGAATATTTGTGGCCCACTTCAAGTTATTTGTCCTATTTGGTTTGTTTTAATAGAAAATTATGGTTCTGTATGCTTGTTCTTGGAGTGCGTCCAAATGGATTATATTTTCATGGAATTTTGGGATACATTGATAGTAACTTAGTGACTGAATTTTATTGCTTCAGTGTGTCTTCCCGTTTTATATCTGTTTTTGTGTTTGCATGTTTTTGCAAGTATCACACAACTTAATTTAATATATTTTCTTAAAATTTTATGTATTTTATAACACATTCAAATTTAGTGAATACATTATCTAAATTTCCTTTGTCTGCATTTTTAATCAAGGTTCATGCAAAAAAAGCTGAATACCCATACTTAAACTCGATCTTTATTTAGTAGTGTTAGAGAAGCTAGGATGTAAATTGAGCATTGCGATTACTGTTTTATCAGTATATATGGACAGGCAAATAGTTTTCGAAATATTTTTACAGGATTTCAATTCTGATACCTTATTTTGAGCATTATTTTTTTTTTGCGAAATATAAAAAAGTTCCGAATATTTGGGTCAGACGATATAAAGAGAATAAAAGATTCAATTATGCACACACACAGTAGAGAAAGGTAGGAATTAGTAATTTTATGTACAATATTGCTAAAGACTAGTGTTCATTTTCTAGACGGCATGTGTACATTTCGACCAATTTTCCTCCTCATGCCATTTTCTCTTATTTCGACCTTTTTTCTTTGCCAAATTTAAACAATTTCCGAATATTTGGGACAGATGATATAAAGAGAATAAAGCATTCAATTTTGCACACAAGAC
The DNA here is from genome assembly GCA_933210815.1 of Meta bourneti. Classification (NCBI taxonomy): domain Eukaryota; kingdom Metazoa; phylum Arthropoda; class Arachnida; order Araneae; family Tetragnathidae; genus Meta; species Meta bourneti. Next base: position 43,087,971 of record OW119931.1, read on the forward strand.
CTTCGCAGAAAGATCGTGGTAGCCCGGTTGGAAGAGTAACGGATTAGCAATCAGAGGATTGCAAGTTCGAAACTCGGTCCGTAATGTACACGGGGGTTGATGCACGTTATATCTGTCGTGGCCTCAAATATCCTCACGTTGGCGTAATGTGGAAGTTTGGAGAGTGGGATGCCAGCTCAGGTGTTCACCTCGTCATCTGACCGTGGTTCAAAATTACGTGGTGTTTGTCTGGGATCTTTCCCTTGGGAATTGATCCCGAACCGTCGTCAATAGCCCCTTTTAGTGTGACGTTAATTTATTACCATTACCTTCACAGAAATTAGTTATTTTGTGTCCAATATTGCTCAAAATTTGTGTTCATTTCTGAAAGACGTGTGTACATTTCGACTAACTTTCCTTAAGTCTTTGGTTTAACACACGTTGTTGTAGAATTACGTTTTATGAAAAGAATTAAAACACACAGTACAAAACTTTTTGAAGACTGGAAGCTAATCGAATTTTATATTTTGCATTTTAAAATTTTGATATAGGTTTCCGTTAAAAAGATTAAACTCATCAAAAATTGCATTTCTCTTCATTCCTCCAGTAAAATTACTTCGTTTTATTGAAAGTTACACTCGATAGGCAAAAAGCACCTTATGTGTTAAATATTTGTTGAAAACATTGATTTTCTTTTTTTAAAAAGATGTCAAATCGACCAACCATTTAGTGAAAAATGCTAATCAGTTTCTATTGCTTGGCCTGAACTGAAAAAATTCAATTTTAAAACAAGTTCTTTTGTTATTTTACGAGTCGCTAAATGGAATTTTCAAGAAAAATGTATTCGCTTTCAAAAAATTAGTTATAAATATCTTATCAAATTAATTTGTCATCCTTCCCTTAACCCTCCTGTGGTTTCGACTAAATATCTCCTCTATCAAGATCTGACCAATCATGACCTCGTCATCAAGATATTGCTGATTTTTTATGATGGCGAGATCAAGATCTAGTCATTTTTCTTCTAATGACGAGATATTTCGTCCATCAAGACCTGGTTAGTTTTGCTAATGACGAGATACCTCGTCGATACAATCACCTGGAGGATTGGTGGGGCCGTCGTGGTTCAGTGGGAGGCTGGCAACAGAGGTTCGATTTCTGTCAGATGCATTCCTCCCTGTATGCATTTCTCTCTTCTGTGTCAGTAAAACTTGCATTGTGTGTATCTGTCTATTACTTGATATTCTATGTCTTGTGTCTCACGCAGCATTGTCAAATATGACCCCAAACCAACCAATCTGGAGGATTGACGAAAGTAGTATACGGGTGCCTATAGGCGGCGGAAGTGACGTCAGACCACGTGACCGGAAGTGGGCGGGACAAGTGACGTCACACCACGTGACCGGAAGTGGGCGTGTCCGAATGACGTGCGGACGTGACGTATCGTTTGTTTACATTTTGGACTTGGAATTTTTTTTTGTCATCGTGCAGGCGTTGAGTTGTTTCAAGATGGCGTCGTTTTGTTGGAGTTGTGTTGCCATGGTGATGAATCACTCGTAGTGCCATCTGGTGGAGAAATTCGAAACCCCATTATTTTTAATTAAAAAGGAATTTCTTGGATTCGAACCGAGGACCATAGGATCCGAAGTCAAGTGCGCTATCCGTTAGGCTGTAAGAGAGTTAACTATGGGCGGTGAATTAATGTAGTGTTGGATTTTTTTTTCTCTTTTGGACTTGTATTTTTTCTTAGTATTAGGAATGGGTTATTTTTAGAAAATGGTTTGAATAATTGCATAGGGGTTTTAATAAATGCTTTTTCAAAATGACTTATGGCGCCATCTGGTGATTTTAAAAGTAATTAATCTAAGGAACGAATTGATTTCTTAATGTTTTTACTTTATTCATGACCGGTGACGTCAGTGTGTTTACGTTTGGGACTTGGATTTTTTTTCCTTCTGAGATTTCGATGTGACGTCACGATTATGTCCATCGAGCAAGTCTGAACTTGAAAAAGTCTACTCACAATTCTTTATGTTATGAGTATGGTAAATTGTTTACAGATCGTGAAGACTGGGCATACTTCCGTCGATTGGAAAACGAATCAACGTATTAAAAAAAGACGAAATTTTAGAAATTTTAGGTCAAAAATATACTGTGCCTTGTCAACTTGTAGCATACGAAGACGAAGGAATAAGCTATACTTTTAGTGGGTCTTCTATTGCAGCCAAGCCTTGATCTCCTTAAGTATTGGAAATAAAGGGAGAAATGGAGCGAATAATTGGTGCAAGATTTAATTTTGAGTTGGTGAACCGTTATAAAGATGGTAAGGACTGCATAGTTGCCCATAAAAACAACGAGAAGGACTTGGAACTTTATGCACCCATAGCGTCTGTTTCATTTGGGCAGAAAAGACAATTTGTGTTTTCTAACTACAATTGTTTAAAAATTGTTCTGGAAAATGGAAGTTTGCTTGGAATGAAGTATCCAACAAACCAATTTTGGTTTCACAAGTTTCGTAAAATTCTAGCGTAAATAAGCAATAATCCACTTATGTGCCCCCGAACTGGAACACATATACTGTATTTTGGATTGTTTGTTTTTTATTACATAGTTTTATAAATTGTCTTAAAATGCAAGATCTGAAATGAAATTTTTCTATGCTATAAAGATTTATGGGTTTTTTTAAGTTAGATGTTTTTACTCAAAAATTAATTATACATTAGATGCTATAAGACCTATTTTTTAACAGAAATTTTGTTTTAATTAATATACACTTAAGTAAGAGTAAAATTTTTGAAACTTTATAAGACCCATACTATGAATACGTTTTCTTGTACATTTGAAGAAGTTTTAGTATAAAAACCATTTATCCTATAAATCTAAATTAAATGTTATTTTTTAAATTCTCTTTCCTTGCATATTATTTTTTTACTTTGAATAAATCTTCATAAATTTTAGTGATTTAATTTATATTATATAGATTTACAAACCTGTTTTTGGATGAAATATAAGGATTTTATATTTTAAAAGTTAATGCTTTTACTCAAAAATTAATTATATATTAAATACTATTACACATATTTTTAATGTTGAAGATTTTAGAAAACATTTTACAATTGAAACATATGCATTACATATTATGACAAACACTTAAATGGAGATCCATAAGGGAATATTGGAAATCTTTTTAATGCTTACACCTTTCTATTTTAAATAAACTTTTGCTTGTCTTACCACATACACTGTATTTTGGATTATTTGATTTTTATTACCCATGGTCTTATAAATTTTCTTTTAAAATACAAGATCTGAAATGAAATTTTCCTTGATTTTAAGATTTATGTTTTACTCAAAAATTAATTATACATTAGATGCTATAGCACATATTTTATTACAGAATTTTTTAATATTATACACTTAAGTGAGCGTAAAATTTTTGAAACTTTACAAGACCCATATTATGAACATGTTTCCTTACACATTTGAAGTAGTGAAAAATAGTATTAAAACCCTTTATCCTGTAAAATCTAAATTAAATATTATTTTTAATTAATCTTTCCTTGCATATTATTGTTTACTTTAAATACATTTTCATTAATTTTAGTGATTTTATTTATATTATAAAGATTTACAAATTGTTTTTAACAAAATTTTCTTTGATATAAGGATTTTATATTTTAAAAGTTAGATGTTTTTTACACAAAAATTAATTATATATCAAATACTATTGCACGTATTATAACATTGAAGATTTTTAGAAAACGTTTAACAATTGAAATATATACTTTAAATATTATTACAAACATTTAAATGCAATTTGCTTTTTATTTTTAATTTTACAATTGAGACATTTTTAAAAGTTTGGTTCTTAAAGTGTGTGTTTTATGCATAGTAAAAAAATTATTATAAAAAACCTGTAAGAGTAAAAAGAATTTTATGCATTAATTTCAAACTTTACAAGACCCATACCATGTTTCCGTGCACATTTGAAGTAGTGAAATATAGAATTAAAAACCATTTGTCCTTGAAGTTCTAAATTAAAAGTTATTTTTCTTTAATGCTTTTTCAAACCACACATTTTACTAAATATGAACTTTTATTTATTTGAAAACCTTATGCACATCGTACAATTAAATTGCACAGCAAAATACCAATACTGTACGAAGCTATGAAGTATTTTACAAGATACTTTGGTACTGTTTTCTTAATTTTAAGTGTTCTACATTGCTATGTTAAATGGATAGTAAGTGGTTTTTCTGTTTTTGAAAATAATGTGTGCACATCTGTGCTGCTAAGCAAATTAACTTTTGCCCTTTTCTTGATATTTAATGCATAATCTAAATATTTACTGACACCGCTGATAGTTTTACCCATGAGTAAAATTAAATAATAACTGAAAATTTTAAGTATTAATGTGAATTTTAAAATGAACAAATATTATTAAAATAATGGATTAAATCTGAATTTTATGTATTCTTAAAACAATCTCTGCAAAAACCAGCACAGACAATTCTTAAACAGATTGAAGGAAGCCACATGGAAACAAAGTTAATGGAAGCACTTTTTATAGAAAAAAACATAGTTCATATATTTTACACAAGTAATACATTGTAGTGTAAAAAATAACTTTAGTTTTTTACATACTTGCACAGACGCATATTTCCGACAAGCCAATTATTCGATGCCGCCACCTAAACTTTTGGGCAATGCAAATTATTTTTGTGATGACCACATGATAGTTTTTGGAAATCAAGTTGATATTCGGAAGTAATACATCTAAGCGTTTCTTTTCCATATGACCACCTTTGTAAGCAACTAGGTACTGAGTGGCCCTCTTGGTCTGATCGTACAATTCTAAAAGCTTAGAGTCTAAACTTTCTAAGGGAGCACAATTTGCTATGTCATGAGACTGAAATGAAGAGTACATACGTAATTTTTAACATATCACACAGTTGTACGATCTTTGCACTAAGTTTATGCTCAGACGATAAGTTAAAACGAATACTTGAAGCTACTTGCGATTTTTTTACAGCGATGTATGCATATTTACGTACTAAGAAACTTTCTTGAGTCTGAAATCCATCAAAATCCACAATTTCACAAATATTAAGCATTGCTATTGAAAAGCGTTAGCTGTTCTTGGAAAAATAATTGTAAACTGGAGGCCACGAAGAACTGGACTATATAACACCATACACTTACTAATCATACTAATCAGTAAAGTTAAAATTTATCTTTTGCGTTCCATAGTTACTCACAAAAGATAAGACTAAGTGAAGAATGTACATACTCAGAAAACATGGTGTTTGTGATAATGCGCGAAATAAAATTTTGTGTTATAATACAAGAAGATTTTAACGAAAGGATATACTTAAATGTGCGTTTGATTTTTTTTACTCTATCACGTTTATGCGCCTAATGCAATTCAATTCTACGACTAAACTTGAGCAAGAAAAAAATATAACCAAATATAATTTATAAGAGAAACGCATTTTGACTTTCTTTAAAACGAGAACTTTAAAGTATACTGAATTCTCTTGATTCTGCAGTTTTATGTTTTTTCTAAAATTACATCAACGAATTGAATTATTTATTTGTGGGCACACACAAGTCTTTGCCCTTGTTGAAAGGAAACTAGTATCTTTGACAAGTATCAGATTTTTAAAAATTGATTAAGAGAAGAACCTTTTTTCATGGAATTTAATTCAATCTGCACCATAATTTTACACTTAAGAGTAATAGAGCATAATATAGTTTTAAGGAAAATGAATAACCATTATGCAAATTTGAAGCCAAAAGTTCCAAGCATGTCTATGCGCCTATCTACGTTTAGAGATTGGCCAACGCACAGACGTTGACCTTAGAGACCTAGCCGAAAACGGATTGTATTATACTGGTGTCTTGGACGTGATCAGGTGCTATTGGTGTGGCGAAGGGGCTTGAAAATTGGTAAAAAGAAGATGTAGTGAGACACAAACACAAAGTTTTATCCAAAATGTTTGGTAGCCCATAGATGAAATTGTACAGGTGCTGGATGAAATCAACAACAATAATACCAATGATTTTATAAAAAACCCGATGTATAGCTTTACCCCTTATACAACGACAAGGACGAACGACTTTGAAAAATTTGCAAGGAATCGGAAAATGAATGCTACTTTACAGCCTTGCGGTCATTTGGTGACATGCATGAGATGTACGAGAGGTGTATGAGAGACACGTTGAAAGACTCTTCGTACATCTCATGCATGTCACCAAATGACCGCAAGGCTGTAAAGTAGCATTCATTTTCCGATTCCTTGCAAATTTTTCAAAGTCGTTCGTCCTTGTCGTTGTATAAGGGGTAAAGCTATACATCGGGTTTTTTATAAAATCATTGGTATTATTGTTGTTGATTTCATCCAGCACCTGTACAATTTCATCTATGGGCTACCAAACATTTTGGATAAAACTTTGTGTTTGTGTCTCACTACATCTTTTTACCAATTTTCAAGCCCTTCGCCACACCAATAGCACCTGATCACGTCCAAGACACCGGTATAATCGTTCAGTATAATACGATCCGTTTACGGCTAGGTCCCTAATGTCAACGTCTGTGCGTTGGTCAATCTCTAAACGTAGATAGGCGCATAGACATGCTTGGAACTTTTGGCTTCAAATTTGCATAATGGTTATTCATTTTCCTTAAAAACTATAATATGCTCTATTACTCTTAAGGGTAAAATTATGGAGCAGATTGAGTTAAATCCCATGAAAAAAGGTTCTTCTCTTAATCAATTTTTAAAAATCTGATACTTGTCAAAGATACTAGTTTCCTTTCAACAAGGGCAAAGACTTGTGTGTGCCCACAAATAAATAATTCAATTCGTTGATGTAATTTTAGAAAAAACATAAAACTGCAGAATCAAGAGAATTCAGTATACTTTAAAGTTCTCGTTTTAAAGAAAGTCAAAATGCGTTTCTCTTATAAATTATATTTGGTTATATTTTTTTCTTGCTCAAGTTTAGTCGTAGAATTGAATTGCATTAGGCGCATAAACGTGATAGAGTAAAAAAAATCAAACGCACATTTAAGTATATCCTTTCGTTAAAATCTTCTTGTATTATAACACAAAATTTTATTTCGCGCATTATCACAAACACCATGTTTTCTGAGTATGTACATTCTTCACTTAGTCTTATCTTTTGTGAGTAACTATGGAACGCAAAAGATAAATTTTAACTTTACTGATTAGTATGATTAGTAAGTGTATGGTGTTATATAGTCCAGTTCTTCGTGGCCTCCAGTTTACAATTATTTTTCCAAGAACAGCTAACGCTTTTCAATAGCAATGCTTAATATTTGTGAAATTGTGGATTTTGATGGATTTCAGACTCAAGAAAGTTTCTTAGTACGTAAATATGCATACATCGCTGTAAAAAAATCGCAAGTAGCTTCAAGTATTCGTTTTAACTTATCGTCTGAGCATAAACTTAGTGCAAAGATCGTACAACTGTGTGATATGTTAAAAATTACGTATGTACTCTTCATTTCAGTCTCATGACATAGCAAATTGTGCTCCCTTAGAAAGTTTAGACTCTAAGCTTTTAGAATTGTACGATCAGACCAAGAGGGCCACTCAGTACCTAGTTGCTTACAAAGGTGGTCATATGGAAAAGAAACGCTTAGATGTATTACTTCCGAATATCAACTTGATTTCCAAAAACTATCATGTGGTCATCACAAAAATAATTTGCATTGCCCAAAAGTTTAGGTGGCGGCATCGAATAATTGGCTTGTCGGAAATATGCGTCTGTGCAAGTATGTAAAAAACTAAAGTTATTTTTTACACTACAATGTATTACTTGTGTAAAATATATGAACTATGTTTTTTTCTATAAAAAGTGCTTCCATTAACTTTGTTTCCATGTGGCTTCCTTCAATCTGTTTAAGAATTGTCTGTGCTGGTTTTTGCAGAGATTGTTTTAAGAATACATAAAATTCAGATTTAATCCATTATTTTAATAATATTTGTTCATTTTAAAATTCACATTAATACTTAAAATTTTCAGTTATTATTTAATTTTACTCATGGGTAAAACTATCAGCGGTGTCAGTAAATATTTAGATTATGCATTAAATATCAAGAAAAGGGCAAAAGTTAATTTGCTTAGCAGCACAGATGTGCACACATTATTTTCAAAAACAGAAAAACCACTTACTATCCATTTAACATAGCAATGTAGAACACTTAAAATTAAGAAAACAGTACCAAAGTATCTTGTAAAATACTTCATAGCTTCGTACAGTATTGGTATTTTGCTGTGCAATTTAATTGTACGATGTGCATAAGGTTTTCAAATAAATAAAAGTTCATATTTAGTAAAATGTGTGGTTTGAAAAAGCATTAAAGAAAAATAACTTTTAATTTAGAACTTCAAGGACAAATGGTTTTTAATTCTATATTTCACTACTTCAAATGTGCACGGAAACATGGTATGGGTCTTGTAAAGTTTGAAATTAATGCATAAAATTCTTTTTACTCTTACAGGTTTTTTATAATAATTTTTTTACTATGCATAAAACACACACTTTAAGAACCAAACTTTTAAAAATGTCTCAATTGTAAAATTAAAAATAAAAAGCAAATTGCATTTAAATGTTTGTAATAATATTTAAAGTATATATTTCAATTGTTAAACGTTTTCTAAAAATCTTCAATGTTATAATACGTGCAATAGTATTTGATATATAATTAATTTTTGTGTAAAAAACATCTAACTTTTAAAATATAAAATCCTTATATCAAAGAAAATTTTGTTAAAAACAATTTGTAAATCTTTATAATATAAATAAAATCACTAAAATTAATGAAAATGTATTTAAAGTAAACAATAATATGCAAGGAAAGATTAATTAAAAATAATATTTAATTTAGATTTTACAGGATAAAGGGTTTTAATACTATTTTTCACTACTTCAAATGTGTAAGGAAACATGTTCATAATATGGGTCTTGTAAAGTTTCAAAAATTTTACGCTCACTTAAGTGTATAATATTAAAAAATTCTGTAATAAAATATGTGCTATAGCATCTAATGTATAATTAATTTTTGAGTAAAACATAAATCTTAAAATCAAGGAAAATTTCATTTCAGATCTTGTATTTTAAAAGAAAATTTATAAGACCATGGGTAATAAAAATCAAATAATCCAAAATACAGTGTATGTGGTAAGACAAGCAAAAGTTTATTTAAAATAGAAAGGTGTAAGCATTAAAAAGATTTCCAATATTCCCTTATGGATCTCCATTTAAGTGTTTGTCATAATATGTAATGCATATGTTTCAATTGTAAAATGTTTTCTAAAATCTTCAACATTAAAAATATGTGTAATAGTATTTAATATATAATTAATTTTTGAGTAAAAGCATTAACTTTTAAAATATAAAATCCTTATATTTCATCCAAAAACAGGTTTGTAAATCTATATAATATAAATTAAATCACTAAAATTTATGAAGATTTATTCAAAGTAAAAAAATAATATGCAAGGAAAGAGAATTTAAAAAATAACATTTAATTTAGATTTATAGGATAAATGGTTTTTATACTAAAACTTCTTCAAATGTACAAGAAAACGTATTCATAGTATGGGTCTTATAAAGTTTCAAAAATTTTACTCTTACTTAAGTGTATATTAATTAAAACAAAATTTCTGTTAAAAAATAGGTCTTATAGCATCTAATGTATAATTAATTTTTGAGTAAAAACATCTAACTTAAAAAAAACCATAAATCTTTATAGCATAGAAAAATTTCATTTCAGATCTTGCATTTTAAGACAATTTATAAAACTATGTAATAAAAAACAAACAATCCAAAATACAGTATATGTGTTCCAGTTCGGGGGCACATAAGTGGATTATTGCTTATTTACGCTAGAATTTTACGAAACTTGTGAAACCAAAATTGGTTTGTTGGATACTTCATTCCAAGCAAACTTCCATTTTCCAGAACAATTTTTAAACAATTGTAGTTAGAAAACACAAATTGTCTTTTCTGCCCAAATGAAACAGACGCTATGGGTGCATAAAGTTCCAAGTCCTTCTCGTTGTTTTTATGGGCAACTATGCAGTCCTTACCATCTTTATAACGGTTCACCAACTCAAAATTAAATCTTGCACCAATTATTCGCTCCATTTCTCCCTTTATTTCCAATACTTAAGGAGATCAAGGCTTGGCTGCAATAGAAGACCCACTAAAAGTATAGCTTATTCCTTCGTCTTCGTATGCTACAAGTTGACAAGGCACAGTATATTTTTGACCTAAAATTTCTAAAATTTCGTCTTTTTTTAATACGTTGATTCGTTTTCCAATCGACGGAAGTATGCCCAGTCTTCACGATCTGTAAACAATTTACCATACTCATAACATAAAGAATTGTGAGTAGACTTTTTCAAGTTCAGACTTGCTCGATGGACATAATCGTGACGTCACATCGAAATCTCAGAAGGAAAAAAAATCCAAGTCCCAAACGTAAACACACTGACGTCACCGGTCATGAATAAAGTAAAAACATTAAGAAATCAATTCGTTCCTTAGATTAATTACTTTTAAAATCACCAGATGGCGCCATAAGTCATTTTGAAAAAGCATTTATTAAAACCCCTATGCAATTATTCAAACCATTTTCTAAAAATAACCCATTCCTAATACTAAGAAAAAATACAAGTCCAAAAGAGAAAAAAAAATCCAACACTACATTAATTCACCGCCCATAGTTAACTCTCTTACAGCCTAACGGATAGCGCACTTGACTTCGGATCCTATGGTCCTCGGTTCGAATCCAAGAAATTCCTTTTTAATTAAAAATAATGGGGTTTCGAATTTCTCCACCAGATGGCACTACGAGTGATTCATCACCATGGCAACACAACTCCAACAAAACGACGCCATCTTGAAACAACTGACGAAAGTGAAATTCGAAAATGTCGCATGCATGATGCAAGAATGCCACAAGTAAAAAATATATTGGTCGGAAGACTATGAATGCTCGCGGAGATTCGTATTACTGATTGAGCCTTGTCGTAGCTCATTTTTACAATTGAGCTACGACAATTTTACAGGAAACGAACTCAAGAAGGGGTATTCCTAATTCCCTCTATAAAAAACGAAAAATCCGCTTTTTGTAGTAGTCACTTTAAGGTCACCTTTCTTAGTTTTGGTATACAACAGGGATGCGATGTATGTGAAATATATTATCGGGATAGATATGCATGCAATACTATTGGTGTCCAACGTAAATTATGTAGTTAATTATGAAAATGTCGAAAAGGTGTTTTAAAAATTTTCTGTCATCTAAATGATGTTGGTATTTTTCTACGAAAGAGAAGAATGAGATTATTCTGGTTCACTTTTCTACCATTATCCAATTCAACCTGGGTAAGAGTCGGTAGTTCTGTTAGTATTGAATATATCTCTGAAGTCATGATAACGTTTTCCTCCCATGCGTATGGAAAATACATTGAGGAACTATTGTTAAAGAGCGTTGTAACGTGTTGGAATAAAATTAAGTCGGACGAGTGCACCTTTCACAGTAAACATCTTTTAAACAATTGTAATATATCTAACGTAAAAATGTAACGTTAGATATTATAACATAGGTGTGAGATCACCACCCTAACTGCAATCGAAAGACTACAGTAGGGTGTGGTGAGAAAAAGTGAGCAGGAAAAGAGGGACTCGAAGGAAGAGTGGATGTGTTGTCCCCTGCTAAGCTATGTGAAGCTTATGTGTTCTTGTATACAATATTTGTTCTTCATTTTGTGTCTTCGTCTACTGTAGAAATAAATGTATTGTCCTTTAGGCAAGCTCTCTTCTTTTTATCTCATGCGAATTCATCAAATCGAACCGAAAATAATCTAACCCCCTCAGAGAATTCTCTGAGGTGTTCCCACGCATAATTCCACCTTGAAAACTCAGTCTTCCCTACATGACTTCCACCCAATTTTGACTTTGATCAATAGAATCTTTCCAAATAATTATATTCTAAAAGAAAGGACTAATAGAATTTTCCAAAGGATTCTTTTCTAAGAAAAGGACCAATCCAATCTTTCCAAAGATTCTATTCTAAGAAAAGGACCAATCGAATCTTTCCAAAGATTCTATTCTAAGAAAATATCAGTCGAATCTTTCCAAAGATTTTATTCTAAGGAAATTAGCAATAGAATCTTTCCATAGAATGTTATTCTGAGGGTAGAGAATTATTAAAATATTTCCAATTCTTTATTCTAAGAAAGGACCAATAGAATATTTCCAAAGGATTCTTTCCCTTCGGGATTGATCTAGGACCGTCACCAATAGCCCGTTGTGTTGCTCCAGTGCGGAGTTAGGCACACATTCGATTTTTAAAAGCGTACCGCGACGCTGCATTGCCGCTGCGTCAACTATGCACACAATACCATTTAGCCAACTATGCACACACCACCGTGAAATGACGCCTGTTCTCATTTGGACGCCAGTTGCGATGGATGTCTATCGAAGGAAACGTGTTTGTTTCGCTTACTTGGTGTACAAAAATATATTTTGAAATAAAATAGATGTTACTGGATACATCTATTTAGTGATTTAAGACTTACAAGAGGTAGATTTTATACACATCTTTTGCGGATCTTTTGAGAAACCCCCAAAAAGGTTTTTGCTGATAAGTTTAAGCTGTTGAGAAAGGCCAGAGAAAGTCACGCCACGAAAACTGCAAACTAGCGTTCAACAAGAACATAAACAGAACAAATATTCTGACTCCGAACCGAAATTCTTCTTTGAGGCCGCTACGGAGTCAGTCTTGCTGGAACACTGAAAGAGGTCGGACTGTGGGATTCGTGCACCCACTACAAACCAAACTCTAAATCGCTTAATGAAATCTCTTGTAAAGGATACAATTAAACCAGTTATAAATTGTTATCTGGAGTTCGTATTCCTTTGCGTCCAGTATTTTATTCTTGCCTCTATATCGTTTATCTGGGAAATAGAGTGCAAGCGCCCAATTCAATTAATAATCTATCCGTATTCCAATTCGTATCCACATTCGATTTATATTCTTCTTTGCATTTTTTAAGCTTAAAGAACAACTATAAAAATATGACTAATTCATGTGAAATAATACGCCGCATTTACTATAAAAAATAACGGATGTATGCACCGTTCAATAGAGAACAAGGTACTGAGAGACCAGAGTAGCGTGCGAGGCTACTGTGCGCCGACTTGGGGAACTGCGGCACAAATTGTACGCAAGGTGGACATACGTCGCCACAACATCACCGGAGGCAAGTGTGCACTCTTCCAACCGGGCCACCGCGGCCCTTTTCTTAAAGAATGCGGGGTTGAATAAATATTACGAGAAAGGTTTCAGTGCCATGGTTTCATTGGACCAGACAAGCCCTGCATCCCTTTCTACATATATACAGCTCTGACGAGAGGTCAGGAATTTTATCTGCTCTTCAGTTACACGGTACTAGTGTTGGGCAGTTATTTCGATAGCAGTCTAAATAATAGCAATTGTTATCAGAAATGTAAACAGTTACGTATAAATGCTATTGAGATAGAAGTGAAGCAATTTAAATCGAATTAAATTAAAAATTAACAAATTCACATTTTTTAAACAATTGATTGAAATAAAGTTGCACAAACTTTTTATTTTGCAACTTCCTTTATGGTCTATTTAAACAGCTAATACCTGTTAAAAATAACCGTTAGTGACAATTTCGAAAAGTTAATAATGACCGTTAAATTTAGTTGCTAACTTAAGTGTTATTTTTTAACTGAAACAAACTGATGCCTTAGCAATAACACAAAACACTGTTTTTGTCAAATAACATTTTTGACCATATCTGCATGTCAACGCCGAGTAACGATTCGGTCTAAAATATAACGACTATAATTTGTTTTCTATGCGATAGCTTGAGTTTGCCAAAAACGTGCTGCCATCTATATGCAAAATTTAAAGCAAATAAGTCCCAAATTTAGCTCAAACTATATTTAATTTCAGTCGCTTTTGCATACATTTAGTGGAATATTCGTGTAAACTTAGGTTTTAATGCTTCTTGTTTTTAGTCTCTTTCGGTCCTCGATAACTAATCCATAAGTTCGGAACAATAAATTTACAATAAAAGATTTTTATAAAGATAAAAATTTGGCTAAAACGATATGAATATTGGATTTTTTTTTCTTTTTAAAAACAACACTAAGTGGTCTTAATGAATTAATTTACTCCAAATTGCCCTGGAAAAACTGTTCAGAATAATTTTTATTCAGAAACAAAAAGCGACTAGACAGAATTTAGTCAAAAGACATTCTAAATATTCTTACATTTTGGATGTTTTAAGAATCGATCATTCGAAAAGAAAAACTTCAAATTAGAAAACCTCACCTCTTTTAACCATTGTATACATTTTCCATTTTTCTTGTTTGATCGCTGACACATTATTTCTACAGATGATATGCAAACGCAAACATAAACGCCGCAGCCATTTTGATTTTTCTCGCGCTGTGCGTGAATTTAGTCTCTGATTGGTTCTAATAAATCATGTGTTTCCATGTGGAAGACCGTTAAAAAATGATAAAATCATTCGAACAATGGCTGAAATACAGATATTTTCGATTTCTGTGAACAGCTGATTTTTTGTTTTGTTTCATACTTTTTTAGTTTCTAAAGTTACTGTATTTCTCTGTTGGAAAATATATTTGAATAGCAAGCACATTTTTTCTATGAATGGTTAACCCAAAATGTTATCAATCAAGTTATTTCGCAATCACTGGTTATATGAAACGTGATTTTCAACCTGTTTCATTTCATAAATTAACTAGCTGAATTACCCGGCGTTGCTCGGGTTGAAATGGTTAAATGTTGCTTGAAAGTGAATTAGAATAATCACTTTTCTTTCACAGAAAAATGCAATCATTTAAGTTGTACGGAAAATACGTTTTAACTTTTTCATAGCTTCTACACTGTACTTCGGACGCAAATATATACATTTAATTCCTGAATATATTGCAATATGTAAAAGATTAAAACATAAAGACAAACAGAAACGAAATTCCGACGAAAAAATGCAGAATTCTAAAAAATGAAAGATGCGTAGTGTCGAATTTCGACTGCCTGAGTGTATTCTAAAATAGAGCGAAAAGACATTTGAAAAATATTGATAAAGACGATAATGATCTATAAATTTAGTAATGCTCAAATATGACTGCAACATTTCGCTGTGTTAACTCAAATAGACAAACACGGAATTCTAAATCAAATTTATAAAATAATAAAACATTAATTCTGGTTTGCCAAATCTAAAATAACAAAATTACGCTTTTATGATTAATGAGTTGAAGTTTTTCGTGTTCCATTACAAAATGTAAATTATGAAAACTGAAATATTTTAAATATCCTTTTTTTATCAATCAAATATTCATGTAAAAATATAGAAATAAAATAATAATAATGAACTTTAATTCAATAATGCACATTACATCTGTCAAATAAAGTAGGAAATACTTGTACAATCAATTAAATGTTTGATTTAATAATGCTCAAACATGACCGAAACATAGCTTCGCCCGGGTATTTATCCCAATCTTCTATTGGACAGGAAAATGCATCAAATCAATCTATAGTGTAAAATCAAAGTAATTACATTAACAGGTTTTTAAAATATAAGGACAGTACACTCATGAAGTAAAATATTTTACAAATTCACTATAATATAAATGTAACACAAAACTTGATTATGCACAATATTTTTCGTTTCACCTCCAGGAGCAAGAATAACAAAATGCACACTACAACTGTCAAATAAAGTAGGAAATACTTATACAATCAACTAAAAGTTAGATTTAGTAATGCTCAAACATATGACCGCAACATAGCTTTGACCGGGTATTTATCCCAATCTTCTATTGGACAGGAAAAGGAATGAAATCAATGTATAGTGTAAAATCAAAGTAATTGTATTAACAGGTTTTTAAAAGTATAAGTACAGTACACGCATTATAAAGTAAAATATTTTACAAATTCACTGCAATATAAATTTAACACAAAAATTGATTATACACAACATTTTTAGTTTCACCTCCGGGAGCAAGAATAAATAAATTCTTGGTTGAACCCACCCTCGAGCAACCAACATAAAGTTGTCAGTGAAAGAAACACGGCGATCTCAAATCCACTCCGCAGTACTTGAGTGACTGCCCCTGCGACTTGTTGATCGTGATCGAGAACGCAAGTCTCACTGGAAACTGCAATCTCTTAAAGTCGAAAGGGAGATCCGTCGGAATGAGTGGTATCCGTGGGATAAAAACTGTTGCACCCTCTCCCTTTCCTATCAAGATAGTCGCTTCCAATACATTGCCCAGCAGCTTCTTGACACACGGCCTCGTGCCGTTGCAAAGTTTTGGCGGGTCGAGATTCCGCAGTAAAATAACCGGAGATCCTACTTTAAGTAAAAGACGATGTGGTGGCAATCCAGCCGGATCAAGCGAGTTCAGGAACTCTGGCGGGAAATTGACGACATCATCGGCATCTACTACGGTATCGATGGACTTGTATTCAGTGACAACGCCTGGTAGCATGACAAGTATTTGATTGTTTATGTCGTGGACGTCTTCATTTTTAGCAGAAAGAATGGCCCTCTCTCGCAACCAGTTCAAATCGTGATAGTTTTGGGAAACAGACGGATAGACTGCATCTATCAACTCTGCGACGGACGACACCAGATTACAAAAATCGGATGGGAATTTAATCTTGCCAGAAGACTCGACTGCCAATCTGCCTTCTCCGATCTCCAGTAGTTTGTCTAAGAAAATTTGAGCACTCTCATCCCCCAGATGTACTCTCATGTTTTGCTTCAAAGTTATCTTTCGCATATGTCTCCACAAAAACGAATGTTTCAAACATGCGTGGATCTCATCGGCCGGCGTCGACTTCGGGATGACAGGCAGAGTTTGACGAAAGTCTCCACAGAGGAGTACCAGAGCTCCTCCCATCAGGTTGTCGTTTCCTCTCAGATTTCTGAGTGACGTCGAGGGCCTCGAGAGCTTTCTTGTGAGCCATGGTGCATTCGTCCCACACGATTAATTTGCAAGTCTCAAGCACCTGCGCCCGACCACTTGCCATGCTTATATTGCAGGTAGGATTTTCCTGCCTGGTGATGTCAAGTGGCAACTTAAGTGCAGAATGGGCCGTCCTCCCTCCTTCCATTAACATCGCCGCAATTCCCGAAGAGGCGTTGGCAAGAGCAACTTCTCCCCGATTCCTGATTTCGGCAAGTATTATATTAATCAAGAATGTTTTCCCTGTGCCCCCAGAAGCATCGAGAAAAATGATACCACCTTGTTGTTTTGCTGCCTGATCCATGATAATTTGGTATGCGTTTCTCTGATCTCGATTCAGAAGTGGCTTCTTGTCCGCGACGTATGCACTCAGCTCTTCGACGTCGTAGTTTGTTTCTCGCACGTAATCCGCGTGAAGTACGTCTCGTCGATCTCTTACTGGTGCAGGCAGGCCCAATTGCAGTAATGTTTTATTTGTCATGGCCACACATTTGTCTTCAAGAATAACCAAAGCCTCGTTGAAAATGTCCGGACCAAACGCGATTTCTAATGTCGGGGTTCCCTCCGGACTTTGGCGAGTATAACCTCACTCAGGGCCTCCCTATACTTTTCCCATAAAGTGTTTGGATTCGATGGACTGCATTTAGTCAATATTATAGCAAACAGGTTTCTGATTTGCTCTGGTAGGGAGATCAATTCGGCTTCTCGCAACGTGTCATCCCAGTGCTGGTCTCCTTCCAGCAAACCCAACTTCTGACAGACCTCTCTAAATGTCTGGCATACTTCGTCGTTTACCGTTCTCATCTCTGCGAAAGATCTAGGTCCTCGTACCGAGTGAAGAAGCATCCTAAGGTAATAGCATTCACGTTGTTGGGGTGAACAGTGTACACTCGACCCAAGGAGTCACTCGCGACTGCATCATGTCCAGGGACGGGCTGGCCAACTTTTCTTCTACAGAAAACTTTCCTCGATGCATTCCACGTGTAATATCGAGGTATCTCAGGATACAACAAAGTCCTCGCAAAAGGATCCTGCTGACACAGTTGAAAGAATGCCGTCAAAGTCGTGTTTGGTGGCTGATGCGGAATTGGGGGAAGCGTTGTCTGCTGATGATGATGACGAAGATGGAGCGATGAATCCATCTTTGGCAAAACAATTAACAAATGTTTCGACTTTCACAGATTTCCAGCTAACTGCAATCATTTCTATTGCCGAAAGGAGATTTATCTTACAAGATAACTCGATTGCGCTAAATTTAGCACTCTTCTCTGAGTCAAAGTAACAGACTATTTTTTCAAGAACCAACTTTCTATAGAGGGTTTGAAAACCCTCTATAGAAAGTTAGTTCTTGAAAAAATAGTCTGTTACTTTGACTCAGAGAAGAGTGCTAAAGAGTTTTTGATAACCCCCTGATCCATTGGCTGAATGATTGAGGTTGTGTTGGGCGATAAAAAATCAGACGTATATTCTTCGTTGCTACATTAGGGTGTGCGGAACAATTGTCCATTACAAGAGCAATTTTTCTTCTTATTCCCTCGAGTATCTTGTCCCAGCCTTTCAGCCAATCAAAAATTGTCGATGTCATCCATGCATTACGATTGCTTCGATATTCCACCGGCAACTGGCGCACACCTGAGAAACACCGAGGATTCTTACTTTTTCCTATGACTAAAAGAGGACGTCGATCACAGCCAGTCATGTTAGCGCAGACAAGAAGAGTTACACGATCCATCGCTTTTTTGGATCCACTCAATAATTCAGCTCTGAAAGTTAGTGACCCATTTGGAGTTGCCCTATAATAAATGGCAGTTTCATCGCAGTTGTACACCTCAGAAGGTGCATACAGTTCCAAAATTTCGGCCAACAAAGTGGTAATCCAACTGTCAGCTCCTCGAATATCGGCATCCTTTTTTTTCACAATGTGCGACTTTGAAGCAAATGTCGTGCCTTTTCTTCCAGCGTGTTAGCCATCCTTCAGTAGCTGTGAAGTTCGGTTTACCAAGTTGTGTAGCAAGATATTCTGCTTTTGATTTTAGTAGGGGCCCAGTTAAAGGAATGTCGCGGTTTCTTGCTTCACGAAACCTTTTAAACAGCGCTTGGTCAATTTCGTCAACTTTTGACAAGCTTTGGCGCTTTCTTGATGCAGCCGAGTCGTCCGCTCCGATTTCAAGTCTGTTTTGAAGCAGTCAGCAAATTGTAGTTTTCGACACACCTAATGCATTTGAGAGCTGACGTTGGCTGAATCCTGGAAACTCATCGATTCGACGCAACAATGCTAATTTTTCTTTTCCTGATAAATCTTTACGCGCCATATACGCTGAATCTCACCTGCCTTTCGGAAGACGAAAGTTCAAAATAAATTTCCGAAGCAAATTTCCGAAATGTGATTCATGCTGATTGGTTATTTTTATCTTCTATCACCTGATGTTCTGTGCTTTTAAATTTATCTTGTTTTTTATTCCAATGCAGAAGGCAGCATGAGTCAGAAGCAATACTGTTTGAGTTATTTTTTTGTCTTCTGTGAGAGCGGAAATAATTTTTTTATTTACTCCTTTTCTTGCTCTCTGAGTGTTCACTGTTAATTTGAATCTGTTTATATTCTTTGTTCACCAAGGCAATTGGTGGGATATCTTTTTTAACCGTTTTGTTTGCGAAGTTGTATTCCAACTGGTCCGTTTAACCAACGTAAGGTGGTCCATTTTAGAGATGGTACAAAGAGTGATTTCACAGTATCAGTCCTAACTTTGACTGCTACTGAAGAATATCTGTGATTGCAAACTGTGATTGTGATTCTAAACTGGGACTTAAAATCTGATTGGTTGATTGTAAAGTATCTCTTAGCCACTCGTAGCAACGGAATGCTCGTATTGATGTTTTAAAATCCTTTAGTAGATACCTTAGTAAGGGTAATACACAGCTCAGTTAGTAGTGTCGCGGCTTACAACACTAGGGAACCCAGTTCGAACCTAAGTTTTCTTTTTGTCCAGAACAAATGAAATATCGTTTAATTTTTTAAAATTTAGTCAAACACAATACCACTCAATAAACCTACAATTTAAATTGAATAAAACATTTTCCGCCGATGAGCCGTATTTTATATTAAGCCCGTTATTTCTTTCTCTAAGATACTTTTTCCCCGCAATAAACTATTTCAGACGACATTTTTTTTCTCTTCCTGACAATGATGGATCGTCATTTTGAGCTATTATGCGCAGGTAACTTAGAAGCCCTTTGCTCATAACTGGTTTTTGCAGATTAAAAAAAAAAGATATTTTTATTTCATCTAAATTAAATTAAATTTCATAATTAATCAAGCATTAAAATCAAGAGATATGCATTAGAATACTTGATGAATTTGATTCTAATTGAATGTAAATTATTGAATTTTAATTATTAAATAATTCGCATACCTATATTTTTCTCCTAAAAACATTTAAATTAATTACTCTTATCTAAAATATTGGTTAGTTGAAGAAAAAATTTTTACACAGTATGCGTAACAAGACAATTTCCTTACATTTGATAATCTGGAGATACTGAAATATTCACACACACAAGGAGTAACTGTTTCAAAACATTAAGTAATTTTTCTAAATCTCTGGTAACATCCGAATCCATTTGTGTTTATAAAACTCAAATCTAAAATTAACTATTTTCTTTTGCCAAAGCAAATATTGTTTTCTATAATTTTTATGAATTCATATGCATAAAATATGTATAAGGGATTGTCTTCATATTAAATTGCATACAAACACCCAATTTGTGTGTAAAATTTAGAATTTATATCAAAATTTAGCCTTGAATTCCACATTTGAAGTAATTTAATTTATATTTAAATTTTTAAAATTATTATGATTGCATTTCAATCACATTACTTTCACACACTTAAAACTTTCTTCCCTTTGTTAATACCCATAATTCATCTTTGAATTCTAAAGCATGGCTGCATGTAGGTAAAACTGAAGAGAGTGAAATTGTCTTACAGAATAAAAGAAATTTCTCAGTGTAAAAAATCAGCATGCAGCCATGTTCTTACTCTATTCACTAGCGAAATCAAATAATCATCTTCTGGCCCCCTGATTTAGACTCATTCAATGTATAAAGTCCTTCAGAAGAACCTACTTTTAAACACATTATTCATTTTTTAGAATTAAAAACAATTTACAAGAGGTTGAAAAGAAAATTTTTATGTTTTAACAAAACCAAAAAAATAGAAAAAAATTCTAGCTCATGTGTTCTTTATAAAAATACAACTTAATAAATAATCAGATAAAGTTGAAGAACAATAATTAATTTGCCATTTAAAATAGCGAATTTTAAAAACGCTTTCTTTTAAACTGTGGAGCTTATTTATGTAGCCAAATGCGCGGCAACCTGATGTGTCATAAAGCCTCCTTCAGCATCCAGTTGAAAATCCTAATCCTCTAAAGAAACCCGAATCCGTCACAGAGCCCCACCCCACGGCCCACACTCCATCGAGGGAATCGCCGATAAACCAGCTGTCACCCCTACCAAATCACCGATACTCAGTCACAGTTTTCACTGATACGGAATCACAAATCCCGGTCGCAGTCGCAATATCAGCCAAGCGATATCAGCTCTATCACTGCTACCGAATCACCGATACTCTCAATCCCTGTTCCTAAATCACTGTTATTTTGATATTCCAGTAACAGGTAAGAACTGTGATTCAAAAATATCTGTGATTGAGTAGCAGTTCTGTGATTCGCTTACCATCCCTAGTCCATTTAACCGATGTGATTTCTATGGTATTGAATAGAAAATGATTCTGTTCACAAGGAAACGTCCCTAATATAAGCGACTGGTCCCATTATCCAGTGGTTCGATAAAGCGGAGTGCACTGTCTAAACAAAATACAAATGACTCTTCTGCTAGCTTTTTTTTTATTGGTGAGATTTTCTCTAGTTTTGACAGGAAGAAAACGGAAGATAAAATAATTTGGAGTCTTCAAATTGTTAATCGATTGATTGATTTTTTATGGTGCTAGGGGCAAGTCTGTCTAAGCTGCGCCAAACTATCAGTAATTAAGTAAAAATCAGAATACATCGGTAAATTTCAAAAAGTTCTAAATCGAAACGTTTAAATTCTCTCTGGGTCCCCAGTGGCAGCTAATAATGTCCCAAATCTGAACCATCTCAAGTACGGTTTTCCAAACAGATATGAAGTGCCTAAGACAAAACAAGTTCGCAAACGAAAGTTATAATTTTTTCAGATTTTAATGTCATTTTTATGTCTACAAAATCCAGGACCAGATAATCACTCATAAGACTTCTAAGTATAGCTTTATACAATAGGGTAGATAAATAATTAACGTCGCACTGGAGCAACACAACGGGCTATTGGCAACCGTCCATGATTCATCCCGAAGGGAAAGATCCGAGGACGACACCACGTAATTTTGAATCACGTTTTGCAACAGAGTTACCCTTTAAAGGATTATAAACATTTAAAAAAACACATAACTGGATTACCACTAGGAAAGTAAAATTAGTATATAAAAAAACAGGTTAATTATTATATAATCTATCTAAACACGTTTAGAACAAAAAATCTAAGTCGAAAAATCACTTTCGCTTTTCAACACATTAGTTTTATGGTGGGATGCTTGTTTCCGAAATGTCTTTAAAATCGTAATAGCTGACTTTAATGAGATCCCATTTCAACTTACAGAGAGAACATGACACCCGATCCGAATCTCCATCTTTCACAGTGAAATATGTCCACACATTTGAAATTTTGCTTTCCATTTCTTTTTGAAATTCAGTTTTAAAATAAAGCTAAAAGCACTGCAAATCCTAAGAACGAGTAGAGGCGACATCACCAAAGAGAATGCAGGACAACAAAATCTTGATCAGTAATGTTTTTAAAAAATTTAAATTTGTTTTAAACTAAAAATCCATCACCATCTCAATGCCTAATTATTACGCTAGTCCAGGGGTCGGCAACCTATTGAAACGGAAGAGCCAAAAGTTACAATTTACAAAATTTCCCAGTTTTTAAAGAACCACTAAAAATTTTCGTTTCAATATTATAGTATTTGCTTATATATATTTGATTTAAAATAAACGGCTTTAAATACGGAATAATATTTATTCATATAAAAACACAAATATAGATAGTTACATCAATGGGCGCATTGGCTTTGCATGCCTTTTGAAAGTTTGGTTAAATCTGGCTTATAACTTGTTTTAAGTTTCAAGCACGACTCTAGATTTTTATTTGTTAGTTGACTTCTAACTTTACTTTTTATTATATTCATGCAAGAGAACTCTTGCTCGCATGAATATGTCGACCCGAAGATCGTCAGCATATGCCAACATATGTTGTCATATGCCAATTTCTTCACCTCACTGTAGCATTCTGGAAGACTATTCCATGCGCCGAATATGAGGGCCTCAACTCGCGGAATTTCTTTTAGAACTGTCCACTTGTGCTGCGCGATGTGCATGCTTTTCTGGACCTCCAACTTGTTCTTGAGTTCTGTGAACTTGCCACTCTACAAGTCTTTGGTTTTCAAATCTAGCAATTGCATTTGAAGCGATCCAGCATCAATTTCAAATGGCTCAATGTTGATCTCATTTGTATTTGTGTTGAGAGGATTTACTATGAACGCGAGAGTACTTTTTTTTGTTTTGAATTGCTCGAATCCATCCTTCATGTTTTTTAAAGCTATGCTGAAGTAATTCGTGTCAATAGTTGCATTGGTCTCATCGCGATATTGCTTCAGATTTTTAAAATGAAGTAATTTACCGCTCTCCATGTCTTCAACAAAAAGAAGTAATTTTTTTCGAAACAAACTACTTCTTCAAGCAAGGCGTAAGCTGGGTTGCCTTTCCTTGCAGTTTTAGATTTAGTTCCATTGTGGTATCTACCATGAAGTTGAATTTTTGCAGCAATTTGTCTTCTTCCAATTCAGGATGGTCAATGCTTTTTTCATTGAGGAATGTTTTTATTTCACTCAAGCACAAAGCAAAACGTTACCTCTGGAAAGCCATCGCACTTTATTGTGCAGAAGTAGGTCAGAAAACTGGCTATCTATTTCTTCAAGGAAATCTTTAAACTGGCGATGGTAGAGTGCTTTTGCCAAGATGCTGTTAATAATCTCAATTACCAAGTTCATGACCTCAACTATTTCGGCCGGAAATGTTTGGGCACGAAGCGCTTCTTGATGAATTATGCAGTGAAACGTTAGAATTTCGTGGTTCATTTTTTTCTGAAGAATTTTCTGAGAATTGTTACCTCTCTATGTATTCTTGTCATACTTCTGGCTCCATCAGTTGCTATAGAAACGATTTTATTTATATCGATTCCATTGTCTTCCAGGCATTTTTGCACAGCATTTGCTATATCTTCACGAGTTTGCCCTGAGGGCGGTAGCAATCCTAGCAGTTCTTCTTTTGGACCTTGGGACGACATATACATGACGAAAAGGGTAACTTGTGCCGTGTCTTTTATGTCGCAAGACTCATCTATAGCAAGTGATAAGGCAGAAGCCAGTTGAATGTCTTCCACTTGCATATGTGTTACATTTGAAGACATTTTAGCAGTTCTATCTTGTACTGTTTTAGCAGATAATGGCAAATCTTTGATTTTTTTTCATGATTTCTGCTTTGTTTTTAAAATCACGAAACAGTTCTTCAGATGCACGTATAAAACAATCTTTGACATACTCACCATCTGTGAATGGTTTTCCTCTTTTTGCAATTTCTAATGATACTGCAAAGCTTGCCAGATTTACATTATTGGAAGATTGCGCCCAGTTACTTAGCATGGAACTTGACTGTTGTTGGTTTTTTTGGAGCTCTTCAGCAGCTTTTTTTCGTGCGTCACCGGTTGGATATTTATCAGCAAACTGGGTATGTTTTGTAGTGAAGTGTCTCTCCAAATTTGACCTCTTATTGTGTGCGAGTTTTTCGTGGCAAATGAGACAAGTCGGAAGGCCATCTGGTGTTGCATATGAATGCAAACGACTCCGTCCAATCCTGATTGAATTCTCGGTTTTCTTCTTCAGTTCTTCTCTTTTTATTTACTAGATGCCATGCTGGCGGCGGAGCTGAAAAAATGATTTTTTAAAATTTTACTTAGCTATCTAAAACGGCAAACAATTTATTTACCATTATTACTTCGTTAACACGATCCTCAGATATGTAATCCAATTCTGCTACTGATTTTATTATATTATACGCGTACATACCTTTGAGAAGATAATTCGCTTCTAAATCGTATTCTTCTTGAAACAACAAGCGAATAGACACGCAAAAACCGCAAGCGATTAAATTAACACACATGCAACGTAGCGTCGACCGCGCTATCCGAGGATGACTGACTGACAACACGTCTACAGTCTAGACGTGTTGTCTAGACTCTAGACGGTGGCTGTTTGGGTGAGACGGTAATGGAATGCAATTGGCTGAAAGATAAACATGGTCACGGAGTCTCATCTCTAAGAACAAAACAATAGTTCAAATTTATCTCATTACGGTCATGTTAAGCGTAGCGATTTGTAATTAACGATTATGAAAATAGAAGCTATTGAGAAATTAGGTACTTGAAAATATATTTTCTTATTTTTTAAGGGTTTTGATGATAAATTATCAATTTTTTCGTGTGGAACTGGAGAACCGCAACTTTACATCAAAAGAGCCGCAGGTTTCCGACCCCTGTGCTAGTCTTCTCACAAATTCGTCAAACGTTGGGGCTTGGTTCAGTCGAGATCAGAACGAGACCTTGTTCCAGTAGCAGTCCAGCGAGATCATGGAGAACAACTCCGAGAACGGAGAGCAGAGTCGGAACAGTTTGAGAGAAGGAAGCAATTACTGAACAGGAAGTAGTCTCAGAGCAGGTAGTAGTTTATGGAGAGAATGGGTATTGCAGAGAACGGGTGAATAAATCAACAGGAAACAGAGTGAGTCAAGAATTGTAGGATGAATAGCTGTTTAGGACAGCATAATTTAGAAAATACGAAAATTTTTGGCGAAAGAAAATTCGAGAAAAGAGAAACTACTTTCTTTGTTAAATTCCCACACATTTTAACCCGTGATATCAAAATCAAAGTAGAAAAAAATGTCCAATGTTCTTTTTACCAATCGAACTGAGAACTGGTTTTGTGATAAGTGGGAACAGGCTGTTCCCACTTTTCGATGTCCCACTTTTCCAATGTTCGATTCGTTCACGAATCGGATCATTTGATTCATCGGATCATTTGATTCATCGAATCATTTGATTCATCGGATCATTTAGGATTTGAATTACTTGGGATTTGAATCTTCGGTAATTTACTCTTTTGATTTGGTTCGAGGCGAAACACTCGTTTCATTTTCTTGCCTTGGTTTTTCCCTTTATTTTTCTTCACAGAATGTTGTGAGTTCTTAAAATTGAGTATCATACCGAATTATGAAAGCGTTTTCCTTTTATTTCCAGAAATAAATTTTTTTTTTTCCAAAACAAAAATTGTTTTTCATAAAAATAAAGTTGTGTTCATTGAATATTTTCTAATTTAATTTCAAAAAGCTAAAAAAAGGATATTGACTTATTAGCTTTGTATTTGATTAAAATAACTTTGACAAAAATCGACGACAAAATTTTTCTTTTAACATTTTATTCATTTTTCTACAAAAATTTCGTCCCTATATCTGTATTTTCCCTCATTTCCCCATTTCTGTATGTTCCCTCATTTCTGTACTTTACACCGTTCTATTTTTTAAAGCAATGAAATTACATTTTGTGCAATTATATTTTAAGGTCGTTTATTTACTTCTTTGAAAATTATTTTCTTCTCCGTATGAATCATTAAAAAATCTCTCATTCTATATGAGCTTCCTTATGGAATGCTAGATTTTAATTAATTAAAATTATGCAACTAAGTCCCGGTGCACACATCCGATTTTTAAACGTACGGCACCGCTGCGTTGCCGATACGTCGCCGTAGCCAACTATGCACACACACCGTGAAATGACGCCTATACTCATTTGACCGCCAGTTGCGATGGATGTCCATGGAAGGAAACATGTTTGTTACATGTACAAAAAATATATTTGAAACAAAATAGACGTTACTGGATACACCCATTAATTTATTTAAGACTTACAAGAGGTAGATTTTATACATGTTTTGCGGATTTACGAGAAAACCCATATAAGCTTTTTAATTACTTCTGAATGAGTGTTCGATTATTTGACGAGCTTGCGGGAAAAATTACTGACACGATTATGTCTCAAAATACCTGTGGATGAAACTCCATACCTCCATTGGAAACAAAACACCCGACAAACATCAACCCACGCCCCTCTTTTCTTGTACGGCCGTGATAGTTTTCTGCAACGATATTCCATATTTCTCACAGGATATCTTTTTACTTCGCCAATAAACAGTTCTATATCCAAATCATCAAAATTTACCGCCATTACTATAAAAATATTAATAATTTATGTAAAACTAGCAAAATTGGCCGACCTCACTCGGGTTGAATTGGTTAACTATACAGTGACTCCCAAAAGTATTCGTGCATTTTAAAAATTTGTAGAAAAAGCGCTGTAGCCTGGAATTTAATTCAAATATAAAGTCTAATATTTTTTCATATCATCTCCATGTGATTCTGAATAAAGCCTAACATTTAAAAAATATTGACTCATTTTCTTTTTATAAAAATAAGAATGCATGGAGACAGAGAAAGAACACGTCACAAAAGTGATCGTACACCGAAACATTTTCGCATAAATTCATAAATAAAATTATCGTCTATCGCTTTTTTTTTATTTTTGCATTGTGGTGACATTTAAAAAATCGTTTGGCTTTAATCTTTGTTTGCTTACTTCGTAATATTCTATTTTTTATTTAAAAACGGCTCGTAATCGTAAGGAAACAATGAACAGCATTCGAAAATTGATTATTTTTCATCATAGTAGTGGTAAATCAGTTCCGAATATCGCTACATTAGTAAATTTGTCCCATTCTACGGTGCAGTATGTGATAAACACACACTTTAAAGAAGAAAATCGGATAGAAAACAAGGTAAGAAAAGGTCGTCCGGCAAAGTTAACTCAACGTGATCAGAGATTTGTAGTTAGAAAATTTGTGAAAAATCCACGTTTGAGTATGTAAAAATTTCTACAGAATTTACTGAAAATTTTCTACTTTAATTTCATCTGAAACTGTTCGATGAGTGCTCAGATCAGCTGGATTAAATGGGGTTCTGCTCGAAGAAAATTTTTGTAAGTGCAAAAAAGTAGAAAGCTTTTAGCTTTCCTTCGTGAAATCAATGCTAAATAAGTCCGAAACGTATTGGAATCATGTCTTATTTGCAGATGAAAACAAATTTAACATGTTTGGTTCCGATAGGCGTATAATTGTATGAAGAAGGAAAAATGAGGAACTTAATCCCAAGAACTTAGTTGGAACATTAAATCGTGGCGGTGGAGGTGTCCTTATGTGGGGGTGCATGTCAGCATCAGGACTAGGTAATTTGGTATTTATCATGCTCTTTATTTAAATATTTTAAAAGACAATTTAAAATTATCAGCTCAAAATTTGGGTATTGGAAACAACTTGGTTTTTTATCAAAATAACGATCCTAAACACACGGCTCTCAGCGTTCACCTCTGGTGTCTATAATTGTCCACAAGTTCTGAAAACACCACCTCAGTCGCCGGATTTAAACCCAATAGAACCTTTACCACCGAGATAACAAGGCCTGACCGCTACCGTCATGGCGTCTCCCTAGTAGTCATACGTGCGATACGAACGACCACCGCCGTATTGGAATATTCAAAGCCTAATACAGTGAAATCTGTCTACAACGATACATAATATATTCTATATACGTCGAGACCACAGGAAAATATTGTTATACGTTATTGCAAATTATTATAGCAGTTTGTAAATATGGTTTTTCCCTAGTCAAAACTATGATAATCTCAGAATGAAACTTCCACACCCTCGCGTCTTTCTTCCTTATTTACTAACGATAATAGAGTGTGCGTAAATAATAAAAGCAATAACTTATTAAAAAACCAGTCAAAATTATATCGTAAATTCAATTAAAAAATAGTGAAAAACTCGCTTATGACTTTTATTAACTAAAATACATACGTCAATCAAGCTTAATACAGCCCAATATCATAGTTTTTCAAATGCGACCATAAATCAAAAAGAAAAGAAAACCCTTTCTCATAGTCTAAAGAAATCCAATTAATGTTTTCTTCATCATTAAATCTGTAAAAATGGGAAATCAAAGCAATTGAACTGTAAAAGCAATTGAAGCGATTATTATCATAGTTGGCTGAAGAATTTTTCATTTATAAAATTCAAACAATTTTCAATAATTTCCAAATATTAACGTGACAGGATGTTTTGATTTGATTGTTATCTACAGAAATTTCTTGGCCACATAAATGTTTCCATTTTCAGATTTTAATGTATTACAACAGTGTAATTTGTTGCAGGTCCTGGATTAAAACAAATTTTGAAAAAAGTAACTTTTGACTCATCAATTAGTTTAAACCAATTTTGTTTATGGGGTAATGAATCCAGAATTTCTAGTAGCCTATTAAAATTTTGAAAAAAAAATATATTCATGATGAGCAATAAACTCAGATGTGCTTTCGTTGATAGCTCTCAATAAATTGGATTCCTCAGTTTCACGAATTTTATCTTCCCTGCTTTTACGAACGGTGGGACAAGTTTTCGAGAGATATTTAGGGCAATTCGGAAATATACTTGGTATAGCACCAATTTTCAAACGGAGACGTTTCATGGAAAAGGTAGAACACTCACCAGTTTTTTTGTTGAATTTCGATACATTCCGGACGATATCATCGTTTTGAAAATGAAGTTCGCAGACTTTGCTGCGTTTTGATGGTGTAAAGTCAGCTCGTGGAATCGCCTTGAGCCATCTTTTTCTAATATTTTTATCCTCTGGAAAGGAGAAAACCGCCACTTTTGGTGCATCACCATGTCTATAATTTCCAGAGCAAGTAGGTACACAGCATCTAAAGGACATTTTGGATAGCCTCGTGGTTAAGCCTAAAGAAATCGGTCTGGACACACGTTAAACGTGTTGTTTGATGAAAGCTTTTAACACCTTGACACTGTAATGTTCCACAAATGTTATATAACAATATTTTACTGCAGCTGCACTTACTTTCCGGTAAAATAGTATAAAAAACCCTAATTTCTTAAGCTACATTAAAGGTAATCCACAAGTAGCCGACCATGCGGCGATGTTTGTTATGACTAATAGTAAGCGAGTCACGTGATAGAAACGTCACAGCGGTCTGGCCTTGATATCTCGGTGGTAACGATAGAACACATTTGGAGAGAACTGGAGGTTATAGTCCAAAGACACGACATTAAAACGAAAAGCTAACTAAAAACAGTAATGATTGAAGAATGGAGGAACATTGATGCAGAAATTACAAAAAACTAGTGAACTCTATTCCCAGACGTTGAAAAGCTGTTGTGGATGCTATAGGATATCCAAGTACTAATTTACCGAAATATTACAATATTTACTAATATGTAGAGATTTTTTTAAAGTGTACGAAGACTTTTGTGAGGTACACTTTTTGATTATTGATTTTCAAAAAAAAGTTTTACTATGTTTTTAAAATATTTTATGTAGTTTTTTGTTAAGAACAAATTATGGATATTAAAAAATTCCCATTCTGAAATATTGATTTTTATTAATTGATAGAGCAGTATATATATATTTCATTGAAATTCGTAAGTGTACGAACACTTTTGGGAGCCACTGTATATTGAAAGTGACCAGAGAGTAATCACTTTCCTCTTTCGTAGAAAAATGCCAAATCATTTATGTATGAGTAAAATAATTTTTTAACACCTTTTCGACATTTTTATAATTTCTACAACCTACTTTGGACACAAATTCTATACATGCAAATCCATCCATGTAATACATTTCACATGTATATCGCCCCCTGCTAAAGGTACAAATTGGCGAAAGGTGAGACACTAAGGTAACTGCTTCAAAAGACGATTTTGAGGGAGGAGTAGGAATTTCCTTTCTTAAGTTCTATTCCTGTAAAATTGCTCAACTCAATTCGTAAAAATGACGAATCTACTGCGGATACTCTCACATAATTTACCTGCCAATATTTTTTTTTATTAGTGGCACTCCTTTCGAATTTCGCTACCATTAAGGGAAAGATGACTAATTAATTTGTTAAGATATTTATCACTAAGTCTGT
The DNA here is from genome assembly GCA_933210815.1 of Meta bourneti. Taxonomy (NCBI): domain Eukaryota; kingdom Metazoa; phylum Arthropoda; class Arachnida; order Araneae; family Tetragnathidae; genus Meta; species Meta bourneti. The sequence goes on from OW119931.1 coordinate 43,119,253, forward strand.
TTTAAAAGCGAATACAGGCGGCCCTCGATTTTCGCACATTTTTAAAAATTAAATTTTTTAAAGATTTTTGTCGATAATGCAAAAATTGTTCGCTTCCATGCAGTTGCTCCCACGGAGCGCGGTAGCTCGCGCTACATTGCCGCCTAGAGTAGCGGACTTCTCGGAATCGTTGTGACGTCACTAGGTTTCCGAGCCGTGGTGGCGGGGTCCGAATGTCAAATACATACAATGTGAAGTTCGTTGAATAATGACAAATGTATTATTAATTTACCATATAGCACAAACTTCTTTAAATAGTTTTATTAATGAGGAAACAATCAAAACAAATGATAACGAAACGTTAGACGAATAAGTCCATAGTTGTTTTTCTTTTTAACTTCATTAGCTGATGCCACTCGAGCAAAGAAAAATTGCAACGTGAAGAGTATAGGAGGCGCTTCAGTATCGCAAATGATGTCACACCACACACACCCTTCCCAGTGAAAACGTTATATCTCATAGTCTTTCATGTATGCAGGGAATCTCACTCTTCGACCAGTTCTTGTGATTCTACATTCAATGTCATCGGAAGGATCATTATCTCTAGGAAGTGGTTGTGAGATTTGGAGTTATCAGATTCACATGTCTGAAGATTTTTTGTTACTTCATCTTTGAGTTTGAAACATGGTTTCAGTCTATCTATTGATATCCTTTTAATTTTACCTGAAACTACCACATCGAATAATTTCTCTTCGATGTGGTAGTCGAAGTTCGTTACTCTTCCAACCGGGCCACCGCGGCCATGCAGAGGAGTTAGGATGGTTTCTTATCGCCCACAATTGCAATTCGGTCAGAAGTTTCTGAGTTTTCTGCGCTTCAGAATCGGCAAATGATGTCACCATACAATGCATCAAACAGGTTCAGTTTTGGGTTAGGGCGCGTGTCGATGCGTTGTGTGTTTTGCCAATTTATTTGTTTATGTTTAAATATTTTGCCCTTATGTATTTAAAAATATGAGTGAGAAACGGAGAAACTACAGTGTTGATACGAACAAAAAGAAATTAAGGACTCATAAACTTCATATGATCGAGACGTGCACCAGCCCCCGTGTTCACGACGGTGTTTCGCTGTATCGAGTTTCGAACTCTCAACCCTCCGGTTGCTAATTCGTTGCTCTTCCAACTGGGCTACCGTCATCTGGCCATGGTTCAAAATTACATGGTGTTGTCCTCTATCCTTCCCTTTGGATTTGATTCTGGACCGTCTCCAATAGCCCATTGTGTTCCTCCAGTGCGACGTTAATTAAAATACCTTCTACCGCCAACTGGGCTACCGTGGCCCGGCGATGTTTGGGCCACTGGAATTTTTATTTGGTATTTGGTATTTGGTATTTTTGGTATTTTCAATTAACGTCACACTGGAGCAACACAACGGGCTATTGGTGACGGTCCGGGATCAATCCCAGAGGGAAAGTCCGAGGACAACACCACGTAATTTTGAACCGCGGTCAGATGACGAGGCAACACCTGAGCTGGCACCCCACTCTCCAAACTTCCACACCACGCCAACGTGAGGACATTTGAGGCCACGACAGATTTAACGTGCACCAGCCCCCTTTGTACACGACGGTGTTTGGCTGGATTCGAACTCGCAACCCTTCGGTTGCTAGTCCGTTACTCTTCCAACCGGGCCACCGCGGCCCGGAATTTTTATTTGAGAAAATGCTAAAAGTTGACGTCGCACTGAAGCAACACACCGGGCTATTGACGACGGCACAGGATCATCTCCCGGACCCGAGGACAACATCACGTAATTTTGACCACGTTCAGATGACGAAAATGCTGAAATCATATTCGAAACACATATCGCGCACAACCGCCACCTACATTTAGCTTGATAAAAAATGCCTCATTCCAATAAGTGTGATTTTATGCTAATTTCTACGAAGAGAATTGAACATTTGTTACATTTTTGTAGGCACAGAAAATTGAATTCTTGTTTTGAATTTGTGAATAAATGTCTTTGCAGAAATGAAATTGTACATTCAACCTGTATTTGCATTTAAAATTCCTGCTAGCGCATGCTCAAACTGCCGTCCCTTACCTGAAAGTTATATAACAGGCTTCTGGCATCATTGCTCGTCGTGTTGTTGTTGCCTGTCATTTTTTTGTCAGCAGTAATTTTCTCGAGATTCGTACATAAACTGATTTTCTGAAATATTAATAGGTTCATGAAACATTGAATTATTGGCAAAAGGTAAATGTTTGTAGTGCGAAATGAAATTGGTATTTGTTATTATATGATATTACTTCATTGCGGAAGTAGTGGTGTTACTTTTGTTTAGCTCTAATGTTTATTTGGAATAGGTCATGTGTTTGGCAGGTGATACAAACACGCAATGATTCATTGCGACGTAACCACCTAAGATGTCTTAAATCTGACCAGTATTTAATTTTCTGCCTGTCGTTGCCTTGCCAAATTGCAAAATATTGTTACCAATGAAAAAGTGTGGAAGAAAAAGAGTAATGTTTTTTCATACTTTCGAAACTCAATTTATTAAAATATATATTGCAAACCCAAAAAAAATTATGGTATTAAAAGTTTCTTTTTGTTGAAAACTGTATTTTATCTCCAAACAAATAGATTTTAAATATTGGCTGAAATGGTTGATTAAATTAATTTCCTGTCCTGATAATCGACAAATATTTATATGGAAACTTGAGTATTTGATTTAAATTGAATTAATTTAGTAGAAAACAATATTTCTCTAGTTATGCAGATTACTTCTAAAATTTATAAAATGAATTTTGGTATTTATGAAAGAAATTTCCCACATTTCTCGGTACCTTTCACAGCATAAATCTTTCAATTTGACTTGAATATAATTGCTCAAGTTCTAATGTAATGCATGTTACTGTTTCTAGGGAGGCCAACTTTCGGCCTTGAATTTAAAGGGGATTTAGTTACAAGTTTTCTACATTATTAACAATGTAGTATCACTCCAGCAACTGTTTATAGAGTGGATTGTATGAAACAAAAGAATTCATTTACATCGTTTATGTTTTTCACAATGTAGAATAAAAACTTACAAATTCCTCAGTCTTAACCTATATGTATTTGTCCACTGTTGCTGCCGAGCTAATAATTTTTTTCCTGTGCAAATTTCAAAAACTAACTTGTCAGTCAATTGCTACCATAAGCTGATTTAATTTGTTCTAAGCTGCATAAATTTCTCTGGTTTGTCCATTTATTGCTTGTCCGTGAAAAACTTTCAGTAGCTTGTTTTTAGCCTGGCATGTTTAAACAAAGCCCAAGATCTAGTTAAGGTTTGGCATGTCAATTTGTTTCTTCAATCACTGAAAATATTGAACCAATTCTGTTCTATATTTCCTGTTTGCTACCCAGAAATGGTTATTTCGCATCCATCTAGCATAACGTCGACTTAATCAAAAATAAATTTTAGAGGATAGCTGTTTAAAGACTGTTAGATTTTAGGCAAAAAATAAAGAATTATAAGCATTTTGATGGTATATTTTTGTCTTAACTGCAACATGGCAATGCTTCTCGTGATGGAAAGAAGCATTCATTGTCAAAACAATACAATTTTGAAAAATGTCAATTAATGAGTTTCTGCTCTCTGATGATATAGTAAACCTTAGATAAGCATGGGTAATTTTTCAATATTTATAGATGAGTGCCTAAGTTTAAACTCTTCAATGATAATAGCAGTTCATATCAAAATGTGTCTGGGAAAACTAATTTTTGAGATTTTCTTCATTAATGAAATATATAAAAGAAATCAATAAGAGCCAAACAATTTGCTCTAATATGCAAATTGGTCACCACGTAAAGTTGCTGTATATCCTGTTTTCGACTTGTTGAAGGTAGGTCCCTGTCTAATTGTGTAAAAAAATGAACACTTTGAAATGGATAAAATTTAACAGAATGGTTTGTCGAGTTTTTTTGCATCGCTTCATTTGGCCATTAAATTCCATGTTTAGTTATTCCATAAATTATTATATAGCTATTAAACTAATTAATTTATAGGAATTACCGTGTTTGTGACTGAAATATTTAAATGTAGTTCTCTTGGAAATAAGTTATGCAGTGTTAGTAAAATGTACCAAGAATAATAGGGAAAAGTAGAAAGGGCTGAACATGCTCAGTCGATGAAGTTAAAACTAGTAGTTTTTAATGTTGCATCCATGATTGCTCTGTCAAAAATTAGGTCCTTGCAGTCCAATAAAATAAACATTGGCTGAAATGGTTGATTAAATTAATTTCCTGTCCTGATAATCGACAAATATTTATATGGAAACTTGAGTATTTGATTTAAATTGAATTAATTTAGTAGAAAACAATATTTCTCTAGTTTTGCAGATTACTTCTAAAATTTATAAAATGAATTTTGGTATTTATGAAAGAAATTTCCCACATTTCTCAGTACCTTTCACAGCATAAATCTTTCAATTTGACTTGAATATAATTGCTCAAGTTCTAATGCATGTTACTGTTTCTAAGGAGACCAACTTTCGGCCTTGAATTTAAAGGGGATTTAGTTCCAAGTTTTCTGCATTATTAACAATGTAGTATCACTCCAGCAACTATTTATAGAGTGGATTGTACGAAACAAAAGAATTCGTTTATGTTTTTCACAATGTAGAATAAAAACTTACAAATTCCTCAGTCTTAACCTATATGTATTTGTCCACTGTTGCTGCCGAGCTAATAATTTTTTTCCTATGAATACTTTCCATCTGAATACAGAAGGTGAGAACACGTTAATTCCATAAAACCCAAACCAACCAGAACACTTTAGATGGAGCAAAGTTAATAAAAAAGTCTTACTTGCATTTGTCTACTGTAATAGATGACTGGTATCAGAAAGTCTCATATTTTAAATGCATTTATAGATAATCATGCCCAGTAGCAATTCTGAAGTACCTAGTGGTTCTAGGAATATTGTGTTGCATATATATATTTTGTGTTTATATCAGTAAAATAGCTCCATTTTTTCATTAGGAGCTTGTCTATAAATTCATTTCATCTATAGACTAATGTTTTCTTGATTAATTTCCTGATAATGCAAAAAGGAATCTGGATTTGGATGATCCAAAAGAGAAGTACTTTTGGCCAATTTGTCAGCTTGCTTATTGCAAAAATGTCAATGGTTCAGGATCTACTGGAAGATGATTTCTCTCCCGAGTTTGAAATATGGTATGTGGAGCTTTTGCACTCCCATTCAGGAAAGAAATGATGTAATTGCTAGGCAGAAAGAGTTTGAATTATATCCTTTGAATCCAAACAAAACAGTTTTTCAAGACTTATTTCAGCTTTCTTGAGCTATACTGCCTAAATTTCTCCAGCAGTTATCGGACCATAAGCCCTTCAAGTTGGAAAGATTTGGAATACCGTCCCCATTCCTCAGTTGTTTCTATAGCGGAACTAGTATTATAGTGAAATAGTTCAATTGTTGATAATTATAGTAATAGCAGTTTATGGCAGTGAATTGAAGAAAATTTGCCTTTAACATTAAGCGTTCTTTTTGATATCGTAACATGCATTTAAATTGAGACAATTTTCACTCCTAAACTTAATTTCCAAGTCCTGAAGCAGGGTATAACGAAGGGGCTACAGGGTCAGATGTCTCGATTGCAAATGACCAGGTGGGAGACATTTCTGGAAAAAGATGAAACTTTGTTAAATGTGACTCTTGTGTCATAACCAACTTGAAAAATTCATACATGCCTGTATTTTAAATTAGTTGTGTGCTACTGAATACTTTATGAAAATTATTTTAGTTAACCGCTTTCGGAATGGAGGCTTCCCTTAATTCATCACAGCCTGATGTTGGCGATGGGTCCCAGATCAGCATTGCACCCAAGAAAAGGCTTGATGACAAGACTCCTCTGCTCAGGAACGTGCGTTTGCTGTGTAGTTTCAGTGAAAGTGCATGCGAATCTCAAAGTACAATTGCAAGTACTTCTCATAATGGAGGTGGATTAAGGAGTCTTACTACCTTTCCTGGTGTCTTTGTTCCCGTTTCTCTGTCTATGTTCAGTGCAGTTTTATTCCTACGAGTTGGTAAGTTTTCTATTTGCCAATCTTGCTAAATTAGACAGTATCATGGTTTATATCATATCTACACGTTGAGCAAAGTTGATGAAATTCAGTTTTGCCATGATAAAACAGTTTGCAAATCCCACTGCTGTGAGAACAATTTTTTTAAATAAACTTGTAACTAATTTATTTTTTGTCTATTTGATAATGGAGCCTAAATAAATAAGAAACTATTTTTATGCAACTTTTTTAATAAGTAAATCTTTATGAAACTTTTAAACAAGTGTAACTCTTATGAGGAAGCTGTCTAAAAAAATTAATTAAATTGTAAAACTTTGGTTTTCTTTATGTAAATACAACTCTTTTCTTTGAAATAGACAGGAATCTTAAGAAAATTTTTAATTTAGGGAGATATATCTAATTAACTAGCTTGTGGTTTTAACTTGTACTTTTCATTGATTGAAAAAAAGTTCTTTACAAAAGCTTTATTAAATAAGAAAATAATAGTCTATCTTAACCAGAGAGTGTAAGCCCCTCGGGGACACATCTTTAGGTGTGTACATGCTTCACGAACCCGAGGTACCTGAGTGAACTGCTCTTCTCCCATGGGGTTTACTGTCTTTGGTAAACACGGAATTGCACTCCCGGGGTACCCAAGCGATCTTTTCTCTTTTCTTCCTACTGTTCTATCTCCTACCCTTTTTGTTTTTCGCTTTCATGTATCTTGTGAGCAACATTGAAATTATGAATAATTTTGCTTTGAAATCTAATTATATCATCAAGATTCCATTTTGAGTTTTCCAATTTAATTTGCTTTTTTAAAAAAATTCCTATATCAGAGTTTAATTTTTACTTTATAAAATGTCGGTACTTTTTCTGACTAGCATGTTTGCCGTGTGCGGCGTCCCCTATTGGGGAAAATGGAATCCTGGGGTATCTGATGTGTGTCCTTTGGCCCATGCTTCAATGTAGACGGGTGACCAGAGTGAGCCAGCTCTGGTTAATCGGCTCACTTAAGTTCTCTGGGTTTCACCACTTCAGAGAGCTTAGCCCCTCTGTCGTGTTGAACTTCACTGGTCTTAAGTTTTTTTGGGTTAGTGCTGAGCTAGGGATGCCCTAGGTGAACTGGCGGATCCACATCCTGATACTTTAGCATTATATCATGGTGGTATCTTGAAGTGTGTCTGAGGCTGGAATGTTCCAGAGCCAGCAACCACTTCCCCTTGTTGGACTGGTGGATATGGGTTCACCATGAAGTTAAATATCTAATCTATAGATCTAAAAATTTCTTTGTCCTAGAGGCCTAAATCCCTCTAACAATGTTCCCTCTAACCTTGAAGTGAAACTCGCAACCTTTTCACCATTTGCTGTACAAAAATGTATTCAGTCTGCTGCTGGTGAACTAAAGGCATTAAAGAAATTGTAGTCTGGTGATCTTTTCATAGAAACTATCTGCATATCAATCAACTAATGAAATTAAACCAAATTGGCAAACTAAAAGTTAATGTAACTCCACACAGAACTAAATTCTAGTTGTGGAGTTGTATCTGAATCTGATCTTAATGTATCTGAACAGGAGTTTATTGAAGAATTGAAATATCAGCATGTTTGTTCAGCCAAATGCATCTGCATCATACGAGATGATAAAAGTATTAACACAAAACATGTAATATTAACATTCAACACACCAGACATACCGACATCCATTAAAGCAGAATACTTAAATTGCAGCATTAGACTGTTCATTCCAAACCCTCAAAGATGCTTTAAGTGTCAGGTTTGGATATTCTCAAGCTTCATGCCGATCACCTGCAATTTGTGCCAGATGCTCAAAACCCGAACATGGCGAAAACTACACTTATGAACCTGTATGCTTCAATTGTAAGGGAAATCATCCTACTTACTCCAGGTCTTGTCCTCAATGGAAAAAAGAAAAGAAATCCCCAAAGCATAAAGATAAAACAAAAGATTTCATATCGAAGCAAAAAACTAGTAGAAAGTCGGACACAAAGAGCAAATATTTCATATGCATCTAATTAAAACGATGAAATCCATTGCTATCCAGATACCATTCCCAATAAAGAAATTGCAAAATCCGTTGCTGTCCAAAAGATACCATTCCTAATGAAGAAATTGAAAATACAATTGTGCAAAACAAAGAAACAATCGTCTAAGAAAAATGCAACCATTAAAAAATCAACAAAAACAAACATTCCCAAATCATCTAGTCCTAATCTTAAACACATTTCTGAAACAAAATCACAAATGAAATTAGATGCTATAAAATCTAATAGAATCGATGAAAAATACTGGGAGACCTATTCTTAATCTGACTCATCTGGTAAGAAAATGGAAATAGAAAACATCCAAACGCAAAAAATCTGAAAGAATATCGTAATGGTTAAAATAATTTGAAATTGCAAAGGCTGCCGTAACCATGTTGAGAATGGGAGGCTTTGATTGTTGCCATCCTGTGTCTTGGTCTGCAGGAAGCTTTTTTGATACCAGAGTATGCACAAAAATTGGAAGATATATTGCAAGAGACAATTTAAAAAACAATCATGCTAGTGGTGTAGCACTTCTGACTTGTGTGAATTGTCCATCTTCGGCTGTTTAAATTTCACTTTCAAAAATTTATGCATTTTTTATTTTGTGCATATCTAAATTAAATTCTTCAGACTCATTAGTTATGCCTTAGATGATCTTGTTTTTATTATCTGACTTTAAATACTTTATTCTCATCTACACATTTTACATGTTTTAAATTTACCTTTTATCTTTGTCTTGGACTGCATGTTTAAATGTCCTGTGCTTTTATTCGGCTATATTCTGTCTTGTGTTTGGTGCAACTTGTCTACTTTTGGACCTTGCGCCATAAAACTCCAACATCCAATCCGAAGATTATAAAAGCATGCATGTTAAATTTCAGATGAACAAACTTTTTGAATTAGGTTTTTCACAGAACACTTATTTAAATTTAATTATTCAGAAAGTGCATTTATAAGTCACTCCTTTGTTTTCATTGCATGTTAATTTTCTCTTTTGAGGCCTTAATATTTTCTGGTAGTTTTGCTGTAAGTAGTCATTTTGGAGTCGAGAATTCATTGTCTATCGATATACTCCAACTATTTATTTTTATACCCTGGGCCCAACTTTTCAATTATGACTCCAGAAAACCAATCAAATGCTATGTTGTTATGCAAGAATATGTACTAAAATTTTTGAAATGAAAAATATTTATCATTCACAAATACTAAACAATCACATATGCAAGCCTACTTGCTAGTTTCAAAAGACAAATTAAAATGAAAAAATTATAAAATGTGCCCGATTTCAGAAAATAATGCTGTCATCAAATTCTTTTTAAAATAAGCTGAAGTAACCTTGGGTTTCCTTGATAACTCCTAGCAATTTAAATATGAATTTCATTTTAGTCTGTTAGACGGTAATAAAAATTTCAATCTTGAATGTGTCATCGAGGAAAAAATGTTTTTAAAGCTAATGAATTGGGCTGCAAGATGAACTAATAAAAAGTTTGAATTTTGACTTCATACCAGCTTCAAGGCAGTGGAGCCCCTTAAATAGATGGTTTTAAGCAGTATTCTCGGGTACAATACCGATGTTCTAAAATGTTCCAAATGTGGAAAAATCATCCGGAGATTCAATATTGATACTCTACTACATTGTTAAAAACAATCAATATGGTATTATTTTTCATTTAGGTTTCCATGTCATTCTTTTTTCTAAACTTGAATAGTAACCTTCATAGTTTAACGACAGATTAAAAGATAAACCAGAGTCTTAAAAACATCAATGTCTGTATAGTTTGCATATCATGCAGGTATAAATAATACAAAAATGGTGTACTGAATACATTTTATAATTTATTGAAGGAAATGCTTCCATAATAGCTTTGTAAATCCTTTACAACAGGAACTAAATATTTAGTCTTCATTCTATAAATATTTAATTAAACTTGCTCATGATGCGATTTCATATAAATAAGAGCATTTTCACTTTCATAGTTTTCTCTTTGAAGGCATCCGTTTTCATTTCAGCTTATAGCTCTAGTCAACAATAAGATGAGTGTTTGTAGTATTTATATCTAATATGATTAGCTTTGCATAAATAATGCAGCTTTTCAAAATTTATAACTTGCTTAAGTTCACGTTTTGCTAAACCCAAGAATTCAGTTTCAGTAGTAGCATAAGCTAATAATTTCCAAATGTTCACCTAAACTATAATTGCTCATTCATTAGGTACTTTTTATTTCATTACAAAAGATTTTGAGGTTTGTTTTGTTTACATTAAGTGTTTGCATTTTTAATTATTTTTTTCTTATAGCAAATATAATTAAAAAAAGAATACATGTAAAGTAAATGAAACAAACCTTAATCTACTTTCGTAAATGATATTGAAAAAATTGTAAGCTAATCATGAAAATACCTAATGAATGTGCAATTTTAGGCAAGGGGAGCATTTGGTTTCTCATAATTATTTTATTAGCTTATGTGATGATTATCTTGAAACTGAATTCTTGTGTTCAGTTTTTCACTGAATATATTACCTTTGTTAAAACAATTACTACAGTATCCAAATGACGTGACTCCTTTGGAAAATAAAACCGTTTCTAAAACATTCCACAACATCAAAATACCAGCATAATCTTCAAGATAGAACAAATATAAAATGCTGGAAAAGGTAATGTGTCAAATGTACCTGACAAACTGCTGCAAGAGACAATTGCAGCTTTCCACCTGATAACAGGACATTGCTTTATTGCTCATTTGCATTGTTTGGGTATCTCCACCAAGGCTTGCTGCACCCTCTGTAATTCTAGAGAAGAATGGACAGAAACCACCTACTTCGATGTAGAACCCTTCACGAACTTTCTGAGGTGTCTGGTATTGAGGGTGGGGCAAGAGAATTTTTAGGGCAATGACATTGGTCTTCCATCATTGTTTCTGCTACAATATGTTTTTAAATCTTTACTGTCATTGTTCGTCTTTGTGTGTTAATCTTTCGCTTGTGTTATTGTGTCCTACCATTGGAAATAATGCTCTGAAAGCAATCCTATGTAATCTAAAAATGACCTAGAATTGACTATTTCACTTATTTATTTCAGGTTTTATTGTGGGTCATGCTGGTCTATTAGAAACTCTTGCTGGAGCTTTTTTATCCTATGTGATTCTAACATCCACTGTATTATCAATTTGCGCAATATCAACTAATGGAGCTGTAGAAGGAGGAGGTGCATATTGTATCCTTTAGTTACTTGTGTAATTTATGTCAGTTCATGATCGAATTGAAAAATGCATTAACCTGCTAGAGTTAATCTGATCTTTTTTTTAAATGAGTGAACACAAAGTAATAAAACAAATTCATTTGCATGGCCATACATAAAAATGTAACGCCTTTTGTTATGAAACTACATGTTAAGGCCACAAATAGTTTTTATTCACACATAGCCTATTTAAAATTGGGTTTTCATCAGGATCTTCAGTTTGCAGGGACCCAAAACTTGTATATATGTTAAAATGTATTCATTTAATTTATTAGTTCAATACTGAATATGGATAAGCTTAATACATTCATGTCCAAAATTATCTTTACATGCATAAAATCAGATTTCTCAGAAACTGAACTATAATTTTATGAATTTGTGTGAAATGATACATAAATACAAAGGAAAACATTTAAGAGCACTCCATATGATATAAAACTGTAGCATGAAACAATACAAATGGCAATAATATGTGACAAGGACAGTTCGGGAAAAAAAGAATAACTCGGAAAAAAATTAAGGCTTATGAATTTAATATGGAATGTGATCTCCCCTGATGTGTACACACATATAACGTGTTTTAATGCTGGCAATAATGTTAACCACAGTTTGGGAATTAAGTTCCACTCCTCCAGCAATGCGGTCTTCAGGGCATTTATATCTCTAGGAGGAGGATGTCTCCGTGCAACTGCTTTTCCAAGGTAGTCCCATAAGTTCTCTATCAAGTTCAGATCAGGAGATTTTGCTGGCCACAGTATTCACTCAATGGCTTCACTTTCAAAGAATTCATCAATGAGGTTTGCTCGAAGTGGACGAGCATTATCGTCCATAAATAAAAAGTCAGATCCTTATGCACTCTGAAAAGTCTTACATAAGGTTCTAAGACCTCATCCCGATATCTCTGGCCGGTCACGGATCTGCTGTTGAAAACGTGTAGAGGCATGCGACCATCGATCATTATTCCTCCCCATACCATCACACCTGCACTACTGAAACGGTCATGTTCCATAATGTTCAAAGGAAGATTTCACGTTCCCGACTCCCTCCAGATGTAAACACGTTTAGAATCAAATGTTAAACTAAACTTCGACTCGTAGAGAACATGGGTCCATTGGCATTCACTCCAGTTCTGATGTACTTTGCACCAATTAAAGCGATCCCTCTTTTGTTGTGAAGACACTGAAACACATACCCTTGGCTTTCTGGCATAAAGGTCTTTTTCGTTAAGCCTTCTGTATACAGTTTGCAGTGATACAACAGTTCCAGTGGCGGCTGCAACCTCTGAACTAACTGCCGAGCAGTAGACTTCCTGTTACGACGGGCAGTTATTGCCAGATATCGATCTTGAGAAGCAGTTGTTATTCGTTTACGACCTTGTAAAGGCCTCCTTACAACAGTTCCAGAGTTCTGAAATTGTTTCCATAGCGTACAGACTGTCTGTCTTGAAATATTCACATCTCGCTGCTTCCATGATTGTCTGCCCTGCTTCTAAACGGCCGATAATTCGCCTCTTCAGATTCTTCCAAATGATACTTCTGAGCCATAACAAACCGTTTTGAGTCCTTACGCACTAAAATCAAACGCTGTATTGCGGAAATTCACTCGGATATTCACTTAGCGCAAAGCGCTTGATTCACCGTCGGATGACTTAACGCCTTGATTTGCATATCAGAAATCGTTTGATCACTTTTGATTAGATAATGCTTGTCTTTCACATATTCCCTGTAAAAATGGATTACATCGATTGGATATTTCATGGAATATCGTTATTTTTGGGTATGTAAAGATAAATTTGGACATGAGTGTATATTAAGTTTATGCAAAAATTCCCTTTTGAAAGAGTTGTAAGTAGCACAGGTTTGATTCCCTGTAACTCAACCCTGGATGTATCTTCTGTTTTAATAAAACTTTCCTTGTATATGTATGTCCGTTACTTGGCATTGTCTGTCTTGGTACAGATTAGCCAAGTTTGACCCTTATGCTAAAACCATCCATCCTATTGAAAAGGGGAAACTTTTGAAGTTTTATGAAAAATACTTGCTCGTATAAGAGCAGAAGCACTGAATCCGATTTCCAAAACTGCTTTAATGTTTTACATCTTGTTACTATAGTCAACATGTTTTAAATCATCACTTTGATACATAAATTTTTTATACAATTTTTAAACATGGTTTTGAGCAACTTTTATCTTAATAAAAATTTCTTATGCATGATTTCTTTCACACTTCCTTTTAAAACTATTATATATACATAATTTTTATTGTTTTATCTTTCGCTTGGCACAGCCTGTCCGTGTTTGGACCTTACACCCCTCCACATCCAATCCAAAACTGCTTTAAAATTTCCCCTGAGCAGTTGCTAGGGGTCATAAAAAGGATTTCTATTTGAAAAGTAAATTTATAAATCAATTTTGAAAATTTTAGTTTAATTTAAATTAAAAAGTATATATATACATAGTGAGCTTGCCTGTTTTTAAACAAGACATGGTGATGAGACTCATTTTAACATTAGTACTAAAATTAATTTTGTCTGTCATCCAGTAGGTCGTGTTCAAATCCCATTTTGCAAGTGCATGGATGTTCCTGTTAAGAGTTAGTGACTCGCCTACTAGGGGCTTTTTCACAAGTAACTGTCAGTTTACCTCCTATCATGTTAAATGTTGGTAGTCGAACATTATCAAAAAATAAATATTGTATATTAAAATCTGATATTGTGTAAAAAATAACATTTAAAATGAAAGTAATTGATATGTATTTTTTTAGGAAGCTTGAGTATATTATAAATACTATTTTCTTTTTCATTGCTTATAATTTTTAATTTCATTGCTTTAATTTTTCTAAAGATTTCTTAGCTTTGATTAAAATGTAATATTTCTATGTTGTGATGCATATTTCCCTAACACTGTAAAGTTATGATCAGTCGAGCTTTGGGTCCAGAGTTTGGAGGCAGCATTGGGACTTTGTTCTTTTTGGCAAATATCTTTTCCAGTGCTTTATATATCACTGGTTGTGTGGAAGGACTAGTAGATAGCTTTGGTCCATCAGGTATGACTTTTTTATGATTGAGATTGGATTTTTACTAGTATTCTGAATAAAGAACTTTAGTGTGGACACTTAATTTTAATAATTTGCATAGACATTTTATAGCAAATTTGGAATATATTATGTAGGGGAATTGTAAGTATTTCCTTTTTGAACAGTTAAGTACTGTAGAATTTCAATATTATATATAGTAGCAGTTATCTGATTTTTAAATAGGTAGAGCCACTAAGTTATCTGTTCAAATAATGGAATTATGAATTGTTTATGGGATTTGTGTGAAGCATTTATCAATATTTAGGCAAATTTAAAGAGTTCTATATTTTAAAACTCCTTGTGCTTTTAAATATAACTTATACAATCAATTTTTATCTGACATACCTTTGTAAAGAAAACATACAGTAAATCAAAGGTAAACATAGAGCTGTTAACCCTTAACACTTGAATGAGACTCCTGTTGCCCTAAAATGTCCACCAGTGTTTCGACATCAGTAAATAAATTCCTCAAATGGCTATATCTAAATAGAATCGCTGCTATTTTTTTCATTTTAGTTTTCAATCTTTACAATATTTTCATAGCATGCTTATTTATGCCACAGAAAATAAATCAATTAAACCCATAGATAATAGAAATAAAGCACTGGAATTTAGAAAACAAGAGAAAATGTTTTAGTTTTCTTGACAATAGTCTACAGATTTTAGCATTAATTATCTAATTCATATTAACACACCTTATTTACAATCAATACAGTAATAAGAGAATTTCAACTGTTCTCCTCTACCTTTTATATGTATGAGACTTTTTGTCGATTGCATGTTAAACATGCTTTATATCTTAAAGTTCCCTACATTTGAGATACATTTCCCAGGTTAATTCTGTTGTATAGTTTTGGTACATATTGCTCATTGACATTTTCTTCAACAAAATTAGAACAGTTATGTTTATATAATTATTTCTTAGTTTTTACACTTTTATTTCATTTTATATAAAAGTTAACCAGTCATCTACAGTATATTCTATTCTGTGCCATCCCAAGTGACATAATTCCAAAATCTTTCTTAGGGTATTGTCGTCATCTCTTGTTTTCTTCAGGTTTTCTGATTCTTTTTCGTGTAATTGAGTCTATTTTTCCTAGGCACAAGTAAATCTGCATGCATAGTTCAAACATGTACCAATGAGGGTTTATGTAGGCATTTATGTTTGATGGTATTCTTGGAAATATTGGCACTAGAAACTCTTTTACCTGGGTAAATTCTGCTTTACGACGCAAGTTCTTCTGTATGAAAATATGAATTTGCTGATTAATAGATATTAGATTATTTTGTAGGGTCTTCCATCGTGAACATAAACTTAAATAACATTCCTGCTTGTAAAGTTATTCTTTAATGTATAACCATTTACTTTTCAGGGAGCTTGGAATCAATCTTGCCTGGTGGACCATGGTATGACTTCCTCTTTGGATCTTGCCTGAATTTCTTCAATCTTATAGTGTGTCTTGTTGGAGCATCTATGTTTGCAAGAACTTCTGTTGTTATATTTTTCATTGTAATTTTTAGCGCCCTATCTGTTATGATCAGTTTTGTAGCCGTGGGGCCATTTTTTGTTAACATACCTGCTGAAAATCATGTTTTGAATCTTACACAAGCAGAGTATACAGGATTTAGCTGGCATACTTTTACTAACAATATCTGGGGTAAGAAGTTTTTAAGATATTTTCAAATGAAATTTTTTTTCTTTAAAAGATGTTGAGATAATTCATAAAACTATTGATTCTGAAATTTCTTGGAATAGCAAATTATGGAAGAGATTATACAACTGACAAATTGACTACTTTTGCTACCATATTTGCTGTGATGTTTAGTGGTGTGACTGGTATCATGGCTGGAGCAAACATGTCTGGTGAGTGTTTCTCATCTTTTACATTGATATCTTTTTCATTAATTTAAGTAATCGCAAAAAAATATAAATTGCTGTTTGATTTTGGAGATGTAAACACCAAAGTACATATCTGCTAACTCTTCCGCTATCGTGGCGGGAATGCACACTGCACTAGCAACCTTAGAGTTGTAGGCAGTGCAGGTTCGATTCCTGCCAGGTGTGTTCCTCCCTGGGTTTATTTCTCTCTTCTATGTCAGTAAAGCTTTCACTGTGTCTATAACTTGATATTGTATGTCTTGTGTTAATTACTTCATATTGTATTGTGTTTGGCACAGCATGGCCAAATATGCCATGCGCCTTGCGCCATAAAACCCCAAAACCAACCAAGCTGTGGCAATCATGAAAGGAAAAATTGGTGGCTAGATTGTTGTAAAAACCTTTGGTACTACTTTCGAGAAAAAGTTTATTTTTGCTTATTTGGCTCCATTTATGTGTAAATTGTCGCCAAAATGATTTTGCTGAGTTCGAACTGCCATCAAGCATATAATGGTAGTTGGGAATAGGTTTTATGCTTTGAATTGCTTCCTCGAAGCCCAATGTAACACTATCTTTGTTTCACTAATTTAGGCATTTTCATTTGACAATTGTACTTGGAATCTGGATGATTTTTACGACTTAAAACCTTTCTTTTGATGGTTGGCAAGTATGAAAGTGTCCATTTTATGTGGTGCTCTCGTTTTATTCAATTACGCTAAGCATAGGAGCCTGTTTGACAAAAAAATAACTAAATATACAATTCAAGTTGGCTAAGACTACTCATTTTTAGAGTAGCTGAAAATCATATAAATGAAAGTTTTGATGCAAATACCTGTGTATCAGGGCTGAAGGCAATATTAACTTAAAGATGATTCCTGCTGGCAGTAAGGTTAGTGCTTTAGCTATTGGTATAACTAGTCCTGCGTTCATATCTCCCTCAGGGCATACCTTTAGGTTTGTACGGGTTTCACAATCCCAGGGTACCTGAGTGATCTCCTTTTTCATTCTCCCTTCCTGCTTTTTCTTCCTCTCTCGTTGTGGTTACCTCTTCGGAGATGAGGGCTCCCCTTTAGTAACTTTTCGACTGTTTCTTTCGGCTCCTCTTGGGGATTATATCACCCACATGTTTGTCATGCGTGGAGTCCCGTGTCCCTGGAAAAAGGGGATCCTGGCAGTTGAGGGGCGATATACTGACCCAACACGCTGCTTTGGTCCTTGCTTCAGGTAAACCGGAAGTGTACATTGGTCCCGTGTGCATTAATCGGCTGGTCGATTGGACTTTGTCGTTAGCTAGGGCTAAGCATTCGGCCACTTACTGGACACCTCGTTAAGGATGGAGGCTGTTTCAGGCGTGCACCATGCGTGCATAATCACCAACCAGCACATGTGCGGGTGGCGTCTGCATCCCCTTGTAGGACTCTGGTGGGTAATGATGTTGGTGACTGAATACTCTTTTCTTTTTCTATGATGGAAAATAATATATCTTCCTCAAGGAGGAAGTAACAAAGTAATGTACCTTCATCCAAAAATGCGAGATTCTTCAATATAAAATTATTAAACAGCTCTTCAAATTTCAAACCAAACACAAATTTCATTTACTTCTGTTTCACCATTCATTATTAACAAGCTAATAGAATCATTCCTTGGATCAATTAAATCTATAAAAACTTCATTCCAGAGACCTGCAAATTGAAATCTACTGAAAAACAAGCCGAACTCCTAATTAATACCATTATAATAGGCCCATTTACAGTTTCAGTTAGTGCATATAGATCCTTAAATTTTTCACATGGGGTTATATCCAAATCAGATTTGCTATTTTCATCCGAAGAAATCTTGGAGAACCTCCGCGATGAGCAAGTTTGGTGTTCGACTCTTAACAATACGTCAAGATTGTGATTTTTACCTACGAAACACACCTCATCTTGACTTCGATTGACCTACATTGCCATCACGCATTAAAGCAGCATATCTTAGTTGCCCAGTTCGCGTGTTTGTCCCGAATCCTCAACGTTGCTTTAAATACCAGAGGTTCGGGCACTCGCAAACTTCCTGTCGTGGTACTGAAACCTGCTCTTGTTGCGGCGAAATCGGCCACGACGGAGACACCTGCAATGCGCCACCCCATTGTATTAACTTCAATGGGGACCATCCGGCATATGCCAGATTGTGTTCAAAATGGGCCCTCAAAAGAAGTACAAGCTGTAGGATTTCTCAAAATATTTCTTTTCCTGAAACACGCTAGCTTGTTGAATCCCGGACCCCAACAGTCTGTGTTTCATATGCTGCCTCTTCTAACAAATCATTCATGTAGCTATTCAAACAAACCTTTCTGTTGAAAGTACTTCTGAGCCTGATATCGATAAAAACCCTCAAAACATTAATTCCTAACATAAAACAGACAGCTAAAAATGCTACTACCTTTACTACCATACCCTCTAAAAGCACCTTCTGAAACTTTCAAAATTCAGCAACCCACAGTAGAGAAAATCAAAGCTATCAAATGACCTAAAACAGGACAGACTACAAAACAAAGATGTAAAGCATTAAAAAAATTCCAATACGTCTCCAGACAAGCAGTTGAGGAATTAGAGTTAAGTCTTCATGCGTCAGATCTTTTGAGGATAGATGCAGAAATGGAAACAATACCCCAACTGATACGGTGAAGATCCGTCATTATATTTGCATTAGAAGTAACAGCCTCAACAATGGTGTTGCCCTCTTCACCTCCCATGCATACCCATCTCGTTCTGCTCAACACTTCCTTACAAGCAATAGCTGTAAAAATGCAAGTACGACGAATGATTACAATATTTACCACCTAACCATATCATCCAACAACAGCCTTGAGAACTTGGTGGATCAATTGCCAGACCCATCTATAATCCTCGGTGACTTTAATACTCACAATGTGCTTTGGGGAAGTAGGGATACTAATTTCCATGGGCGACAGATTGAACTGCTGATAACAGATCGCTGTCTCTGTCTGCTCAATAATGGTGAAGTAACCTACTTCCATGAACCATCCCTCATCTTTCATGCAATAGACCTTGCCATTTGCTCTCCTTCTATTTTACCTTTTCTATCCTTTTTTGTTGGTAGTGGCCTGTGTGCAACAGCAATCATTTCCCAATATTCGTTACTCATTAAAAGTGGAAGTGATCTTGTGTGCCGCCCATCATGGTATATTTTTGAAACAGCTAACTGGCCTGCTTTTGCATCTCAGGCCATTATATCAGAGCAGATGGTAGAAGGCAACATTGATGAAGTAGTCGAAGCAGTCACTGATGCAATAATTAGAACTGCAGATACGGCAATCCCAAGAAAATCCCATCCTTTCATAAACATTGTAAAGCATGGTGGACATCTGAATGCACAGCAGCTATCAAGATCCAAAGGAAGGCGTGGGGTATTTTCTGCAGATACCCCATAACTGAAAATCTTATTGCCTTCAAGTGTGCGATGTCAAAGCTAAAGGGAATCTTGGAGGAGATATATTTCTGGCATAACATCTGCCATTCCCTCCAAACAGCTATGGGACAGTTCAGAAGGCGATGGGATTATATACCGAACATAACATCTCGTTCGTTGAAGAGAATGGCCAGCATGTCTTGGAGGCTGTCGAGATAGCCAATGCTATTGCACCAGCTTTCTCTGCAGTTTCCAGTTCAAACATCTATCCTGAGGCATTTTAACGCACAAAAGAGCTTGCGGAATCCCATCGTCAACTTCCATTCTCCTACAGAGCTCGCCTATAACTGTCAATTTACTCAAAGGGAGTTGAAGCGATGCCTTCAGAATACCAGAATGACAGCACCTGGTCCTGACTGCATAAGCTATATTATGTTATAACATCTTTCCTGTCACTCCCTTAATATCTTGCATCTTTTCAATCACATATGGGAGGATTTAACTTTCCCTTTGGCTTGGCGACGCGCCATAGTTATACCATTTCCAAAACCTGGAAAAGATGCCATCAACCTGTATAACTATCGGCCAATCGCACTCACAAATTGTTTATGTAAGCTTTTTGAAAGGATGGTAAACTCTCGTCTCACATCTTTGACGACACAGGCTCTTTCATAATTTCAAAGCGGTTTCAGGGTTGCCCTCTCAACGGTAGACAACATCTTGTCCCTTGAAACTCAAATACTCCGAGTTCCTACGCTGTACATTCCTATTCTGAAATCATCTCGTTTCCATCTTTTTTATATGGAAAAGGCATACGATTGCACTTGGCATTATGGTATAATCAGTTACATTCTCTTGGGTTTCGAGGGCATCTACCGATATACATAAGGAATTTTTTAGCCCTCAGACAGTTCCAGGTTTGTGTAGGCTCTTCCCTCTGATTCTTTTATCCAGGAAGAGGGTGTTCCACAGGGAGTGTCCCGAGTGTGACTTTTTTTCATCAAAAATCAATAACATTTTAACTCTGCTTCCCCAACTGTTGAGGGTAATCTGTATGTGGATGGATCTTCATATCCATTGTCAATGTCGAGACATGCGATTTGCCGAGTGACAACTCCAGGCGGCTGTTTCTTGTTTGACGAGGTGGAGTGTCGACAACGGTTTCAGTTTTTCCACTCAAAAGACATCCTGCGTTCATTTCTGCCGATGTCGGAACCTGCATCCTGACCTGGAGATCTTTCTGGACGGTAACAGGATTGCAGTAGTGAATAGTGTAAAGTTTCTCTGTATCATTTTTGACCAGAAACTTGCCTTCCACCCTCACGTCGAGAAGTTACGGATGTCTTCTGAGAAAAAACTAAGTCTGCTGAAAGTCCAAATACATCTTGTGGAGCGGAACGATCTGCTGTGCTCAGTATTTATCAAGCTATCATTCGCTCCAGATTGGACTACGGTTGTGCAGCCTATGGCTCTGCCTGTCCTTCTGTGTTGCGTCTGCTCCATACAATCCACCACTCTACATTAAGGATTTGTTCCGGAGCATTTCGAACTTCACCCGTCAAAAGCCTGTTTTATGCCATGAACATCTTTGGCTACCACCCATCTTTTGTTGCTTCGACTATTTTATCGTATTTTAAGTCATCCTTCCCATCCACTGCTTGATTTACTCCTTATCAGATCGCTTATTCACAAATCGCTCATCATGCATCCAGATTTCAGTTTACGAATGAGGAATGTCGTAAATCAAACAACTCTGAAAACCATAACCATTTCTAAAAGAAGTTTTATCCTTTTTCACCATGGCGGACCCCGAAGCATTCTTACATTCACCTGTTTCGAGGCTGATAAATTCAATACAACTGACATCATTTACTACCAAATTTTTAAACATCGACATAGTTAGAGACTACGCAGTGATTTATACAGATGGCTCAAAGTCTTCATGTCATGTCGACTGCTTTTATTTGTGGTTCGACCACTATAGCCTTCGAACTGCCCTGTGTAGTTTCTATTTTTACTACTGAATTTATCGCAATATACAAAGCCTTAAAACATCTTGTCTCAGAAATGGCAAATTTGTTATATATTCAGGCTCAAAGAGTGTTTTAGACAGCTTAGCATCAGACTGCCCTCAACATCAATTAGCTACTGCCGTGTTGAATTACATCAACTTACCCGGAGAGGCCTAGATATCTTTTTCTGTTAGATACCTGGTCACGTTGGGATTGCAGGCAATGAACAGGCTGATGCAGCAGCTAAAAGAACTGCAACCTTTTGTCCATATGGACATTGTGTGGAACGAGTGGCAAACCAACTGGAGCACTCAAACAAACAATAAGGTCCACAGTATTCAGAGTGATATATCACTGGCTTCCTCATTCTTCTCGACATTCCGATGTAATTCTGACTCGCCTATGCATTGGACACACGCAGGCATCTTTTCTTAGCAGAGTGGTCCGGTGTATGGAGCATGTAGAGTTTCCTTCACCATTCAACATATTTTAATTGATTGTCCCGTTTTCAACCATCATCGCAATCACTTTTTTAGTACTTCTATTTTAATTTTACAGGAATTAACTGGGAAGAAACCCCATCTAAATATTTTTAACTTCTTACATAGCATTCGATTTTTAAATTCTATGTAATATTGTACCTTTTTATACCATACTCTCATTACTTGTAAATATCATTCTCATCCATTTTATATCTGCATATTACTGATCTCGACATTTTTAAATGTTAAATTCATGTTTTTATCCTAATTTATCATCTTCATGTTGATCAACATGTTTTAACTCTGTATTTTAATCGCATGTTATTTAACTCTTTTTCCAATATTTTATTCTCTAAAAAGTTTTCTGGAATCTTTCCCATTATTTTTTTTCATGTTTTTACATTTACAATGATTTTATTATCTTATCTGGCACAGCTTGTCCATTTCTGGACCTTGTGCCATAAAACCTAAACCAACTAACCTGTATTCAAATCCTGGTATCAGCATACATGATCATAATGGTTGGATCTACTTAGATTCTTGTTAGATTCTATTCAATCCCTCAGGGACACATCTTTAGGTATGTATGGTCATCACAAACCTGAGGTACCCGTGTGATCTTTACACCTTTCTGTTTTACCCTCACCTACCCTTCTGCTTTTTTTAATTGTCTTGTGTTTGCAGCTTAGCCAAATATGGCCCTTGTACCATAAAACCCAAAATCAGTCGCGCGACCTATTCAGTTTAATTCCTCCCTGGGCGTATTTCTCTTCTGTTTCAGTTAAACATTTCTTGTGTGTACATTTTCTTGACATTGTTTGACACAGCTTGGTCAAATGTGATACTTGTGCCATAAAGACTAACGATTCCTTTGAATTGGCCCTCATTGCTCAAACAACCCATTATAATCGAAATTGCTTTTCAAATTATATTTTGCTAACTTGCATGGTGTAGAAATAGACAGTATTTGTATATTGACAAATGGCAGAAAGTAGATATTAACAATGTAAAATCAACTACTCTGATTTTGTCGCTTGGTTTAAATAAGCTCGATTTGAACTAGAGCTGTGTTTATATGTTTACTAAAATTTCACGAAAGGACTCCTATGAAGTCTAGCATTCTTATTACAAAAGACAATGAGAAACCTGGAAGATGAAAATGCGAACGAACATGAAAATGAGTTTAGATGTTAAAATATACAGAATTGCCACATTGAACAAGATGCAATTAAATTGGATGTTCAGAAGCTAATTAATGTGACATGACTGAGGTGTGTATTTTATTGGAAAGAAGAATAAGTCTTACCAGTTTTCTGTACAAGAAATGCTGCTTTATATTGATTAATTTTATTTCATTTGATATATGAAATGCGCATATTGATGAATATATTGTAAATGGATTTACAACTAAGGTATGAAATGTGAGTAACAATGCTGCCATCAATAAATGTGAACAATTAAAAAAAAAAAACTGCCATGGATGTACAGGTTCCTGTTATTTATTCTGCCATAAGGTTTTAAAAGCATTTTAGTCACATGCTTTTATACTAGTCTTGTGACCAGTCAAAAAATGGGTATTGTCTGGCTTTTCAGAATTTAAATCTTAAGATCGAAGACTTAAATTTTAATATTGATTTTATAGGTGATTTAAAAGAACCAGGGAAATCTATACCAAAAGGCACTCTGACTGCTATGGCATTTACATTTGTTACTTACCTTTTGCTGTTTTTCTTTTCTGCTGCTACTTGTTCGGAGTAAGTTTTGTATTCCTTTGCATTTAACTTTTGTGTAAATACAAGGAAAAGTTTTTAATTTTGTTTTTAAGAAATGAATTTATTTTACATTGACCATTATGTCGTAAAAGCAAATGTTCTATTAGTATGAACACCTTAAGACTTAGTTACTGTAATGAAAACGTATATACAAGGCAAGTTTTAAATACTTCGTGTTCTACATTTCAACTTTTAATTCTCTGTACTTGTACTTTTTCTAGGAAAATCTCCTAAAATGCAACCATTGAGTTTACTTTCATTTTTTTTTAATTGGAGACTAGATACTTTTATGTAGATAGTTTGGTCCTGTTCAATTTCTTATTGGTTTTGTTAATCCGTAAAACATCTGTTTTTTTTTGTAGAATTTGCATTTTCGCATATTGATCTTCAATGGAAAACATAAAACTCACATTCTGTTTAAAAGAATATTTAAATTATACTTCAAGTATATCCAGGATATTAAATGTCAGCTCATTAGGGCTGCATGTTCAATAAGGGAGAAAATTCTGGTATTTGATTACTTGTAACCATTTTATATTTCCTTTTTTAAGGAATTAAGATTTAATTGCAATTAAATCTTATTTCTTTCAAAATAATAATTTTTTTCTAAATTCCGAGTTCAAAATAAATTTTTTTTTAAATCTCCAAAATTTGTTTACTTGAATTTTTTTAATTATATCCTTTTATTATAATTATGCTTCATAATTTTATAAAATAGACTTGTGGAGTCATTACAAAGTTGCATATTCCCTTAATTATACTAATTTTTGCAGACCACTATTTGGAAACGATTGTTATATTGGTAAATAGAAATTAAATTCATTAGAACTTTATAAAACCCATTCAGAAACCAGTTTTAATTTGTCTAAGTATGTTTTCCCATCTTGAGCATTAAGCTAAATCCATTAAGGATTGGTTTTCAGATAAATGTAATTTGCACTTTTTACGAAAACATGAATTTAAGTTTGAAAATTCTTCAAACAAATTAGTATCCTTAGATAATCACAGAAATATGAAACTGAATACTTTTTACTTGACTGACATTTGTTTAAATTGAACATTTGTTTAAGAAATTAACATTGCTGTGATTTCTGAAATTTGTATTGAAACTTGATTAACTCTTTATTTTGTTTTTTAGTGTACTTCTCAAGAACAACTTTCTCTATATGCAGTACATAAATTTGTATCCTCCTCTTGTATCTGTTGGTTTGTTTTGTGCTACTCTTTCAGCTGCTCTGAGCAACCTCATTGGATCCTCTCGGGTGTTGGAGGCTCTTGCAAAGGATGAAATTTTTGGTAACTTCATTTTTATGCAATAACCAAACTTTTAGATTCTTTTAATGTAGTAATCGCATATTCTGAGTTGCATAGCATAACTTACCATGCTTTAAATGTTCAAAATCAATAAAGAGTAAAATCGGATTAATCTCCCTTTTAACTTATCTAGAGAAAAGGTTTAAAAATAAGGTTGTATATAAAATATATTCAAAGGTTAAATTCTAAAAATAGTTAATATTTGATCAAATGGTTTTTAAGATTAAATTTTAAACTAATTTTTATATTGCAGAACTGCCATGGGTAACTTGTTGCTACCATTTTTCAACCTTGCTAACTATCTTTATGCAAAATCATCTCAAAAGCTCCTATTCAAACTGTTGGCGACTTTTTTTGAAAATTCGCCATAGGTCAAGGAAATTTAGTCCTTTTTTAACTAATAGAGGATGTGAAAAATATTTTTCTTTAAGGAAAATATTTTTCAAGGGATGCTAATTCTAAAGTTTCAGTACCAAGCTGTGGCAACCATGAAAGAAAGACATCAGAATCTTGTCTAAGGTTTTCACGACAATATAGCAACAACATATTTAGTTTTTAATTTAAATTTCTAGGCAAGATCTTAAATACCTCTTCCATACTTAATTAGCACATCTTTATTTTAGCGGATTCATTTTATATTCAAGAAACTAAAATAGGTTTCAAGAGGACTTTTTCTATTTCGTTTAAATTTTATGCTATTAATGCTACTATTTCACAAGTGCTTTGGTTGTTACAGTCGTTATTGCAAGCTTCTCTCCTTCAATGATACAAATCTTCCTAGTGTTTAGTAGTTATAAAGTTGAAATGCTGGAGTGTCTTCCCATGTTGGCATGTTTGGATGGAAAACTTCACACTCGGTGAATGAGGGTAGTAAACAGTTCTCTCTCAGACATAGTGTGTACTGCATCAGAGGTCCAGTCCTTGGTGAAATCGAGAAGCCCTCCTACTTTTCATTTGTATTCAACTAAGCATGCTGGCCTTTCCCTTCAGTTTGATGGTTCCAGATTCATTGCAAACTGCTTTGGTGAGCCTCGGAAGTAGGCAGGCCAAATGTGTTTTTCGAGCAGAGACAAGGTTTTTCTATCATGCTCCTGTACTCCCTTGTTTTCATATCCTTGACTGTTGGTGCTTCTTTGGATATATTGGTGGAAGGCCAAGAGGAGAAAAGCGTCTTGCCTGCTCATGTGTCAAGATCTTAGACCTGGTCTAGCATCTAGACCATTGAATAAGAACAGTAAAGGCTTTAAAAAACTAAAAGAGAAACTTTTTAATTGAAAAAATTGAGTACTAAAGTATTAATTTTCTTGCATGTATATTAAGCTTATCTTGCTATATTTACATAAAAATTATGTGGCATAACTAAAATTTCAAGGTTTTAGTTAAACTAGTTGCAATATATACTTGTTTAATGCACTTAAGATCACAATACATTTTATAGTACTGTGAACTACTTTTTACTTGCTTGTTCATAAAATTTTCTTGGATCAAGCAATAAAGCTTAATATCAACTTCTGAATATACGATAACAATGTTGATTCAATTCGTTACAAGCTTTGTACCTAAAATTATCTTAGTTATAAAGATTTAAATTGGAAATTCAACTCGATGGGCCAATTTAAAGTAGTGCACAAGAGCTATCGTATAAAGTTAAAATCAAGCTAAGTTATTTTTTATAAAGCTTTAGAAATTCAGCATTGAAAACAAATGATACAATTTATGACCTAAGCTTTTTCCTTCATTTATTAATTCTTAATAAAAAGTAAAGTAAAAATCCATAGAACCCTTAAGATTGTTAGGGTAAAGGCTTAAAAGAAAATTTTGTGTAATTAATTGAACCTTTTTAGAATTTAAAAGGTTTTTAATAATACTTTATGTACTTAATATTTTAATGTGGCTAGTAGATCTTGTCTAAATTTCTTTTCCGATATTTGAGAATTTCTTAATTTGGTATCGAATTAGATAGTGCCAAATTAGTTTTAGACAATCGGATTTGTCAATTTAGACGTATTTGAAGATGAAAGATCATTTTGTGTCATTACTCCAATGATGAACTGTTGATTCAAGTATGTAAAATCTTAAATTATATCATGTAAACTTTTCTATGATCTGCATAAATTTACTAGAGTATTTTTAAATTCCAGGTCCATTATTGAATCCAGTGGTTCGATTTGCTTATGGTGGCAATCCTATTGCTGCAGTTGTAATTGCTTGGTTTCTTGTTCAGGTACATTTAGTTTTGAAGTACAATGTTGTAAAGGTTCTGTTCCATTATTTTAGACTGAAAATTCCATAAAACTAGGTTGGTTGTACATAGTATGTGATAACATCCCCTTGAAATCAGCCAAGTAAAATTTAATTTTCCCCTCAAATAGTTCAAATGTAGTGTTTGGAGTTGAGAATCTTTTATATATCTCAGAACAGTAAAGAAAGTTTAATGGAATAGATGAAAGTATTTGGAGATTTATGTGCTCTGCAGTTTTTTCCTGAAGTATTAGAAAATTATTCGCATAACTTGGTAATTAAAAGAAATGGCATGATAGTAATAGCATTCACAAATCAAAATTTTATTTTACACGATGAATTATACTAATATCTAAAGCTAACCTTTAAAACCATCGAAAATATCTAAATATCTTTGCTTTAGAGATATACACTTAAAAACACTTCAATTAAATTTCCATTAGCCATGCAATAAGAGCTTTTTCAAATTGTGGGTGGTTTGCATATCTAGAATATTTTCAACTAGGTACACACAACACTTAAAAGTTTCTTTAGTAAAAATTTATTAAGGAAACAACTTTAATACAAAGTCTTTACATGCATAATTTACAACAAATCTTTTTTTATTAATTTTTTTTATTTGAATGCTTTATCTTTGCTGTGTTGGAAGTTCTGTATTAACTTCAGTTTTTCTAAGATCTGATATTTCATTAATTAAGCAGTTTGATTGTTCTATGAGGTATTTTCATAAATTAAACAACTTTTCTTTTTGAGAAATCTGCTTTAAATTCTGATGGTAAATTCAGAGTGACTGAAATTTGCGACTTGTGTAATAGATTGAAATGCAATTCCTTCATATGATTATTATATTTCAGTTGATTCTTTTGATTGGATCTCTAAACACAATTGCCCAAATCACGTCAGTTTTCTTCCTTTTATCATATTTTTCTACAAACCTTGCTTGCTTAGCTCTAGAATTAGCATCAGCTCCTAATTTCAGGTGAGAGCATTGTATTTGCTTATCCCTTTGTATACAATCTTGTTTATACTTATTGTAGTTGCCTTTTAGACTAGATTTTAGATTTGATTGTGTTTCAAGTTTATTGAATAAAATTATGTCAATTCTATATGACACAAATTGCTTTTCTAAATATATTTCAAATTGTTCAGTTATCAAAACAAATTCAAAATCTTATGCTCCATTATCTTGTAATATTTCTACTCAAAGGTTCATCGTTAACATTTATAAACTAATAAAAATTTTCAATTAATGTTACAATGATTTACTAAACATTTGCTTCGTGTGGTTTTCCTAACTAGATGCAATCCGGAAATACAAAAATTAAATTTACTTAAGTACGAACATTAAAAATTTATGTTTAACATAAATTTCCAGATTTATACAAATTTTAACCATGGTTGTCCTCGGGGGTTTTTCCCTTCAGGATTTACACGGACAGTTACCAATAGCCCATTGTTGGTCCAATGCGACTTAAGTATACTCAGGGCGGTAGTTGAAGAATTTATCTAAAAATTTCCTTGTGTGTCCATTTACTTGATGTTTAGTGCAGCTTGGCTAAATGTGACCCTTGAGCCATAAATCTCAACCAATTCAATAAATCTCAAACTAATTGCATAAATTATCTTAGCTCTTCACTTGATGTTTATCGAATACAAGGCCAAACTTTTGCTTAGTTCTTTTTTGGTTTCCTTGCTTAACTTTGAAAAAGACTGGAAAATTTAAGATAAATTTATTACATATGAATGTTATGTAATCTTTACTGTTTAATGCTCTTATTTTTAAGGGACTGTAGCCTATGTTAGTCTTTTTTTTAATTTGGAGTAAGATATGGATGTTTCTCAGTTAATATGAATATGGGGCTTCTCTATAATCAGGTTGTACCTTGAATGCATGGTATATGTATGAGATTGTATACTTGAACCTCCTATGGTGCACTGGTAATTCCAAGTAGTTCATAATTCTACCCCTTGTTGTGCCATGACAACTAAAGCACTTTTCTCCTAACTTTCAAATTGGCCAGACATTTGTAAAAAAAGTTATGAATGTTTTGCAATGAAATTAGGAAATACATTTTAAAGAATTAGGAATATATCTTGTCTGCATTTCTACTCAGTATTGAGCTTGCTATGTGATGCTGAAAAATTGCAAACTTGACATTCGATAGTATAGCTTCAAACAATTAGTTTTCTTTAAAATATTAAGCTACATTGGTTGTATTTCACTTGTACTTCATTTTGGGTGTAAAACATTCAAAAGTTCTAAAGTTATGCAATATGTAAAGTAGATTAAAGTATTTTCATCTTTTTAGAATTGGAAATTTTTGTATTTACTTGCATGCTAACTTTGCTCTTTTGTATATTTTATAGTTAAAGATTATTAATTCATATTGTGAATATTTTATACATAATTTATTCAGCTAATTTTAAATTTCTACTCAGGCCATCTTTCCACTTCTTCTCGTGGCACACAGCTGTTATTGGAATTATAGGATGCATTAGCATGATGTTCGTAATAAGTCCTCTGTATTCTGCAATATCCATAATCATGTGTTTGTTACTGGTTATAATCCTTCATTTGCGTTCTCTTCCTGTTCGCTGGGGATCCATCAGTCAAGCTTTAATATTTCACCAGGTATGTTGAATTTTCAAAATTAGTTCTGAATTGATGCGTTTCACTTAGTTTTTAAGAATTTCCAAATAGTCTAAAAGTTTCATAATGACTTTAATAATGATAATATATCTGCTTATTTTCAGTCTAGGAACTGAAGGACCCCCTCCATAGATACATCCATGAATTTAAAACTATTTACTTTGGGGTCTAGGGACCTTAAGCCCTATAAATATATTTGCTTCATCAGGTCTGGAAGATTCTTAAGCCCCCATAGGTCATCCATGTGCATGATTATATTGATATTTATTCCTTCATTTATGGAAATAAGCATATAGCCTTTGAACTGCAATATGAAGAGTTTAGTTCTAATATATCACCTAAGGCTTAAACTTTTAGTAATAATTTAGTGAATGTAATATTGATAATTTTAAATTTAATTTCTTGATGTTTTTTCATAAATTAATTTTTATTTATAGGTCCGTAAATATCTGTTGCTCCTGGACAGTCGTAAAGATCATGTTAAATTTTGGAGGCCACAGTTTCTATTGCTGGTTGCCAATCCACGTTCTTGTCTCCCTTTAATTCGTTTTGCCAACGATTTAAAGAAAAGTGGCTTATATGTAATAGGTCATGTGAAGCTGGGAAAAGTTGGAGATGATCTGGTGTCTGATCCTGTTGCTGAAGAATATCCATTATGGTTAACACTTTTGGATAAATTGAAGGTTTGTATTAATATATTTTTTGTATAGAATATGCTTCTCTCAATCTTAATGAATTAAAAATTCATTTTCAAATATTTAATTTCTTTATATGGAATATAAAATTTAATGATGCTATTCTACCTATTATATACTTGCTGGTTTGTTAAAAAATAAGTTTCTTAATTTCAGTAGATTTAATCCTTTTTAATACACGAATGGCAGTTTATTTTCTCTTTTCCATATCTAACCAAAATGTATTTTTAATGTTGTGTATATATGAATGGAAATTAGCTTCACACAGTGAAGAACATTTTCATTTTAGAAACAATTTCCAAGACTTAAAAATGAATTGGATATTGTTAATTTGTTTAAATATATAATCTCAAATTGATGTATCACACACAATGTTTATTTCTTTTACAGATAAAAGCTTTTGTAGAGGTCACTTTGTCCCCAACTGTACGAGAAGGATTCCATCACTTAGCCCGCATCTCGGGTCTTGGTGCGATGAAACCAAATACAGTGATCCTTGGTTTCTACGACGAAATTGACCCAGAGGACTTTTTTGAGAAAGATGCTGCCTTCAACGACATTCAAAGAGTCATCTTGAAGGACCAGGTGTTTTTGGAGCTACGAAACAACGGCGATTTGCGTATCCTACCAGCTGAGGAGTACGTCCAAATCATTTGGGACGGCATTTTCTGCATGCAGAAAAATGTATGCCTTGCTCGACATTTCCACAAAATGGACAAGAAGGCCCTGATGATGAAAGGTTACAAGAAGTACGTTGACTTATGGCCCATCAACTTCTTCAATCCAAGATCTGTAACTTGCATTGATAATTGCTGGCAGTTCATCATGCAGCTGGCTTGTATCCTGAACATGGTATCGGGTTGGAAATCGAATACCATTATACGTGTCTTCATGTGTGCCAGTGCCCACTCGGAGAATTCTGCTTATCACCAGCAACAGTGGTTGAATATGCTCAGGCTATTGAGAGTCGATGCCAGCATTAGCATCATCCTGTGGGATCATGTGACTTCTCTTCTAGAGCCATTGGATGAATCCTCGCCAAGCGATATCAACATGTCATATGTGTCGGGAGTGAATGCCATGATTAAGCAACAAAGTCAACAGACCTCTGTTCTGTTCATATACTTGCCGCCACCACCTCCAACCTCTAATGATCAGTTGCTTTACCTCAAGTATTTAGATGCTTTGACTGTAAACCTACCTCCAACTTTGTTGGTTCATGGAATTAATCCTGTCACCTCCACTGCTTTATGAGCTTGTTTGGTCATTTTAATTCTTAAGATAACCCTCTTTGCGTATTGCAAACCCTTAAATGTATATTTAATATTTATGTATGTTGAGAAAGGATACAAGGTGGTGCGCAAGTAAACGTTTTGCATGTTAGTGATAAGAATTGTTAACGTGCTGGCTATTTAGTGTTAAATTAACATTCCTGTTTTTCGAGTTTGCATTTGTATTTTTAAATGCATCAAGCAATTCGGGGTAAAGAAAAGAATTGCTTTTAATCCTATTATCTTTTATGTTAGCATCTTTGATGTTAATGTGTTAAAATCTTTAATGTTAAAGATTTCTTTTATTAATAATTTTTAATATTTGTTGCATTGGTTATTGGATTCTTTGATCTAAAGTTAATTTAGATTTATTGGTTTTATTTACTTGTATGATCTGGATTCAATTTAACACACTAAACAGTTCAGATTTTTCATTGTTCTGTTCAGGAAGATTTTATAACAAAAATTTGTTTTTTGATTCTTTATAAAAAAAATCCATTCACTTTAAAATAAAAAATCAGCCTAATGTGAAGATTTATAAATATTCATACAATTCAATTGGATGTAAAAAGCCTAAATATTTCAAATGACAAGGCTTTTAGTGAGATTTTTAAGATATTAATATAAAATGGTCACAAATTTAATGACGAATCAGAACTAATGTCTTGAATTTTGAATACAAATTCAGACTTAACTGATAACATTTAGCATTTTCTTTTGTTGGAAATTCGTTTTATTAATTTTTCAGTATTAATCGGCTTGTAAATGCTTGTATTATTTCTCATAATATGCTAGTCATCTGTCTTGCAGTGTAGGCTTGTCTGTTATCAACATCTTTACCTATTCAATGTTTCTGTATGTGTTTAATGTTTAGTATGTTGAACTAAAAACGCACTTTGTTCTGTGAAAGCAATACGAACGAGTTTCGAAACGTGGTCTTAATTTAAAACTACATTTTGTATGTTGAATACATGCCCTGCATAAGAATCTACCAACCTAACAAGTTCTGTTATTGTGTTGGGCTTCCATGTGAGTGAGTAATACTATTGGTGATGAAATCTCTTGTGATATACATGTTCAAGTGTTTTATAGCACAATCTGTTTAACTGTAGAAATTTTGTTTATGGAAAGATTAAGTACCCAAGCAATCAAGAATATAACATTGAGTGTCTAGATATGATTCTTTTATTATGCCTTAACTTGTTTTCTTTTTACATTTATGGAAATGCTTTTAAATAAAACTGTCCATTTTTCAAAACCAAATAAAAGTAGTTTATTCTTTGTGTACTTAAGATACTTGTACATATTCATCCATTTGCTATGTCTTGGTTTCTGCAAATTAAAAGCTTTGTGGAAATGTAGAGTAAAATTTAATTAAGTAAAACTAAGATTTATTCTAAACTTATGGGGCCATAAATAACAAATCTGCAATTTAAAACAAGTACACAATGATACGCTACCGTGCATTAAATTGATTTGATTGAAGTCGATGGTTTAAGTCTGCTTTGAATATCGAATTATGGTGCAAAGCAGGGGTTGGGATTAGCTCAAGTTTCACTATATTTATTCGTGCATTAATGTTAATAGTTGTGGTTGTACTGTCATACTTTGATTAATCTAGTATTCTTTCTGTTTAGTTTATCTTAAATAGATGTACTTTAAACTAGCATTCTGTCTGGTAATATCCTTCCAAACATTTTAATGTTTCTAAAGGAATTTCTGATTCTTGGTTAGTAAGCATATTTTGTCAATGCTAAGTTGTACTAGTCAAAGGCTAAAATTATAAAGAACCTTGATTTCACTTTTGTCTAGGTCAGTCTTCATAGATGCACTTTTTATCTGGGTTGTAAAGAGGTAAATGTTTAGGAAACAAGGCTAACATTAATGTAACTAGCTTTTAAATACAATATTGCTCATGGAACATTTAAAATTCATAAATGTTTTTCTTATGATCATGTATTTCAGCAAGTTATAGATGAGCAAAGAGTGCCAAGAGGTTTAAAGTAGCTCATTTAGTGATACTATATCTAGAGGCCTAAATAACCATTTTTACTGCAATGCTGCATAAGACTAGTATGTCTGAAAATTAATCAAATCACTACAAGCCAGTTGTATTGCGTTTAAGTGTATATGCATTCGCGATATAAAATTGGTGTATGGTGATTAAATTGCTGGCTTACTGTGGGGGAAAACTAGTTATCAGGGTTTCGGGAATCGTTACATTTGATCAAAGGCCATGTTTTAGTGTTTGATCAGCCCAGATTTAAAAGTGCTGTTTGTGTGTGAAATATTTTTGGAGATCTTAAGTGTTCATAGGGGGTTCTAGATAATTTTTTACATTGTCACTTTATGCAGCATTTGACCTAGGAATGTTTAAATGTGTTGCAAAACTAATCTTATGACAGCCATATGATTATAACTTTCTAAAAGTTTCTTGATTTGAAACTGCAACATGTGTTTACTGATTATTTCAATGTAATCTATTATCTGACGTGATGGGTATGAAATACTCTTGGTCATCCCTATCTTATGGGCACCACAAGATTTGTCTTCAAACTGAAGAAAGTTCATGCCTTACACGGGACATGAAGAAATGTAGTTATAAAAAAAAAACTTTTGTGACTGAAAATTCATCAAAGGTAAATGAAGTGTCCCCCTTTAAACTAATAGCTTGAATCCATGACATTTTTTAGGCACTTTGATTTAAAATTTGAAGTTAAGATATTTCATGATTAAGTGGCAATTGAGGTAAATTAAGTCAAAATTAGCCTTTATCCAATTTGATCAGATGGTCAATTACTGGAAGACGTAATGTAGCACTGAGGATAAGTACGGAAGCAATGAAATTTTTAGTACGGAAAGTTTACTGTACCCCCATTTGCAATAAACCTGTTAGTCCTGAAAAGTTTCGGGCTGCAGTGGACCGGTTGGAAGAGTAACGGATTAGCAACCGGAGGGTTACGAGTTCGAATCCAACCAAACACCGTCGTATACAGAGGGGGCTGGTGCACGTTAAATTTGTCGTGGCCTCAAATGTCCTCGCGTTGGCATGGAGTGGGGTGCCAGCTCGGGTGTTACCTCGTCATTTGACCGTGGTTCAAAATTACGTGGTGTCCTCGGACCTTTCCCTTTGGGATTGATCCCGGACCGTCACCAATAGCCCGTTGTGTTGCTCCAGTGTGACGTTAATTAAAATACCTTCCACCGGACTACCGCGGCCTTATAAGACCATGACAATTGGTATGGAACATCGAAAACTTCTTTTTTCACTAGTTACTTGTGAACTTTTTCAGAAAGTCTTACCCCAACTTAACTAGATAGCCCGTTGTGTTGCTCCAGTGTGACGTTAATTGAAAATACCAATACCCAATTTAACTATAAGAATTTTAAAAGATTTCTTTGTGATAAAAATGAAAAACAATCGACGCTATGAAATTATGATTTTTATAAACCAAGAGGGGTTGTCCAGTCTCGGTGGATTTCCCCATTGCGCTACCAACTTGCTAGTTATAGGCGGCACAGGTTCGATTCTCTCCTGGGTACATTTCTCTCCTTGTGTCAGTAAAGCTCTCATTGTATGTCCATTTACTTGACGTGTGGCCAAATGTGTCCCTTGCACCATAAAACCTAACAAAGCAAATGTGACAACCTATCTCACTTAAATTTTGGTAGGTAGGTATTTTAATTACCGTCACCATGGAGCAACAGAACTGGCTATTGGTGACGGTCCGGGATCAAACCCAAAGGGAAAGATCTGAGGACACCGTGTAATTTAGAACCATGGTCAGATGAGGCAACACCTGCGCTAGCATCCCATTCTCCACCACGTGACGTTGGAGGAATCAAGTCTGATCTGGTGGTGTACGCACTATATTACAAGAAGGCTGCAGAGTTTGATTTAGCCAGGATAGTTTGAATCACATTGTTTTCCGGATTGAACAGTGTTTCTCATGTCCCAAATACATAGCAGATTACTTTTAATCTGCACAGATATTCACAAAATTTACATACCCTCGCAAAAAGTCGAAATGCCCGAAGAATATGATGTATATGAAGACAAAGAAATTATTACAATATCAAATCTAGAGGATTGTATTATTGTAAAATTACACGTAAAAAGATCATAAATTAATATGTTGTAAAGTCACGTCTGGTGGTGATACATGCTGATATACGTCGTGGCGTGGAGTCAATCAAAATCCTTATACTATTTTGTGGTAAATTATGCCAAACAGCATTCTGCAGCCGCTCCAGATCCCTTATATTCCGGGGGTGGTATAATTGACGGCTAGCCGAGGAAGTCTCAACACCAGAGAGGCACTCGTGGAAGAGGAAGCCGCATGTGGACAGACGTTGTCATGCTAGTAAATAGCCCCATGGACACGTGACATGAAAACCAAAACTATAGGTTGTAGAATCTACTGGATGTATAGCTGTGATGTCAAATTACCGACGATCCGGGATCAATCCCAAAGGGAAAAATCCGTGAAGCCACGACGGATTTAATGTGCACCAGCCCCCTTTGTACACGACGGTCTTTGGCTGGGTTTGAACCCTCCAGTTGCTAGTTCGTTAATCTTCCAACCGGACTATTGCGGTACCGAGAAAGTCTCAAAGAAAAGGATTGAGGGGGGGGGGGGGGTATTTCAATTAACGTCACACTGGAGCAACACAACGGGTTATTGGTGACGGTCCGGGATTAATCCCAAAGGGAAAGATCCGAGGACAAAACCACGTAATTTTGAACCACGGTCAGATGACTTGGCAACACCTGAGCTGGCACCCCACTCTCCAAACTTCCACACCACGCCAACGTGAGGACATTTGAGGCCACGACAGATTTAACGTGCACCAGCCCCCTTTGTACACGACGGTGTTTAGCTGGATTCGAACTCGCAACCCTTCGGTTGCAAGTCCGTTACTCTTCCAACCGGGCCACCGCGGCCCTAAAAAGGATTGAAAGATGGATTTTGACAGCAACCACAAAAATAGAATGCCTAAGACCATTGAACCACAGGACGCGCTTGTCACGTTTCTGATTTGTCACATATCAATTCTCATAGATTTCTTTTTTGTACGTTGGCGTGGTGTGGAAGTCTGGGGAGTGGGGTGCCAGCTCAAGGTGTGATTTCGTGGAGTAGGAGGAGTATTTCAATTAACGTCACACTGGAGCAACACAATGGGCTATTGGTGACGGTCCGGGATCAATCCCAAAGGGAAAGATCCGAGGACAACACCACGTAATTTTGAACCACGGTCAGATGACGAGGCAACACCTGAGCTGGCACCCCACTCTCCAAACTTCCACACCACGCCAACGTGAGGACATTTGAGGCCACGACAGATTTAACGTGCACCAGCCCCCTTTGTACACGGCGGTGTTTGGCTGGATTCGAACTCGCAACCCTTCGGTTGCTAGTTCGTTACTCTTCCAACCGGGCCACCGCGGCCCTCGTGTGTGTGATTTCGTGATCTGATCGTGGTTCAAAATTACGTGGCGTTGTCATCGGTTCTTTCCCCTCTCGTTGGTTCCTGGACCGTCGCCAATAGCTCTTCATATTTCTCCAGTGTGACGCTAATTAAAATACTCCAACCTACCTCTTTTGTACCTTATTTATCTTTTGTCGTTTGGCATCTGATTTACCGACTAAAACCAATATTTTGTTTTGGATATGAAAAGTGTTGATGATGAAATGGGTTAATCACAAAACTTACTGCTGTTCTCAAAAAAGGAATGTTCAATTTGCAAAAAGTATTTTTTTCAGAACCTATCACTTGAACATTGTTCTTTTTAAGATCATATGAATAGATAAAATGCATGTTTGAAGATATTGCGTAACGTTTTTAAAATCTCAGGCTAGTTATCTTTTTTGAACTATAAATAAAAATATAAGTCGGACAACTTAGCTTTCGCTGTTAATTTCCGTCTGCATTGCTGAATATTTTTTTACCTGCTAGTTTTCATCGATCTCTCTTCAGTCATGTCTGGAAATAAATTTATCAAACACAGCTCTCTGCGTTTAAAGCAATTTAATTACAAATATTCAACTCTAGTTCGTAAAAGTCCAAAAGGTGAATTATTAAAAGGTGTAACATATGCAGTTCATGGTCAAAGAAACATAGCCATAATATATCGCGTTTTGAAGGGCGCCTTGAAGATACGTTATATTGTACTAGGCTCTGCTGTTGGAGGAGGTGTGCAATTATCAAAGGTATGACATTTTGTTTCCCCTTTACATTTTTTTCAGTGCATATTAATTTGACCCTCAGAAGTTCCTAAACATTTCAGCTTTAAAATTTTCATTTTACGTCATTAATTAAATTTTTTAAATGCAATATATCGTCACCTGAATGCATGAACAAGGTAACTCAATTTCTCAGGTTTTGAGAGCTAAGGATAAACTGCCACCAATCCGCTTCATATCCTACATTTTTCATTTCCTGAAAGCTTTCATGGTCAAAGCTAGCTGTATTAAATTCTGCAATCTCAGTTTTACTAATTTAAGTTTTCCTCAAAATACACCATATTGGCATGTAACCTAGTTCTTGCTTTCAGATGATGATATGCTTATACGTACATCAGTACTTCCCAAGCATTTCAGCTTTACAATTTTCGTTTTACGTCAAAATTTGCTAACTTCGCTTCCATCATGAAACTTATCTTTATATTTGTACCTCAGTCTTCCCCAAACAGTACATATTTCTTGTGTTTCAAAGTACATTAGTATCAGAAAATGTGCTCATTGTAGACTAGATAGTTTCTTATTGAATGGTGTAGTACTTAATTTTGACATCTATAAACATTCATGTACATTTTTTTCCTTTGTCATGAAAAACCTCAGTACTATTTATTACCTTTGGACTTTTTTAATCCTTTAAACTGAATTTTCCTTTCCTCTTTCTCACACTTTGCTACACTCCTCATTTTAATATTATCTTAGTGATAATTGTCACTTCTCCATTGTCAAATAATGCCCAATCACGATGCCAAATCCATATCACAAAGCTCTCTTCGATACCTGCTCATTCCTGTGGTAAAAATGTTTTTCCTTATCGTGAACACCATGTGAACAACTCGGAGATGAGCTGCTTGTTAAAAGGAGTGGTACTACCATTCCAATGTTTGACCCACAAATGCAAAACTAATTACTTTTAATAAAATGATACATGTAAAACTTACATCTTATGTTTTTAAGCATGATATACACAGGGTTGCCACAGGCAACTAACTATAAGGCAACATTTGACTATTTTTTCAACTTAACTATTTTTTTCAACCTCAGCAACTAGGGACAACCTTGTCGACTTTTTAAGCAAAATCGTCTCAAAAGCTCCTATTTTCAAAATTATGGCGATTTTACAAAAATTTTGGTGACTTTTTGAAAATTTACTGCAGGTTAATGAAAATTTAGTCCTCTTTAACTGATAGCTGACAGAAAAATATTTTTTGGCTTTTTCTTCAGGGAGAAAATTTTCCAAGGGAGCCAATTTTGAAGTTAAGGCACCAAGATGTGTCAACCATAATATCAGAATCTGGTTGCTAGATTGTCATGAAAACCTTATTAAGAAAATATTTAGTTTTTAAATAAAAATTTTGATTTCTTGGTGAGTTCTTCAATGTCTGTTTCATACTTAATTTTAATTAGCACATTTTGTGTTTTAGCTGATTCATTTTGTATCCGAGTAACTAAAATTGCTACTAAATTAGGGTTTAAGAGGAGACTTTGGTACTATTTTTAAGAATTTGTGCTACTATTTAACAGTTTGGGCTGTGGCCACTCTGTATACATGATATGAACTGTACATATTTGCTGACTTCAGAACAAAACGAAATGAAATTCTATGCAATCTTTAACTTTTCCTTATTTATTACAGAAATATAATGATTGGAAGGACCAACTTCCGGACTTCAGTTGGATATCAGAGATGGTACCCCCACCCGAGAAACTAGATGAATATAGAGAGAGGTTGATAGATTTGAAAAATCAGATCACTCTCCCTGAAAGAGGATGGTTCAAAACTTATGTGGACATTTTTGCAAATAAAGTTGAGGATTGGCGAGACCTTCTAGATGTAGAAGATGCTTCAGATGGTGACCCTACAACTTCCATTGCTGAAGGTATGTATTTTGATTATGGCTCTGCTTAACTTCTTTCAACTGTTCTTTATTTTACTTTGGACTTTTGCATGCTTTTTGAACTTTTATCTTAACCTTTTTATTCCTTTTAATACATAACTTTAAAACTTGCTTCACCACAGTTTAGCCAAAGTTGGCTCTTGCTCTAGGTAAATCTCAATCTTACATACTTTTCAACAGCTGGATTACTGAAGTAGACTTTTAACTGCACCCTTTTCAAAGGTTAGAAATATCTATTCGATTCCTAAGGTTTTTCTACATGGTTATATTTTTTCTCATTTTTCAGATTTGTTGCATGAATATTTAAAAGTTTTATGTAATCTACATTACCTTAATTTTATGAAATAAAAATTTCTATCTTGACTATCCACAGCCATAGAATCTCATTTGTGCATGGTATAATTTTCTGTTGGAAGTGCTGTATAATTTTCTAATTTAAATATTTTTAAAATTAAAGCTATAAACATGCCAATCATTTTTGAGGAACTAAAAAGGATAATTTTTGTTTTATTTATAACTACAAAAGTTTTCATTCTTTCCATCTAATGAACTCTGATCATAATAATATCCGAATTTATGACATGCTTTTCAATTTTAATGATAAATATCAGATTCAGAACTAAAACGAAATTCAATAGCATTTTAATGTTTTTATTTCTAAAATATCTTAACTTTCATTAAGAGCTATGTTTGTACTGGGAAATATATTTTGCTGACAAACTTTTGAACTTAAGCAAAATACGAAATAGGGTTAAATATGCATCATTGGTAAAAAGGAAAAATCTTCATTCTCTTGACTAGGCTAACCATATTTCTTTGAGACAAAAGTGGGACATTAGGCTGGCAGAAATGGGATGGGGTAATGTAATATTCTGTATTCCTGCAAAAGTAAAGATGAAAGTTTTATTACATAAACACATATTGAGCTAATTGCTTATTCTTTTGTGAAAATCCTTACAAAAATTGAGGTAGATGTAGAAGGGACTACTTCATGATCATACCATGAATATTTCTCTGGTGAAGTAATCTTATGCAGTAAATTTCGGTCTTACAATCCTACCATAAAACTCATCTTACTCTGGCACAACTTGTATATTACATCTTACATAGGGCCCTCATTGTCTCAACACTTAATCTAGATTTCTTCTTCAGATCATATCAGAAAATATCAGTATTTTCTGGATGACAAAGAATGAATACAATATTATAAAAGTCTTGATTGGTTTGGTTTTTATGGCACAAAATCCATATTTGTCCAAGCTATGCCAAACAAATGATTGACAACAAGTAATGGACATACACATACATGGAAAATTTTACTTACTCAGGAGAGATATACACTCGGGGAGGAATCAAACCTGCACCCCCTACAACTACAAAAGTCTTGGAAAGCATTTTTTGCTTCAGAAATTTTTCTCATACAGGAATGTTTTCTTTATATGCAACTCCATTGGAAACAAATTACTGGTACCCATGGGGGATAATGATGTACTATTACAGGTTATGAATAATAATTTATGCTTGACCTTTATTAAAATATATTTATAGTTGTCAAAAAAAGGGTGAAATTGAGATTGTTATAAAAGCCACAGAATAGAGAAATAAGAAAAGAAACCAATAGTATCCTGTTCAAAATGGTACTAAGTATGGCCTGCCTACTTTTGACAAAAAAGTGTGCTTTGATAGAAATATTTTCTAGTCATTTGCATCTAAGTTATCAAATTGTCTCTTATGATTTTCTCTTGTTTATTTACACATTATGTACTAATTACAAATTGCTAAGTCTTGCTGGTACCTCATACTAAGTTTAATTTATGAATAATGTTTAGTTTGGGGATCTCATCATTGCATTGATGTTCTTTTCACCTTTGACAAAAATTTGTATATGCTGCTTTCCTTTATCTTCCAAATATACAATACAAATTAAAAGTTTGACACATGACGGGATATCTTATGCAATGGTCCAATTTCCAGTGCAGTGTTTATTGATTTGATGTAAGTTAAAAAAATTATAAATAGAATCCAATCACTGATGGATGATTAATGACCTATGACCAATTTTAAGATTAGTATTTAAGTTATAAATGACTTAACAGACTTTATAATTATCTTTCATTTATGAACTCTTAACTCAATAGTATGTTAACTAGGTACATTTTATCTAGAGCAATACAATTATTTGCTGAATGAATTATTTTTTTAATTTTCTACAATTGCTTTTTCTTTGCAAATGGAATTTTAAAAATATTCAAAATTCTCATTATTTGAATGAGTTTCTATATTACTTTATATTCTTTCCAAAACACTGATGTATTTTGTGATAAGTTTTTGTGTTTTCTATTCTATTCAAATATTCTACTCTCAGTCTATCTATTCTATTGTCATCCTTGTAGTTCAAATTTACTCAGTTTATAATTCTATCTTCAAGTGTAATCATCTAACTTTAAATCTTTTATTGGGGCATGTTTGATGTTTTCTGCATTTGTCATATTGGAAAGTCACTTGCATGATTTATTGAATTAAATTTCTATCAGATGCTTTTTATGGTTTATTTTTTGTCAAACTGCAATTTTTTTTCATTTTAATAGGTTTGTTTGCTAGTTTTGGAGCAAATACATCATCTTTGCCTCTAGGTCTGTGATTTTCTTTTTATTTATTACTTTCTTACAATGCATGCAATCTTCCTAACCACTGTCTTTGAACTATAATCTCACTTGATTTTTTTTAAACAACTATTTATCAGACTTGCGCTTTACACAGAACAGAGTTAATTTGAACTACAAGTCTTAAGTATTTTTCTTTTTGCGTTGCATGTTTTCCAGTTTCCCTTTATTTTCTGAGAAGTGAGGTTTCATTATTAATACATTACAATGAGTGCTTTTTTTCATCAAAATTATCTTCATCAAAGGTTATAAATCAGAATCTTTATTTTTTATGGGAACATGGTATGGAAAAATCGATCAAAACGTCGATTTTTTGTCCTAAATTTACTTTGCACACCAAAGTTTTATGACTGAGAATTTTTGGATGTATATATTTTTATTTTACTGGTTCAAAATCTGCAAATTAGCTCATTCTCATCACTCACTAATCCCACTGTTAATTTCCAAAAATTATTAATCAATCCTTTTAGTGTCAGTTTTTCGAAAGGCCAGAATCTCATAGTGTGGACATCAATAATTGACATTATTTTCCATATATTCTGGTCATATATCAAAGATTGATAACAGATAATCTATTGGAAAAATGCATTCAATATGAAATACACATTGCAAACAACTCTGCAT
The DNA here is from genome assembly GCA_933210815.1 of Meta bourneti. Taxonomy (NCBI): domain Eukaryota; kingdom Metazoa; phylum Arthropoda; class Arachnida; order Araneae; family Tetragnathidae; genus Meta; species Meta bourneti. Next base: position 43,162,801 of record OW119931.1, read on the forward strand.
ATTAGTATTTAGAGCAAGTTTCCAAAAGAGAAATTTGCATTTCCAAGTATTTACATTCTGTTTTTTCAAGTTTGAGCACCATTTTAGTGTACAAAATATTTAGAAATCATGTTTATAAAATCTATTGAATATGTTTAAAATTAATGACTATGTATTATCAACTTGTATGATGAGTTATGTTATGATTTGAAACACTTGATACTCAAAATTTATTTAGTGTTTTATGCATGAACATGATTAAATATGATACATGTCATAAAACATTTTTCCATGTTTAGTACAGAGTGCACAAGCCCATCATCCTTTCATTAAAACATTTTGTTCCTTTGGAAACCTTTGGCTCCTTTTTGCTTTCAAGGAAATATGCTCATGCTGTAACAGACGATTCTAAAAGTATATATATTTCACTAACGTACGTGACACAGAAATTGACATATGTTTATTGTTGAATGGCAACAATGGATAGAAACAATATAAAATTGACAGTTCCAGTATTGATTCGCTAGTTTTGCCACTTAGTGTAAATATGCTTGATTTGAGCTATGGAACTGCATATTATTGCCAAAACTACATGGAGGAGCTCACCGTTCTAATGAAATTCTTCAACAGTCTTATTGCAGAAAGCAGTAAGAAATCTCGATCATAGAAATCAGTGCAGAAAAGTAAATATGAGTGAAAATAGGTTGAGCATAAAAAAACGCTGAATTGTCTATAAACAAGGAGATAGGACGAAACTGAAGTAGACATTCACAATCTAATTATTGTAATATGGCTGAGGTGTGCTTTTCACCATGCATTTTATTAACACATGTTAAAGTAAACAAAATGCTGTAATGTATTTTTAGATAATTGGTTTTTTCATTTAGAGGTATGAAATCTATTTATGTAAATATAGACGCTATATTCGTTATAAGGTATGGCATGTCATCAATAGATATATGCAATTAAGAAAGTTTAGTGAAGATGCTATGCTCTGGTCTGAGTGTAGTATAATGCTGAAGGGAGAGTAACCAAATTATGTTATTGTGTATTGTATAACTGTATTTTTTAGAAATTAATAATTTGATTTGTGATTAAAAGGCAAACCAAATTTCACTTATGTATTGTTTTTAACATGTGTTTTTATATTTATCTGTTAATTTACCTCGATAGATATGGCTCTGCGCACTACTATGTCAGCAACATCTGCTTCATTTAGAGGTGCAAGTGATTCCAGCTCAAGTTTAAATGATGAAAGAGCTAGAATTGATAAATTACAAGAAGAATTAATCAATGTTCAAGCAAGTAGTTTCTTTTGTGATATGTTCCTGGATATTGTTATCTTTGTACTTTAAATATATTTCTACCCTGTCCTAAAACATGCACCAAATTCATACTTTTAAGGTTTTTAATTTTCCTGATTTTTATTCTTGTCCCAACATTTTGTACTCGTGTGCATTTCTGAATAACATCTGATTTCTTATATTTATTGTATATTTTGTTTTCTCTTGTAGATAAAATACCAGAAAGAAGTTGAAAGGTTAGAGAAAGAAAATAAAGAACTTAGAAAACAAGTTATGTTGAAGTCAATGAAATCTGAATCAAGTAGAAAAATAAAGGTACATTTCAAATTTTCTTTGATTGCACAACCAATTAATATCTTTTAAGATCAGACAGCCGCTGCTGAATCTGTAAATTGGTCCTAGTGTTTATCTGCCATCAAGTAGGTCCTAAGTTCTAATCCCAGTTTGTGAGTGCATGGATGTTAGAAATAACAACAGCTTACCCACTGGGTCCTCTATCACTAATAGCCATCAGTTTACCCCTTATAGAGCCGAAGGCTGAATGGGTCAGTGGTCAATCATTTAAAAAAAGATTAGACAGCCTCTTTTGTTTAAATGAAAGTTAATTAGAAGTGATTGTAACAATTTAAAATATGCATTCTCATCCAGATTGTTTATGTGATAGAATTTCTTGAGAATGTCTGGTAAAGCAAACATGACTACCTTGCAAAGGAAAAAAATTCTAATGTTTTGTTTTTTAGAATATTAAATAGCAACCATAGTGCATCCATTCTCGTAGTTTAACACTAAGGGGCATTTTGTTTTGTGTATTTGATTGTTAATATTTTACCTTTTAATAAACGTTGATTTGCACAGTAGTCAAATGAAATAAAAATTATCAAAAATATAAGACAACATTTCTCTTTTGTGTTTTAATTCTCATTTCCAATGAACTGCATTGTAAGATCACATCTCTGTTGTGTTACCATAAGTATCTTCTGAACAGCAATTACATTCTATCCACTTGTTAAAGATGGTTTGGTGTGTAAACCCATTTTCGTATTCACTCACATTTCCTTTTCTGTGCTGATTTCTGTCTTCCCATTACCTTTTCTTATCAGACTTGAAGAATTTTATTAGAGTGGCTGTAGTGTGTTGTTTTAGTATTATGAGCTCTATTTCTTAAATCGAGCATTTTTAAACAAAGCAGCAAAATTGGCAAATGAATACCATAGCAGTTCATTTTATATTATTTATATAACTTTATTGACATTCGCCCCTGAACAATGCCCATTTCTGTGCCATGTACATAGGTGAAATATATATAAGATGGAAGCTTTATATTGATTAGATTCTGTTTGTATTGTAAAGATTATTGTATTTATTCAGACTTTTCTTTTTACAGAAATCTTTGATAGATATGTATTCTGAAGTTCTAGATGAATTAAGTGATTATGATTCTAGTTATAATACACAAGATCACTTGCCAAGGGTTTGTATTTTTTCTCTAATTTCCTGTACATAGTGCCTTATAGTGTTTATGTAATTTTATAATGCTGCATTTTTATCTAAAATTTTATTCTAAGTTATTGCCATCTGATAGAACACATAATTATACTACTAAATAATTTGAATAAGCAAATGAAAAACTTAACAAATTATCTTAAAATCTCAACTGTGCAGTAATATAACGGTACGTTCTGGTTAGAATTTTGGTACTGCATTAAAATATATGAATATTGTGAATCTTTAATGAGTTTAGTGATTGAAAATTTATTTACATTCATTTTCATAAAAGCTAAATTAAAAAAATTGGTCATTTTTCACAACCATTAAATTTTTGACCCAATGTATTTGTGTTATTTTCTCATTAATAACAATTGTAACATCTTATGAATTATCTGAATGTCTTGCTTTGAATTCTATTATTCTTTCAAAATACTTTGATGTAATTCAAAGGATGTTCTAAATTATGAATATATTTTCAGGTAGTTGTAGTTGGTGATCAAAGTTCTGGGAAAACTAGTGTCTTAGAAATGATTGCACAAGCTCGTATCTTCCCAAGGTATGATGAATACTGTATAAAATGCTTTTAGTCTAATGTTCTTTTTACAAAAATGTTTCCAAATTGTTTTTAATTTTATCTACTTATTGACCTGTTTTATGTATTTATGCTAGATTTTCATTATATACGTGACAAAGCTGTGTTTAAGGGTTATGAAATTAGTATAAGGCTTATTGAGTTAGAAAATTTGAAAAAGTGCAAAATCTAGATTCAACTGAGCTTAAATAAAAATAGCCCAGTAGAATTATAGCCAAAAATGAATCACAAATTTCTCATTGATAGGTTTACATGACAGTTATTTAAAAATATCATGTCATTAAAATAGCAGGACCTACAACTACATTGTTTGCTTTAAAATCATTTAATGAAATTTTAATGTTACAATTTTGTGTGATTTTTAATACAAATTTATTTGTTTTAAAATATTTTAATTTTGATATTCTAAAAGAGGAGCGGGAGAGATGATGACAAGAGCACCTGTGAAAGTTACATTAAGTGAAGGACCTTATCATGTCGCTTGCTTTAAAGACAGCAGCAGGGAATTTGACTTGACAAGAGAAAGTGAGGTACTTGTTTCGTTTTGTTCAGTTTTTGTGAATAACATGATTTAGTAAATCATAATTGTATAATTCTTAGCTGTTTTTGTGAAATCACTGATTCATACCTGCTTGTTTATATGGAATGTCTGTAGTTCACTGTTTCAGATATTTCACTAATGAACCATGGCAAGCATTGTCAAAACAAGGGATTGTGACCTTTTGTCCTTTATCCAATGGTGTCATACTTTTAATTGTGCTCAGTTAAAAATTTTAATCTTATTGTTGTGAAATTACCTCGTTAGCCCTGTTTCACAATATAGGTATTTTATGGTAAACATGGAACTGAGGAACTTAGCCATCAATAAAAAAATTACCTTAAAATATAATAGCTATGCAACTAGTCAACCCTGGAGAGCATTTGATATACTCAAGTTATACTATCTTTCTATACTCTGTCTAATTGGCTCTTGTAAAAAATGACCATATAGCGACAAACCAAAACCTTTCCAATGCTCTTCTACAGTGGTGACTAGGATGTGAATATGAATGTACCCACTTTCAAACAAGCGTGATATCTTTCTGACAAATGAGTTTACCATAATCATAGTGCATTTCATGGATGGTACATAGTGAATAGATGAATTGCCAATGTGATGCTTATCTTTTCCAATATCTGAAGCCCTGTGATAATTGACACTCCTTCTACTCCTATTACAGCTTCCCTCTTGGTTGCCATTCAGCCTTATCTTCACATGGTGCTTCATGTTTATTCAGAGTCTATAGGCGACATAGGACGGCAAATGATTGAAATAATCCTTTGTACACTCCCACTCATATGACCTGTGTTTTTAATACGGGTCTCACCCAATTGGCAATCAGTCAACTAGTTGTTGGAATTATTGAATTCAACCACTGCTGAATTTCAATGGAGTACAGTGGGGATATAGCCACTGCTACAAAAATTAACTTACAATATGGGAGGCTGGTGTACAAGTTTTTCTGGCATTTCAGTGTATATACATACTACTATCGCAATTTTTTTGTAGACTAAAGTTGCACTCTGCTCTTATACTTAATCAGGATTAAATTATAAGTATACCATGAATTTTTACTTCAATCATGATTAAGTTATTAGATTTTTGTTGCAGGAAATATTAGAAATAGAGAATAGTTATGCACATTCTTTCAATTTAAGACAGCATACTTTCTACAATATAAGAAATGCAGTTGTAAATTAATGTTATTTTAGAATTTTGTTCTAGGCTTATGAAGCTTTAAGTATTTTATAATACTATGATTGAAAACTAAAATTTTACTCATTCTTAATTTATAGTATTGATTAAACAAATTTCAATATATACACTTTGTAAAAGTTAATTCTAGCATTGTTAACATAGAATTTGAGCATTTCTTATTTAACCTAACTATGAATCAATTGAATTATAGCATTCTTTCATTTATCAACAATGCTTTTTATAACAACATTATTTTTTAAAGCTTGCAGATTTGAGAAGAGAAGTTGAAATTCGAATGAAGAAAAGTGTAGAGGGTGGTTCGACTGTTAGCAATGAAGTAATATTTTGAATTCATTTTGTTGCATAACGTCATAATTTTTTTATATGCAATTTAAATTATCTTTGACTTATATTTTAAAATATAATTTTTATTAGAAAGATTGAAAACATGTTTTTTTTTCAGGTAATTTCAATGACTGTTAAAGGACCTGGATTACAGAGAATGGTGCTTGTAGATTTACCTGGTGTTATATGTGTAAGCTTTATTGCATTAAAGTATTACGTGGAATTACATAATATGCAGGACTGAAATAACTAATAATTTGACTAGTTTTAGGTGAATGCTAATGAAATGTCTTTCCATGCTTTTTAATATCATTCACTCTGCATTCATAAAAATTCCTAACCAATAGTTGTATTTATAAATATTAAATTAAAGGAATAAAAATACATGATAGATATGCTACTTTTGTTCCCATAATGCACCTAAATAATTTTCTGTAAAAAAGGTAGTTTTCTGCAGCTAAGTTTTTCTTTTCTTACAATACTTTTGTTAGTTTTCATTCAAGAAATAAAAATCCTTCAATTGCAATTTTAGTTCCTACCAAATGTGTAACGTAGTCGAAGTACTTTCTGCTAGTTACTAGATTAATGTAATATTTAGAATTGCTGAACTGATTGTAATGTGAAGAAACAAGTAATAAAAACTAATCAGGATGACGGTTTAAATACTGAGGCCACTATTGGTAAAGAATGTCTGATAAGATTTTAGGATTGTCAGTAGAAAACATTGTAAAGTAATTCTGTCTAAGCTGTACTAACATTTGTCTGCCATACAGTCGATCCCAGGTTCAAATCACTGGTTTGTATTGGATGTTGGTGATTCTCCATTAGAAATAACAGTGGTTTACCCACTGGGTGCTGTTTCACAAATTGTTGCCAGTTCACCTATCAGATCCAAGGACTGAAGAAGTCAGTAGTCGGACATTGAAAATGAAAATTTTTACCATGAGATAAGATTTTTGTGGGTGAACAAACATTCATTGCTGAATCTTAGTACCAAAAAAGAGATACTAAATGAAGAAAAAACTTGGGCCTTTCAGTAAAATTAAGCAATACAAATTTTAAAATAAGCAAAATTAAAATGAGGCTTGAAAGTGATCAAAATTCAGTAGTGTCACCTTTTCTTTCCCCTATAAATGAAGTTCAATTTCATCTCTGAGTTTTCAAATGTGTCTTGCAATGTAAGCTCTACTAATTCAACCCAGTATTCTTGTTTCAGTCACTATTCTTGAAATAAAAGTATTTCTCATCAATCTGGAAAATTATAATAACATTTTTGTCTAGAATGAGAATGCATTTGTAAAATTCTAATTTAAACTTATTCCCACGCAAATCATAGAAAATAGTTATGTTTTAACTATCTTTTTAATGAGTGACTTGTAATGACATCCTTTTCTGGATTTTTAAAATGCATATAAGTATTGCTTTTGAATATGTATTAAATCATGTATTTTAACTATCCATGTGGATAGGGAAAATCCCATCCACATTTTATTGAACACCATTTAAATGTTACATAGAATTTGTTTTTAAATTCCATTACAAGCTCTTATCTGTCATATCTTTTAAATTGCATAGTTTCTAATCTATTTTAAGGTTTTTAACTATCATCTACCATTCTTTGTTAAAAACCTTTCATTCTTTTATTTACTGTTTTCATGTTTTTGAATGTTTAACTTTTTTCATTTTCATGCTGTTTATATACATGGTTTTTAGATTGTTTATTGTTATTTTGGCTGTCTGGATTTTAAACTGTTTTTATTGGGTAGTATTTCATCTGCTATCGAACTTAACTCCATAAAACCCAAACCATCTTTTATAGTCCATCAATTATAGCTACTTACTAAATATTCTATGGGGAATTTTTTTCTAGCAAAATTTGCAGAGATTCAACTTATTTTGAATACATATTTTCCTCTTTTTATAGACAGTAACAACTGATATGAAGGATGGCACTAGGGAGGCTATTCGAGATATGACACAACTCTATATGAGCAACCCAAACTCTATTATTCTTTGTATACAAGGTAATCATTAAAAAACTAATATTTATTTATGTTAAAAAATATTTGTAAATACTGGAGACTACATATTTACATTTAGGTCTCATCTGAGATGGGTTGCTGAGCAGGAAAACCATTACCAACAGCTCGGTTCAGCTTAGTTTGAACCCATTATGAATGACTGCTCAGCACAGACCTGCACACTTCAGTTTGTTGTGTGCACAATAGTATATACAATTGAAGATTTTCTCCTATTATACTCAGGGGCACATGTTCTATAGGTTTGTACTGGCATCACAACTTTAAGGTACCTTAGTGATCTGTCCTCTCTTCTGTTTTACCCTCGCCTACCCTTCTGCTTTTTGCTTTTTTTTCCGTCCCTCGTCGTTGTCTTGTGTTTGGCGTGACCAAATATGGCCCTTGCCCCATAAAACCCAAATCCAACCAAACTCCTATTACACATGTTATAATATAAAGACAGCATAACAGTTGATTAAAATCAAAGATGTGATTCAAAAGGATAGTATAAGTTTGAAAATTAGTTCATGGGAAATTCAGATTATGAAATGAAAAATAGCCTAATACTCTTAATAAACGAATAAGGTAAATAGAAGGAGCAAAATACAGTATTTCATATCATTTTAATAAATTGGTCAAAACAGATTTTCATACTACACTGCTTTCATTAAAAAAATTGTGAATAATCTGTTAGAGATGGACACCCAAGACCAAATGAATGCTAGGGAAGGCCAAAACCGATCTGAGCTTTGCAAAACCTAGCTGACTTCGTAATAAGTTACATTTCATAGAAATCATTTGTAAGCAAATTGTCTGACCAGCATTGAGCTGAATCAAACTGGCCATTTGTGATGGGTTGCTTGCTTAAGTATTTGCATTGTGTTAGATTCAAGAAGTGTTATTTCAGTAACCATCAAGTCATGTTTTACCATTACTGTAACAAGTTTGAATATTCCATTTGTATGCTTAACTCTGGTATAAATGGATTAAGGCTTTTCAGCTTAATTAAACCTTTGTCAGCATGAAGCACTTTTATTGTAGTAATCAGTTTCTGCCTTTAATTAAGAATAAATGGTTTGACAAAATTTTCCATGCATTTAAAGAGGAGTTGGCAAAATGTTTTTTCCCAATGCCAGCAGCTTATGGACGAAAGTCCTTCAAGTGTTCTGTTGGCGAGAATGTGGCAGTCTCAGTGCTAACCCGAGGCACCATGGGATGTGCTGCTTCATTGCACCCAAACTGGGGCGACATGCCTGCCTCTCTGGAGGACTTTGGGGAAGCCTGCCTGCATATATGTATCACCTTGAAGACACCAGGAAACTTCAAGCAGCCAATCTGACTTGGGCACATACAAGATTCGAACTTGTAACTAAGCATCTCAGTGTACCGGTTTCTTTGAGGGACACCTTTAGTTGCTCAGCTGCTGTTAGGGCCTGGACAAAATGTCCAATGAAAGTTTTCTATCTAATGTTTTATTAAAAACTTCTCAGCTCTGAAAGTTAAGCAGATCTGAACTATCTCATGTATGTTAGAAAATACTTAATTATATATTCTCTTAAATTTAAAAGCTTTTTATATTCTGTTGCTCCGAAAGAGGTTTAAATTTTTTTAAACATATATTTGTCAGATGGATCGGTTGATGCTGAACGTAGTATTGTCACAGACTTAGTCAGTCAGATGGATCCTCAAGGACGAAGAACGATTTTTGTTTTAACCAAAGTTGACCTTGCTGAACAAAACATGGCTGATCCTACTAGGGTATTTATTATAATTTATTCAAATAATTATTTTATTTATATGCAAGCATGAAGACAAACCCATCAAGTATTTATTTTATTTAAAAATTAATATTTTTTCAATAATTTAGTTCAAAAGATTGCATTCTTTTCTCTTGGTTATAGTAAAATTAATAAAAAACGTTGCTAGTAGAACTTGAATTTATTTTTAATGATTTGTTTTTATAAAGATAAATTGTATTTTTTGTCGGCTTATATTGATACTTTTAAATTAAAAGAATGAGGAAGTTGTTATATGCATAATGCATTCTATATTTTTAAGATTTGGGTACTCTAAAACTTTCTGATTGTTTCAATTGATATGAAATATCGGTTTAAAACCTGTTAAATTCAAGTTGAGCATGTGTAAGAATATGTGAACTGTTATCAGTAATAAATTATTCATAAGTATTGAATTTAGAGTTGTGTAATTCAAGATGTTTTTATTTTAAGTTTTTCTAGTTTATTAGTCGTATAAATTTATATTGTACCACTGCTTTTTATTTTAATAATAGTAATTAACTTTCTTTCAACTCTTTCAGATTAAAAGAATTTTAGATGGCAAGTTATTTCCAATGAAAGCTTTAGGATATTTTGCTGTTGTAACTGGCAGAGGTAAGTTTTTACACAAAGTGGTAGTGAAATTTCAATTTAGTTAACTTGCATTTTAAGATTAGTCATAAGTAATTTTTGCCTATTTTTGTAGGTATTCAATGATGAATATTTTTATATAAAATATCTAAAATGTAAATACATATCTAAAATTAAAATGTTTTGTTAAGTTTTCTTTCTCTATTATAGGTAGTAAAGATGATAGTATTAGTATTATAAAAAATTATGAGGAAGACTTTTTTAAGAATTCCAAATTATGCAGGTAATATCTTTAATTTTGTACCTTAATAATTTTCTAAGTTTTAATTTTATTCAATTCAATAAAAAGTTAATTTTTAACAGAAGTGGCATTCTCAACACAACTCAGTGCTCTACTAAAAACTTAAGTTTTGCTGTGTCTGATTGCTTTTGGAAAATGGTTAAAGCCTCGGCCGAACAACAAGCTGATGCCTTCAAAGGTACTATAACATATGATTTATAAATTTAGATGTAGCTATCTTTTATGCCTGCACAATATTTATTTTCAAATACTTGATATTTCTGCTATTTATCAAATAAAAAAAATATGTTTATATTTTATTGGAATAGATTAAAATTTTATAAGATTTTGGCAGCAGTTTATGCAATTTAGATACTATGTTTTAAAATCATCTTTTGTTTGTATAACCATCTTTATAAAATTATTGCACCTTTGCATTTTTTTCTCCATGTAGCCTGCAGATGTTTCTTGTGTTTTAACTTTCAAAATTAAATTACTTCTTTATTCATATGTTGCTGAATGTTTTACAGATAAAATAAAAGTTCAGAAAAAAATTTATCTTTTTGATTAAAAACAGAAAAATTTACAAATGTAAAATCCCTCTCCAAAACTCTTGCATTTTGAATTTTTATGTTAAAATATTGTAAAAACCATTTCTTGAAGATAAACTCCTATTGGACTTATGAAATTTTATTAAAAATAATATATTTTAGGAAATTAATTTAAATTTCATCTCATTAGTCTCACATGTGCAATCTGGAATTTTACTAGAATATTTGTTCCCGAACAGCCTGAAAATGTCAGAACTTTTGTTTTTAGTTGCGCATGAATATTTTAATGTTTGATTATTTCTGTGTATTTTTCAGCTGCTCGTTTTAATTTGGAAGCAGAGTGGAAAAATAATTTCCCAAAACTTAGAGAATTAGATAGGGTATGTAAAACATTTTTTTTTGAAAAATTCAAAATAGTTTAATATCATTTATGTGTATTTTCATGAAGCGTTTATACTTAAAGTTTGTTTTATTCTTATTGAGCCTTTGAATGGCAATATGCAAACAACTGTTTGGAAAAAACGGGCGAAGACTCGCATATGAATGTATTTTGCACATAACTAACAGGATTAAATTATTAGCTATAATATATTTAATGCTCATTCGAACTTTTGAATAATACTTATTTGTGTGCTGTTCTTTTTGAAAGGATGAACTTTTTGAAAAAGCAAGAGGAGAACTTTTGGATGAAATTATCAATCTCAGTCAACTCTCTCCTAAACACTGGTAATTGTAGTGAATAATTTATATTATTTTTACATTTAAATATGTTTTGAATTTTATTAAGCGATAAGTTTAATATTTTTTAGTTTGGTGTTAACCACTTATATAAAAATATCAGTTAATACTTGCGTTTGCGATTAGGGAGTATGGTTTGTTTACATTTAGTGATTGCATCCATAATTTTGCTTACAAATTTTAAAAGTTAGCCAATAGAGCACTGAAGGGTTTATTTCATTGCAATTATGTTTGAAAGTACCTCAAATTCACCTCATTTTCTTAACCTTCCAAGTGGCATGCTCAAGTAGAATTTGGAGGGGTTCCTGTGCTACGTGCTGTAGACCTGAAATATTTCAAGGAGTGAGATGTCCTGGGGTCCAGATCAAGATGTCTGAATATTTTAGTCTGCTGTTTGTCATGGGGGGATTTTTCTGGACTGCACTGAACTGAATTTTCTGAGCTGTGTTCAGGCAATTTGCTTGAAGGATTAACTTTTGTGTCAAGAAATCGTTATTTTTAAATAGTTGCTTGTTAGATTATTTCAGTTATCGTTTTAATTTCTTGTTTTGTGAGAAAAAATGAAATCAAATCTATAAAACTGCGTTTAATAAATTAGTTTATTTTATATGTAAAATTTAATTGGATAATTAATTTTTGCAGGGAAGAAATTTTGTCCAAAGAACTTTGGAAGAAAATGTCTGTATATGTTTTTGAAAATGTATATGTGCAAGCTTGGCAAACTGGAAATCCAGGGTATGCATTTCACAATAGAAAGTAAATCTAAATTAGTTTATAATTATGTTAAAGAATTTAATTTCAAATGTGTGTTTCTTTTTAGATCATTTAACACTGCAGTTGATATCAAATTGAAGCATTGGGCTGATGAAATGCTTCCAAAAAAGTGTGTTGATGTAAGTGTATTCTTTCTTTGTGTTATTTTCTTTTTGCCATGTTTATTTTCTCTATAATTAAGGATTAACTGCATACAGCAAGTGGGGTTTTCTCATCTTTTTTTTGTTAGACTATTATTTTTAGCTAACATTTTAATCTAATATATACTTCTGGATGGTATTGCTTATCGACTATTTTAATATCCTTTTAAATGGAATAATATGTTTAATTAGAGCTTTCCGAGATTTCTATTAAAAAGATTGGTGTGAAGAATTCTGTTTCTACTGATATGTATTGATGAATTTATTATGTCTTATCTCAAAGTCTTTTAATTAATTATTCTTTATTTTACTTAGAATAAAATAATTTAACTGATAGCTATATTTCTCGTTATGAAGAGGAGGAAAGAGAATATTAGAAAGGGCTTCAGTTGTATTTAATAATTGTAGGTGGCGCAGGTTCGATTCCTGTCAGGTGCATTCCTCCCTGGGTGTATTTCTCTCTTCTGTGTCAGTAAAACTTTCACTGTGTGTTTGTCTATTACTTGATATTGTTTGTCTTGGTCTGCACAGCATGGCCAAATATGGCCCTTGTGCCATAAAACCTAGAAACAACCAAACTACCAATTGTATTTAATTCATGAAGATTTCTGAAATGTATTGATGTGCCATTTGCAAAATTGACATGAAATGAATGCTTCCAACAGTGTTGAGCTATTCTAATTGGATTGCAAGTAGGACTTGGAAAAGCATGTTGTAGGCTATCTAAGTCGTAAATTCCTTGTTTACAACAGAGTTTCACCTTCCTGACACTAAAGACTGACTACTGACCCCCCACCTCACCACTGCTACCATGAGAAAGTAAAACATCGAAGCATTAAAAAAATATTAATACATTGCAAAACTTATATTTACAATCTTCAAATTTCTTAAATTTTGAACTCTTTTTTGCACTTTGTAAATCTTATATATATCTAAAACTACTGGATGACATTTTTCACCCAGTTATCAATAAGCTCTTGTACATATGATTCATTTTTGAATTTAAATTTTTTAATGTATTATTTTATTCTGCGTAGATTGGATGGCATGCATTGCAAGATGAATTCCGGTCTATTTTAGATAAATCTAAAACATCCAAAGATCATGATGATATTTTTGACAATCTTAAATCATTGGTGGTTGATGATGCAGTTCAACGTCACTCATGGGAGAGTAAAGCAGTCGAGATGTTGGTATGTTTCTTTCTTTTCACTAATGACATTTACAATTAATAAGTAATTTTGTGTCTGTTGACCTTATTGAAAAGTTACCCCATCATCTCCATTGATAAAGTTATGTAAGCTTTTTAATCTAAAAAAATACCATTTTCTCACTTTTGCTTTGATTCGACCAAACACATATATTAGTAAAAAATTAACCACCTTATCTTAAATTAAAGGCTTGCTTGACAAGTATTTATGCTTTACAAACTTGACAAATGGAAGATTAAAGAGCCAATGTTCAAATCGCTGCATTGAAACACAACCTACTCTCATGTTTAATGTATTTCAAATTAGAGCTCAATATTTTTATTACTTAAAAGTAATTAAGATATTTCTGATAAGTAACTACATCCTTTAACTTTTGGTTAAGAGGTTGAATTTCATGCTCTTTTATTTGGATTGCAAAGTTTATTGTAGGATGCCACACAAAGTATATTTCCTCCATATACTGATAGGAATAACATGTAATCTTTTGTTATGGTTATATCATAATAATATATCCCCAATGAATCCTTTATGCTTGTCTGCAGGAAAGCAAAACTGCTGACATTTTGGCTTAAGAGGGAAGTCTAGATTCATTACCATCTAATGGCCGACTTACCTATGATAAAATCGCTTAAAAGATTAAAGTGTGTATGAACATAATTTGAAGTACTCCGACTCATGATTGGTTTGTCTGCATTTAGCCTTGGTGCCTCCTTGCGTAAAATGGGCAACAAAGACCAGACTGCACTCTAGGCTTTGCAGTGGACACTCGAAGCCAATGAAGATGGAATTTGTAAGAATTTTCCTATGTGCTCTAAATGCATTTCAGCTCAGGCTTTGCCCCGAACTCATCATCTACTGTCTGCTGTCCCTCGAGCCAGCTTATGCACCATCCTTGTGACGCTCCAAAATTGACGTCTTCTCAAATTATTATTTGATGTGGATTCATTTGGAAAGATCAGCATTCGATTTACAGCCACAACATTTATTACCACAAAACAAGGACAGACATTAAGACATTTACAGTTAACTTATTTCATCATCCTCTGTTCTCTTTCAGAACAGAGCCGGAAAATCACTACACGATTTAACTTCTTCAGAGGCGTGCACAGCTCCCTCTTTAGCTTAAATTCTCATTGGCCGTAACAATCCCGAGCTGATTCTAGGGGGCCTCAAGTCTCACTAGCTAATAGACTTGAGATGATTTATTTATGCCAAGTGAGATATCTAAGAAGATATCACAATAGCTTGTTTATGATAATTATAGGGTTGTAAATTTGATTGCTATCAATAGTCAACTACTAAATTGTCTCATTCATCAATCTTTATTTTAGAGAATCATTCAGCTGAATGCCTTGGAAGATAGAGCTGTTCCTGATAAACAGCAATGGGATTCAGCAGTGAAATTTTTGGAATCTAGTTTAAAAGAAAGGCTTTCACAAAGTAAGAACACCATTTAGAGTTGTATTTCAGTATCTGCTCTTTTTTAAAAATCTAGAATTGATTGATTGGTCTATTGCTGTTTTAATGTGCTTCATTCTACACTCTAATGCAAAGAAGAAAAAACAATATCTACTTAAGCAAAATTGCATTCTGTAATTTATTTGTTTTATTAAAATATTGTACATTGAATTTGTGTATAATGAATCACCATTCCTTTATTTGTAATAGCTAATGCTTACATTTATGAGATGGAAGGGCCAGCCTTTACTGAACGCTGGATGTATTGGCTCAGTAGGACTCCTGAACAACAACTTTGGTCCAACATTAAGCATGAAACGGAAAAATTAATTCAGAATTCTGTAAGTTATTTTTTTTTGTTGTATATTTTAAATTTCAGAATTATAACTATCTTGGTAATTTTAATTCTATTAGCCTTATATCCATTCTTCCAAATGTGATATCTGTATTGTTGGAAGAGCCTTGCTTTTAAACCATTGTTTAGTGCATATAGGTTTTATTATTTTTTGCATAACTAACACAATACAGTTCAAATACCCCTGTCTGTATATTTATTTTATTGCATTTAATTAAAAGTGCTGATTTTATAATCACCTATGTGAAGCAGAGTGATTGATCAATATTCAAAACCCCTTTTGAATTTTTGCTGGAATAACTGATTGATTTAGATAATTTTTATTTATCCAATACCCAATCTTGGCAACAAGGCTGTTTAGCACTGTGTGGACCAGTAGAGCTTAGAGCATGAAAGTTTCTCCATTCAATGGGAGCCATAGTAACCTGGTCGGAAGAGTAGCGGATTAGCAATTTGAAGCTCAATTTATTCAAAGACCATTGTCATCTTTACATCGCTGTTTCATGCTGGCATTGATGGTTTCAATTACAGGAAATGACAGTTTTAAGATCAGCAAGGTGTGCCGATCACCAACAGAATATATTGAGACCATTCCAACATCTTGATCTATCAAGTTCAGCAGCGGCTGCATTTGCCAGTGACTGACCAGACCAGCAAGTCTGCTGAGCTGCATGTGAAATCTTTTGTTTGATTACATTGTGTATGGGACTGGCACTGGCTCTGGGTTTATTGGTGTATGTCAAAGCAGCCTAAAGGTAGTCATCTAGTTGTCCAGTGGAAGATTGCAAGTCATGGAAGGTCTCTGGGAATAGGACTTAAGCAGATGTGCTGCCACATTGTTTTCCTTAGGGGACTCTGTTCAGCATGCTGATTGTATTTTTGGTGTCAAGGTGAATTCTGTAGTTGGCTCACCCGAGTGTAATGGAGCATAGCTTGTCCATTATTGGGCCATTAAGTCCAAATCAAATAACCAACCCAAGTGTATAGGAATGCTTGTTTGCGGCATCATACAGACCTCTGGTCAGTTGATCAATATCCTCGTTTCTCACAGTTCCAGTGTGTCTAGGTATCCATTGGATGTAAACTCTAGAACCTTGGTTGGATAAGCCCCTTTAATTACTAGGTTAATTTATTTAACTATCTTTGTTGGTAATTAAAATTTTTTTTCCTGTTAGCCTGATATCCATTGTTTCAAATTGATTTTCAACAAACTGATTTTATATTTTCATTCATTGAAACCTTTTTTTTCCATCATACATTTTATACGTGACACTGTGAGATAAAAATATATATAATGAACATATATTGCAAACAAATGTTCATTGTCATATTTTATTGGACTTCATTTTTATTAATAAATAGATTTGGGGATTACAAAAATGTAAATTTGGCAGCAAAAAAAAGTTATTTTTCATAAAATCATCAGATGCACACACATTATTTGAATTGATATATTTTTCAATACTTTAACAACATAATTATCTTCCCTTTTTGTACAGCAATTTAATTCTAGCTTTCAGTTTCAAATGCATTTTCCCTTTATAACTTTAGTTAACAAATACATGCAATTTGTTTAGACTCAAATAAGGTTCAGGTTAGCCAAATGTAAAACTGATATTAATGCAATTTGGAGGGAAATGCATTTTCTCAAACACAGCACAAACAAATAATTATTACGTGTCAAAATATTTCTTTTACCATTGTCTGAGAAATATTGGTTATGAACTTCATGAATTCTTAAAACGTTGAAGGTATTTCTATGAATTGTCACAAAAGACAATTTTACTAATCCTTCAAAGTTAAAAAAATGCTACTTGTCTTAGTCTTGCTAGTTGAGTCATTGTAGAAAAAACTATTTTTAAAATCATATCTATCTTACTTTTATATAAGATATTATCATACATAAATTTAATTTTCCCAGTCACTTAAACTGCAAGAATATAACCAATTGTAGAATTTAATCATTACTTTGAATTTTATATTTTGAAGTATAAATTTGGTAAGGATCAGAAAACTTTGTAACAGAATAACAGAAGTATGAATTTCTTATGTGTTCTTTATAAATGTGTTAATGAAATTTTTCTTTAGAATTTTTTACTTTTAAATATCACCATAAGGCAACAATGTTTTGTGATTTAAATTCGGGCTCTTATTAAATTTATTCTTGTTTAAGTAATGTTTTTTTCGTCGTAAAATTAATTCATCTAAGAAATACTTAGTTCTGTACCTGTGAATAAAAATTTATTTTGTGCTAAAATTGTAATTATAACTACATTTTAATAGACATAACCCAATTGTGTGTACTAGGTAATAATTTTTTTCAATAAACAATTTATTTTCATACTCTTAAGTTCTAAAATTTTATTTCTTTTACCTCCAGAGTCCAAAATCTACCCTAACTGCTGATGAATTGACAACAATCAAGAGGAACCTTCTAGCGTCAAATATTGAGGCTGATTATGATTTGGTATGATATAATGACAAAATTCAATTTTTACCATCAAACTTCCCTTAATATACCCTTCTCTTTAACTGTCACTTTCTGAATTTTGATCCTTTGGAATAAGACATTGTACTTCAACCCTTTGATGACAATTTCAATAAATCACAAGATAAACCATTCTCAAACAAATGGGTATACTTAAATAACCCTAAATTTAACGAAATTAGGGTTATTTAAGTATATTTAGAATGCTTTATTACACTTTGATTTTTTGTTTACTAATAACATTCTTAGCACTTTTAAATTCTAAGATTATCTCCAAACATGAATTCACAAAAGTTAAAGCTTGTTCTCTAAAAGTTCTATTCTTGTTCACCTAATAAAAGAACTGACTCCAGCAGTGAAATATTAGTTTTAAAATAAAGAATAAAATTTACAATAATTAGTAAGTTATAATTAGAGAAAGTGCTTAAGTACATGGAATTTGGATTTAACAATAGGGGCACAAATTCAGATTTCATATCGAAAAATGTAGCAGCAAAAAATTACTGTTTTTGTTGAATTTTAAAAAATTACTGTTTTTGTTGATTTCTTTAAATTGTGGTAGTATTCTGGTGCATCTTTTTTCCTCCTTATTAATTCAAGTGTGTAAGCTATTCATTTATAATTTCTATTTCATTTAGAATTTTTTATTTCATATTTATTCATGGGCAACTTCACTCATTTTCAATTGTATATCTGTAATTTTAATTGATAACCATATTATTTGTATTGCATTTTTATAAGTTCTAATTCATTCGAGTTTTAAAATCCACGTAAGACAAGCTCATCTCTATTCATCAAACTTCCTGATAACAGATGCTCTTCATTGAGTGATATAAGTTGATCCTGTGTGAGAACAATGCATGGTTTGGTTGTATTATTAATATTACATATATTTTGTAAGAGAACAATAAATATTTTAAAAGAAAATCGTCAATCCCTCGTTGTAATGTGCCTCAATGTTTTGCACACTTAACTTTATCGCTCTTTTTTACTTATCCTCAATAAATTTTCAGTTTGGACAGTCATGGGCCTTAAAAAGCCTTAATATTTGTTGAAAGTCCTTACATTTTCTTTAAAAGCCTTACTTTCTACAACACTGCATATTTTATTTTACCTGCATTCAAGAAACAAGGCAAATGACAGTTGTCCAAGGTCAAGTGTCACCAAAAATTGATGATATAATATTTATAGGTTAGCTAAAAATTGATGTTTTTAAAAGTGGGTCAGTGAAACCCAAACAGCTTTTCTGAAAGTTTCTTCACCTGTACACTCCCAGCTTACTGTATCGGGATCTATGTGAAATGTAGCCTTGAAAATATGAAAAATACCCTTGGAAAGACCTTAATTTTCTTTTGCTTGAAAAGTGGGAACCTTATTCTCCAAGAAGCAGGCTATATCCAGGGTTTACTATATTTTTATTTAGATAGTAGAGAGAGTATAAATTACTATATATGCTTTGATTAATTTGTTAATGCTTATTTAATTTTTTTTCAATGAACATGTTAAAAGATTTTGAATATCTATTTAGATTAAGCAAGTTTGGCACCCTCTTCATAGAAAACACTTCTTGGAAAAGTCACTGCAAAAAGCGTATGACTGCAAAAGAGCTTTTTATCTTTATCATCAAGGCTTAGATTCCGATGTAAGTCTTTTCTGTTTTATACTATCACTAAAAAAGGAAAATTTACTTTATTGATAATCATAGACATTTGTGTATTGCATTGCATTTGTATAAAAATTTTGCAGATGGAATGTAATGATGTTGTTTTGTTCTGGAGGATACAACGTATGCTTCAAACTACTTCAAATGCTCTTAGACAACAAATTATGAACGCAGAAGGTATTGTTTTATTGCATGTGTATTAAAGTAGTTTTTTTCTCATTATTTAAGTGTATCATCATGAAGTGTATTTATTAAAACTAGCAGACCCTTAGCATAGCATTTGCACTAGTTTCTTAATTGTTCATACCTGTTGATAGCAGTGTCACATTTCTTACCTTACTTATTCTTTCCCTTCAGGGTTAATCCCGGACCATCGCCAATAGCCAGTTGCATTGTTTCAATGTGGCGTTAATTAACTACCTACCTTTTTTAAAATCCAATATAATGAATATAAGCATCGATATGCACATTTTATACTTCAAATGGAATAAAATTCATCAATTCTTACTGGTGTTAATTCTTATTTCTAAAAGTGTATGGTGAAACGTGCTCACCTTGGTCAGTTACTACAATAAACTTCTTAATGTCAGCTGCAATTGCATCCCATTCATTTGTTGATGGGATCAAAGACAATTTGGATTTCTTTTTGTTTAAATGTATTGCATTTGCTGACATTTTCTTTTCTGTGCTGATTTTTATCTTTCAGATTTCTCATTATCTTCTGTAATCAGACTGCTGAAGAATTTCATTAGAGTGACAAGTTCTTCCGTTGAATTTTAACAATATTATGCAGCTCTGTAGCTCAAATCCAGCATATTTAAACTAAATGGCAAAACCCCATTGTGGTTGATTTTACATTGTTTATATCTGTTTGTTAACATTCGTCAACATACAATTACTGTCAATTTCTGTGCCACATGTTAGTAAAATATATGTGCAGATTATGTTTTGTGAATTTTGATGTATTGTTATTCTGTAAACCTATAATTCAGAGTGAACTGAATACTTTTGGAAATCAAACATCAAAAATGTTTGGTGTTGAATAAAATATTACCAAAATATAATGAAAATTCTATTTCTCAGCTCGAAGATTGGAAAAAGAAATTAAGGAAGTCTTAGAAGATTATAGTCAAGATGCAGACAAAAAGAAAAAACTTCTTACTGGTAGAAGAGTTGTTCTTGCTGAAGAACTTAGTAAGTTTTTCTTTTGGTTACTTTCCATAGTTACTCAACAATATTAAACTAAACTAACAGACCCACACATCTGCTCTAAACTTTTTAATTACTTATATCTATTTATTGTAGTGTCATTACTCAAATTTCGTATCATATATCAATTCATTTATAATGTATGTAGCATCCAAGTTCCTATAAATGGATTTCATACCTCTAAATGAAATGAAATTTTTCAAAAATGTATAACAGCATTTCGTTTACTTTTACTCATGTTGATTCTTATTTCCAATAAATGCACATCTCAGTCATGTTACCACAATGATTCTGAATGTCTACTTCAATTTCATCCCATTTATTTTTCCAAGACAATTCAGCATTTTTGCTAAATCTATTTTCTTTTCTGCACTGATTTGTATCTTCCAGATTTCTCATTACTTTCTGTTATCAAACTGCGGAAGAATTTCATTAGAGTGGTGAGCTCTTCCGTGGAGTTTTAGCAATATTATGCAGCTCCATAACTCAAATCAAGCATATTTAAACAAAGCGGCAAAATTGGCAAATTACTCATAACTGTTGATTTCATATTGTTTATAACCGTTATTGTAATTCAACAATAAACAAATAATTTCTGTGCCACTTATTTTACTGAAATATATATTTTTAGAAGTTTAGTTTTGGGTTATTTTACTACTTATAATCAAAACTTAAAAAATGAAACCATGATTTAGATTGGATATGTATCCAATTGTTGTAAGAACTTTAACAATACTTCCATTCATATTTTATTTTGAATATAAATTTATTTGCTTTTACTTGAATATTTCAGAACGAGTTCGTCACATTCAAGAAAAATTAGAAGAATTTGTTGCTGCCCTTCATGCAGAAAGCTGAGTTTTATTTCCTTAGTCTACTTTTGTAATTAACTTATTTGTGCTCCTGCTGATATTTTGCAGTCAATTCTAGAACTGTATATCTTTCCCAATTGTAGATATCAAACATGCCAAGTGTTTCATTTTTGTAAATTGTATTGAATTAAAATAGTTTTTCAAGCAATATATCAACCTCATTTGAGAATTAATAAGAATTAGAATGAATCTTATATATTCATATGGTGTATATTTTGAGGGGTCTAATTATAATTGTCTTTTGAAAAAGTTTCAATCATGCTGGAACTGTTCTGGCTGCTGAACACTCATATTTTCATGAAGTTAAGTTTCTTGGCTATATTTAGTCTGATTTGCCCTTACGTAGCATAAAATGACTGGAAAGTGACCAACCAAACAGGTCTATAATCAATTCTTGAGCAGCTACCACAACTTGTTTAATACTTTTTAATATTACATCAGAAAGTAGCAATATATCAAATTGAGTGGTTTGTAACTTTTTGCATGAAATGTTATGTTATTAAATTGTTTTCTTTGGAAATATGGATTTAGTATTCAAATCAATTGACTACAAAAATAAACATTGTAATTGAAAATTAATGAATTTAAATATGTTTTGGTGAAATAAAGGATAACATACCATTGAGGTCGTAACCACGGCACCTTTGTTACCATTAGATTCGGAAACATTTATGAAATGAATTCATGTACCATTAAAATACCAAAAAATTTTAATCTGAGAAATTGGTTTATGAGTATGTTAGAAAACATTTAATTTGCTAGTTGGAAACAAAGCAAAAGAAAAGTGAAAGAAGATGTGGAGACTTTCAATGATGAATAAATATGGAAAAACTTCAGTTTATTTACAATTATGAACACAGGAGTTATTTGGATCCGAGACTTAAAGAACTTGACCTGCGAACCTGAACTGTATAGCTGTGATAATTTCCTATGGTTTGTGCTAAGATGGATGCAAAGTACACAAAATTGATTAGACTCTGAAAATAAAACGTGAACGTTTTTATTTTTATCATTAAATGTTAGAAAAATACATGTGACAAAATATTTTATAAATTAATTTAATGAAATCTTTTTCAAAGAGGAGAGCTAGTTTATGAATATTAATACCATAAGTCTTGAATTTATCATTTGTATAACAATAAAAATCACATTTAGTTTTGCATGTTATTTACAAATTACACTTTTTTTAATTATTTAATTTTCATTGTTATTGGTCTGCGAACCTGAACTGTATAGCTGTGATAATTTCCTATGGTTTGTGCTAAGATGGATGCAAAGTACACAAAACTGATTAGATTCTGAAAATAAAAGGTGATTTTTTAATTTTTATTTTCGTTAAATGTTAGAAAAATACATGACGAAAAATATTTTGTAAATTAATTAAATGAAATTGTTTTTCTAAAAAGCAAGCTAGTTTGTGCATATTGATACCATAAGTCTTAAATGTATGATTTATGTAATAATTAAAGTTACGTATTTAGTTTTGCATGCTATTTACAATTAACTTACTAAATTACTTATTAAATGTTATTGCTATTTACACTCGTTTTTTATTTAATTTTCATTATTTGTTTTATCAGGAAATGGCTATAAAGAGACAAGCCATACAATTTTATTACTATATCATCAGCTTACAAATGAAACAGTGTCAAAAAACAGGAAAGTTTTTTACTCGCTAGGTAGGTGACAGATGAGGCGACCTGATGCTTAAATACATTTCTATTGTTGCTGTCACATGAGGTAGCTTTGCTCACCAAATTGCACGACTCAATGTCAACAATCTGCAACTTACAAGTCACACCACCTCATCAACCTGTTTCTTAGGTAGGTGACAGCAGGGTGACCTGAGTTTGAATTTTTTCCTAACCGGACGGAGTGGTTGATTGAACTGCCCACATTGCTCCACAAGGATTGCGAACCAAGTTGCAACAAAAAGAACGCTACCCAGTTCGCACTTCCCAGGTCACCCCATCTGTCCCTTGGCTTAAGTGTATTGAAATGTAATATTCGAATAAATTTAGAGAAAAAATTTATCCTTCATAATAATTTAGCAGACTTCACCAATTGAAATATCAATTCTCATCTGGAAAAGCTATAAAACTCATATCTTGGAAATTTGGTTTAGTGTTTCACTTACAAACTGAATAATTTTTTAACTAGCAATATAAAAAATAAAGACAAAGTTTGTTTTCATTAAAATATGTCTGTCTAGAAACCCAAAACACTTGCTATCAAATAGACAGCAATCATTTGAACAAACTTGGAATTGTATTCTTAGATTTATCGCAGGGGTGCACAGCTTCATGAGTGCTGCGGGCTGGTTTATGAAGAAAGCAGGCTGCGTGTATTAGTTGGAAAAGGAAAGTGTCGAGTGAGGAAGAACTGACAATAATCGATTTTTAGGGGAATTATTAATTAAGCATCAATGTCGCATGTTATATTTTTTATTAACAAGGAAGTTAATGCTATTGCAGAAATCCTCCAAATTCTTATTTTTAAAATTAGCCCATAATTTGCACATGCATGTGTAACCAAAAATTAAGGATAATGCAATGAGATGAATCGTATGCCAAGTACCTGCACCAAAGTGCTGCAAATGACATGAATGTTTCACAAGCTATGTGGAATAAGATAAAAACATCCTAATGGTGCTACAGGGAACTGACGAAATGAAAATAAAATGCATGTTATATGCTTTGTTATGTTAAATGTTATATGCTTTAGTTATTGCAAAAAATACATTATGCTGAGTTAAAAGCAATATAATTGGAAACGTGCTAGCCTCTGACCCTAATGCAGGCATTACAATGTTCACACATGCTTTCCAAGAGTTTGTTTGACAAGAAATCCCATTCGTGCACAAGAGCACGTGTTTGCTCTTGCGGGGTACTTGGTGTAGAATGCCATGCACACATGTTCAATAGTGCATGCTTGGGATGCAATGATGCAGCATTCCAAGCATGCTCTATTGGATTGAGATCAGGTGATCTTGCTTCATTCGAATTTTGTATTATCCTTAATTTTTGGACACATGTATTTTGGTTCATAAATGGAAAAGTTTCATTGCGTATCAGTGCATTATTAAAATATTTCTTAGATTTATACTGTTTAACTTACCTGGAAACATAGGATTAGTATGACGTACCAATAAGTAGGTTGAATGTTAGCTGCCCCTATATAGAGATAAAAAAGTAAAACATCAGTTAAGAATAAAAATTATAAAACTACCAGTTTGTATGTTATACCAATTATCTTTTCTGAGCTATTAACATCTAATAGGTTTCTAATGAGCAATGTGCATTCTATTTATGAGCACCAGTACATTTCTGTCTTAGCAGTTATATGAAACATTGAAACACATCAGGTATCTCGAGTCTAGATGTAGTGTAGGCTGTTAGGCATTCAGATAGTAATTTCGGAGGTGCCCCAATCTTGGTCAGATCTGGCCCTTGCACCATAAAAACCAACCAAACCAAATTTTATTTTGTATTCTAATAAAAGCTGTAATGTAGGCAACTTTTTGCTATTTTTCAACCTTGTCGGCTAGGGGTATCATTTTAAACAAAATCGTCTCAAAAGCTACTACTCTCAAAATTGTGACGATTTTTTTTTTAAATTCATAGGTCAAAGAAAAATTAGTCCCCCTTTTTGAACTAATAGCGGATTGGAATTTGTTATTTTTCCTGGGAGAAAATTTTCCAAGCGACGCCAATTTCGAAGTTACGGTGCCAAGACAGCAACCGTGAAAGAAAATCAGAATCTAGTTGCTAGATTCTGATGAGGGTTGTGAGTTCGAAACTCGATCCATTTTTATAGGCCGTTGTGTACGTAGGACTTGTACACATTAAATCTGTTGTGGCCTCAAATGTCTTCACGTTGGCAAAGTTCGGAGAGGGATGTCAGCTCTAGTGTTGACCTCGTCATCTGACCGTGGTTCAAAATTACGAGGTGTTCTCGGATCTTTCCCTTCGGGATTGATCTTGGACTGTCGCCGATGGTCGACGTAAACTCAACTACCCCTGACCGATGAACTTTAACCCTCCTAATTTGACGTGTCTAGATGTCTATAACGAGAGGACGACCCGCGGCAAAAGGCTAATATAACTGTTTGAAACGGGTACTTTTAATAGTTACTTTAGATCCCGATTTTAACAAAGCAGATTGAGATTTCCCCTCTAATGTTCACAAACTATAAATTCATCAGGATACAAGTAAAAAAAGCGATATCGGCCGAATGTGTGATGTATCGAGAGATTATTGTAAGTACATAGGTAATAGCTACTTACCACACAGTGTTGCTGCAGAAACTGATAAATATAGCATTTTTATGAATTGTCCAATTGCTATATTATCTTCCATTTTATCTACACTTCCGAATTCCCAGCTGTTTGGCTATAAAACACAGAAATGTCACTTGAATTTGCTAAATTATGTTCTGAAATTAATTCAAGGGTCTTTTTTGTTACAATCGTTCAATTACGTTTTCTACTTGAAGCCTTTTAAACAACTTATATTCATATAGTTAAAATTTTTTATAACAAAATACATGACTTGGCTACGAGCTACTTTCGTGTTATAAGTTTTGAATTATTTCTCTTACATTTAACCTAATTTTTAAATATTTTAAAAACATACTTATTACCTCAATGCGGTATATCATGAAGTATAGACCGGCAAAAGTAACTACAGTCGCTAGATACGTTTGTGCCATCAATGGACCTTCCACTTTATACTTCAACATTTGCTTTGACAGGACCGCTGCAATATGAAGAAATGACACAATCAAAATTGGGCACAGCCTGGCATGGTCCCCACTGTCTACAAGTCACAAATAAGGATTTTTTGAAATCCCAAAAATTCCCTTTAAAAATTCATGGATTATGTAATAACAGCTATATTGGAGTAATAAGGGAACCTTATTTGCAGTGCATCAAATTTTGTTGCGAGTTGAAAATATTAAAATTTATATATCATGGGTACACAACGTACTGCCCGCGAGCTGCATCTATTAACACGACTAAACTAGAGGAAGTTTGAATTTTAATCTTTTAAATTTACTGGGTTAAATTTTCTAGAAAGCAGATATAAGAATGTCAGTCAACCAGAAAAAGTACAAGTTGGGTTCCATGAAGACTTAGACAAGGCCATTACATGTCTGGAAAAGTCGATTCTTTTCCTAGGACTCGGTGTGCTTCGACCTCTAGCTCGTGGAACTCAGCAAGGTGAAAATAGTCTGGCTTCCAGAGTTGAGAAATTTCCTATTGTGTCGAATGAGAATTGTCCTGGTCAATGATTTCTCGCCAACCGTTGCTTTCCATTCTCAATTGCCAAGGCAGCCATTTTTAAAAACTTTCATTTGCCATCGGCAGAACATGAAGTGAATACGGTTGGCAAATGAAATTTTTATAAAATGGTTCTATTTAGCGATTTAAGGTTGGCAATCTAGCTATTGGCGAGAACTGCATAATTGATTTCTATGAAAGCCTGGAAAAGAGTTTTAAAATTTGGTGGCGATTCCTTGAAAAGGTTAAGCGTCTTTGGAAGCAGATTTGTGCGAGCAATGTTTTTCAATTATGAACTAAAATTAGTAAAAATGGCAAGATAACTTGAACAAGAGTTTGGATCCTGTAGCACTCACGAACCAGCACTCCCGTTATATATGTAATTAATTTGTTTTCCACGCTTTTTTAAAATAAATTACTCATTGCAAAATCTATATTTTACAATGATGTGGCAATGTTAATGTAAAATTACCTGTTGCAAAAATCACCAACATCATATTGAGAATTTGTAAAATAGATCCACAAGCTACAGTCTAAAAAGAAAATAATGTTTTAAAACATGAGGGCGATTGTATAAGCATCAAACTAAAATTTATAAAGTGGACTCCCAGAATGTTGATTTTTTATTGAATTTCTACAATATAGAGAAATATACTTATGCAATGAGTGTTTGAACTGAATTATGGAGTTTTAAACAATACACTCACTGCCGAAAGTTAAGCACGGCGAGGAAAATTTTAATTTCCGGAAGCCAATCTGAATTTGAGAGGCTGCATTTCGCTGCAGAGGTAGATGGAAGTATGCAAATATGTTCTGTAACAGCCAATCACGGTTTCGTGTCGAGAAATATGCAAAAAAGGCAGTCGTATAAGAAGCCAGCATTGTGAAGGATTAAAGGAGTTTCAATGTAAGTGCTGATAAAAAGTGTTTAGAACTTTCGTACGATTAATTTTCAAGACAGACGGCAGATAGTGAGCGCTGGCGTTCTGTGGGACGCCTTGAAGCAGGACAATCAATCACAGATGTTGCTCATTTCTTCGGCGTTCATCATTCCGTCATTTCACGATTATGGAAGCAATTTCAAACAGTTTTCCCAAGACCTGTGGCCGGTCGCCCAAGCGTTATGACCCTTGCGGAAGATCGATATATTGCTGTTTTAGCCAAGCGGAATCGGAAAGCGACCTCCATACGTGTGACATCTATGGTTGCAGCTTCCATTGGTAAGACGATATCTGCCACTACTGTTCGCCGAAGGCTACACATAAATGGACTGTACGCCCTGGGTACCACGAGTTTGTGTTCCTCTATCCGTCCAATCCAGAGGGGCACGATTAAAGTGGTGTCGGCAAACATGTGAATTGGACTGTCTGATTGGGCCAACGTTATGTTCACGGAAGAGTCAAGGTTTGCCCTGGAGCCAGATGACAAGCGTGTAAGCGTCTGGAGAGAACAAGGCACATGCAATCGGCCCCAGAACATCGAGCATCACCGTTACCACCGAGATAACAAAGCTTGACCGCTGCCGTCATGGCGTCTCCCTAGTAGTCATATGTGCGATACGAACGACCACCGCCGTATTGGAATATTCAAAGCCTAATACAGTGAAATCTGTCTACAACGATGTCTATATTCGTTGAGACCACAGGAAAATATTGTCATACGTTATTGCAAATTATTACAGCAGTTTGTAAATATGGTTTTTCCCTAGTCAAAACTATGATAATCTCAGAATGAAACTTCCACACCCTTGCGTCTTTCTTCCTTATTTACTAACGATAACAGAGTGTGCGTAAATAGTAAAAGCAATAACTTATTAAAAAACCAGCCAAAATTATATCGTAAATTCAATTAAAAAATAGTGAAAAACTCGCTTGTGACTTTTATTAACTAAAATACACACGTCAATCAAGCTTAGTACCACCCAATATCATAGTTTCTCAAATGCGACCATAAATAAAAAAGAAAAGAAAACCCTTTCTCAGTCTAAAGAAATCCAATTAATGTTTTCTTCATCATTAAATCTGTAAAAATGGGAAATCAAAGCAATTGTGAACTGTAAAAGCAATTGAAGCGATTATTACCATAGTTGGCTGAAGAATTTTTCATTTATAAAATTCAAACAATTTTTAATAACTTCCAAATTATTAACGTGACAGGGTGTTTTGATTTGATTGTTATCTACAGAAATTTCTTGGCCATATAAATGTTTCCATTTTCAGATTTGAATGTATTACAACAGTGTAATTTGTTGCAGGTCCTGGATTAAAACAAATTTTCAAAAAAGTAACTTTTGACTCCTCAATTAGCTTAAACCAATTTTGTTCATGGGGTAATGAATCCAGAATTCCTAGTAGCCTATTAAAATTTTGAAAAGAAATAGATTCATGATGAGCAATGAACTCAGATTTGCTTTCGTTGATAGCTCTCAATAAATTGGATTCCTCATTTTCACAAATTTTATCTTCCCTGCTTTTACGAACGGTGGGACAAGTTTTCGAGAGATATTTAGGGCAATTCGGAAATATACTTGGTATAGCACCAACTTTTAAACTGAAACGTTTCATGGAAAAGGTAGAACACTCACCAGTTTTTTTGTTGAATTTCGATACATTCCGGACGATATCATCGTTTTGAAAATGAAGTTCGCAGACTTTGCTGCGTTTTGATGGTGTAAAGTCGGCTCGTGGAATCGCCCTGAGCCATCTTTTTCTAATATTTTTATCCTCTGGAAAGGAGAAAACCGCCACTTTTGGTGCATCACCATATCTATAATTTCCAGAGCAAGTAAAGGCATTTTGGATGACCTCGTGGTTAAGCCTATAGAAATCGGTCGGGACACACGTTAAATGTGTTGTTTGACCGAAAGCCTTTAACACCTTGACACTGTAATGTTCCACAAATGTTATATAGCAATATTTAACTGCAGCTGCACTTACTTTCCGGTAAAATAGTATAAAAAACCCTAATTCCTTACGCTACATTAAAGGTAATCCACAAGTAGCCGACCATGCGGCGATGTTTGTTATGACTACTAGTAAGCGAGTCACGTGATTGAAACGTCACAGCGGTCTGGCCTTGTTATCTCGGTGGTAACGGCATCACGCATTCCGAGGTAGAAGCATCATGGTATGGGCAGGGATTTCGTTGGGATATCGCACCGACCTGCATATCTATAGACGGGGTTCTGTGACGGCTGTCCGGTATCGGGATGAAGTCCTAGAATCCACTGAGATTGAACGCTGCAGCAGTTGGTCCTGCTTTCGTTTTAATGGATGATAATGCGCGTCCCCATCGAGCCAACATCGTCGACCACTATCTGGAGAGTGAGGGGATTGTGCGTATGGTTTGGCCGGCGTACTCGCCTGATCTTAATCCCATTGAAAATCTTTGAGATGCCCTCGGCCGTGCTGTATCTGCATGTTTCCCACCCCCAGTCACTCTCACAGAGTTGCAAACTGCTCTATAGGAGGAATGGCGATTACTTGACTCTTGTGTGGTTGATCACCTCATGGAAAGCATGGTCACACGCTGTAAACTTTGTATGAGGGGTAGTCACATACCTATTGATCTCGGTTTTGTTTGTTTTGGATTTAAACGTCATTTTGTTAATGACTCCAATATGACTTCATCTTATAATTTATGAAAATTCAATATTGTTTTCATCTTTGTATGTAATTCTTTGTTTTGTTTCATGCATAAACATATTTGCTACTTTCCTGCCGCATTTCGTGTCAAAGCTGTACTTGTCGATTTTTTCGCATTTTACCGCTTCGTGCTTAACTTTTGGCAGTGAGTATTTATGTCGGAATGTCTAGGCGCCAACCTGCCCACGTTCCAAAAACCGCGGGAAACATTTCCCAAAGACCAATCGGAGCACTTCCCGCCAGAAGGCGCGAACCCCGCAGACTGACTCCGAGCGATTTGATGTTAAGACGTGGCTTTGCACGGACATGCCACCAGGATGTTAATCCACTATGATTTGATGTTTAATCTGATATTTGTACATAATTGACCCCTGTAATTAACCCCCTTTTCCCCTAGATTTT
Source organism: Meta bourneti (assembly GCA_933210815.1). NCBI lineage: Eukaryota > Metazoa > Arthropoda > Arachnida > Araneae > Tetragnathidae > Meta > Meta bourneti. The sequence goes on from OW119931.1 coordinate 43,193,698, forward strand.
ATTAAAACAATATTTAATAGTAATGATGCTCTCCTCAATTCACTTCTAACATATTAATCCACAACATGGGGGCTCAGGCCTCCCGTTGCCTCTCAATCGTAAGCTAAGTAGCTGTAAAGCTAAGTTGTGCAACGCCAAGTGTTAAGAAGATACGACGATCCGAATGGATAACGACGATGCCACTTTGCGATGCCTACAAATGGATACATTCTGTCTATGGTGCCTACAAGTGAACGAGATTTGACGAGCCAAAAACGACGGAGATTCTAACCAGGACTATATGTGAGTGTTTTCTGTTCACATTTTTTCGATTTCATTGCATTTACATTGAAAATGACGACTCTTGGAACAATTCCACATGTTGCTTCATCCATAAAAACGTCGAGCACGAAAAACGTGCAAATGCTGCATAAAATTCTATTTCCGAATACAGAACTTGACAGAAAATGTCGACAAAATCTTCGTAATTTTTCTGGTTTTTCTGATGATACAGACTTTGACTCTATCAAGAGTAAAATTCTGGAAGATTTCTCACTTCCACAACTGATTACAATTTGCAATATTTTGCACATTGAAATTTTAGAAGACAAATCCCTTTGCTGCGACGCGATAATTACTTCTTTAAAAGATTTTTCGCTTCTAACTTCGAATGATGATTCAGGCGGTGAAAGCGAAACGGAACAAGAAAATCAAAGTTCTTTTTCCCAGCGTGAAAGTTCTGCATTCACGAATTTAAATATGTCAGCAATTGGTCAAGGCCACGAACAAACGCAGCTCTCATCGAAAGATACAAAACACATATACGAAACCGCTTTTGATTTTGAACCAATGCGGAATCCTTTTTCCAACGATTCGCGGTCTCGCAAAAAAGAAGAAATTGTTTATCCTTTAGCGTCTGAAAATAAACAGAGTTTCAGCATTAATTTTTCTCTGAAGGATTTAGTTGAAACAATTCGACCTTTTTCATCCGAAGATAATTATCCCATTGAATTGTTTATCCAAGAACTCGAAGAACTGTTTTTATTTCATAATTTATCTAATGACATGCAAAAAATTGTTTTTACTAAGCATTGTCTATTGCACTCTGCAAAATTATATGCACAAACATTAAGAGGTATTGATACATTTGAAGCATTAAAACATTCTTTATTAGAAGAATTTAAAGCATGTATTTCAAGTGTTGACTTACATAATCTTTTGCGTTCCCGTAAATTAAAACCCGGAGAAAATTTATTTGCATATCTAATAGCTATTCGAGAAATTGCAAGTCGTGGTAATATTGATTGTGCTTCAACCCTTGAATATTTTATAAATGGTATACCTGATAATTCACATAACAAAATTATTTTATATGGTTGTAAGTCTTTTGGTGAATTTAAAGAGAAATTAAAAGTGTATGAGAAGTTGTTTAATGTAAGCAACCATAAAAAAGATTTTATTGATCACTCTTATCGCCCAAGGTATGATTCTAATAAAAGTCAAAATTATCAAAGATCCAAGCAATCTTCTAATGTTGCAAAGTCCACTAATCACTGTTATATATGTGGTAGTAAATTTCATATTTCTAATGAGTGTACACATAAAAGTAAAGGTTACAAATGTTTCTCCTGTAATGTATTTGGTCACCGTTCTGCAGAATGTCCCAAAAATGCTGCTCAAACGCCAAAATTTACAAACTATTCCAGTGAACCAAAAGCTCAAGTTCATTCACTTGCTATTGAAGAACATTATCCAATAAGTCCCATGGAAATTGAAGTTACCCTTGGAACTGTCACATTTCGTAGTCTAATTGACACTGGAGCACAAGCTAGTTTAATAAACACTGATGTACACAAAGAAATTGGATCCCCACCACTTGAAAAATCCCAAATCACATTTTCTGGAATTGGTAACACCAAAGTTCACCCTCTTGGTTTTTTTCATGGTGATATCAAAATTGAAAACAGCAATTTTCCTTGCAAAATTCACGTTGTTCCAACTCATTCAATTCCCTACAAGGCAATCTTAGGAACTGACTGTATCCAACAAGCTGAATTTAAAGTGGGTAAAAATGGTATTTCTCTTATCAACGATGAACCAAATTTCCTTCTTCATGTTGTTAATGTAGTAGAAGATGTCAACTCCTTAGATCTTCAACATATAAAAAACAAAACAATCCGACAGAAGGTTGAACACTTAGTTTCAAATTACAAACCAAACAAAACCGAAAGTACCGACTTACAAATGAAAATCATTTTGACGGATGAAACACCCATTGCACAGCGTCCACGAAGGTTGTCTATCGCTGAAAAACAAGAGGTAGACAAACAAATCGAACAATGGTTGAAGGACCAGATAATTTCTGAAAGTACATCCGACTTTAGTGCACCTATGGTTTTATGCAAAAAACCTGAGATCAACGCGTATTTGCATTGATTACAGACTTTTGAATTCCAAAATAATCCGAGACAGACAGCCCTTACCGTTGATAGAAGACATTTTTGACAGCTTACAAATTGCTCAAATTTTTTCTACATTAGATCTCCGGAATGCTTTCCATCATGTTGACATACATCCAGATAGCCGCAAGTACACTAGTTTTGTAACTCACTCCAATCAATACGAGTTCAACAAGGTCCCATTTGGATTAAACAAAAGCCCTTTAATTTTCCAGCGATATATCCAAATTGTATTTCGTGAACTGTTAAAACAAGGAACTGTCATAATATACCTGGATGATATTGTTATTCCTGCTTCTGATGAAGAGGATGGTCTTCGTAAACTCAAACAAGTTTTCAATACCGCCTCAAAGTTTGGTCTTGAATTTAACTTCAAAAAGTGTAGTTTTCTCCAAAGAAAAATTGAATTCCTAGGTCATGTAATAGAAGATGGTACCATTCGACCCTCTGTAAACAAAACACGTGCAGTTCAAAATTTCCCTACCCCGAAAACTCAGAAACAAGTTCAAAGCTTTCTTGGTTTATCGGGATATTTCCGAAAATTTATTAAAGATTATTCACTAATTGCTAGACCCTTAAGTGACTTGTTAAAAAATTCTACTCCATTTCATTTTGGCCCAGAACAACGAAAAGCTTTTTTAATGTTAAAACAAGCTTTATCCTCCGATCCTGTATTACACCTATATCAACAAGGCTCACCTCTCCAACTGCATTGTGATGCAAGCAAACTAGGTTTTGGATCAATCCTACTACAAAAAGATTCTGATGAACACTTCCACCCCATTCAATATATGAGTATGAAAACATCACCTCAACAGGAAAAATACTCCAGTTATGAACTCGAAGTATTAGCAATTATAGAATCCCTTAAGAAGTTTCGAGACTATTTAACGGGCACTAAATTCCAAATATTCACAGATTGTCAAGCGTTTCAGAAAACAATGACCACGAAAGATTTAACCCCCAAAATTGCACGATGGGCTTTATTCCTTCAAGGATTTGATTACGAACTATTACACAGATCAGGACAACAAATGCAACATGTAGATGCGTTAAGTCGCTACCCCGTTCTTGTGATTACACCTGACGAACTAACCCAAAAAATTAAAGAAACACAAGATAATGATGAGTTTATATCAGAAATTAAGAAAATGATAACAACAACCCCTTCAATTGAATTTTTCTTAAAAAATGGTATTTTGTTCAAAATGAACAAAGATGATGAACTCTTAGTTGTGCCACAAAGCATGCAAAAAGAAATAATTCAAAATGCACATTTAAAAGGACATTTCGCCTCACGCAAAACTGAATCAATTGTTTCACAAGACTTTTACATCCCAAATCTTACACATCAAGTGCAAGAAGTAATTTCGAATTGCATCCCTTGCATTCTATCCTCACGCAAAACCGGTAAACCGGAAGGACTGCTCAATCCCATTCCGAAAGGCGACGAACCCTTAAGCTGTTACCACTGTGATTTTCTAGGTCCCTTACCACCATCAACAAATAAAAATTACAAATACATTTTTGCAGTTATTGATGCATTTACAAAGTTTTTATGGCTTTATCCAACTAAATCTACTTCTGCTCAAGATGCACTTCAAAAGCTAACTCTTCAACAAACAACTTTTGGCAACCCCTCAAGAATCATAACAGATAAAGGTAGTGCTTTTAAGTCAACCGACTTTAAGAATTATTGCAACGAACAATCAATCGAACATATACAAATTACAACAGGAGTGCCACGTGGTAATGGTCAAATAGAACGAATGTTCGGTACATTAATCCCGATTTTCACAAAATTATCACTTAACGAACCCGAAAAATGGTTCAAATTTGCCCCACATATCCAGCGTATAATGAACAGTACAGCTCCCAGAAGCACAAAATTCACACCCTTTGAACTTTTGATCGGAATAAAAATGAAACAAAAAGAAGACCTACACATGAAACAAATTTTGGACGAAGAACACTTATGCTCCACAATAACAGAAAAACAAATTCTCAGAAACGAAGCTAAAACAAACATCTTCAAAATGTAAGAAGAAAGCCGACGACAGTACAATAAACACAGAAAAAAGGCCCACATTTACAAAGTTGGTGACCGTGTCGCCATAAAACGTACTCAGTTTGGAACACTCCTTAAGTTACGACTCAAATTTTTCGGACCCTACGAAGTTACAGCAACACACCCTCATGATCGTTATGATGTTAAAAAAATTGGTCAACACGAAGGACCAAATGTAACTTCCACGTCAGCTGATAACATGAAACTGTGCTCAAGAAACTGATTTTGAACTTTAACTTTATTATCTTTGTCATTTTATTTGTATTATTTTTAATTTTTGTGTCTACTTTTGAAAATGAAAAACTTTTTCTGAAAATTGTCAGCAAATCTATTGTGAATCTGTCAACAAGCCAACGAACTGTCACGTGAACATGTTTGCAAACCATGAGCATTTCCTGTGTAAATATTTACTGATGTCCACTCCTGTAAACGCCATCTACGATGTCCCATGGCAACGATGTATAGCTACATTAGCTATTAACCATGACCAATGATTACGATGAAAAGCACACACGATGAGCAGACCACGATGTTCTCTTTGCTGCACCAGTGCATTTATCAGTCCATGAAAAATTTCCCACAATGGAAGGCCGAAGCATCCCCACCATGCTCAATGTTGACAATCAATCTACAAATGCTGACATTGACAGATATTTTTTTTTCGAACTTTTCCTCTTTTGTTTTTGCTTCTCGTTTCAGGTTTCTTCACTGCCCAGCGTGTCAGGAGGACCTGACATGTCAAGATGGACGAGTGTCGGAATGTCTAGGCGCCAACCTGCCCACGTTCCAAAAAGCGCGGGAAACATTTCCCAAAGACCAATCGGAGCACTTCCCGCCAGAAGGCGCGAACCCCGCAGACTGACTCCGAGCGATTTGATGTTAAGACGTGGCTTTGCACGGACGTGCCACCAGGATGTTAATCCCACTATGATTTGATGTTTAATCTGATATTTGTACATAATTGACCCCTGTAATTAACCCCCTTTTCCCCTAGATTTTATTAAAACAATATTTAATAGTAATGATGCTCTCCTCAATTCACTTCTAACATATTAATCCACAACATTTATATCAATAAATTTCTAAGAGACGCATAATACAAGGGGTACTTACCAGTATTTTGTAACCTGTATCTTGCACCTTTTCCATTAAATGATCGAAGAGTGAAAGCAGTAGAATACTCACCAACTGACAAAAAGTATAACATTTAGTCAATGCCTCACACAAATCGTGAATAAATGTACTGATTTCATAGATTAAGGTAGGTAGTTAAATTTACGTCGCACTGGAGCAACACTTCGGGCTATTGGCAATAGTCCGAGATCAATCCCGAATTGAAAGATCCGAGCATAAATTGGGGCCGTGGTAGCCCCAATTTATCCGGTTGGAAGAGTAACGGATTAGCAACCGGAGGGTTGCGAGTTCGAATCCAACCAAAGACCGTCGTATACAAAGGGGGCTGTTGCATGTTAAATCTGTCGTGGCATCACATGTCCTCACGTCGGCATGTGCAAGTTTGGAGAGTGGGGTGCAAAATTACTCGGTATCGTCCTCGGATCTTTCCCTTCGGGTTTGATCCCTGATCGTCGCCACTAGTCCATTGTGTTGCTCCAGTGCGACGTAAATTAAAATACCTACCTACTGAAAGTCTTGATCGTTTCATGCAAATATTTATATTTTTTACTAGCTGTTTTACCCACCGTTGACAGGTTGATCGATAGTAACATTCCTAACTCTTATAATTTCAGCTTATGGGTCGTATGATCCTTCAGACATTACAGAATTGGTGAAAACGTGTCAGTCTGCGTTAACCCTGGGCACCTTGGGTCCCCAGGTAACCCGCACCTACGGGCCCCCGAGTAAACGCAGAGAACCCACACACAACCTTGGTGGCATTTTTTCCCTGAACAACTTTGGGGAAGCTGGTCCCCATTTACGTATCGTCTTGAAGAAACCAGAAATTTTTAAGCTGCCAATCCGACTTTCGACGCATACGAGATTTGAACTCGCAACCAAGCGCTTCGGTCTGAAATAGGTGCGCAATTTGATATGAAGGTGCTGCTATATTTGGAAACATACATAACGGAGAACAAGACGAAACTTCGTTTATTCTATTAGAGCTTTGAATTAAGAAGGTTTTATTTCCTAGCGAATGGGCCCTCAGGGCACATCTCCTTTAGGTGTGCACGGGATTCACTGACCCGAGGTACTCCAGTGATCTTTTTCCATGGGGTTTTTAGTCAGTACAAGAGTCGCGCTCCCGGGATGCCCAAGCGATCTTTTTCTGCTTTCATCCTACTACTCTATTCCCCAATCCGTCCTTTTTTCATTTTTTACTTGACATTGTCTTGTGTTTGGCGCAACTTGGCCAAATATGGCCCTTGCGCCATAAAACCTAAAAACAACCAACAACACTTCGAATCTGCTCTATAATGAATGGTACTCGAAAAAAGAGGGGTGTTTAGTTTTTTTCCTGCAGCTGTACATCGGCCAAAGTTCTGCAAATTTTATTAAACACTCGCAAAGTACCTGCGTAAAAAGGACCAATACAATTTGGTACTTGAGTAAAAATGTGGTTTGGTCATTGGAGAAGGAATCTTCTTCCATAGTTTCAGGTTTTGGGGGAAGAAGGTACTCCCTGAGCAAAGCAGCCGTGTCTTCGAGGTGTGTTATCAGATCCGACAAGGCAGCTTGTTTCTCTTCGTCTTCTTCCATCGTTGTGCATGTGGTCATGGACGGACTCCGAGAGCTCTGGGAAGCTATAGAGCTAAAGGAATAAATGGGAAACATTCTAAAACCTCGTTTATTCCTATAGAATTTTTAATCAGGTCCGTTTCTGAGTGATATGTGAGCCTCCAACTTTAAATAAACATGCAATAAACTCACCCGTTATTATTAATTTTATACTTATTCGGTATTTGTAGATTCTTTTTTGCGATTGTAATAAAAGATACTTTTGAATCTGCGAATTCTGTTCGTAATTTACATTGATATATTCAAAAAGCACGCAGCATGAAGAGATCCCACGGGGCTAGAGAATCCTTCAAAAAAAAGATTTAGAATTTAAAAGCTATCAAAAACAGATGTTTCTTATCCCATTATAGACAAGTTAGGGCATTTTAAAGGCATGAAAATCAACTGCGATGGAACCAGAATGTATAGACATTGTAACAACTATCTGAGCGTTTAACTCATATATTTACCTGCCCTGCAATAGTAGCTGCTCTTCAAACCATCGATTACCATCCTGAAGAACAACTTTACAGCGAAAAATAATCGACATCGCCCAAGCTGTGCAAAATGCACACGGCGACATCTGACTCAGACATGGACACAAATTAGACCAAATCCCTGAGTTAGTTTATGCATCTACCAGAAGTCCAAGACGAGCATAGGATTAAAACACAGATCCTCACTGGACAGTCCCAAGCAAGCAAAAAGGTGACCGGGAGAAATTTGCTCCATATTGCATTCCCGACAGATCGGGATTACCTTAAAACAATGATCGTCAAATTGATTTCAATTACCACTGACCAGTCTAGAGATGGAAGTCTGTTGACCTCTAACACCCTCGAGTTTGAGGGCTCCTCAAAGATGCTTTCTCTGGTATCAGCTATGGAAAACACATGTTGAAGCTAGTTACATCAGAGAAAATTGAAGTTTCGTACATTACCTGTAAAATATACGTCTGTGAATTCGTCAATAGTCTAACAGTGAAAAGAAATCATTAAACGCACTATTTATTTGATATTGCAGCGTTTAGGGAACAGGGATAGAGGCGATTGGGCCATTAAATTATTTTCTGAATACGTGTTTGATGACGAGCAAATAGAAGCTTTTAAAACATAAAATCTTTTTGAGAAGAGAGGGCAGCTTGCTGAGGTTTGCACGTGGGCAGGTCATATCTCAGAAACGGCCCTACTTTCAACGAATCTACGTTTAGAGTCAAATAAAAAATACTTTTATAAAACTTTACCTAATTTCCATTGAAGTTTGAACCAGGGTGTTAATTAATGGGAAGGGATCGCCTTCACTGTCCAGCTAACAAATTAAACAGAACAAAATTAATGTATACGAATAATTTTCAAAGAAATGGATAAAGAAAAGCAAAATTAAGGAGGAAGACTGTCTTAATGTCTGTTCTAAGGTTCCTTCACACCAACGGAATTCAGGCAGTGTGAAAGATTTTAAGACGAACGAGCTGTTTCTTATGGAAGCAACTTTCTCGAATCTTCGCTAGTCAATTTCTGCTGGATTCGGGTTGATTCAGATTCTTTTGGTGTGAAGTGGCCCTCAGGTTCCCTTCACACCAACCGAATCCGTGTCAATCTGAATTCAGTAGAAACTGACACGTATATTCGACTGTATTGAAGCTGGAACTCTCCAGTTTCAGGCAGTGTGAAAGGTTGTAAGACAAACGAGCTGTTTCTTATAGAAGAGGCTTTCTCGAATCTTCATTAATCAGTTCTACTGGAATCTTCATTAATCAGTTCTATTGGATTCAGATTGACCCAGATTCTTTTGGTGTGAGGTAGCTCTCAGGCTCCTTTCACACCAACAGAATCCCGGTCAGTCTGAATCCAGTAGAAGCTGACGAAGATTCGGGCGAGTCGCTTCCATACGAAATATAGCTTGTTCGCCAAAAAACATTTCACACTGCTTAAATCCAGAGTCTATCGCTTCAATGTACTCAAATATACCTTAGTCGGTTTCTCCTGGATTTTGTCGGTGTGAAGGAGCCCTAACAGTAGTTAAATGTGCGTGACTGCATGTGAATACAAATTGGAGATAAAAGTTATTAAGATAATGGGGTGGGAGAGCTTGTTATGTAATTGCTTTTTAAATCTCATTCATCCTACCTCCAGTTCTGTTTGAGAATACTCGTCCACCAAAGTTTCTTTGCTCTTCTGTTCAGAGAATTCCATGACGTCTTTCAGTTCCCAATCGGCCCACTGGACAGATTTATTTCTACTGTGACGATTAACATCACTGGAAGTGCTTGGAACCTGAAATTAAATCAGAGATGCACAAATTTTATAAGATTTACTCAGTGGAGAATCTAAAGGTGTTAGAGGGTCATAGCCAGTTAAGGACTAGATCGAAAAGATAGGTTCGAGAAAATGTAGCAACTTATCGGCTATAGCTGGGGCAAGACTTGAATTGTTAAAAGTGAAACGTGCAATTTTAAATAATTTGCGCCTTATAAAGAAGATAGAGTAACGGATTAGGAACCTGAAAGTTGTGAATTCGAAACTCGGGCCAACCAAAGATCATTGTGTATATGGCGGCTGGTACATGTTAATTCTGTCGTGGCCTCAAATGTCCTCACGTTGACGTGGTGTGGAAGTTTGGAGAGTGCGGTGCCAGCTGAGGTGTTGTCTCGTGATCTGACCGTCATTTAAAATTACGCGGTGTTGTCCTCGGTCTTTCTCTTTGGGATTGATCTCGGACCGTCACCAATAGCCCGTTGTGTTGCTCCAGTGCAACGTTAATTAACTACCTACCTTCACCCTTAGTTACCAATATGGTAGGGGTGCCAGCTCAGGTGTTGCCTCGTCATCTGACCGCGGTTCAAAATTACGTGGTGTTGTCCTCGGACTTTCCCTCTGGGATTGATCCCGGACCGTCACCAATAGCCCGTTGTGTTGCTCCAGTGTGACGTTAATTGAAAATACCAAAATACCAAAAATACCAATATGGTAGGAATTCCCGCGTCACTCCCATCTTTAATCCTGGACCAATGTCTCCAGACTAACATAATTTTACCGCCTAAATACAACCATGATCAGCTGTGTTTTCATGTTCAAAAGAAAACTAACGCTAGTTATATTATGATACACCCAGGTGTAGATCGGATCTTTCCCTTTGGGATTGATCCCGGACCGTCACCAATAGCCCGTTGTGTTGCTCCAGTGTGACGTTAATTGAAAATACCAAATACCCAGGTGTAGATTTCATTATCTTTTTCTGGTACTTCCTAACTCTAATCGTGATGTGGAAGTTTGGAGAATGGGGTGCCAGCTCAGGTGTTGACCTCGTCATATAACTATAGTTCAAAATTACGAGGTGCTGTCTTCAGATCTTTCCCTTGGGGATTGATCCCGGACAACAGCCCGTTGTGAGTCGCCAGTAGCCCATTGTGTTGCTCCAGTGCAAAGTTGATACCAATACCTCGGATCTTTCCCTTCGGAATTGATCCCGGACCGACGTCAATAGCCCGTGTCGCTCCCGTGCGACGTAAATTCAACTACCTACCGAATCCTCTTTTAGAACTATTAATATTCGGAATCTTCAGCTAACCCAGATTTTTTGTTCACACTATCAGATCCAAGAATTCAAAACTTTCAAATCTGTTTCTAATGTTAATGGATATATACGAATTTCAGTGCAAATTCCTTCCCTTAGTACACTTTTTAATACCAGTGTCGCGCTTTCCTTTTCAAGATGGCGAGAAATGTCTCCATTCCTCCGCACAGTTCTTTTGTAATAATCAGGGCTAGCGAGAGTATGGGAAATTATCGGAGACGGGGAGTCAGATTCCAGTTGTTTTATGTGTGGTAGATATTTTAATTAACGTCGCACTGGAGCAACACAACGGGCTATTGACGAAGGTCCGGGATCAACCCCCGAAGGGAAAGAACCGAGGACAACCGTTACCACCGAGATAACAAGGCCTGACCGCTGCCATCATGGCGTCTCCCTAGTAGTCATACGTGCGATACGAACGACCACCGCCGTATTGGAATATTCAAAGCCTAATACAGTGAAATCTGTCTAAAACGATACATAATATATTCTATATACGTCGAGACCACAGGAAAATATTGTTATACGTTATTGCAAATTATTATAGCAGTTTGTAAATATGGTTTTTCCCTAGTCAAAACTACGATAATCTCAGAATGAAACTTCCACACCCTCGCGTCTTTCTTCCTTATTTACTAACGATAACAAAGAGTGTGCGTAAATAGTAAAAGCAATAACTTATTAAAAAACCGGCCAAAATTATATCGTAAATTCAGTTAAAAAATAGCGAAAAACTCGCTTATGACTTTTATTAACTAAAATACACACGTCAATCAAGCTTAATACCGTCCAATATCATAGTTTCTCAAATGCGACCATAAATCAAAAAGAAAAGAAAACCCTTTCTCATAGTCTAAAGAAATCTAATTAATGTTTTCTTCATCATTAAATCTGTAAAAATGGGAAATCAAAGCAATTGAACTGTAAAAGCAATTGAAGCGATTATCATAGTTGGCTGAAGAATTTTTCCTTGATATTTCATTTATAAAATTCAAACAATTTTCAATAACTTCCAAATTTTACTAACGTGACAGGGTGTTTTGATTTGATTGTTATCTACAGAAATTTCTTGGCCATATAAATGTTTCCATTTTCAGATTTAAATGTATTACAACAGTGTAATTTGTTGCAGGTCCTGGATTAAAACAAATTTTGAAAAAGTAACTTTTGACTCCTCAATTAGTTTAAACCAATTTTGTTTATGGGGTAATGAATCCAAAATTTCTAGTAGCCTATTAAAATTTTGAAAAGAAATAGATTCATGATGAGCAATGAACTCAGATTTGCTTTCGTTGATAGCTCTCAATAAATTGGATTCCTCAGTTTCACGAATTTTATCTTCCCTGCTTTTACGAACGGTGGGACAAGTTTTCGAGAGATATTTAGGGCAATTCGGAAATATACTTGGTATAGCACCAACTTTTAAACGGAGACGTTTCATGGAAAAGGTAGAACACTCAGCAGTTTTTTTGTTGAATTTCGATACATTCCGGACGATATCATCGTTTTGAAAATGAAGTTCGCAGACTTTGCTGCGTTTTGATGGTGTAAAGTCGGCTCGTGGAATCGCCCTGAGCCATCTTTTTCTAATATTTTTATCCTCTGGAAAGGAGAAAACCGCCACTTTTGGTGCATCACCATATCCATAATTTCCAGAGCAAGTAGGTACACAGCATCTAAAGGGCATTTTGGATAGCCTCGTGGTTAAGCCTAAATAAATCGGTCTGGACACACGTTAAACGTGTTATTTGACGAAAGCCTTTAACACCTTGACACTGTAATGTTCCACAAATGTTCTATAACAATATTTAACTGCAGCTGCACTTGCTTTCCGGTAAAAAATAGTATAAAAACCCTAATTTCTTAAGCTACATTAAAGGTAATCCATAAGTAGCCGGCCATGCGGCGATGTTTGTTATGACTACTAGTAAGCGAGTCACGTGATCGAAACGTCACAGCGGTCTGGCCTTGTTATCTCGGTGGTAACGGGACAACGCGTGATTTTAAACCACGGTCAGATGACGGGGTCACACCTGAGCTGGCACCCCTCTCCAAACTTCCACACCACACCAACGTGAGGACATTTGAGGCCACGACAGATTTAACGTGCACCATCCCCCTTTGTACACGACGGTCTTTGGTTGGATTCGAACTCGCAACCCTCCGGTTGTTAGTCCTTTACTCTTCCAACCGGGCTACAGCGGCCCCGTTTAATGTGTTTACTGTCCGTATATTTGGTATCTCATGTTTGATGGGTCAGGCTCCAACTATACAAATATTGAGGCGCAAGGGATCAGGGATTGCTGTCTTTTGATATCGCAACCACGACCATAAGGATGAGTGATATTTGGCTATCCATATTATCGGTTATTTATGTTTATCCCTTGAGGGGTGGCTGGTTCGTAACTAAAAAATATATTGGGGGAGGGCAGAGGGGACCTGTCTACTAGAAGTTTGAGTCCTTGATTAGGGTCCGGATTTTGTTGACCTGCCATCGTTTTATTGGCACTTCGTAAACAATGTACGCATGCATAGATACATCCCGGTTACAATCTCCCGATTCTAAGAAATAAAATTTTTAGGGCAATTTTTGAATTTTTATAGTTTTGTTCAGAGTTCCAACCTAATTTTCGTAAAAGCATTTCCCAAATCACAATTTTTCATTTATGGTTTTGTATTTATTATAGATGTCGAACAAGTTTCTCTAACGTGCTTAATTCGCATACTAGCATTATTGAGGTAATTAAAACCCAAAAAACTTTGAGGTACATAAAATAGCACCCATTTTTTATCCGTGATTAAATGGATTTAATTGATTAGTAACCTAAAAATCAAATGGACATTTATCACCTGAAACGGTAATGCATTTAGTTTATCTTTTTTTTTTATCAGATAAGTAGGAAAGGGAACACTTAAGATCAGAAACAAAACTTCACTTACTGCTTGAGTATTCGTTGCTAACGATGACTTTAAACTGTCGTCACCTTTTAAATCCATCATTTAAAATTTGTTCTGACGCAGCGATGTTCATACCCAATAGTGAATCATTTTAAAGATTTCTTCCCGTACACAGCTACATTAATTTTGTTTAGATTTCAGAATGGGAGGACCTTTCAATCGCCGCATGGCACTGCTCTTTTGTTTCTCTCTATCAGCATTTCGATTTGTAAATGGTTCGAAAAAGAATGAGCAATTGCTATCTGATTGTTATTATCAATAGTGATAAAATCTCATTTGATGCATCTTTTTGAAGGAACAGATAATTCAAAACTAAAAAATGCAAAACGCATTGAAGTCATTTTTAATAAGCAAAACACAATTTACTCTAAATTTGGAATGATAGAATATTTTGTTTCAAGCAGACACGAAATAATCAGAAAATAATTTCGGTTGAGTTTTATGGCGTTTAGGGCTATATTTGGCCGTGCTGTGCCAAATACAAGACGTCAAGTAATGGACATAATCCAACAAGAAAAGTTTTAATGATACGGAAGAGAGGAATAAACCCAAATTTACAGGAATCGAACCTGCGACGCCTACAGCTCGCATAAAAATAATTTCGGATGGGGACAAACTTCTCTACCAGTTTTCTATTCGAATCGAAAAATTTAATGAATAATTCGTTGCTTTTTTTTAATGTTTTCAGACACACACATTCATTTTACCCGAACGATATTTAGGCTGATAAAACTAGCATATGTATTAGTGTTATTCTTTTTTGACAATTAAAATAGTCAGGGAAGGTAGTTGAATTACTGAAGTCGCACTGGAGCAACACAACGGGCTATTAGTGACGGTCCGGGATCCATCCCGAAAGAAAAGATATGAGGACACCTCGTAATTTTGAATCAATGACAAGGTCACATCTGATCAATGTCAAGGTCACACCTTGTCATTGATTCAAACCTAAGCTGGAGTCTCCAAACTTCCACACCACGCGAACGTGAGATTTGAGGCCAGGACAGATTTAACATGCACCAGTCCTCACGTGCACGATGGTCTTTGGTTGCATCGAATTTCGAACTCGCAACCCTACGGTTGCTAATCCGCTACTCTTCCGACCAGGCTACCGTGGCACTCAATATTCAGGGAAGGTTCTAGTCGTGTGGGATGTTAGTCTAAACATGTCCTTGGTGACTCATGTTCAGGCAAATAGACAAGAGATTTTTCTGGTCTTGCCCTAGCTTTTTTTTAAATATCTTCTTTTGTTCAATAATTATTTAATTAGTTCGTATTTTAAATTACCTTTCAGAATTTTGAAAAACGGTTTCAGACCCCAATTTACAAATATAATTGATGGATTTTATTAGTATTTATTTCCCATCAAATAGATGCAAAATTTAACTTAAACATTTTTGTAATTTTCATGTTTTTAATGAAGTATTCCAAACCACTCAAAAAGTTTTTCAGGTGGCATTCCTTATCCTCTTGCAATAAAATATCTGTTCTGATATAAATACTTAAGAGACCAATAAATTAATGACTTTTAAGGGTTATCAACATCTGATTATTTCATCAAATTAGTAATATATCTCATACAATTAGTCTTAATACATATGCTAAAACAAAGTGCATTTAAATAGCAAGAAAACAAGCTAAACTGATACTTTGTAGGAGGATGTGCATATTATTTAAAAATGTCAAAAGATAGTGCAGGGTTCTCACTCTTCAAGTAATAGAAATATTGCCTTTTAAGGCTATTTTTCATTTTAAGGCTACATTTCATAGAATAATTTGAGTGCTTGTGCGGAGAAACTCCCACAAGTGCTGTTTAGGTCTCACAGATCGTTTTAAAAGCATCTATTTTTAGATAACCTACATACATTGAGGTTTAGTTTTTGACACTTGACCTTGGAAAACTAACTTTGATCTTGGATTTTGAATTCAGGTGAAATAATTAAGACTTTTTAAGGGCCCTTAAAAACAAAAATCATGCATTTTTAAGGCCTGCAGTGCTTGTTAGGTATTTTATTGTACAAATATAAACAATGTTCATGGTAAACATCTAAGTAACAGTTTATGTAATCCCATAACTCTTGTATAGCATAACTGCCATACATGGTATTTCAGTATTCTGCATAAGTTTATAAATTTGGAACAATTTTCTGAAGATTAATATGTACTTTTGAATGATGTGTCATTTAACACAAATGTTTTGAATATGATAATTTAAATTATCTGGTTTTTAAACATGTAAGATAAAAATACATATTAATAAGACACCACATGAGCCTGGTGTATATTTAACATGGTTATTTGATTACCTTAATTAATCTTTTTTTCATGAGACATATATGCTGATTTACTCACTTTAAACAAACTGAAAATTCAGAATACAATAACATATAGAAAACTTTTTTTATTAGACTTATAAGCAGAAAATAAGACATCTGTTAATAATTATAATAAGTCTGATATCCTTCATATTATATAAATCAATTTTATTTTTGTAGTAAAAAACTGGCATTGAGTATTTCATATATTAGACAGGATCTTTCCAAAGGGTGAAATTAATGTAACAGTGGAATCTGCACAAAAGAATCTTCAATAAACATGAGAATCTTCAAATATAAAACTAACACACAGATACAGCAATGGTTTTTGCAATAAATGATTGAGTTTCAATGTTTAGAAAATACGAAAAACCTAAAAATTTTGTAAAATAAAATTGGAATTTTCAAATTAAATCCTAAGTAAAACAAAAATTAAATGAATTAGGTGTAAAAATGAAGATATCTATTTTATAATTTACAAATACACAAAATATCTCATGCTAAAACACAATGCATTAAATTCCTTTTTACATATCCTTATTGCTCTTAAAATGCTTTTTCTTGATACATACCAAATATAAAATGAAGATGAAAAATTAACCAACAAAATGTTTTTCAATAAATAAAAACAGTATCACAACATAAACATAACTGTACAATATATAACCTATACAAGTTCTATATACAAAAAAAACTGAAATAATTTACAGAAACAAAAGCATTCTTTCAATCAAAAGCAGAACATCCTATGAACACCCCGTATACTTTATTTTTACACTCATTTACAATTCCATCTTTTATGCTAGCTACTACATGCGAATTATAAGACCTGTTGATATTTATAAGGAAACCAAATTTACTTTTAACCCAATTAAATTCACTAAAATCCAATTAAGTTTATCATTAGACCAGAATTAAAGAACTCATTAAATAGGTAAACAAATTTAGAGGAATTATGCTTACTTTTGCCCACACGAAAATAAAACTACAAGATTAATACAAAATTTAACGTCCACATAGAATCAGCTTTAATCACAGAAAAAGTTAAACATTATTTAGAATAAAATATTTACTTAAAGTTAATCCTACTTGAACTTGATTGAGCTACTACAAATTATATTTTTAGACCAATATACAAAATGCTTTTCTATTTTATATTCTTTTTTTAGAAAATATAAATGCTATAACAAGTGTTAAAAATTCTTAAAAAGGAAAAGTGTGTGAGCTTTCCTATGAGTAAATGATCGTGCAAATCAACATGACATGAAAATAAAAGTGTCAGAAAGCCAGGCAGAAGCTGCATTTCTCATTTTCGAATTATTTTGATTTCTAAGATCGTAAGTCATTGCAACAAAAGGTTCACCACAAACAAACCTAAATGTAACTTTCAAGGAAATGAAAAGTAAAGATATAGAAATCATGGAGCAATTGAAATCGATAATAATGAAGATTAATGTACCTAAGTAGAATACTTTGGCAATCTTGTAACTGTTTTGTCATGGCTGGGTGTTTACTTCAGACGACTGTAGGTAAATTTAAACTATGTATTGTATGCAGAAAAAAGCACGATAGTGTTTTCAGCTTTGTGAGTGCTTTATATTTTAATGAAATCAAGTATGGAGTTACTTACTTTACACACAAGGAACATAAATATTACAAAAGTGGATACTCCGAAAACATATAAGTATATTAGTACTTATATTAAAATTTCAATTCATTTATAGCAGCTATAAAAACCATGCTCTTGTCCAGATTCAATAAACAGGAATTATCTTATAACATTGAAAAGATAATTTTCATTTGTACTATATGTAAATAGAGACTTCTGCAGACTTAAAGTATTTAAAAATACAGTTAGTTATATATATATATATATGGAAAACTACAAAATCTGTTTCTCTCTCATACAGATCTGCGGAGTAAGATTAATTTTAATCACAATAACATAAGCATGTTTTACATTATTGTTTTAATAATATATATATTGGCCATCAGACTATTTATATATTACATCTATTTTAAATTTAAAATGTCCTGAATCAGTGCTTTTTAAAAAGAAAAACATTTTTAGTCTACAAAAGTATACCACAATCGTGCTAATGCAATAATTCTTAAAAATATTGATAAAGGAAAGGCAGTTGTTTCAGATCATATAAATGTTAATTACTACTACACATGCTATTAATGAAAATATACATATAATGCAGACAAATTTTAACAATAAACCTGAGGTTAAGCAGCTTTCTGAATAATACAAATTTCCCAACATTTAATTTTAAATATATTGGTAATATTTATTTCAAACATTGGAAGTTTTGCCGAAAACAGCTTTTAATAAAACAAATAAGTCATAGTTAGACATTTTTTGAGTATACTCTCTCATACTGTTTGCAAAACTAATTGTAAATGATTTTTGTACATAAAAATAAAAACGAATATTCTAATTATGCAAAAAATACTTTTAGCCATGTTTTCCTATCTATTAACAAAAGTATAATTTTATATCTCAAAAATATAAAGCAATACTTATAAAACTATGAAGGAATCACTCTATTAGGGTTCCCACACTCCAAGCAAGTCTTTTCAAGGCAATATTTTTCATTTTTTAAGGATAAATTTCACGTAGATTGCAATAGATTAATCCATGAGTGCACATGTGGAGAAACTTTCACAAGTGCTGTTTAGGTCTCAGATCCAGGTTTTGTGGGAACCCTGTCTATACTGACAACAAATCATATAGCCCAACTTTGATCCCAACACTTAATTTTGTATTCATGAATCAAATTCAAAAATTCTTTGTCTGGTTACAGTAGTATTAAGAGAAATTAAGTTAATCAGAGTATAAAAAAATACATTAACTATCAAACCTTTTGATTTTGTTGCAATGAAGAATATCAGGTCATGAAAAATATGAGGAACACTGGTCATGGAGCAGAAACAAAATTCCTCCTCAGCCAATAAGAAAATCAAAGCACCTGAGTATAACTCTAGTGCCCTTTTCAGCCACTGTGAGAATAATGGAATGATTTAAAGGTGCAGTTATGAGAAATAGAAATACAAAAACTCAACATTACCTACATACATGGACAGATTCACCAGATTTTATAAAATATGCACCAATAAAAATTTTGCCACCCTTCAGGTTAGCATTTGCAATATCTGATGCTGATTTTACAAAAGCACAAGCATCCATTAACAGTGGAAAGATATTTTTAAAAGACTGAAAATATAACTTTAATTTGACTGGTTTTTTTAAATAAAATTATTGGATTTTGCTCATAAGATATAAAGACAGTAAGTGATTTTGCTACAGTAAAAACTTTAATTCCCCTCCCAAAAGTATAATTGCAAAAAGACAAATAGAAAGATAATTAAAGTAAGATGTTATCGTTTTAACAAAAAGAACAACCAGTGCAGTTGCTTCAAAACATTTACTAATAGATGTGATCGGATATTTGATAATTCCAATTATACTAATATTTAAAATTTGTTATGAGTTTCAGAATTTAATTTAAAATTTTCTAAAATCGGAAGACTAGCATTATCAAATTTTTTAAACTGATTTATCAACTTGAGACAATACATTGGAATAAACGCTTCAATTGTAAAATTACACTAATCAATAATTTAATCAGTCAATTGTATGAAATTTCAAAATTAAAAAGGAGGGGAGGCTTTAATCTAAACATGGGTTTTCTAAAATCTAGTTTTTAGGAAGAGGTTCTGAAATTCACCATCTGATATCATAATCCATCGAAACTAACATGCAGTAGTTAGAAGGTGTGAGGATTTATAACTAATAACAATCTAAAGTGTAGATTAAAACAAAGGGTATATATAATTGTACTAGGTGAGTAATTTTTTGTTTGAATTATAGCACATAAATTCTTATAACACAGAAAAAGGCCACTTGTAATTGCTATAATCTAGTGCAGGTGAGAAGACTTTTAAGATCTATAAATATTTGGGTCATTCCATGTCAAAATGCACAGAAGTGTTTTTTTCAACCTGACCCTCTGATTTTTAAAAACTAGATGACTTTGTTTCTTAGCTACATATACGAAATTCTGGAAAATTTTAGTTTCCTACTTGCAATATTTTTTTTATTTATATGAATTTTAAATTTGAAAAATTGGGCAAATTTTGCATGATTCTAGAATTACTAATAATTAATCTTTGGATCTATTTGTTCGATTGGACTACATTAGCTTGTTTTGTAGATAGATCTAGTCTTTTTAATGTTTAACATAATCTTCTGAGGGTCTTCAAGGTAATACAACTTGACCTTTGATCTTGAATTATAAAAAAGTGTACTTTTTATGTTTTCCTAAAAATATATGAAGGTATATTAAGTTTGTTTACATGATCTTTGTTTTTCTGAAAGTTCTGAGGTGGGACAATTATCAACCAACATGTATTTAAAAAAAATCGTGAAGAACAGTTCACAGTAAAAAATATTAAAAGCAAATAAAATGATGTAATAAGTACCTAAAAATATCTGTATTGTTTGACTTAATTGAATTATCAAGTTTAGTTTGGAGGTAAATAAGGCTTATTTTGTAACAAAAATATGAATTTTTTACATGTGGCTGGGCAACAAATTAGCTAAGTTTTTTAAAAATTCGGAGGTGGTCGGGTTGTAGGATTTGACATGGAATAAATGACCCTATGGTAATGAAATTTGTGGAGAAGATTCAAAAATCGTAAAAAACTCCCTAGAATGAATAAGTTGGTACCTTTAACAAGTAAAAAGTTTGCCAAAAGTTAAATGTCATAAAACCACTTTCTTTCAGTTTCAATGTCAAGATTCAGTGACAATTATGTACCAAAATTCGTTTTTGATAAAAAAAAGTGAACAGTAAATAAATAAATATATATATATAGCATCGGACAATAACAATGCATAATTTTGCAGGTATGATTATACATATGTCTTGAGTGATTACTTAAATTGTAAGTGATGCAGAAAGGTATCCCTACAAAGGTTTCTCTAGCTAGTTTACTACATCTTAAAAATATAATTTTATGTTGCTTTAAGATTCATCTAACTCAGAGATTTTCAACTGTTGTGGTGCAAGGATGGCACTGGAATGACTTATGGATGGTGAAAAGGTTTAAATTTTGTAAGACAGCTCATTTCAATTGTTTAATTTTGAACTTTTGACAAGTGTGTTCACAAATAATTTCAAGTAATATCTGTATATAAATACTATTTTTATAAATAAATTCTGGAAAAAAGATCTTTAAAAAACCCACTTTAATTTTTGTACATCATCAAAATCATACCTATTTTTTTCCAATTGGCAAAATATGTATATTTGGAGTCACAGAATTAGTTTATGTGTAATTAGTGCAATGGCTGAAAATTGCTGATTTAACTAAAAACTATCAATTTCTGAGGGAAAAGAATACGAAGTAATTGATCTTTTGTGATAAACAATAGAATTTTAATACCTAAATTTGGAAAGCCTTTTTATTTTTTCTGCTTCTATGTTAAATGATTCACAATTATACCTCCATAAAGAATTCTAGACATTCAGCTTTTGGCAAAACAAAATTGTTCTGTGCACATAAACAGATTAACAATATTCTAACACATATCTTTGTAGCAAAAACAATCAGTCTACAATCAATACACATTTATGGAGTGTGCAGGTGCTTTTGTAAAATAGCATTCAGGTGGGAAGGAGTACGCTTTCAAATGATACTGCTTTTGGATACAAAGAATATGGCACATGATAAAATTACACCTAAGCAAATGTCAAACAGGATCGACTTTTATTAAAAGACTATGCAGGATGATTGAACCTTCTTCCTTTGTGTACCATTCTAAGTCATTATTACTGAAGTGCACATCGATGGGTTCTCGAACCCCTAATTGTTGCGGGCCTACTGTATAAGATCCAGGCCGAACACAGACTTGAAAGGCAACTTTTGCTTGATACACTTTCTTGCTAATAGAGTCAACAAACCTGGAAAAAATTCTTACATTATTCAGAAGATGAACATGTATGAACAATATAAAAAAGAAATTTTAATTATGAATAACATCCTATCATTTAGAAAAGTTACGATAAACTTGAAAAGTACATTCAGTAATTTTTGTTAGTTGTTTTTCTTTATTAGTTATTTTATTGATACCAGTTATACTCATTCATAATCAGTTATTTTTGATATTCAATAGAATCTTGATTATCAAAGCTCCAAGTAACGAAATGTCTGTTATCCGAGCAGTTTGATACTGAGTTTTAAATAAAGTTTAAAATACAAGCATGCGCATTTTGTCCAAAGAGAGAAAGTGCTATGAAACAGAAGATCATAAATACTTCTTCAAGAGTTTAAAAGGTATGTACTTCATGTCCAGATTTATTGTAAAAATATCACAATAATACTTACTGTATTGTACTGTACATGACAAGTATAGATTATTCCTGCTTTATGAATCTTTGAGTAGTAGGCATAACATGACTAAATATGGCCCTTGTGTCATAAAATCCAACCAACCAGTAACAGTAGTTGTAACATGTAGTACAGCAAATTGTTTTCTATATTTAACCTATGCTGATTTGCATCAGTTTCCATATTATCCAAGTTCCTGGTTTTTGGAGGTAGCCTTGGTCCACATAATCTTGGATAATCAAAATTCAACTGTGTTTACATACTTCAAGCTTCCAGTAAATCTTATGGCAGGATAAAAGAATTACTTTTGTTCAGATAACTTTAAAAAGTGAAAATGCATTTTGTAAGCATTCCTAATAATATTTGCCTTGCCCTAACCATAGTATTACACAATAACCTTTCCCTAATCAACAAAAGGAAAACAATTGGTAGGAAACCAATTTTCCATGCAAAAATATTACAGGATATACTTTTAGAACATGGTAACCCATATTAGCAAAATTTTTTATCACTGCAGATCATATCTAGAATTTCAGACCTAATTAAAATTTTGAATGAAGGGAAAATACCAATCTCAAATTTATTGTACTTTCTGTAGACAGAATTTCATTAAGGACATATAAAAGAGCAATAAAGACGAATGTGTGATGTAAGAAGGCACAATTTAATGACAGGTTACCGTACATATGTAAAATAATGAAGCCTAATTTTGAAAGTTTATTTAAACAGGAAAAGATGATACACTTATATAAATCCAGATAAATTATTACTCACTCTTCTTTAGGAGAAAATTTTGATGATCCAGCATAGAGCATTGTAGGTGATATTAAAACATGGTTGCTATCTGTATCTTTAGATTTTCCTCCTTTATCTGTTACTTTCTGTTGGACTTTAAAACCTAGCATTGCTGAAAGGGGAACATGTTATAAATTTCAACATGAAACAATTTTAAATGCTAATAATCTAACACGAAAGGCTACCAAGTATTACACTCTTACTAAATTCAACCTGTTGGATCCTGACTAAATCTCACAAAGGCATGCCAAAAGGATTGGAAGAACTAAAGATGCTTAAGCTACCAAAGAATATCCTTGGCGAAGAATCTTGATCACTAAGCTTTTAATAAGACCAGATATGATTTTGTTGCAGATTTTCCTGAAGGAATGAATCTATCTGTTTCAGTAATTTAAATTTTTGTTAGTTTATTTTAAATTGTTTATTTTTTTAATTAAGTAGTGGAAAGAGTACAATCATTATTTTTCAAATAAAATATTTTATTTTCTATCAAACAGACTACTTTTCTTTAAATCTACTAATGCAACAGAAGCAATTTACAGCAATAGCTATCAAAGCCCACACAATCTAACTAAATGAATTCTCTCGCCAATTTCTTAAATTACATTATTTTATTTCTATTACTTCAAGACAAACCAATGTTAACTCAAAACAATCACTGTAAAATTTCCATGGAGTGAAGCAATTTTCTCAAATTGAAGTACACAACACACACAGGAGCCAACCCTCTTATTTATGAAATTAAGTTTAAAACTACAAATATTTACTGGAAAAAGTAAACACTTTGATTAACATGATAGATTCTTTACCCAATTATTTTCCTACAATCAAATACAAAAGAAGCATGTTATATGTGGAAGGAAAATAAAGTTACTAATTAGTTACCTCATCTTTATCGTTTATGAGGTTTATGTACAGTGCTTTATGCAAATGTAACAATTTTGTAGATAGTTGATATGGTTCAAGTTATAATTAAAGTTTAACATGGATTATGAATATATAAATTTAGAAGACGAATTGTAAATAAAAATAGTTTCTAGACTATACATGTATTTAACAACTTATAGTAATTAAAGTTGCTTCTAGTTAATTGGGCTAACAGTTCGCCAGTAAAACAATTTGTTTTCCTGGTAAACTGTTATTTGTCAAAATCTTGATGAACATATAACATGTAATAAACTGCTTAATTTGGATAACTGTTCAACCAGGACAAGTTTTCTAATCCCAAATAATGTGCATTGACACAATAAAATTAAAATACCATTAGTATTCAAACACATAACTGACACAATTAAATAAAATATAATTTGATAATATAAAGCAGGGGTGTCAAACTCAATTAAAACATGGGCCATTTAATGCTACTGATAAGATTCACGTGGGCCACATCACATTTACAAATTTTCTTAAAATTATATTTTGAAGTGAGGATTCAGGAATATGGATAGGATAATTAAAACACATTATGTAATTAAGTGAATTTAGGTAATAATTTGTAATATTGCTATATAATTGCTTTTATTTAATTTAATGTATTTATAAAACTAAAATTATTTTTTTACTGGAAATTTGCCAGTGCTTTCCTCCTACTAGTTTTCCAATATCTGGATTCAAAGACTGAGAACAGACAGTCTTCATTATGGCAGATAGATGTTTATCAGTTAATCTTGATCTGTAGGCTGTTTTATTTAATTTCATGGACGAAAATAGTTGCTCACACATTTTTAACATGACGAAATTGTGTGTACGGTATTGCATCGATCTCCCCTAAGTGCTATTTTCTTCACAACATATTGTCTTGTTTTCATTTTATTTCAGAGCATCGTGGGCCACAAAAATTTTTGAGTTTGAAAGCCAGTTTGACACCCCTGATATAAAGCATCAAATTTCATTTTTGTAGTTTTCCATTAAAAAAGTCAAACCAACATCTGCCATTTATTCCAGTTTAGATAGTTGATTGCAGAAATGTTGGGCTGAATCTTCCAAGGGATACTTGATAAGTGGCAATGATTACTGACAAATATACATAGCATATTTTGTTTACAAGAGTGCAAGAAATTGAAATTTAGATCAAACACACAAAGGAACAATTGCACTGATATTGAAACAAATAAAATACATGGGATAGAGTTTATATTATTGTGAAAAAGCAAGCGTCAAATATTACAATTTAAAAATTTTACCTGGTGGTAACAGTTTCCCATGTTCTAGAATACGACGTACAGATCCCATTCCTGTTCCATAGAAGGCTACATGCCACTTATCATTGATGCCGCTCTTTTCCGTTTTATTTGCACATCTAAAATTAAAATTTTATGTACTATAAAATCAATGAGAATTACACTAACACAAAAGTACGTATTTTAAAATAGTTCCTGTAGATGGAAGTCAATGTGAAAAATTAGTTTTTAAAGAGAAAATGTCAACAATTATCTTAAGGAGACATTTTATTTTTCTGCACCAGGGAGAGCTAACAAAGGACATTTGACAAGATTGTGAAATTCAGTTCATTGTTTCTATTTATCTAATTCTTATTTTATGACAATTGCATTTCACATGCATAGAAGACACCGTGAAATCAGAGCTAGTAGCTCTGGAATCATGAAATGAAGTTGTTCATAAAATTCTACAATACAAATTTGTGAAATACTGCATTTTGTACAATAGGTTGTAAGTTGAATCCATTAGAAGAATGATATTTTAATAAATTTGCAGTGTTTGTCATTCAGTATAAAATGCATTTCCTCGTGCAGTAATATCTATCACGAATAGCGCAATACTCAAACAAACATTTAATTTGAAACAATATTTTTATGCTTAAAGTCCTAATAGGAATACTTTACCTCAAAGGAAATCGACACCATCCAAATGGCTGTGCATAGTCTCTTGGCGGATCTCCTTTTCGATAATAAGGCTCATCTCCTCGAAGTTTGTGACACATTTCACAAAAGCAAACAATACTATCCGGTAAAAAATAAATATCTATAAATAAAAAAGAACATTACTTCAGGAAATAGTTAGGCTTATTTGACATTTCATTGTTAATAGCCAGCACGCACCCAGAATTTTTCTTGGGGAGGAAGTGAAACTTCTCTTCCCTACAAACTTCACAATCCATTTAATACTAGAAATATGGACAGGGCCTGAGTGGCCCTTTTGCTTTTTGCCAGTCTGTAACACCCTTACCAATGAATTGAATTGGCAACTACTTTATGACTTTTAATTATCTCATCCACTTTCATTGTGCATATCATCATTTTAGCCTGACTGACGATAGAATCCGATATATGACCTTATACCCAGACAGATGTGTCAGAAGGGCCCCTATGGCATTTTGCAATAGAGTGAAATTCCTCCCATTTAGGAGATATTATCAACTTACGATGGTATTCAAAGTAGTTTGACCTTGTTTTTTTTCTTTACATCGTGTTTCGTTCCCCTCTCCTGCTGTGAACACTGTTTTGGCAACAGACTGTTGGCTAACTAGTAATTCTTTTTTAAAATGTATGGAATGTGAACCCTTACTCATGTGACATGTATATGTGGTTAGTTTCCTTTCTGGTAGAGAACAGAGAAGATGGCTTGAAGACAGTCTCACTCATGAACAGATTTTGAAAGGGCACAAAGATTGGAAGAAATAGATTCAGGAAATGGTGAAAGTAGAAATTCTGAAAATGAAAATATTTTCTGTCTAATGAAGATAGGAAAAGTATCAGTTGTAATGATGAATAAGCTAAAAATAGATTTCAGTCTCTTCTATGAACGAATATTCCACAAAATAGTGGACGTAGATGCACCAGAGGTGGTCAGAGATCCGGAGATATATGGCGTCGACATTATAGACCAAACAATATACCTGTATACTATCAAATCGAGGAGAACTTGTCGATGGCTTATACATATTTTTACAAATATCTGAGGAATACTTGGATTTTATAAAGAAGCGATGAGGAAGCAGGTACTCGGCCAGAGAAATTTCATTCTCCCGCTATGGGATGAGCTTCGTACTCAATATCCGGTAACTAGAAATAATAATGCAGTTAGCACAAAAGTTTTGACATGGTCAGCATAGAAGAGATCATCAGAAATGATGCAGAGATCTTGTAAACGAAACCACACAAAAATAGATGCCCTGAATGCAAAAAACAATATGTGGAAAATGCGACTCAAGAGAAGTGAGATGTACTGATTGTTTCAACAAATGTAAAAACTAAAATTTAATTTAAAAAACAGGTTAATGTGATTTAAATTTTTAATTTGAATAATAATTTATCGCATCTATTACCTAAAATAATCTGTTTAATTTGATTCAGCATTCTATAAGAACATGGGGCCACAATGGCCCCTTCCATATTTCTAGGTATAAGGCAACTTCCTTTCTTTCTAGAGTTAATAGTCCTCCTGTTTAGGGTAGTAAGATGGGTGAGGACCTCTTCACACCAACAGAATCCAGGTCAATCTGAATCCAGTAGCAACTAACCTAGATTTGGGTACATTGAGTCATTACACTCCAGACTCCAGGTAGTGTGAAAAATTAAGATGAATGAGCTATTTTGAATTGAAGCAACTTTTCTGAAACTGTTAGTCAGTTTCTACTGGATTCATATTGACTTGGATTCTGTTGGTGTGAAGCAGACCTTAGGAAAAATTAAAAAAAACAACTACATTTCATTCACGCAACATACAAATTTGATGATGGAGGACATCAAAGTAGTCATTCTGGAATCTTAACAGAATGCTATCTTAATCTCTTTTTTAAGTCTGGATATTATGAGTTGTTTATAGATTTATACAAGCACCGATTTCTTAAAATAATACATATGATTACTGGCTAGAGGCACCATTTAGGGAATGAATGTGAGAATGTCAGAAAAAATGTGAGAATTGCACATTTTAATGAAAGTTTAAGAAATGACTACTGATTTTAGCTTTGGGTTAGGAAGAGTTTAAGAAAATCTCTCTCGATGCGTTAGCTACATTAGTGGTTTTTATCAACAGAAAAATATACAAATTAATTGAAATTAAAATGTCTTTATTTTTATATCATTTGTGAGTATTTTCGTTTGTGTATACCTATGTCATGTTAATAGCAAGTGCATGTACATTACGTTTATGTAGGATAAGTAAATACTATGTGTGGAAATGAGAAATGTATGGAAATTCATGTAAGTAGAATAGGGGGTATACTATGTGATATACCGAATCAGGTCTTCACTCATAGAAAACTTGGACACTAGCAAGTTGCTAGTACATGCATTCAATAACTTAACTAAATTTGTATAAAATAATTTTCCATTTGATAATTCTTCACTGTATAACTAAATAAGGAACTCAGTTTTAACATGAAACACAATCTTCTACCAGCATACCATACCAGTTTTCATATTATGCTTAACAGTTGGACACAGGCAGAACATTTTTGATAAAAATTCTGACTCATGAAAGGGTAGCACTTTACCTAATAAACCTAGGGATGTTTTGATACTTGAGCATATTCTTAGGTGATCACAATTTCTAGTTAAAAGCTGACTAGAACACACAGGTTTCATGGTTTTCTCACCTGAAAAGAGTAATAAGTTGAAAAGTATTCAGTTATTCTCAAAGAGAAAATTAATATTTTATGGACATAGGAACAAAACTTGACTGATTAAGAACATGATTTACAGAAGGGGATTTAATTCAGGGAAATTGCATAAAATGGTCGATATTTAATATTCCTCTCCCATTTTGTTTGGGTAGAAAAGGGAATACCAATTTTTAATTTTTATGAAATCTAAAAATTAAATTTATGCCTTATTAACTGTTGATTGTGAGAATGATAGTGAATCAGTATGACTAACAAATTCAGAAAGAATGAACGGCAACTGGGCAAGAAAGAGTCAGTTGTCTACTCAGGGTAGGTAGTTGAATTAACATCACACTGGAACACAATGGGCTATTGGCAATGCTCCAGGATAAATCCTGAATGGAAAGATTAAAAGACAACACCTCGTTATTTTGAATCATGGTCAGATGATGAGGTTAGCACCTGAGCAGGCACCCCACTCTCCATACTCCCATACCATGCCAACATGAGTACATTTGAGGCGATGACAGATTTACTGTGCACCAGCCCCCACATACACAACGGTCTTTGGTTGGATTGAGTTTTGAACTCACAACCCTCTGATTGCCAGCCCACTACTCTTCCAACTGGGCTACTGTGGCCAGTCTACTTAGGCATGATACTAATTTGGTTTTCAAACATATTATATTTTATCTATTATTAATCTATGAAAATCTTTGGTGAATGACAAAAATAGAGGGGAAGAAAATTGTTGTAAGTACCATCATATTCAATATTAGCCTTTTCTTTATCGTCTTTTTCACTTTCTTCTTCAGATGAATATGGATCTGCTGTGATAGTAACCTTGAGGTGAAACAAAACAAATTATAGACACATAAACAACAGACAGTATAGTAAAATATCTGCAAGGAACAATACATATAATGATAGTATATGAATGAAATATGACTATATAAAGTATTCGATTTTGAATGAAATTCAAACTAGTCCTAAACATACTGGCAGAGCACAAAAGGTCTGTTAGTTAGTATATTGACCTTTAGACTACGGGTGATACAACAGTCGCACAGTGAGATTTTTCCTCTCTAGAGCAGCTTAGTACAGATGCTGTACCCGAGATTTTATCCCCCTTTTAAGTGACCACTGACATGGATAGCCATTTGCGAGATGTCAGCAACTGGCCCTAAAGAGGGATGGTCCTTTTGTTCGAAGCCCTACCCTGTCGATCATTTTGTGAAACTCAGAATGTCGCGCCTGTGATATCTCCAGCATGCCAAACATAATGAGAGGAAAGCACGCTAGGTGGTCAGTCGTAAAAGTAATTCACAAATCTCTCACATGTTCTGTAGGGGGAAGGAAGCCGAGAGAAATCTGCAGTTCAGCGACGCAGGTAATGAAATTTGGACACAGTAGTGTAAAGGTTAACAGTGCCAACACAATATTTGATTCCACTTCATTCTTATTTTATTGCTTTCAAGTATGTATTCAATTTGAAACTTTTAAAAAAGAAAGTCCAGTAAGATTTACTGTCTATCTACCAAAAGATCCTGCCACCAAGTCTGGGTGGTGGCAGTTACTATAGAAACAGGACTTGTTCATTTTGAGTAGGGTGACTCTTGAGGAAGGTATAAATTTATTTGTTAATTGTGAATGTTGGTGGCAGTGGTAATGGTAATTAATTAACGTTGCACTAGAGCAACACAAAGGGCTATTGACGTAGGTCCGGGATCAATCCCGAAGGGAAAGGTCTGAGAACAACACAAGTAATTTTGAACCACTGTCAGATGACGAAATGTTGGTGGCAGAAAGAGGTAGTTTACTAGTATAGATCTCAGTGCCAAGAAAAAATCTTAACAAATATATTTCCACTTTGTCATCAAGTGCACTAATATAACAAACTTAAATACAATTCTTCAAGTATCTCCTAAAATAGGATAAGGTCCATTTCTACAACAGACAGCCAATATAACAAACTTAAATACAATTCTTCAAGCATCTCCTAAAATAGGATAAGGTCAATTTCTACAACAGACAGGAGCAGAGTTTGTGAATGGAGTAGTGCTTGTGGTAAACACACAGTAGTTCATTTCCTTTGTGTATATAAATAATAAATTTATTGTTCCTTCTTATATTATAAAAATAAGACTTGCATCAGCTTAGCAACTAGCTGAATTACCAGCCATTGCTTGGGCTGAATTGTTTATAATTTATCGCAATATTACTCAATATTATTCCTAAGCAGATTTTGAATTGTTTTTAGCTTCCCTGCAGACCTGGGGCCATTGTGGCTCAGTGAGTATGTCCATTGTGCTAGCAACCTTCGAGTTGTAGGTGGTGCAGGTTTGATTCCTCCCTGGGTGTATTTCTCTCTTGTGTCAGTAAAAACTTTCATATGTGTGTTTGTCTATTACTTGATATTGTATGTCTTGTGTCTGGCGCAGCATGGCCAAATATGGCCCTTGCACTATAAAACTCCAAATCAACCAACCAACCCCTGAAGACCCAGGACAAATTGCAAGGGGTTAATATATATAGCCCATGTGTCCCGCAGAATTCTACAGGATGAATGCACCAAATTTAGTGTGAATTGGTCTTACATTGATCATATAAATATGCAATGTTATTCCTATGAGGATTTCGAATCATCCTAAGCTTGCTGTACCATTTCGACGATGAAAAAAAGACCAATTTCTATAAAAAGAATCTTATATTATCATAAAAATGTACATTCTAATAATAAAGCTACAGTTTAAAAATTTACAGATGGGATACATAAACGATGATTCTAAAAACAATAATAAACTCTCTAATAAACGATTCTAAAAAACCTCCAAGATCATCTTGAGAGGCGACTCCTGTAGATGAACTGTGATGTTATCTGCACAGCCAGACCGGGAGAGAGCGCCCCTACCAAGTGCTGTCCAGGATGACTGGACATTACACCCCTCTGCGCATGCAAGACACATAGAAAGGGTGTTAATTTGTAGCCTATGTTACCCGCAGGGTTCCAGAGAATAAGTGCACCAAATTTGGTTTAGATTGGTCAAACGGTGTAGATTTGTATACACACAGATGCCAACTCTGCTTTATATGTATAGATGAAAATAATAGGAATTCAGATAAAATAAAACTGCACAATAAACATCTTAAAAAATATTTCTTTCTTCTGAAATGAATTTTTAGCAACCCATATACACAACAATTCTTTTTCTAATAAGTTAAGTATTATGATGGAGTTATGTTCAAATACCTTACCTTGAGTTTTCATTCTTAACTAATGTTTCACAAATAAAAGTAAAAGCTTATATAATGGAAGCATGCAATAAAGCCCACAAATTTTTAAGTTAGACCTCCTTAAATTGAAATTATCTGTACTTTGGTTTTGGTAAATCTCCTTCATTGCATAAACTGTTTCTGCGAATCAAAGTTGCAAAAATCAATTTCTTTTTCAAAATTTAGAATTTTTATTCCTGTAATGGCACTATATAATTTGCTGTTTTTGGTTAATTGTTTATTAATCATTTTATAAACAATAATCCTATGAAATAATTAATAAAATTTCCTATGAAATATCCATACCATTAAGTATCGATATTTGATAGGAAACATTCAAGAATAAAAATGTTTTAAAATATTAAAAATCAAATTCATAGTAACATTATATAAACACATCACTTACTTGTTTACATTTCCCATATATATCAACCACAGCATATACAGGATGAGGTATTTCTTCAGCAGCTATGCCTTGGTCTAAGTTATTTACAAACAAATGCAGATTCCTCTCAGAATCCATTTTCAAGCCTATTTTATGTCGATTTTTAAGGCTGTTCAAATTAGGACCATATTTTGTTTTTACCTAAAAATGAAGTTAAGCAAAATAAGTAAATTTTAATTACATAGAGCACATCCACAATAAATAAGTATTCATTGAATATTAGAAATTTTGGAAACCATCTGAAAAATTGGCATACAGACATCTGAAATTAGCTATATATACATTTCACTAATGTATGCGGCACAGGGATTGACATTATTTGAATACTGGAGAATGGCAAAAACGGATATATACAATTTAAATTCAACAGCTATGGAATTTATTCAGCAATTTTGCTTAGTTTAAACATGTTTGATTTGAGCTATGGAGATGCAAACTGTTGCTAAAACTATATGGAGGAGCTCTCACCACTAATGAAACTGTTCAACAGTCTGATTACAGAAAGCAATGGAAATCTGGAAGATAAAAATCATCACAAAAGAAAATGTCCTCAAATAAGAAATTGTGTCTAAACATCCAAAATACCAAATAGCATTTGAATAAGTGAATGCGGTGCAATTGAAGTGGATGTTTAAAAGATAATTGTGATAATATGACTATGGAACGTGCTTTTCGCCATACAGTTATCAGAAATATGATTAATACCAGTAAGTAATATTAAATGGTTGTTTTATATTTTTGATTAATTTCATTTCATTAGGAGGTACAAAATGCGTATATAGATGCTTACATTCATTATTATTTATAAGTGGATTTAAATTAGGTATCAAATGAGTCTCATGCCATCGATAGACAATTTACAAACAAGCACAAATGCTATATGCAGGTCGATTAGTATCTAATAAACTATCAAATAATAAACATACTTTGAACCCATTGAAGAAAACTGCATCTCCAGAAATAATCCATGTATTTCGTCTCATAGAAAGAGCAGATATGGGCAAACAAATCTGGTCTGGACTTTGACTGGTAACTCCGATTTGTAAAGATCCAGACCAATCAGAATGAAGATTGTCGATTTGAACCTATGGACAAAGTTTCAATACAAATTAACTACTTTAGTTTGAAAAATTTAAATAAAGTTGTTCTTTTGTAGAGGTACTGTAAAAAGGTCACAGAATGCATGTTTGAATATTGTTTGATTTCTCATCTATAGCCATTTGCTAATGAATAGTAGAATGCATTGTCGACATAACACAGTAAAAGTCAAATAAAGAGATTGACTTTTTAAATTTTATGATAATTGTTTTATGTTACATAAACTCAACTAGAAAAGGGTAACACACTTTAGAATGAATTGAAATGACATGGAGTGTCTTAAAATCAAGTATGGATGAAAAAACTAATATTCTTTAAGAAATTTTTGTTCTTAAACCTCTAAAGGGGGCACACGCACACACATATATATATATATATATATACATTCAGCAATCTAGTCTTCCTTGAATGACTTCCAACTGGTTTTGTCTGTCTTGACCAATAGGATGTTTCCTAGAATTCTACCAGCTAACAGATGTGGTTATTTAGTGATAAAATGTGATGCAGGTAAAACACTACTTGGAAATCCTAGGACACTCAGGTTAATTTAGTAGCATTTTTTTCATAAATAAGATTTGGTTTGTCACTCTATGGTCATTTTTGCTATTCAAGGTCTAATATAAGAGCCACATAAAACTCAGGTAGTTAATTAAATAGATTATAGATCACACTAAGCAGTTTTTAAAATTGGAAACAACTACAACAGGAATATAGCATTTGCTGGACCTTTGTAATAAATAATAAGCAAAGTAACAATTGTAAAAATAATGCTTATTTTTTCACGATTTGATGACTATATGGTTTAGTTACAATTAAAAATAAAATTACACTTCCAATGAACTGGCAGGTTTATATGCCTTTCAGCAGATGAGACAAGAGAAATTTTCTTCCACTACACTGATATTATGACTAGAAAATTTTCACCTTAAAATTCTAATGTAGCAAATAGCCTTAGACTGTAAAATCACATATCAATATTTTACCATAAAAAACCACTCGTCTCCAAATCAAAAATTTTTAGGAACAATAAAAAACAAGAAACCAAATTATAGAGATACGAGGTTTAAAACTGACTTTATAACTTATGTAGATTTAGGAGCTTTTGAAACAAGCTTAGTAAGCATATTTGTAACCAAATAATGTCAAAGCTTTTAAATAAAAAAAATTGGACTCTTACAAGGTTTCTATAGTAAAACGATGAAATATTACATCAATGATTATATTATATATTTTCAATACATTTCATGTTTTTGATTGTTTAGTAATGTTCCACAAACTTCATAGTTACCTGAAAGAATTCTTCACATTGCAAAGGTTTACAAGATATCACAACACCTTGATTATAGCTAGAAATTCTACATGCAGTTAAATTTTCATTTGTCAAGTGTATATTTCTTCCATGATTTTCATGGAATGCCATGGAAGAGGATGCTGCACACATAAGAGGAGTACTCTAAAATTAAAATGAAAATAATCAATCAATGATTATAACTCTTCAAAGTATATTTATGGATACTTTATTACATAAAACTTTTAATATCATAAAAAACACTAAATAACTTCTTTTCCAATTTTATTAAACAATATATTAAGCAGGTATGACATTTTCTTCTTTACATGTCATTGAAATAAGATTGAAAACATTTTGATTTATTAAAAATATCACTTACCACATTTGATTTTTTCTCCACATTTTTGGAGTCATTGCTTGTTGAAGCTCCAGAATTTTTAATCATAATGCTTTCAACTGAACCGTAAATATCTGCTACTAATCGTACTTTCTACACATAGAGAAAAACAAGCGAAATTCTGTGTGAATAATATAAACTAGAATATTTATACAGTTAATTATGAGGGAGAAATTACACTCACTTGCTAGTTTCAGAATAAGTAATAGTAAGAATAAGTAATAATTTGTTAATAAAAGAAAATCATAGGGATTGGACTTTGATCTTAAATGCAAGAAAATCATAGTGGATTGGATTAGACGTTAATAAATAAAAATGATTCTTTGACAAGGGATTTTAAATCCGAGGTTACACAAAATAAAGGTATGCTAAAATTGCAATATTAATATTGTTGATATCTTCTTGTTAAACTATAGAATGTGAAAAAAATATCAACCTTTTCAGAAGAAAAAAACCTGTTTGAATTAGGAATTTAAAATCAGTGCAATGACAAAAAATCAATGTTTCCATGCACTTTTGGATTGTTGTTAAGATAACAATTGTGATTTATCAACTGGTTATTGTTACTTAACTAAGAGGTACATTTGTTACTTTACATTTTTATGATTTTCCCAAGCTATTTGTTAAAAGTGTTAACATGCCACATTTAATACTCTCCTTTGTATACAAGTTCAATTAATGACAACTATGGTAAAAATACGAATATGGCATTTTCAAGACTTTGAAGTGCATGCATTTGGGTTTCATATGGGTAATCCCCAGACTTAAATAACAATATGCCATATTCGCAACTTTACAACATTCAGAAAGATTTTATAAAACAATTACAATAAAGCAGTGAAAAAGTTTGATATTTCAACATAAATATCTGGAAAAAGTGCATATTCGAAACTTTGCCTTATTCATTTCTGTATTTTTAAGCAGGCCGCACATTTGATCATTTATCACTGGATGTATTTTGTACAATGCAACATAAAGTAGCAAATATAAGAAAACATTTCCAACTTGACAGCTTAACATGATATCAACAATATGAGTAACTAAAGTAATACAAAAACATACTTTTGGCATATTAATTGAAGCAATTCCTAAGTCAACTCCATTAATGTAAAAATGAAGACTACTATCATTTAGTATCTTCAGGCCCACACTATCTCCAGCCTAAAATAAATACATAATAAAGGAAAACAAGTGATTACACATTCAGTATTAAAACTTTTATACACTATTGTTAAAAACAAGAAGTTATTTTAAGTCTAACACAACCATATCAATATTTATCTTTAATTTCAGAGCCACAGAAGATTAGTGAACAAATTAGAGATCACAATTTCACAAGCACTTAATTGATGCAAGTGCATGAGTATTTATGAATTCATATCTTATTCCATATAGCCTTTAGTATCAGTATACCAGGCTTACAGATCTGTAATACACATGTATTCTAAAGCACAGATACATGGGTATTTACGAACTCTGAGTATATATAGCTCAACAAGCTAATTTGTTTTTCTATCACTTTCTGCAGGAAATACAAATTGAAAGACTTAAACTATACATTCTGTTTTCATATCGAATGAAATTATTTTGTACTTTTACTGCTCAAATACCCTACAGTTGATTTCCATTTTCAAATCTAGTTTAACTCAGTGAAAAGCAGTAGCTATTTACATAATTCTTCAAACTATGAGCAACATAAAACTGCTTACAATATTTTGCATTTACTTTTAATAATAAAAACGATTGCTCTCTTTCTTTGCTAAAATTGTAAATAAGAAATATTCCTGTTTGAAATGTTAAAAAGTTGCAAAATGCATGAACACGTTAAAAGTTCAATGAAATCACAATGAAATTCCAAGTTAACTACTCAGAACCTGGTTGTGTAGTGGACTTTACTAAGCCATGTGGTAAAAAACAGGATTTGAATTTCCCAATGCAAGTGTCTCTTGTACATGTTCAAAATCATGACTTTTAAAACAAATTGCACTGGGCAATATTTAAAAATTCAAATTAACAAACTTCTAAACTAAAAAACTCAAGCAACTTCTAAAGTTATCTCATAAAAATCATTAACATACTGTAACATGAGGAAGAAATAAGGCATAATTTCTTTTGATAACTTCTCCATTTTTATACAAGTGGGAGTCCATAATTAGCCATGAGTCACTACTGGGAAGTTTTAAAGCACTAGAGGGTAAAGCAGCTTGATCTTCAGGTTCATATGTAGTAACGCCATACCTCAGATTACCACTCCAAACAGTATTGGATGTGTATATATGAATCTGAAAAAGTTATTATGATTTGTACTGAAAACGAACACATACAAAATACACTAACCCCTCGATACATTGCACTTTTTGAGGACGAGGAAAAGTGCAATGCACTGAGGATCAAGAAACAGTAACATAGAAATACAAAGGTATAAATTATACATTTTTTATACCTGGCCAATAGAACATTACTCATTACAAGGGCAGATTTGTGAATACATTCTGCATTTTCCTGGTGAACCACAGGGTTGGGCTCACATTTCACCTCATATATGTACCACACATTCTAGACACAACCCGTTTATAAAGAGGCCACACGGATTCAAACCAGGAACATTTCGCAAAGCCAACGTCCTGATCACTAGATTGATTGGTTGGCATAAATTATACATTTTATCAAGCCCTTTAAATACAGGTCCCTATAATTTACCAAATTCCTTTTGGAGTTCTATGATGAACTTCCAACTCCCAATCTTGGCAATGTCAG
Source organism: Meta bourneti (assembly GCA_933210815.1). Lineage (NCBI taxonomy): Eukaryota > Metazoa > Arthropoda > Arachnida > Araneae > Tetragnathidae > Meta > Meta bourneti. The sequence continues at coordinate 43,231,804 of OW119931.1, forward strand.
TGGGTATTCCTGTGCGATTTCACATAGTGTGAGTAGAGCCATTTCGAAAGATTAAGCTAAGTGCTTGAAGTGACTATCAATTCAAGAGATTATAGTCTGAGAATTCCTGTTTCTACAAGCAAAAAATTTATTGGAAGGTAGTAAAAAATTACGATTTAGGCGAATACATGATATAATGATGGGTTACTGTAAGATTAATCTGGTTGGTTGGATTTTATGACACAAGGGCCATATTTGACCATGTTATGCTAAACACAAGACACACATAGTCAAGTAATGGATATGTACACAAGGAAAGTTTTACTGACACAGAAAGGAGAAATACACACAGGGTAAGTTACAGGACTCGAATCTATGCTGCCTATAACTAATACAGTGGGCAAATCGACTGAACCATGATGGCTGGAAAAGAAACTTTAAATAATAGACAACTTTTTAAAGACTGAATTCCATCAAGGTACCTTTACTAACTGTTGGTATATTTGCCCTTCAGTTGGACAAACTAATAGCAAAAATCTAGATTAGTAAAAACTATTTTACAAAAACTAGGAAAATTTAAAAAAATCTAGAAACCTTACTTAGGTGGATTTTTTCAGTTTTGTGTCTCCCATCAAAGTTCTTTAAAAGTGATTTAAGTGAGTATTCTTAACTTAGAAATCAAATATACAAGAAACATCAAAAATAAAATACTATGCAAAAATACAAAATACAAAAACTATACAAAAATAATATGCAAAATGTGCCTACAAAATAAAATTTATATTTAAAATGAAATTTATGGGCAGCATTGTGATGATTTGTCATAAACATTTTTAACTGTTCAAAATATGCAGTTATACTATTATACGAGGGTTGTTCAAATGAAAAGGTACGAAACGTCGTAACAACCAAACCGGTTGAAATTTGAATATGCCGCTTTGGGATAACGTAGTGAGACATCTAGGGACGCGAAAGTACGAGTACAGGCGTGGTTGTGCGCATGCGCCCGCACATGACGCAGGAAAGAAGCAGGCAGTTGTATGTTCCGTCCAATTAACGCGGCAGTGCGTGTGAGGACATCATGGTGTTCACATTGCAAAGTTCGACGATTGAGGAGCAGCGAGGTGTTATCAGATTTCTGATTGCGGAAGGTGTTAAACCGGTAGGTGAGACACTCCGTAGCCTACGCAAGTCCATCAAGAGCAAACGGCCTGGGCTGCTCACGGAGGGAGTGATTCTGCTCCACGATAACGCGCGTCCGCACGTCTCCAGGGTCACACAAAGTGTACTGGCCAAGCTCAAGAGGGAGCAGCTTGAGCATCCTCCCTGCAGCCCGGACATATCGCCCTGCAACTTCCATCTGTTTTGTCCGCTAAAAAACATCTCAAAGGGAAGCGCTTCAACTCGGACGACGAACTGAAGGACACAGTGGAGGACTGGCTCTTGTCACAGTGACAGGAATTCTGGGAACAGGGAATCCTTCGGCTCGTGAAACAGTGGGATAGTTGTGCTCAGGCCTCAGGTTTTTTTGAATAAAGACTTCAATTATACCCACAGTGTCGTTTCGTACCTTTTCATTTGAACACCCCTCGTAATTGTTCATCACAGAAACATACTTTGAATCAGAAAGTGTTTTTTCCCATCCCTGATCAAAATTAGATTAATTTCATGATGTCCTTCCTGTGAAAAACATTCAAATATGTCTCAGATCTTCATGAATGTCCTCCCCATGACATACCCAAACAATGCAGTATGAGGTCAGGATGTTGTTACCCTGACAGTTGTGAGTCAGGGTAAATCCTTTTTCCTGCCCTTTCATTGCTTAGGTGTGACAAATTCTAAATATTGAAAAAGCTGTCTGCTCTTCTCTAGATTACTTGAAGTTGGCTGTTTCTCAAAGTTTTTGTCCTCTATACCAATGGTGTTGTGGTGCCTAATCCCAGATCGTGTTATATTTTTTGTACAAGGTTAGTTGCATGGTTTCAGGTTTTATGGTACAAGGGCCATATTTGGCCAAGCCACGTCAAATACAAGACAGACAACAAAATTTTGTACAAGGAGTCAATTGCTTCAAAGCTAAGTGAGTTTCCCATGGTAAATTTAAGTCACAGCGCCCTCACAAGTTTGTCTGCCATTTCAAAACCCAGTATTCCTACATGAGAAGGAATCCACATAAGATGTACTGGGAAATATCTTGAAAGCCTTGAGAGTTTTTCTATTATTGCAATGGAAGGATCCTTTACTGTATAGTCCAAAGTTTTATTACAATGATTCTACCTGCCATTAACCAGATTTCCTCTTCAGAGCTTCCAATGCATAGAATTCTAATATACAGAAAAAGTATGTATAAATATGGGACAGATAATTTATTTGATTTAAAGCATAAGAGTTTCATTCAAGTACTTTTCAAGCACTACAGGAACTTTATTTAGGTAATTAAAAGTATAAATTATTTTTAATTTTTTATAACTCGAAATTTTTACATGGAGTAATAGTTTTTCATACTGTGTGGTTTGCATTGTTGGTTACTTAGCACAACTTACATTTTTATCATCAGAATTAAAAGCATCAAACAATAAAGTTAATATTAAATTTGCCTTAGAACAATTTTAGGTAAAAAAAATGAGGCTCACTTCATATAAATCATCCCTTTCTAGGTTCCTTGAGCTAAAGACTATGCCATGTTCATAATCAAGATTTCTAGTAGCTAAAACACCAAAATAGTCCAAGGAAACATTCACTCCACAGATTGGATGAAAAGAAAACGGAGGCTCAACTGAAAAAGATCAATGAATATTTTATTAGTTGTACAAAATCCCTTCTACAGAATTAAAAAATTTAAATCAAATTTATAATTATGTAGCAGTTGGAGAGCATTTATAATTATGGAGCAGCATCAGAAACACAATAAACATACTTCAAATTATAAAAGTGCAAAAACAGAAAAATATACTAGTATGCAATACAGCAAATCTGAATGCCATAGCATTCAACATGAATTTTAAAGTTAATGAGGGACAAATTATGTTTATCTCTCCTCTGTAGAAGCTTTTCTTGGTTTCTGATTATGGCAGCTCCTTTCCCTGACTACTTTTTACAACTTTTCAAAAATCAACTGACCCAAGATTGATTTACTTCTCTTGGGAGCTGCACTACAGTTCCCCACAATAAGTTAAATTTCCTGGAGATTTTTAAAAGTCATCTTGCATAACCAGTATATAAACAGAATGTTAATTACATAAAAACTCTTTCCTTACTTATATCATCATTAGAATATTCTTCAAGACTGTCCTCTCCATCATCGAAGTACAACAAATGAGGATCATATACAGCAGTTCCACGTGGTCTTGAAACTTCGTTGATTTGATCTGCCTCAATTTTCCCAATATGGGAGTTTTTTCTTTCACCAATCGATGATGACTGACTACACATCAACAAAAGAAATGATTAATTCTTGTTTGAATAAACCAAAGGCAATTAAACCAACAACGTAGCACTTGTACTTTATTACATTAAATATAGTCAAACAACAGAATGTAGAAAGTCAATAAAAATGATGGAAAAATATAGTATTTTTTATAGAATACAAATATTAATTAAATTGAGATATTTTAAAACTAGAATTTTATAAGTGCACATGTTTATGGTTTGTATGCATCTATATTTTTAAATTCTTAACAAATATTTTATACAGGTATGCTTTTAAGGATTTTGGTTTAAATAAAATATGTTGTCTGAAAAGAAAAATTATCTTTAAAATCATCAGAATTATCTTTATTTGAAACAATTTAAAATTTATATTTAATGTCATTAAAGCTAATATATTTTGAAACTGGTACCTGCAATAAAGGGACATGCAATTCATTCAACAAGTAAAGTTCTTTAAATCAACACAATATATTTCTTAGTTATACTAGTTATCTTAAGTTTAAAAATGAAATAAAGACTGGAAATTTATCAAAAAATGCATATTTCCCATTTCTGTTTGAACTACTTAATGAATAAAATAACTTGTTAAACAAATGAATAACACTATTTTCAAGAAAATAAAAAGTATTAGAAATTAAACTACTATCAAATATGCATTTATGCCTGCATGCATTGATATGAAAATGTGCAACGTAACTACATCATTGTGTGTGAGGGGGTAGCTTTTACAAAGGATACATGATTTGTATTTGAAAGAATATATGGTTATATGTATATCAACATAGGTATATCATGTATCCTTACAAATAACAAAAAGTCACACAAACACAAATGGGATCAATGACATAATAATACATAGCATGGATTGAAATTATTCAGTATTTAAGACCAAAGGAAATACCAAGAAAAATGATTTCTTATAAATTTGACATAAAATTTTTTATAAAACAAAATAAAATACGTTAAGGTTGTTTGGGTTTTATAGATTAAGGTCCAAAATAGGGCATGCTGTGCCAAATGCAAGACCAAATAAAAACTGTACAAATATAAAACGACTGCACATGAAATAAGTTAAAGAAATACCTCATTTGCAAATCTTCAAGGTAATTTACAGCTGATGGAGAGTTGACTTCATCGAAAAACACCGGAGATTCTGAAACATCATTCAAATCAACAAAAAGATATTATACATATTTAATGAGAAAGAAGTTTCAGATTTGATATCAATATTTTTACCCTTGTCATGGAAATAAAAATTAAAGAATGCATTTTCTTTGATTTTTTAATCCATATGAAACAATACTAAAATTAACCTCTTATAATATAATTCACAGATAAGTCTCAACATTCCAGAATAACTCCCCTTTTCACTTGCTATTCTTTGTCTCATCACTAGCCATATGGGGCTCAATACACCTTCACACCAGTCTAACCTTTCAAACATTCTCACCTCCCTATGGCTTCAAACAGCTTTGCTCACTCAAGTTGTTATTTCTTTTTCTGATGGCTCTACGCAATCCAACACAACACTTGAAATGCATGTGCCACTTTTAAAGAAAATCAGCTTCTTCTGACAATTTTTCTGAATAGGTTCCCTAATTCAATAATCTTCCTCTAATTCCTTAACCTTCTTGTGGATTCATTTTTAACTATTAATTCTAAAGTATCTACCAATAAGTATTTGGACACCCATGCATATGACGATATCTGCGGTACTGGTATATGTCATGCTCTCTGCCGTTAAATATCGTGTAGGAAACAACATTGGCATTAGTCACATGCAAGATGCCACGAAGTGCAGAGTTATCTGATTTCGAGAAAGGTGTAATCGTCGGGTATCACAGAAATGGCCGATCCTTAATCTAGTGAGCTGAATTACCCAAAATCGACAGTGGCCCATGTGATTTAGAAGGGGAAGGTGAGCGGTGATTGTCGGAATGTGACCCGAGTCGACAGACCCACGAAACTGGGAGATAGAGCCTGCGGGTGCTGTCCAGAGAAATTCGGAAGAACCGCACCTGACCGATGGCCCACATACTCCAGGAGTTTCAACAGGCATCAGGGAGTGTTGTTTCGATGAATACCATCCGTAAGGAAGCACATCTGCTTGGTTTTCATGGTCGTGCTGCCGCCCATAAGCCTTTGATCACAAAGTCCAACCACGCTGCTCGGTCAATGTGGTGCAAAGCACGTCGAAAGTGGACCGTAGATCAGTGGAAACTGGTTCTCTGGAGCGATGAATCAAGGTTCACCCTCTACCACTCGGATGGCAGGGTCTGGCGTCTCCCTGGAGAACGCCTCCTGCCAGAATGCATTGTGCCTACAGTAAAGTTCGGCGGAGGTGGAATTATGGTCTGGGGGTGTTTCTCCTGGACTGGGACCCTTGGTCCCAATTCATGTTAAGCTCAAAGCCGACGCCTACTGCACTATTTTGGATGACAGTGTGCTTTCTACATTGTGGCAGTTTTACGGGTTGGACCCATGTTACTTCCAGGACGACAATGCCAGCTGTCATGTTGCGAGGTCCACCATGGATTGGTATGGTGACAATGGGATTAAGCGAATGGACTAGCCTGCCCAGAGCCCAGACCTGAACCCTATTAAGAACCTCTGGGATGAGTTGGATCATTGATTTAAGGGGTGCAACAACCGTACAAAATCGGTGAAGGAACTTACATGTCTTCTCCAAGCCGAGTGGAAGAAAATACCACTAGCCGTCATACAAGGACTTGTGGAAAGCATGCCCCAGTGGGTTGGGACTGTTATTGCCTCTCGTGGAGGCTCTACCAACTATTGAATATGAATAAATTTTGTTTTTCTTTTTCATCACAGGTGTCCAAATACTTATTGGTAGATAGTGTATTACGAGTCTTAGAAAAAAGAGCTGAGCTGTTCCAAGAACACAACATGGAACCTCTACACATACTTTGATATAACTTATGATTTATTTTTTATCTGTTTATTTTGTGCATATGCAATATGCTCCTAGTATTCTAATAATCTGCTAAATGTATTTCAATTTATTATTTAACTGCTTTACTTGTTCGTGTTTTTCTACTGTTACTCCTCTAGTTACATGATCAATCTAGAACATTCCATCTAGAATATTTCATTTAGAACATTCCACCTGAAATATTCCATCTAGAAAACTCCATGTAGAACATCCCATGTCAAATGAAAATGCAATAGTTAAATAAATCCATTTCAACTGCAACAATGACAATATATTGTAACCTGTCAATGACTTTACTGAAGGATTTGAAAATGTTTTCCTGTTTCCTGAAGGGTTTTCCTAGAATTTTAAGACTCTGCCTCCTTGTGTGGCACTCTATTTTCATTGGTGCTCGCACTTCCACTCCAACTCTGGTCCCTGATCATATTTAAGCTCAGACAAGCCCATTTTTGTCACAGTTCATTTTCAGGAGTTAGAGGGCCCATTGGCCTAGGTACTCCAGCCCATGCATCCCCAATTCTGCCTTTCCACTAGTGAATTTCCAACACTACACATTCTAATGGATACCAACTTGAAGGACAGCCTATACCATTCTTGCCATGTCTATGACTGGCAGGAGTGATGCTATTATTTCTGTTTTTATGACATTTTCAAAGAAATCCTTCAAATAGCTATCATTGCTTTAGAACAGAAACTCATTAACTGACATTTTTCAGTGACACTAAATGTTCATTTTCATGATAAGAAACCCATTTTCACATTGTAATCTGTTTGACAGAACTATAACAAAACCGAAATGCCAATAATTTATATTTTTTTTACCTAAAACTAATAGTTGATCTTTATTCACTGGTATCAGAATTTTTTTATCAGTTAATGCGTTTCTGTTCTAAGTAGGCAATACAAGAACAAAAACTTGCACAAAGGGATAAACACTTTTAGATCAATAAATGACAATTTCATATTAATAAATTTCAGATATATTTAGACTGTTACATTAATAAGCCTTAATAGGATACTACTGACCTGAGGACCCCACTATGGATGCTTTAGCAGCTTGACCATATAGATCAATAACACCATATACATTAATAGGGACATTAGAAGCTGCAAGGCCTTGGTCAATACCATTTACAAAGAAATGCAGTTTTCCATCTTCATAAACAACTAGACCAATCTTATCACCAGCCTAAAATAAAAACTCTTATAAATATCCTTTCAAACAAACCAAAATGGTAATTTTAAAACTTTTAAAATGAGCAAATTTCTTTCAATTACAATCCAAGTCCTTCTACAACTGTGACTACTAGTATAACCAAAATAATTATTAAAGTTAAAACATGAAAGAAAATTCATAATTAAATTTTAAAAACAAGCTTTGGATGTTTTGATAAAGCTCAATGTCGCATCCATTTGTACATTCTTTTCTCAAAATATATTTATAATGATATTTTGCTTTTAAAAGGATTCTAATGTAAAGTCCTGTTTGTTATTCAGATATTGTACAATTGTAAGCAATCAACAGGAGATGACAGAAATGGCATTACAATTTTAGGGGTTTTGAAACCTATCATTAAAATATGCAAGACTGCTAAAATTATAAATGATCAAATAGATTAATATAATCGTAGGTCCTATCAAAACATGGAAAGTTTTAATAAGTAGGTGTGATTGTTTGAATTTATGAGACATACAGAACATTCCACATTATTCGTTAAATAAAATACTTATTGGGTTTTTATACAATTTGAGTTATAGTAGACCTGAAGTAAATAAGGGGTCTCATGTCAAAGATTATATACAAAATATAAATATTTTTACAACCTCCGACATAACAAAACTGATTCACCATTTTTAGTTTCTTGTATTGATTTTAATCTCCAAAGGTATATCCACCAGAAATGGTAAATTATTTTTGTTAAACTTTACAAAAGGAATGTATGTAACAAGTTTGCCTTTTAAACTATAATTCTTTCTTGAAGCTTGACATATTTTTATGATTTCAATTCAATAAGTAATCTGCTCCAATGAAATATTTTGTTTAATTTCTTATCTAAATGCATTTGTGTCTTTTCACTCGCATTTTTTGGATCATGTATTTTCGTTCTGTGATTGGATATATTTCTGTAGAGAAACAACAATTAAATAAATATTAGTATTAAATACATTTAGTTTACTTTCTCTAATGTCTAAAGTCTCTATTAAGTTATTGCTCTATTATCTAAAGTTCTATTTCTTACTTTTACGCTTATAGTTTAGCAACTCATTACTGATTAAAATTAGCATCGCATGTAAATGCAATGAATTAAAAGCTTAATAAGAATATACAACAATTACCTTTAGTTTATCCAGGTTATAACCGTATTCATCGGATATTGTAGTGCCATTGTACATAATGCCATTTCCAGTCATCATCCATGTTCCAGATCGAACATTTGTCATTGTTGAAGGGAATTCAAGTTCTTCAGCTGAGTGGATTGTAACTCCGATTTCAATGGTGCCAGCCCATTTGGTAACGACTTGCTCTAGAAGGACGTCAAATATTTCTCCAGGTTTCAGAGGTCTATTTGTGATTACTACAGCATTGTTGAAGTCATCTAAGCAACTAGGATAAGGAACACTTCAAATTAAGAAAAAAATAAAATAAGGAAATTAAATTAACATAAATAAAATAAGTTTTAAATTTTAACCTACTTGGGTCTCAAAGCTGTTCGACCACCATTTGTGACACTGACATGAAGACCACAGTGATCATGAAATAACAAATCATCATATCTCCTTCCAATTCTTTGGCCTGGAAGAATTATATAAAAGTGATATTTTATATGTGAACATGCTAACAAGTCATTTTTAAGGAATTTAACCTACTAATAATAGCTGAGTGTAATCAGAATAAGTTCATGCAGTTTTAAAGTGACATGCTTCTCTCATTTTATTTTAGATTATGTAAGAATGCTTTAACTTAGTGTGTTTTACTTTTTAACTATTTCAGATATTGAAATAGCCATTACTAACAATTTCTGCCAGTAGTAAAAGTTCTTACAATTATGGCTATTGTACATCTTATTTTAACAGACATTTTTCGATATTGAGTAACGAAAAGCTATATCAACATTGATTAGTTTTGAAAACTACAGATTTCATAAACATGTATTTATTTTTCCTAAATAAAAAATATAGCTGGTATAGAGAAAATATTTTTGTGCACAGGAAATCTCAACAATCCTTATTTAAATCAACTAGCAGTACCCACCTGGTTTACATTTCTATCAAATGAATGAAATGAAACCCTATCTAATACAATGCAGACAAAGTATACCACCAGCATTTTATTAATAAAAATATGTAGTCTAATTCTACAATTTCAATACTAAAATTAGAATAAAGATATGAGATAATAAAATTATTAAAGAATATTGAGTAGTCATAAAGAAATAATCTCATGCCATTATTAGCTAGAAATAAGTTTTCAGCACCTTGTGCTGAAAAATTTGTTGTTACAAATGTTTTCAAACACAATCCTAGCAAATTTGGATTTTGGCACTAGCCAAATTTTGTAGTTTCAATCATTAGCTTATTTTACTGCTTTTTTTAAAATTTAGATCAAAACAATGTATTATTTAACAGTAGAATTAGTGTTTTTGTGGACAGAAAATGAAAATTGTAATCTTTATTAACATGCCAAATAGTAAATAGAAATTTCTTGAAATAAATAAAATTGCTGAAGTACTACAAAGTATTTATTAAAAGGTTATTATAAAACTAAGTTTCATAAACTTACTGGAAGGTAGACTATGCAATTCAAGTGCAGATGAGCTATTTTCAAGGTCAGGTTTATTTAAAGTTGGTTTGTAATTTTCTGTAAAGCTAACTTTCACTGTCATACCATACAAATCCACCACACCATATAGCACATCAGAAACATTTTCTGCAGCAATACCTTGGTCAAATCCATTAATATAGTAACATAGGTTTTTGTTTGATTTCCTGACAAGACCGATCCGATCACCTTCCTAAGAGTGAAAGCACAGTAAAATTTTAATAAAATAGAAATTTTGTTTTGCCTATATGGTAACCTCTTAATATATTGCACTTTTTGAAGGACAAGAAAAATGAACGATATATCAAGGGCTGAGAAAAACAGGCTTACTATAAATGAAATGTACATTAATAAACATGTTTTCATTTAAAGTTGAGTAAAACTACAAGTTAATCACAAAAACAATAGTGACACAAATACCAAAGAATATTTTTGAAATAAATTCCTTTTTATCACACCTTGTGACACCAAAATCTTTTCCCCCAATTCAGTTTATAATTACTATCGTTGAACTTCAGATTCGAGAAACAGATTGAGATTTTTCTGCTGTTCAGACTAAAAATGCATTGAACATAAAAAAGTGCAATGTAGTCGAATGCACACAATAATGGGGAGCAACTGTACCTTTAAAACAGTGTTAACATGCTAAAAACTCATTTGTAACTTGGTTACCCCTGATACTATGTTATCAACACAGGTATAATCAAGTCATTGACAGTTCCAAGATTGATTATAGTATCATCTACATACAATACCACATTCTCACTTAGAGTACCAGACAAAAATATAATTGTGCTGTATTCTAAGCAAAATCCAAACTCTTGTTCCGAGTACAATGAGTATTTCAAATCCAAGTACCAAAGTTTTGCAGAGGATATTAGTACACTGCAACTTGGATAATTGGAAGCTGAAGGGACCACTAAAAAAATTCGAACTATCCAAAACTTCAAATTAAAAAAAGTTACATTAATTTCAGGTCCACTGAATGCTTGAAAAGATTATTCTGTCAATAAGTAAATATTTATTCAGAAAGATCATGGTATGAAAGACTTAAACATTATATGTATGTAAACAAAATAAGATTTACATTATGTACGGAATTAAGGAAATTGAATTTCGAATTATCCATGATTTTTTAACATTGATTTAATGAGAGGTTCAAGGGACTAAGAGAAATTTTCGAATTAACGACGATTTCGAATTAGAGACGTTCGTTTTATCCAAGTTGCACTGTAATTAAAAGTAGTTGGAGACTGGTTAATTATATTTCATTTGTCATGTTTGCAGTATAAATTTAGTATTTAACTTAGATTTTACGGTATAGTTTAAAAAAAAAATAAAATTTGATGGTCCATATCTTTAATGGTTTTATGTGAATTAATCATTAAATATTTTAGACATGATATTGATAATACTTTAACACAATTTATTAGTTTAAAAATTCCAAAACAGGTACTGCTTCTAAAATTTTTGTATAAGGATACAATTATCAGTTACCTATAATGATGCTTTGGGTCAGTGTAAAACAATGTGTTTCAATAAACAATATTTAACTCAATCATACTTACATGCAATTCATCTAAATTATATTCACCATACTCTCTTCTGCTGCCCTTTCCATTTGTCAATATGCCACAACCACTCATCATAATTGTACCTAATAAGAAAAGAATATTGGATATTAAAATTGAATAGCATGATTGGATGTAAAAGGTAATAGAAGTAAACTTAATTAAGGTAAAAAATGGTCTGAAGAAAAAAAATGTCAATGAAATCTTAAAAAATATGAAAATAAATCAAATACAAATCAATAGATATGCTGACATAATATATTTAAATAGCCACTATTCAATAATCTAATTACTGAGTAATAATAATTTAAAAGCTACAAAAGTGAATATTTCTAACTTTTTCATCAAGATTCAATGATATTTACAGTGGCGAAAATTTAATGCATCTGAAAAAGCTCTAACTTCAATAAGATTCTAGAAATATACATGCAATAAAAGTTGAAATGTACAACATTTTGACAGAATAAATAATAATTTTGTGCTACTTATATTGTGTTTAATATATTTTATTAAAAGTTAAGCTTAATAGTATTAAAACACAAGCAGTAAGAATAATCTTTTGCTCCCTGCATCACAATATAATAGAATTAAAAAGTTCACATTTTGAAAGTATGAAATCCAACTTCAAAATAACATGGAAATTCATAAATTTAAACAAAATTGTTAAAATATCAAGAGATTTAAATTCATATATTTTTATGTTATCAAGACATTTATAATCTTTTATATATTTATACTTTAAAATCACTTAAAATGGTTCAAACCTGATCTCATATTTGTCATTGTCGCTGGGAAATCAAGTGTATCAGGATTATGTGTTGTTACACCCATTTCTATGGAGCCAGACCATTTATTTACAAGTTCATCAATTCGTATCTAAATATTTTAAAATGAAATATTAATCATTCACAAGGTTATGAATGCCAGTAAATATAACAAATTGTATCACTAAATGTTACATTTTTTTATGAGATAAAAATAAGTATTTTAAGATAAAAGTTGAAATCTGAAAAATATAAATGTTGAACAAATCTGTCTTGAAAAATAAAGCATCTATAAATTTAATTATTTTTTCAAGCTCTTTCCAATAATAATTCCAACAAGAAATCTATATTTTAACAGACTATAACATACTTTATTTTAATACTATAAGAATACATATTACATTAAACAGCAGAAAACTGCAAAATTTAACTGCATTTTTCAACTTCATGAAAAATTATTTTATTACAAAATAATTAGTAAATTTTCTTCAAAAGTAGATTTTAATAATTGAGATTGGATCATAAACAGAAAGCTGTTGAAACGAAGGACATAACAGAATGGAGTTCAATTTAAAAATTTTAAGGCCTAATTATTTTCAAAATATAAGTTTTTGAAAGAACCCTGTTAAAATAGTAACACAATTTTACAAGTATGAGATATACTGAATATTTTAAAAACGTATTTTAAGTACTGAATAACCTTAAACTTGAAAAATTATGCAATTTCTCACTTCAAACAATTCGTCATCAAAGAGAGGTCTATGTGTCATCACAACTCCATTGTTAAATTCATCTACAGGTTTTCTTCTTTCAGCCGTTCGATTTCCATTTGTGAGTTTCACCATAGTACCGCAGTGCTCATGGAAATGGAGCTTGTCAGTAACACGTATAAAGCTGGGTCCTATAAAATAAAAAAATTCAAGTACAGAATAAAATTTAAAATACATTTAAAAGTTTGATCATCAATATGCACCCAGTTTGATACATAATTCGTAGCAAATTAAAAAAAACAATAATTTACAGGAAACTGTATCTGTTTCCTCTAGTTTACAGAAACACACAATAGTAAAATTTAACATTCGTCTTACATAGAGCAAATTTACTTAATAGTACCTGTCAAGCATAATTTTTTCCAATGCCCGGCCAAATGAACATTAATCATTATGGTGCTACAAGGGCAGATTTGTGAATCACTTAGTGTTAACCTGGTGCACTGCAGGAGATGGGTTCACTTTACCCTTCATATACATGTTGCATGTTCTAGGCATGGCCCGTTTAGAGGCTACACATTCATTCCATACAGACAAGAAATCCATGTCTTTCCCTGGATTTCAACCAGGAACTAGCACCCTGACCACTAAACCAATTGGTCAGCCATCAAGTGTAAGTTTGTGTATTGAAGTTTGTTATGAAGCATTTTACAGGAGTTATTTTAGTCAGAGATTAACTTCCATGTTTAAAATAAATAGGCAGTTAAAAGTTCACTTTCAGAAAAATATTTATGTATTGAAATTTGCTTGTGCTATTGAAATTGATATCAAAATTTAGTTTGTTCCTCCTACTGTGAGGTAATATTTGTGAACTGTTTTGTCAGATCAAATCATTCAAAATAAAGTTCTTGGATTGAGAACATTTCTTAGTTTTGCCTTTATTTTCAGTGACAATACTGTTCAATTGTGGTTCTGAAGACAAAAATAGTTCATATTCCCCCCCAACATTAACAGTTTAGGTTGGGGTTTATTTCAACTAGTGTACATCAAAATTAATGCTTTGAAAATATTTTTCATCTTTCCAATGCAAACAATCTTATCAAAACTTTTAGAGCAATATTTTCCTTGGAATGTTTTAAAAATATTTTTTGGATAGAAATTCCCACAATAAATGTCTTCACCTATGTTTAAAGCTATTGAAATACCATAATTTTACAGTGGAAAGGGTAATTGAATAAAGTAATTGAATAGTGGAAAGGTTTACCACTTTTTATAATTTATGGATTTTTGATAGCAAAGGGGAAAAACATTTTCAAAAGTTTTGATCTGTTATTTTGCAAAATGCAGTAAAAATAAACAAATCTCACATTTCAGCTTACAATTTGCTAGGAAGTGGTTTGGTAGAAATGTTTACTAATAACCCAAAACCTTATTTCTGCAAGTTCAGTGATATTCAAGTGAGAAATATTCTGTATATTTTCAAGCATGGTTTGGTAGAAATGTTTACTAATAACCCAAAACCTTATTTCTGCAAGTTCAGTGATATTCAAGTGAGAAATATTCTGTATATTTTCAAGCATGAAACAAAAAATAAAAGTTGTGGACATGGTATTAAATCAGGCAAGACCTTTCTGGTTTTAAATACACACCATTGTTTACAAATATTAGATGCAAAGCTGAAAATGGTAACAATTCCAGTTAATTTAAGTACTTTTAAACTGCAATTACACAAATGTAAAACATTAAAATACAAAATTGGTCATGTAATGATCCAAGAGCAATCAACTCTAATTTGTTTCTATCTGTCATTTTATAAAGCCAGAAGTAAAAATAAAGGTCAACATGAATTCTTCAGTTCCACTTAATATTCAAAGGTTTGGAAATGTTCGAGACTTTCTATTGCATAGCTACTTAAACATATTATGTACAAATTACATATTCTACTGCTCATGAATTCAAAGATTTTAATGTATACCAAGTATAATATCAATGTAATTAGGGTAACATTTTGTTTAATCAACCATATAAAATGTAATTAGAGTACCGTTGTTTAATTAATCATGCAAAATGAAATAAATTTTTATCATTATTTTACTTCTCCAGACTATGCATTGTTATGTAAAAATGACTTCTGTAGATTTGCCATTTAAAATTGCATGAATAATCTTAAAAACACATTTATACAGAAATTAAATTATTATGCTGCATAAGTTGTCAAACTGCACAGTATAATTCTATAGTAAAATAAAATTACGTTTAGAACTGTGATCCACTATTGAGACTTGAGCACATTTCCCATACATATCCACAACCGCATACACCGTTCCAGTTACATTGTGAGCAGATACACCCTGATCGACACCATTCACAAAGAAATGAAGTTCTCCATTAGCAGTTCGCATCACACCGACAGTATCGCCTTCAGACAACTCATCTAGATCATGGCCATAATCTTCTAGGCAAGACTTTCCATCTTCTAGAATAGATGTTCCTGACATGACCCAGGAGCCTTCTCTCAAGTTAGTTGCACTGGAGGGGAAAAAATCTAAACATGATGGATCCAGACTGGTCACTCCAATTTCTATGGAACCACTCCAGGTTGGTACCTAAAATACAGTGAACAATTAAAAACATAACTAATACTCTAGGGTGCCATCATCACTTTCTTTTATATGATGGCAACCTCAAAATCAATAACATTGCAATGGATTCCTTCCAACATTGTGTGTTTGGAAACGATACAACTGACTTACTTACCAATGAGTGCAGTGAAAAGAATTCTCCCTCTGACATAGCGCTCATTGCATCAGAGGTCCACTTCATGGTGAAATCTAAAAGCCCTGACACCCCTATTCAAGTCTGCTGGACTTGCCTTTCAGTTTGGTTGTCCCAGATCATTGCAAACTGCTTTGGTGAGACTGGGAAATGGAACACCAAAAGTATGTTTTTAGAGTGCAGATCAGGGGTTTTTCATCTTGCTCCTGTACTGCCTCATTTGCAACCTCCTCTCATATCATTGATTGTATTGGTACCTATTTGAATACATTGATAAAAGACCAAGAGACAGCTTCTCTCCTACTCATATGCCAAGATCTAACGGAACTGGTCTAGCATTTTCTAAACTATCAGAATAAGCAACAGTAACAGTGATTTTCAACTGGGGTGCAGCAAGAATGGCACTGATATGTTAAACAAATGGTGAAACAATTTAAATTGTGAAAGATATATTTCATTTCAACGGTTTAGTTTTGAACTTTTGACAAGTGTGTTCATAAATAATTTCAAGTAATACCCATATAATTTTGAGGATTATTTTTTTCAAAGTATCATAAATATATTGTTTGAAAAAGATTAAAAAAAAAAACGACTTTGGAACAAAAAAGTGTAGGTAACTATTATTTTTTTGCAAATCAATCAAAATTATACATATTTTTGTCAGATCAGCAAAAAAAAATATATTTTTGGTATTCATCAGAATTTTAGTAATTAGTTTATGTTTGCCATGAGAAGTAAAAGGTTGAAAATCGTTGCTCAGAACATTTGTAAGAAAATATAAATTTACAATGCAATCTGAAAATTTGGATTGGATTAACACTTAATGGTAATTTTTTGCAAGATGAGGAATCATTAAATCAGCCCATATAGTTGATAATCTGAAAAATGTGTGCAATTTTAAGGTATGTTAAACGAAAAAAAGAAATACATTAATGATGCTAGTCTATTTTTATTTCACTTTAGTTACCACTGTACAAATAACCTGCAATGTTTGGTCTTATTCATCCCATTCAATATGAATCATTACCCACTTCACTGCAGAATTATTCCTACACAAGTGGCAGTGACTCTAGACAACTGTTACCTATACATTGTATATACAAGATGAATCCAATGATCTTCAAGATTTTTGCAAGTTATAAAACTATAATTGTAAACTATACAGAAATACAGCACTTAGTGATGGAAAGTTATCTTTAAAGGGAAAGGACTTCAACTTGATGGTGCCTTATCCACTTTCAAAAGGGCATCATCCATTTAGAAAACTTACCAATATATGCAAACCACCAATTGTACCAGAGGTACTTGGGCCACTCTTGCCTTAAGATTTTATGGAATTGAAATAGTACATTTTCAGATATCACTAAGTAGTAACATGCAATATTGGAGTAAGAGTGAGCCAAATTGTACAAAAGCAGACATTAAGCGTTTATAAAGTCAGTAAGAAAAACTTTGTACATCTCCCTTTCCATTGTCACTCATCAGATACCCTTATCGCTTTCTATAACAATGTAAAAAAACATTAAGTATGTTTCATTGGAAACCCGTATGAAACATTTCTATATTCAAAATTCTGAAAACTAACTTTCACTTCGAATAAGAGCTAATGAACTGCGCTGATTTTTCTGGTTACTATTTCACATCGGTAATGAATGGGAAGAAAAGACGAAAATTGTTTTGTCTTAAGAACACGCAGAGAAAAGTATCTGATTTTATGCACATAATTAGAATGCTAGGAAATACTAGCAATGAAAAAACGAGGTAAGCAGAGCTGTGCAATAATATAAAATCTTACTTTTTTATCGATTCGCACTTCAAATATTTGATCATCTTGCAGTGGTTCACTGCTCATAACAAGACCATGGTTGAATTCTTGATGAGGATGATTACGAAAAGCAGTCTTATTTAAATTTGTTAATGTCACCATAGCCCCGGTTTTGCAATGGAAAGTCATCCTTTCTGTTGGAGTAACTGTATCTTAGTAAGATACAGCTTAGAGATGATTACTTATAAATTTCTTTGGGTTTCATAATTATTCTACAGACATAATAAAGGGTACTGTAATACCCATAATGAAGAAAAATCATCAATGCTTGAAATTTTAACATTACGATAAAATCTTAGGGATAAATAAATAAACTTTCAAAAGCATAAACATGAAGCGGTTTAGTTGTCAGAAAACTTCTTTAGCGGTACAATATATCTTCATGCGATTCTAACTCAGAATTCTTGAATAAAAAGCAGCTATAGTTATAGTTTATAACATAATTGAAAAACATAACATTGTAAAAGTTAAATTCAATATTTAAAGAATTAAGTTAAAATTAACATAGCAGACGAATTTTCAAGTGTCTAGTCTTAACCGCCACTTAACCACCAGGGTTCTTGTTTTACTTTTACAAGACGGCTTCAAAATTTGAAACTGCCGGTTTTTGTATTTGTGCAAATCATTTTATTTATTCAAACATATCGGGCACAAGTTTCCCAAATTTTTTAAATAGCCCGTTGTGTTGCTCCAGTGTGGCGTAAATTAAAATACCTTCCCACCCAAATATTTAAAAAATCAATTAAACGTCCCCTTAGTTTTTGTTTACTTAACGTATTAAGTATTGTCAGTCGGAAATAGTTCCATTTACTTTGATTGCGCATTGTATTTCTAAAATGTTATATATTGCGATTGTTTTGGTTTCTATTGCTATCTATCTGTTTATCAGACGTAAGAAGACAGTTAATTTGATGAACGAACATTGTCTGGTAATTTTTGTTTATATTTAGTTTTCTCATGTATAACAACTTAAATTTTGCTTATAATTCTTGTTTTTGTTGTGAAGGTTTATGAATATTTTCATCATCTTTTTTAGTACCTACATAATGTAATTTCATGATCATCCTATATTTAAAATAGAAGAATTTGGACTTTTTAAGATGTTGTGCAATAATACCAATTAGTACAAATGAAAGATATTAAAAATATTTTTATCAATGCTCATCCAATTTTAGTTAAAAGTGCTTCCGTCATGGCACTATGAGGGAAGAATCGTGAACCGTTTGGCGTTACTCAGGTGCACCATGAGGGTGGGTTCGCATTGAATCTCACATATATATCATACATTTATGACACAACCTGTTTATAGAGAGGCCACATATTCTCTCCAGATGGACAAACATCCATGCCTTACCCTGGATTCAAACAGGTACTATTCGATGTAGAAGCTAGCATCCTGACTACCACCCTGATTCTAATAAAAAACTTTGGTGTATTCATGTGTACAAAAGCCAGGGACAGAAAAGCAATCTAATAATGGTACTGTTTGTATAAGTAAATTACAAATACACATTACATTTTGTTCATGGTAATTAATGATTACTGAACTACCTGAATGGTTTGAAGTATTTTTTGGTAAACTACAAATTATCAATGACCTTGTAGTGATAAAACCTTTTTGTTGCTGAATTGCTTTCTTATACTAGATCCATATTACAAAAAAATTCAACTTTTAGACACTTTAGCAGGTCTATAATTCTTGATTAAACTTTACTTGATAACTGATATGGGGCAACCAAATGCATATAAGTTAAATTTATTTACCAACAGATGGTTGTGCTGAAAAATTCTCTGAAACTGTTAAGGATAATGAGTTACCAACACAATGTATAATTATGTAACATTGATACTATTAATTTCATTCAGAAAATTGGTTAATGTTTATAAAAATGTTGCTGAACCCGACATGACATTACTAAATAGTTGGGTTAATACATTTATAACCTAAGATTTTTAAAATTTAACTGACAAAAGCAGAATATTAAACTGTATATTAAGATAAAGTGTTGTATCTTGTATTGCATTATGAAGAAATGTTTTAATTAGCATTTCCATTTCTCAACATTCTGCGAAGAAGCAGAAACTTTGAAAGGGATAGATTCTTTAAGAAAATTTGAAAAAAAAAATTCTCGGTGTAATTAAACACATGTGTTAAGAATATTTCTGGTTGGAATGCAACTTAGCCATATTTAATACACATATTGCACTCTAATTTACTTTTTTAATCTTTGAATAATGTACAAATTTTTCTATCTATATTATGCGCTTTTTACCACTGCATTTTATAAACTGCTGGTTAAGAAAATTCATGATAGTTATAAAAATTTGGATTTAATTGATTTAAATCAGATTATTTTGACATTTAAATTAGATTTTTATGATTTAAATTAATTTGGTATTATGAATTTGAGCTACAATGTCAGACTAGTTTCTAGGACAATGAATGAAATTAACCCTCCAAGCAGCATACAACTTGGAAATTTCAGTCCGAATATAGCCTGGAAAAATTCCTGAATGGTAAGTGGCAGACCCAAAATATTTGGTCTCGTATCCTGACCCCTGACATTTCGCTCCTCGAAATATTTTGGGTAAGCTGCCCACAGTACATAAAATTTTCCAAACTATACTCGAGAATGATGCCTGGAGGGTTAAACATTAATGGAGCATATCAGATTTAGCAGATCAAACATTTATATTTTAAAGATTTTCTCATTAAAATATAAAAACATACTTTTGAAACACACTTTAACAAAAAATATAAATTTGTTAACATGTGGTAAGTATATTTTTAAAACTTTAATTATAGAAATGATTTAATTTTATCACTGGCCTTTATCCTTTCTTTGAATCCTTTCTGATTATCTATTCTTTAAGATGAGAAGAATTTTTCGTTTAGGATTAGAAGGAAATTACTTTTTGACTAAATTATGTTTTATTTTTACTGCAGAACTATTTTCGTCATTTTTGGCCAAAATAAATTTAGATGAAAATTTTATGTGTTATGCTTAGTATGTATATTTAAATGTTTTTCTGGTTTAGATCACTGGAGGCTCTAGTGGCATTGGATTAGCTTTTGCTATTCAAGCAGCACAGCATGGAGCAAATGTTACAATAGTTTCTCGATCTAAGGTATACTTATCTATATAACTGGAAAAATTTCCTTATAGTATAAGACATTTATCGTATTTAAACATCATTCCCATCATACTATATGTTATAAATAACTATGGCATCTTACAGTGATCTTAAACTAGCTGTTGTATGAAAAGAATGAATATCTTTTTAATTCAGGATTTCCTCTTAAGAAAATTTAAAGTGATCACAATATATATTACATGTATTTATTTTTTTGTATCCTTATTATCTTGAGCTATTTTCTGTTAGTCTTATTCCATTTGTGTATCCGTTAGTTGTCGAGGATTATTTTTAGATCTTGCAATATATTGGGCATATGCTTTCTGAAACTCTTTGGAAAAATTTGTCCATAATTGTGTGTCTATATAAATAAAAATGGAGTGTGTACATTGAATATTTTTGACCCATTTCAAGTTTTCTAGCCGTCCTAATGCAAAATCAGTCTTGCACTTTTGGTGTCGGTCTGTCCGTCTTTGTGTGCCCATACTACGTCCAGACAGTTGCCTTTATTTTCATGGTTGGTTGGTTGGTTGGTTTTTTCTTGAGACTTTTAGCTGCAGAGTCAGGCTTTTGTCTCCAATCTTCCTAAATGATCTAAATTTAAGAGAAAAGTATGAAGAGATTAAAATTTTTCGATTGATATTTTTTTTTCATGAAACTTTGCATACTGTTAGTACAAACATTCGTTTAGTGACTGAACTTGGTTGCGTTAGTCTGTCCGTCTTCCCATTCTATATCTGATTTTATGTCTGTACAAGTATCACATCAAATTTATTCAACAAATTTTAATGTAATGTTCTATATTTGATAACCCATATTTTAGTTTAGTGAATACAATATTTAAATTCCTTTGCTTACATATTTAGACAAGTTTCATGCTAAAATATTTCAGTAACTATACTTAAATAAACCATAATTTGGGAGTAGCTGGAAAGTATATTGATCATTACAATTACTTGGATTGTTTTACCAGTACTACTGAAAAATCTATTATTTTCCCCCAAACTCTTTATATGGAATTTAAATTCTAATACTTTTTATTTTGAGCCTTATGTTTTTGTGAAATATATACAATATCCGAACATTTGGTATAGATGATATTTTGCAACAAAACGGAAACTCGTGTTTGTTTGCCAAACAGTGATATTTTCTGTTTTTTCCCTCGGAATTAGTTTTGCACTTTTAAATTTTGTCTTATTTTTAGTTGTAAGTAGTGGCAACTATGTGAGATCAAGAGATAAAAAAGAATCGCGAATTAATATCTTTAAAGCTTTTTTCCCGCCAACTTTTATTTTGTTTTATTTTGCTGTTTTTTGTTTTAAATAATTATATTTAAAAAGATTACATTTCCTTTTCATCACACACACCACCACAATGTATTCGATTTAGAGCAACATGTAAATTAGAATAAAGCAAATTTTAAGTGTAATTTTGCCATTATTGAAAGAATGTTAAATAATGGCAAACAAATCAATAAACTTGAAATATTACAAATTCTTTGTCATAGCAATAGAGGCTTATTTTATGAATTGAAGCTATATTTAAGCAACTTATGTAAGGAAAGTTTGTTTGAAGCAATTCTTTTTTAGGAGAAACGCTGTTAAATTACCATTAAAAAATAGTAATGTTACATTTGCTTTGTCTACTGAAGACATTCAATTTTAAAACAATTTCTTTTATTATTGCGTGTACCACAAAAAGGAATTTTCAAGAAAAACTCGTTCCCTTTTAAAATAAACTTAATGATAAATATCTTATCAAATTAATTTGCCATCTTTCCCTTAATGATGGAGAAATTCGAAAATGTCACAAGCCTGGTGCAAGAGTGTTACAAGTAAAAAAATATTGGTAGGTAAATTATGAGTGGAAGAGTATTTGCTGTAGATTCATCATTTTTACGAATTGAGTTGATCAATTTTACAGGAAAAGAACTTAAGAAAGGGAATTCCTAATCCTCCCTCAAAATCGTCTTTTGTAGTAGTTATCTTAGCATCCACCTCTCGTCAGTTTGTAGCTTTAGGAGGGCTGAGATGTATGTGAAATGTATTACATGGATGGATATGCATGTATCGGATTTGTGTCCAAAATAAGTTATAGCAATAATAAAAATTTCAAAAAGGTGTTACAAAATTATTTTAATGATTTATCATTTTTCTATGAAAGACAAAAGTGATTATATATTTTGGTTAATTCTTCAATCTATTGTTGATCAATTCAACCTGAGTAAGGTCGGGTAATTCTTCTAGTAAGCTAAATATAAGTTCTTATCACTGTCCGTTCAAAAAAAGTGTTATTTTGTTTATGGAGGTATCATAATACATGAAGGCTGAATACAAAGGAAAACATTTTAAGATTTATTTTAATCATTACATAATAAATAATCCTTTTATTCAAAATTTATTTGGAGGAGGTTAATACAGTCAAAGATTTATCTTTTTCTCTACTTCCAGAATCCTGGTAAAATTTTTATATGTATATTTTTAAATATAAATTTTATATATATATTTAATATATATAAGTAAATTTCTATATATATATATATTTCTTCCTGGTAAATATTTCTAGCAATGGTGAATGTAAAGTTGTTTCTGAAATTAGTATTTTTATAATTTTTGAAAGTTTCATATATCTGTATAAATATGTAATTTGTACGAATTTGACGTATGATTACTATCTTTTATAGGAAAGGTTAGAAGCTGCTAAAGCACAAATATGTTCTCAAGTAAAAAGTTCTGAACAGGTGAATAAATTTCTTTAATAAGGAGTGAGATGACTTCTACAAGTTCTTTAAGGTGTATTTAGAGAATTTTAAAAATAATTACAATAATATGTGTCATTATATGTGTCTTAAGTGCTCTAAGTCTTATATACTCTACTAAGTACTAAAGTTTTATATTATACTCTGGTCATCTGACGGAATGGTTCCAAATTTTGTGGTGTTGTCTCGGATCTTTCCCTTTCGGATTGATCGTGGACCATCACCACTAGCCTGATGTGTTTTTCCTGTGCGACGTTAATTAGCTACCTATCTACCTGTGTATTCACTGGAATTTTGTAACAGTATCCTAATTCTTCAGAGAAAGCATGGAAAATATTTATATAGCATTTAGTTACCATTGTAATCGCAGATAAAACTCTTGACTGGTGATTTTAACTATTGTTCTTCATGAAAAACATTTATTCCTCTTCTAAAATTCTAGTTAGCCTTTCATTATGGGTTCTGCTCACAACATGTAAAATCCTGTTGGGGCACCTACCAATATAGTCAAATTTTGGAGGCTTAAAATCATTGTCCATCTAAGGGAAAGAAAAAAAATTGAAAATGACGTAAAATAAATCTTAAATCGTCCTTATTGCTTGGGGCCAAAAAACATGCTATTTATGCATCCAGAAAAATGCTGAGATAGTCAAGTAAATAATTTATTCCCTATTTAAGAGAGAAGGAACAGTGCAGTAGCAGCAAAAGGATTATCTAATAAAGTATCTCACTGTATATAACCTTTAGAACAATTGAGTTTTTTTCATTTGACTAATTCGACTATGGATAAATAACCCTTTTGTAATTGAAAGTTTCTTGGTAGAGGGCCCATATATAAAAAGTTAAACGTTTGTTTTTATACATAAGCACTTTCCTAAAGCAACTGAGGCACCCAACATCGTAAAAGATAATCACAACATCCATTTTTAATTATCCTGTATATTGAAATAACTCTTGTATATTTAAATAACTAACTGAACATAATAGACAACTTATTGTTTTTGAACTGTTGTTAATCTGGTCTCTTAGAGTTATTTTTTGTTCTGCCTTATTTTAATTTTTATTTAAAATCCATCCCTTGTTTTTTTAGTTTATGAATTCAAATAATCTTATTAACACTGAAATGTTTTAATGTGACCTCTTTTATTGCAGAAAGTCTTGACATTTTCTGAAGACATTTCCAAAGTGGAAAACAAACTTGAAAATCTTGTAAAGCAGGTGTGCAATTATTTCAGTATTCTGATCTTGCAATTTAAGATGTTATTAAAATAATTTTAAGATACACACAAATCAGACTACAAAGTTTTGTTTTCATAAATCAATCAGGCTGGGAACCAGGATTTACAGTGGAAAGTTTTTAACTGGCTCATGTCTTAAAATTTATATGTATGGTTAATTCAATTTTTTTTATTTTTCATTTGATTAGTACTTTAACTATTAATTGTCATTTTTATAATCTATTTGAAGCATTAATTTTTATTTTGTAAAATGAAATTTTTAAAAATAAATAATGGAAAAATTATGAATCTTCTGACAGGTTTCGAGCATACCATATCTGGCCCTTGCACCATTAAAATTCAATAAACCAACTAACCTTAAGGCATGCTGGTCTATTCAGCCCTCTAAATATACTGGCCCATGTGGAATTTACCTCATCCTCTACTTATCCAGTCTGACCCTGTCATAAATTCTGTGCAAATCTTAAAATAATTGTACAGATTCTTATGTTGATTTTAAAAAGTAAAAAATGACCACAAACCAACTATTACTGGCTATAAAAAATACATCATGAAGGAAGCATCTAATAGCCTTGAAATTTGCATAATGTGTAGTGGAAGGATATGCAAATGATTAGCATTGCAGCATTAATACAAATCAGGTTCACCAGTAACACCCCTGTAAGCAGTTTAAAAAGGGAGAACAGAAAGCCAGTTGAAAGGATAGAAATTGTGTTTTTCCTGTTCCTGTGTATAGAAAGCTTAAGTATGCCTTGTCAAAAAATACAGCAGTCATACAAGCATGTTTCTGAGTTTGGCAGATGAAGAATTATGACTTATCGAGACTGGATTATCCCTCCAAGAAATCGGAGCTTGGGTTGGACGAAATCAAGCCACAGTGATGCAAATGAGGAATCAATGGGTACAGGAGGAACAAACTGATTTGAACAATTGCAGCAGTCTAGTCACCACTAAACAAGAGGACAGATATCTTGTGTGCATGGCTATTACGGATCGTACTGCAAGATAAAAAAACCCTAGCTCAAGAATAGGGTGTGTTGCACAACCTGTGTCAGCAAATACAATTTGACATCTGCAGCAGCAAGGAATTTTTTCAAGGCATCTATTGCTGCGACTATCTTTGACTACACCACAAGTATCTGGGGCTGCAATGATGCATAGAATGCAGTAGATGGACAAATGAATGGCATGACATCATCTTTTCAGATGAACCAATTTTGTCTACAGCACCACAATGGTCGCAACTGAGTCCAGGGGCACCACTGCTACAGACTGCATGATATTCATTATGCATCGCCATACCAGTCTGTAACCTGGCATTATGGTATGGGGCACTACTGAATTCTACTCCCACTCCTGCCTAGTATGCATTGCCAGTACACTCAATAGTCGACACTACTTCTCTGAAATTTTGGAGCGTGTTGTCCACCCTTATCTTCAGAGCTTGCCTGTGACCAGTTTTCAATAGAACAATGCACAACTACACATGGCATGCAATGTACAACAATTCCTCAGTGTCCACCAGATTTCACTTCTTCCATGGACCACCTGTTTTCCAGATCTGTCACCCATTAAACAAGTCTTGCCAATGGCACACCACAAACCACCTTCGACTATGCCAGATGAAATTTGGCAACTTGTTGAAGCAGTATGGACTGACATATCCCAATCACATTCAAAGTCTCTTTCTTTCAATGCCAAGATGTGTAGCTGCAGTTATTGCAGGTAATTGTAGCTACTCAAATACTGATTTCTTCATGTTCTGCTAGTCAAACGAAGCTGTAATTTCAAAGCCTTGCTATTTGCATAATAAATATGGCTTTGATATCTTGTCCTTCATGGTCTTGCATTTTCAATGGCCAGCAGTATATCTTATTAAAAATTACAAAACCTGATGGCAAAAATATCTAGTTATTTCTTTATCAAAGATATAAAAATTTTGATGATTGAAAATTAATTATATTCCCATTAATCTTTTTATTTTCATATACTCTCCATTCTATGCTAATTATCAAAATAGAATATAGTTTGGTTCAAATTTTAATGAGGTTTGGTATGTTTCTGAAATTGCATCCACTTCTATGCATAATACGCATATCCACTGGGATAGCCAGAGAGGGATCTGGTGTCCCCACATATGCCCCCTGAAAACATTGGTTTCTTATTTTTATCTCTTAACATAAAATGTTAATGCACAAAATACTTGTTTGTGTCATTAAAGTAAAATAACAGTTAGCTTAATTATTAGTTTAATAAATAAAATATTTTCTAGGAAATATGAAAATTATTCATTTTTACTGAAATATTTATCTCGCATATGCAAGTATTTTAACAGCATTACATAAGTGACTGAAATATAATGTACTGACCTTGGGTCATCTGACCGTGGCTCAAAATTACAAGGATCTTTCCCTTTGGGATTGATCCTGGACCATCAACAATAGCATATTGCTCCAGTGTGGCATAAATTTAACTACCTACCAAATCCATCATCTGCAGTTTCAGTTTTCACTCATGAACCTTGTGGTTCTCATTCCCACATCAACCAAGGAAAAAATTCATCTAATTAAAATAGGGAATTCACACACACACATTCATCTGAAATTTTTTCTGATTTTGGGAAAGTTCATGACAAATATTTTGTGGATATATAAAACTAGTATTTGTTAAGATAAGCATTGATAGTACTGTAAAACGTGGTTTCCTATACTTTATAATTGAGTATTTTTTCTTCTATGGTTTAATACAAAATTCTTATTGGGAAGGGTAGAAGAGAATATATATATATATATGATGCTTTCTAACAAAAAGTGACATTAAGTTCATTATTAGTATATAGATAAAATTTTAATGAAAATATATTAGAGAAAAATTACTGATAGAAGCATCTTTAATATGATGGCCTACTTAAATCATGTGTTAAATTCTTATTTATATCTTCCTATTTATTGAATACAAAACCATTATTCTGTGTTTTCTTCATTTTTGCAATCATGACTTATTTTTATTTACAATTTATGAGTTTTGTAATTTATTTTACAGTTAAAATTTTGTTACTAACATTTTCTAATAACTATTACAGGCTGAAGATCAAGCTGGTCCCATTACTTTAGTTGTGAACTGTGCTGGAACTTCAATCAGCTATCGTTTTGAAGATACTTCTTTTCAGGATTTCAATGTAAGTGTTTTTTATTATTTTTGAAAGCATATTGCTGTGATATTTTACTATGGCTGCTTTGAAACACGAAACTATAAAGCCAGTTTAAGAAAATGTACTTTTAAAATAACACATTTGAAAACGTTAAGCATATATAAGCCCAATAGATTAATTGAAGGGCTTCGGGTAATATAAGGATAAGCCACTTTTCAGATTTTTCAGTAGAGCAATTTTCCAAGTTTTTAAAAACAACAAAATTATAGTTCATCCACTATTCAAGAGGTTGTGTAATCTTAAATTTTCAAGTATTAAGCACGCATTCAAGTAATCAAATTCTTTTGATACTCTTGAATATTTTTCCTGATGGAACATATTTTTGTGGCTTATAACTGTTACCCTGAAGACTTTCAATTATATTTGAAAAAAATATGAAACATTATCCATTCAATCTTTCAGATAATCATTAGCTATAGATAGCTTTATGAATCATCGCCAAGGCAAATTACTCATTTTTTATTTTTTTAAAAACAAACTAGACCATTGAAAAAATATTCTAATTAGAATGATTTAAATTAGAATATTAACTTTTCTATATATTTCTTAGGGAATGATGGATATAAACTACATTGGAAGCATTAATATGACCAAAGCAGTTCTCCCACTCATGAAGGAGAGAAAAAATGGTCGAATTGTTTTTGTATCCTCATTAGCTGGGCTAGTGGGATTATATGGTTACACTGCATATTCGGGATCCAAGTTTGCTATTCGTGGATTAGCAGAAGCTCTTCAGATGGAAGTATGAGTGCTTTTACTAAATTTATATAAATGTTATTAAATATTGATATATAGTTCAGGTTTAGCAAGTTGGCCTTTGAGTTATGGGATTTTGAATGAGTATTTGTGAAATAAGGAGGCAGGTTAAACCTTACAATGCATTTGCACGTTAGAAGTCGAGCATGGATTCCGACTCTGAATTGATTGGTCAGTGTCTGAAATCACAGCAGTGATTACAAATTGGCAAAGTAAATAAGCACCTATGGCGATTGCTCTGCATGATTTTACATATAACATCCCTTTCCCCTGCTGAGCTTACCACCCTTGGAGAAATGGACATCTGCTTTCTCATCAGTGACACAGATGATTTTTATAGAATTATGGCTATTTGTTAGATTCCATTTTAAAAATTGAAACCCAGGATTATTATAATACAACAGTGGAACATGTATCTATAATTAAATTTTTTTGTCCCCTGAATTTTCCTATAATTTGAAAGTGAATTGCATAGTTAATTCAAAGTTGTTTTTGGTTAATTTGAATATTTTCCTATTCAATTAAACATTTTACACAAGCTTACTTTAATTTTTCCCCCAATGCAGTAGCAAAAAAGGTAATTTAGCTGTGACTCATTGTTTCTAGGAATACATTCAGTGCATATGTACACATGTATGCACAACATCTGCTCTCCATGATCTCTGAAACCCATTCAGCACTTGCTTGACACTCCTATTAAGGGCTTACAACATCTGGTGCAATACAGTGATTTGTCTTATGCATCTCTTACATTGTTTTGTAGTAGCTGTATGTTGATAGAAGAAATTTTACCTGTTTTATTGTCATTACGGTTTGGCTCAAAATGGGGTGATTACAAAATATGAACTAGGGTGTTTTCAAACAAATTAAAAACGTTTGTCAAAAGAAAAATAATTTAATTATGATTCTTTTATGTCAAGTTATTTTATGCTTATATTAAATAAAATATGTTTTTTGTCTAAAGCGTTTATTTTTCTAAGTGCTTAAAATTTGTGAAAGCTCTGTTAATTACTTGTTATTAATTTTTATTAATCATGGGATCCATAAAAACTTTAATTTGTATTCTTAAATAATTCGAATATTGCGGTGGTCCCTTCAACTTCGAATTATCCGAGTTTTGCTGTATAATGAATTTGGGCTACATCTTTCATGATATTGCGAGTTAAAATTTTAATATTTTAACACAACAAGCCCTTAAATTTTAAAAACAAAACTTTTGGTCTTTTAATGATGTCTCTAGCAAAACTAGAATTTAATTGAATTTTATCTGAAATTTCCACTTTTGTAAACCTTAAATTGTGTGTTTTTATTTATCAGGTCAAACCATATAATATTAGTGTTACCGTATCATACCCTCCAGACACAGATACCCCTGGTTTTGCTGAAGAAATCAAAACCAAGGTAAGTGTTCTCTTAAACAAGTGATAAATATGTTAGAGAAAAACGTTTTAATGAATAAGGAGAAATGTGAAAAAGTACAATGCATAAACTCACTACTTTTATTGCAAGAAATTGAGTTAAAAGGCTTGAATGTTTTTTACATGCTTTCATTTTTGGAAGTTTCATATGTATTTCATAATTGTTTTATGTTTTAATGTAAACATCTTTTGCAGCCCATTGAAACAGCTAAAATAAGCGAATCAGGTGGATTGTATTCTGCTGATGAAGTTGCAGCTAAAATACTACAAGATGTTATGGTAAGTATTCTTTTCTGTTATTCATTCCTTAAGGCTAGACCATGATTATGAACACTCAAGAGTCCAATACTGGATCAGAACTTCCACACGCCAGAAGATGACTTGGGGAGGCTTGGTTCAGTATTATATTTTTTAGGCAAGTTGGAAATGCCTTATGATCCTGAACAAAGGACAGACATCGGAAATGTCCATTTACAAATTTAGAAAGAGTAGTCGGTCATTTTCTTTCCCCTTTGCATCTTTTCTTTAACCTTTAGGCTAAGTTTCAATGGTCATTGTTTTTTTTTCTGAAAATAAGCAAGTATTTTATTTACAGAACAATAAATTTGTATCGTCAGTGGGTTTTGAAGGCTGGATGTTGGCAACTGTGTGCAGTGGTGCTACACCAGTGAACTCTTTCTTGGATTTAATCTTACAGGTATTTATTATTAACATTGTGTTATTGATTATCGATGAATTGAATATTTTTACAGAATAGGCAGGGTTCAAAGTTAGCAGTCAGTTATATTTTGCACCTATAAATTTATTTTTCACGATTGAGTTTTAAACTCGATTGTTTTGGTGGCTAACTTTCCTGAATCTTTTTTGCTTGTTTGGTACGAATTCTGACTGATCAACCATCTATCAACTGTTCTAATAATCTATGTTTTATTACTTTTAAATAGTAATTTTTATTTGATAGATGCCTCCAGCATTTCATTGTAAGAATCGCATCTTTGCTCTTGTATCAGAATTGCAACACTTAGGATATTGTGTAGGTTTCTTTCCAAAACTGTAGACCATTTTGCCATTATTTAGGGGAGGTCTACAATACAAAAAAAAATCAAAAGCTAACAATTTCACTGTCCAGTCTTACTTTTGTAAAATCAATTTCATGTAATGTTTGTAAACTTTTGTTACTAACCTAACCTTTTGTTTCTGCCTCATCTTGTGTTTGGCAGAGCTTGTCCTTTTTTGACCTTGTGCCATAAATTCCAAATCAACCAACCTAACCTTTTATTACTTTCGAATGGCAGGCAGAAAAACAAAATTCACAATACAGTGTGAATTTTGTTTTTCTGCCTGCCATTCAGAAAAATTGAACAGGTGCATCAAGGTCCCTTACTCCTTCAATATGAATCACTACAAAGACTCTTAGACCGATAAATGTTCTTAAAACTGCCCCATAACTTTTGAAAGAAAAATTACCCTAAATAGTTTGTACTATTAATTTTTTTCAAAATTATAAGTTAGGTAAATACGAGCTTTGACAGTCATAATCTAGAATTCTCTTTTGTTTAATAATGTACTATAAAACCTCAAACAGTAAGAACCCCTCCCCAAATCATAATGACCCAAACCAAAAATGCTCTAAATGCAAATATCATCTAAGTCTAGGGCCAAGTCGTTGTACTGTGCATCAATACACATCCATAAAAACAAAAAAATTTGAAATTACATTCAAGTAAAACATAAAGAAAACTAGATTGATTTTCGGCTTCTAATTTCCAACCTTGACAATAGACATTAGTAATATTCTACAGGTTTATTCACAAAAGATCTCAACAAGGTTGTCTCACTCAATTAGTCTTATGTGTGTGAAATTATTTATAATCTGAACATTTCAGAATAGTAGTGAAAATTTGTCAACTAGTTTTTTATAAGTAAAATTGGATTGTAATGTAAAGCTTGTTAAAATATATCAAACTGGTTTGTTACTACGATTAAAATCTAAAACCACTTGATTTGGACATTCTTATGAATTGCTTTACTTGAAATAAAGCCTTAAAATGCAGCTCAGCATTTGAAAAATTTGTAGTCCTGATTAAAATTACTATTCAGCTAATTCAATTTTTCTTTCATAAAATTTAAATGGACAAATTTTTATCTTCAAGAATCAGTAATAGCCCAATTTAACTTTTTATCATTCAAAAATTATTAATTTAGTTTTCCTTCAATGTAATTGTAGAATACTTTTAAATATAGTACAAGAATATTTCTTTTAGTAAAGTATTTTTCTAAAAGCAGATTTTTTGAGTAAAAGAATGCTCATGAGATAAAAATGCTTTCATGCTGATGGAAAGCATCAAAATTTCCTCTGTAATGAGTGCAGCACCAGCTACGGAGCTATAAACCTCAGAACTGTTACTGAACTAAAAGTGAGAACAGACAGTGTCATGCTGGCTGCGATCATGAACACGCCCCTGTAACCTTTTCCCCCGAGATATTTTTAATGTTTGTCTCTACTTGTATGTAAATTTTGTGTTTTAAATTCTCAATTAAACTATTATCAATGGTTAGAGCGATCCAGGTTCATTCAATTACACTTCTTTATTTCAAGGTTATTTTCCAAAGATTTTAATAGTCAAAATTTAACTTAACTAAACTTGATAAATACAAAATTACTCATTAATTCAAAACCCTTTCAGTTTATTTAGCAGTGTCTAAGTTCATTTTTTCTTATTTGTGTCTTAAAACACACTAAGGAACAAACAACATGAGTGAGGTAGTATGAAGTGTTTTTATGTGAATCAAACATTGCAAGATAAATACTGACTTGAAAGTAAAAAATTGTAAATGCTTAATTGTTTAAGAAAAATGTTTATTGTAAAATAAATTGTAACAGTCCAACAAATATATAAATTAAAAACATAAATATCACAAATAAAGTAAATAAGTACCTTATTTTGTTCTCTTTCTGTCCATTCACACAATCTAGATATAATGATTTATCACCAATGGTTTTTTTATTTTTAGGTTATGACAATGGGCATATTTCGAATAGCAATATTCATTTATTTAAAGCAATGTGATCAAACAGTGAAAAAGTGTGCAAGTGAAAAAGAGAAGCAAAATGCTGAAGGATTGAAGAAGACAAGCTAAAGCATGAAATCATTTAATGAACAATTTAAGCATGAAAGAGCTTACTTCATTAATATTCCAATTACATTTAATCAATGCATCACCCATACAATCTTAAAGATAAATTTTATGCTGTATTAATAAAAAGTAGTTTGTAAATATTCAAAATGCTTCAATTTTTTTTACAATCAGAAAATAATTATGGGGAATGGGGACATTTCTCTTTGATTTTAGAAAACATATGCAAGAGTATAAACCAGTATCAGTACATTCTAAGTGTCACTATTTTAAGATGTAAGCACAATGGAAAACTTATAACAGCATACAATTAAATAAAAAGAAATGAGAAATATATTAAAGAAAATATGTACTGATGTATCATAACTGACTTTAAAAATAAGTAGAAAAATCTGATTCTCTTGACCAAACTGGATAAATGACTAGCACTGATCTTAATACAAATACAGGGGGTTCCTAAAGTAATTACACACTGTAGTGATAAAGTCGAATTATAATTTTCTTTTGTAAGTTTTACAAATGTTTACCACTGATGAAAGTGGTTTAATAATAATATAATTGCAGGCTTTGGGCTGATAAACATCCACATGTAATTTTGCCTCAACTTGTTTCTGAAAGTCAACACTATTTCCCTCTAACAAAATAGGGTGCGCTACCCCTATTCTGCGTCAAGTGTCCATAACTACCAGCATGAAACATTTTCAGGACGTGGATAGGAAGTTAAACCAGATTTTGGGCTACATGGTCACCTGACCCCACACTTAGAATTTTTGTGGAGTTTTCTGCAATGACAGGTGTATAAAATTAAGATTGACAGCAGTAATCAACTTGAGTAGCAGATCACAGTAGTTAAGATTACTCCTGATATCTTGGAAAAGGTTTTCCGTGCTACCACTGAACGTTGGGATTTGTGTGTTGATATGCGGAAGAGGCATGTGGTATTGTATTAATATTTGTTGTTTTCGTGTTTCATTTGTAATAAAAAGGTATTAAAATGCTTCACAGAAACGGCTAGTTACCTTAGAAACACCCTTTAGATGCTATTATCGAAAATTAAAGATTGCGCCTGTATTAAGTTTATGTAATTTTATTTTTAAATAGTTTAATAGATCACAGAAAGTAATACAATACTCATTTATATGATAAAAAAATAATAATCATGATGTATTTTTGACATAGAATATGAAATTTCTAGATTATAACTCAAACTTCCTTTCTTGCATGACAAATAAAATTTCACAGAAAGTTTTACTGTTAACCTGTTTGGTTGATATATTGAAAATAATAAATTTAACATTAAGTTCAGAAACTATTTTTGTCACATTTCTCTTTGAGTTCTCAAATCTATTTCTTTTATGTCAGCATTCTATCATTATATTTTTTGAATCAGCCTTTCTGGTGCAAACATATTGAGCAATAACTGCAAAAAATAAAAATCATGATTATTACTTCTCACAATGTTGTCAAATATTAAGAGAAAATATTTTATAAAACAATTGATTCACATTATTCATGATATGATTATGTTAATTTTAAAAATACTTCTAATATCTATATGGCTGATTAAAATTAATCCATTTTAGGTAATTTTAACTTATAGAATTTTAATTACAGAAATTTCTAAAATATAGATTTTACAGAATTTTGTTCTTTAATTATATCTTAGTGAAAAGAGTAAAGATTTTGTACTACAATCTATCATGTTAAAGGAGAAACTGCTCTAAAAATGCTGAGCTTGTCAATAACGTATCTTCTACGATTTTCTTCA
The DNA here is from genome assembly GCA_933210815.1 of Meta bourneti. Taxonomy (NCBI): domain Eukaryota; kingdom Metazoa; phylum Arthropoda; class Arachnida; order Araneae; family Tetragnathidae; genus Meta; species Meta bourneti. The sequence continues at coordinate 43,267,052 of OW119931.1, forward strand.
CTTACAATTAATGGCTAAAGTGCTGCTTAGAAAAGTATTGATATCTCAATACTAGTATACATAGTACTCCAATAATTTATTGTGTCACCACACTCTTATCTAGCATTAAGTTTTTCTCTTTAACTCAGCTGTAATTAACAAATATATTATAGGATGTTCAGTGTGAATACAATGTGTAGGTTGGGATGCAAGTTTTATGTTTGACCGTAAAGTAATGATTAAAAAAAATTCACAGAAAACAGTGAACACTTTTTATAACTAAAATTAACGAAACAAATTGTAGAAAAACTAATCTACAAATTTTGAAAATGAACATTAATTATGCAGCATTATATTCAATACCCATAATTGTTCCATGTTTTCAACTCCAAACATTTCAAATTGACTTCCTTGCATTTCTATGCACATCAAATTGGATAAATTAAACAGACAGGTAAAACATTAATTTTGTGTAGTGAAAAAAATCCAATAGGGCTCCCAAAAGTTAACTAAATTAAAAATGTCTCTTAAAATTATGAAACATGCATTACAATCTGAGTGCAAAATACCATTTAGAGTATAACAAAATAGGTTGATTTAATCCATGTAGAAAGATTAAGAATATTTTTCCTCACAGGCCTTCTCACAGTAGATGCTGTCTGCAGGAGATTATGTCAATGATTCAGCAGAGGCAATGCGTATTATTTTCCCATCACTTGTTAAATAATTTGGAAATCTGATCTTTTGATGAAGCATTTAACTCTGCTACTCTTAAATTGGCTCAGCAAAACAGGCTCTTAATATAAGCACTTTTCAAACTGAAAATTTTTAGTCTTGTCCATTTTGGTGAAAAGTTTTGAGAATTACTGCAAAAGTATTTTGATTAATAACTTAAAACAAGGTTAAGGATATCCTCAAGTCATCTGCAGGTAGAAGTAATATTTACATTTATCATTTAAGGAATATTTTTGCTTTACTAAGGTGTGTGAGAGGCTCAAACCCCCATAGAAGTTCCATGTATATATCCAGACAGTAGATCATTGTTTTACTATCAAACCTCGGTAAGTCCATTTTTTTGGGGGGTAGGTGTAACATTTGATTACAAATGCTACTGAATTTATTTCTAAAGCACCCTAAGTCTACTTCAATTATAAAGCCTTATATCAGCGAATTTTTAAACCTTAAGTCTCAACTGATCTGATTTCGTATCTAGTTTTTCATTGCTCGAAAAATTTTGATTTCAAGACATCAACATCTTGATAGTAAAACCATGATCCATTGTGTAACCATAAATGTTTCCAAAAAATACTTTTCTAAGTTTATTTTTAAATGTTTCAAAACTAATTTTTATGCAGAAATTGTTCACTCAATTAAATTAACTCATTAAAATGAAAACTATTTTTAAAGCCCTCAATAGCCTCACAAATGACTGGAAGTCTTATAACTTAAAAATCTTACCCTAGTTTTCGTAGGTGGTCCATAAGGAGTGAAAACTAACTGCCACTGAGGTATACCCAAATGGACTAAAGCTAATCTGTAATATGATACAAAATCTGCTGTTAAATAATGAAAATCAAGAGCTCGGTCTAAGAACCAGATCGATGGCTGTTGGGAAGTGCTGTCACTAGTGGAATCTAAAAAATAAGAAAAGTATATAATATTTAGTTTTTTTTTAATTGTGGAAAAAACTTCCTTAAAGTGACCAGATTTTTTTTCATAAAAGTGAATGTTTAGGAAGATAGGCATATACATCGGATTTTTATGGTTATATAATGTTTTGATCAATTTTTAAGGTCAAAATCACCCTCTAGAACATCTGATTTTCCAGCATGCATATCTTTATAATGCTAGTGAGCCCTTATGTTTATTATTGAATCGTAAGTTTAAAATTAAAACGTTTAAAATTGAATCGTAAGTTTTTAGTTTTCTCTAGTGAGAACTTGTTGGATTGGTTCTTTAATATTTATGAGTACACAAATTTAAATCTTTGCTTACATCGTCTTGAGTTACATTTGGAAACTAACAGAGGAAACAGATTATCATTCATGAAAAATCAAGAAAAATTAACCAGAATAATTTGTTGAGAGCTTATAAGTGCAGATGTATCTAGCGCCTCGACGGGTGGTAACCTTCTTGGCGCGTTTTTTTATGTCGCTAGGAAAGAAATCTTAGACAAGTCTTTTTTATTTATAAATATAACATCTTCACAAATCTTTTCGCTTGCCAAGGTTGCCTTAAAAACGGGAATAACCCTAATAAAGATGGGTTACCTTCACTTGTCATAACTCGCTACTAAAAGTGCGTCAAGAGGGTTGCCACCAGACGAGGCGCTACATACAGCTGTACCACTGAAATTTATAATCTTAACTTTAGTAAGATCTTGATTGGTAATATTTTAAAACTTGTTTGAGCCTTTTGTGTTTCTAATGCAGCTTTCTTTATTGGAAATTTATGGTACAATTGGTCAAAGTATCCGAACATCTCTCGTTATTCCTGTCCCTGGAATCGCAATCAAACAAAGTGTCATTAGACTTTGCATAATGCTTACTACAAATAAATGTACATTTGATTTTTGCATAAGGGTCTGTCTTCATATTTATTTATAAATTATTTCTAAAATTTCAAATAGCAACACCCACTTTTGATGTCATTGAAAGATTTTCCATATAATTACACAATATATAAATTTTTGCTCAAATAGGATCTTAATTGCCAGAAATATAAGAAAAACCATTTGGGGCAGTCTCAATACCTAAAATTTAAAAATGCAGGTCATGCATAGTGTTCGCGTATATTTCCCAATCTGCACTTGATTCATTTAATTGCCTTTTAGGTTTTATTTTCACTAAAACAAGGGCACAGCTTTGATAAACATACTTTTGTGGCAGTGCTTTTGGCACACTTTTTATGTTGCTAAAGAAGAAATTCTTAGAAAATAGTTTTTCTAAACGGAAAATAATAAGTTTTAGCTCAAACAGTTAGAAAACTTAGAAAAACATCATTTTTCTTAACAATTTACAAAAATAGAAAATAGCAAGAAACGATACAACCTGATATGACTGCACTGGACTGACTAAAATCAAACTGAACGTTTTAATTCTTCCAATCTATTTGAAACGGAAAAGAATTGGGAAAAAAGTTTTAAAGAACCAATGAAATCAAAGGACAATTTAATGGAAATGAAAAGAACATTCTAAAACATTCTAAATGAAAATTTAAATTTTCTGCTTGCCGAGGTTGCCATAAAAGCAGGAATAATCTTAATCAAGATAGGTTGCCTTTACTTACCATAACTTGCTATAAAAAGTTCATTGCCACAAAAGTATGCATATATCAAAGCTGTACCAAATCAAGTGCCTATTTCAAAGAAACAGTAAGAATTCAAAAAATGTCTGGATTGCAATTATTTTAATCATTAACTAGATTACACAATAAATAGTCAAATAATCTAAAGTTAAAAATACCTTATTTTAGTTGTGTCTATGACATAGCAGTGAGTGATTTCACTCATACCATATCAGAGCATAACATTTATGCTCATGACTTTTTATTGTGTATATCCAGTTGACCTCAACTAGAGAAAAAGTGTTCTTGAAGTAAATTCCAAATTCCAGTATAGGACAGCCCCCAAAACAATGAATAAAGGACTATCTAACAAAACTACCAAAAACAATTAACTCAAATTTTGCACTTAGGTTTGAGACACTGCAGAGTAGATTCCTTCAATACAATTAATTATTTTTCAACAATAGTAATTACTTAATAATTAGAAAATACTGCTGTGAAACTAAAGGCATAAATTTTGTTTGGATTACTTAAGTTTTGCATAATAATTACTTTGATCAGCTAATTATTTTAAAAGGTATAAGAAAAAGACAAATACTCATTAAAACACTCACATTCAAAGCTTTGAATTTCAAACCACTAATAGATTTGACCAAACTAATATTTTTTTATGAATTCTAGCTATTTTGATCCAGAAAATCAGAAATAGGGGTTATCCTTTAAAAATTTTGAGTTGATACAAAATTTAATATGAAGATTGCCCCTTATGCAAATAAAATTTACATTTATTTATAGCAGATATTCCAAGTCAAATGACACTTGGTTTGGTTGAATGACTCCACAAATGCGAATAACAAGAGGTGTTCACATATTGACAGGCTGGTCTACATAAATTGGACAAGTATGTATGTTATGAAGAGAAATAAGTCTTACCTCTCCTTTTTGGATATACTAAACATACTTTTCCAGCTCCTTGACAGTGATCCAATACAAATACTTTGCAACCATCTTTAAACTTTGGTTTTGTGTGGCCATCACAAATTTCTAAACAGCACTCATTAAAATATATGCATTAATTCAAATGCATAACTAATAAATTTTCATAAATGAATAAGTTTTGTCAAATACATATTCCTACTATAAATTCAATTGTATTTTTTACTATGTTGATTTATAGACATGTACCTTCTGAATCACTCTCTATATCATACAGGCTTGGAACTTCAGAATTAACACTTTGTCTTTTGGGTCCAATGCATTTTAAGTGGCTTAAACGTGCTATTTCGATCACACCACAAGGCACTGTTTCACCTGAAATTCAAACAGAGTGAAGCCAGCTGCTATACTTATCATTAATGATCCAAACAAAAACTTGCGAACTTAATTAATTGTAACATTTCATAAGAACTATCTATGCTTCTATAAATATTTAAAAAGAGCATACCTCTTTGTTTCCAGAACCACTTAATCTGCAGACCATCTGTGGCTAGATAGAAGTTCTTCAAATCTTGTGGTAACGTACAAGAATTTTTCTGAAATGAAATGAAAGGAGTATAATTACATAATTTACATTGTTTAGTTTGTATCCCAAGTATGATTAAATGTACAGCTATGGGTAAAAATCAAAACCACCCTTTTTATTTGTACATGGTTGCATAAATGTGAAAAAGGTGATCTGTATAATGAATTATATTTCTTACTTGTTCCCATGCTGTAAGGGCTGCTTCCTGTACATGTGTCTTTTCTGATATGACTGTCGACTTGACACAAGGTAAGTTTTCTGGTTAAATAAATAAAATATTAAGAAGTGCATTAACATTGAAATTCATTCATTTCCATAAAACATACTGAACCTGACAAAAATTCAAAGGAAATTTAATAAAGAGTGGAAACAATAGACTTCAGTAATACATAAAAGTATCAATGGTAACCATGCAGTATATCTGTGTTGGGTATTGAATAGATGAGACGAGACACTACAAACCCTTCTGATACGATATTTCTGACTGTTGGCATGGATATAACTGCTGATTTGGAAGCCACTGGATACGAACATTTCACGGTAAATCATTCTTATAACTTCGTTGATCCGGACACTGAGTGTCATACCCAAACTGTTGAACTTTTGTGAGATAGTGCAAAATGGCACAATAAATGCCAAAGAGGCATTGCCCGCCAATATTTACTCTTATCTAATTGAATTTATGTGGCGTCGGTTACATCCTAAAGAGGAAATGCTCTCTGCTGTGTTAAATGCAATTTCCAATTTTAAGCCTGCTGTTTAGTCTTATATAATTCATTTTTTTTCATTGCACTGTTTAATTTGTTTTGTGTAAGTTATAGTCATTTAAGATGTAATAATTAAAACTAACATTTTTCTGTATTTGTTTACTGTTAGTTGGGCCGGAAAGAAACGGAATTGAGTCGTGTGGCTTTCACGGAAATGAATGGTATGGCTATAGCAGATGATACCAGGTTTATTTCAAGAGAAATCACAAGACAAAATTCACAGCATTACTAACGAGCAGATACCACAATACCTAGAACACACAACTAACGCGGGAAAAATATGTATACGAACAATCTTAAGAATTTATTTAGAACTCGTTTTCTGACCCGCTGCAACTGATATGTAAACTTACCAAAATATTTAGCGATTCCTAAAGTCAGATTTTCGATGAAAGGACTACGATCCATTTTTGTTTCCCTTTATATCAGTTACGCAATTCGATACTTTTACAAAATCTATCATCATTTATCAAGTGCGGCAAACTTTGGCAGAAGAGTTTTAGTTTCGTTGTCTGTAAAGTTGTTTATAGTACATATATACAAAACATGCAGAATGTTGCGCTTTTTGTGGTTTTTCTTTTACCTCTCTTGATAAAATTTTCAATAAAGTTTAGCTTGAGGTTTAACACTCAGTTTCAGAGAAATACAATGTTTTTATTAGTTTTTGAGTCAAACTTTAATCGTACGTTTTATATGTGAGGTTAATTTTATCGTTATACTTTTAGTTATAAATTGGAGTATATTTGGATTTTGGACCTCAGTCTAAGGAAGTGAAGTGAACTGAGAGCTCAAATCACTTTCGAATTACCTAGCAGACGAATTTGTCTATTTTCAAAATATCAATATTTCAAATATAAAGCACATGAACTCAAAAGGAAAGTACATGGGATGAACTCACAAAAGGAAAGCACATGTGATCTCAAATTGAATAAAAGATTCTCATGGCCGCAGAATAAAAGATGCGTAGCTATTTACTCTGTGCTCATGGCCTCCGAAATTTGGTGTGTTAACGCCAGCACTGGGTGTTTTAGGCGGTTGTGTGTTTAGTCAATTCCTAATGTGTGTGTGTGTGTGTCAACGGGTTAGTTTCCTTTTTTTTTGCGCGCCAGTAAAATTACTTTCCTTATGTTGTCCAAGACAACAAAAGAATAAAAACTTCTTTCTAAATCTGTTCAAAATCAGGAAGTTTGAAGTAATACTAAAAGATTTTCGATCAAACATTTGCATATTGTTATCCATTTCCTGATAAGGGCTGGAACGAAACATGAGTAGCATATTATTTTTCATTCATTTTTAACAAAGTCAAAAACTCAACTAATCTATTGCACAAAATGTTTTACTTTTTAATAGTTTTGATTTTGGTTTTATGTATATTCATCACAAGAGAAAAAACTGTATAAGTAATTTAAGTAATGAGCATTGCCTGGTAACATACATACCTTATTTCATTAATCACTTTCATAGACAACCAAATTTGTAAATGCTTTGATTTAAAATTATGTGTGTAGACATAAAATTGTAGGTAAAATTATAATATAATACTTTTTACTCAATTTTACATTGTGTAACCAGTGAGATAAGATTATTTTTATCTATATTTAAATTTTAAACTATAAATTTCCTTGTTATTTTCAATATTCTCTAAGCAGCTAAACCAATATGCATGTATCTTTATAAAGCTTTTGTTTAGATTACTGGTGGCTCAAGTGGTATTGGACTGGCTATAGCTGTTCAATGTGGACAACGTGGAGCTAATGTTTCAATAATAGCTAGATCAAAGGTCTAGTATTTTAATTATTGATTTTAGTAACATACTGATGAGTAATGTTTTTAAATTATCTGCTTAGTGCTCTTAATTTCTAAAGACCTAACTTTTAATATAAATCTTGGGTTCTATTTATTCAAAATTTATTAAATTCCTACAGAAATTTTACAAAAATGATAAGGGTCTTTTATCACAACATCAAATGTAACAATATTCATATAATAGGCTTTTAAGTAAAACACTAAGTCAAAAAACAGTTCTGAGAAACAAAAGGAAAAAATTCTTCTCAATATGTTTTACTTACTAAGTGTGTTTCTCAAGAAGAAATCTAACCTTCAAGTGAAAGAAAAAATTATTTAGTGGCCTTTACTAGTTACCACATTCTGGTTTAGAAAATCTAAACTAAAAATTTTGACTTATGTTAGCCAATGATATGGAAGTTATCTATTAAAATACAAACCACTTAAATATTTTATTTCCAGAAAACAGTTTGCATTTGGATCTTTCAAGTGTAATAATTCATTTATCTTTTTATAGGAACGATTAGAGATAGCAAAAGATAAAATTTGCTCCCAGCTTAAAAGTTCTCAACAAGTAGGTGATGTTACTAGATTTTAAAAATGTTTTTAACTCACTGAATATTTTTGCAATCTGTAATTTTGTGGATACATTACTGATAGGTATTAAAATTCATATTTCTTATTGCAGAAAGTATTAATATTTTCAGAGGATATTTCCAAAAAAGAGAATAGTTTGAAAGAATTGGTTAAAGAAGTAAGATACATTTCAATAGTTAACTTGATAATTTATGCTCATTAAAGTATATGGCTACAAAGTTCATATTAAGTAAAAAATAGACTTTATAGACTATCTTTTAGAAGTTAAAAAATATCACATATGATTAAATGAAAGCTATTTTTGTATTGGTAGAAATTTTAGTTATTAATTTTTTGTTTTAATTTATATTTTGTATTTTATTTGAACCATATAATTTTATGAACATTAAGTTATTGGTATAAATTAAAAAGCACAGAATTTTTAACAAATATGTAAGAATTGGGTTTACGTAGTAAATATGAGCATTAAAATGAAATTTGAATTTCTCAATAAAAGTTGCTATTAAAATTGGAAAGACAGAACCAACATGAAGAATAATTTTAGTAAAATATTTATTAGTTTTCATATATTTTTTTATGGAAATTGATGTAAGCTGTCTATCATGAGAACTACTCCCTCCACTGATTCTGTGTGGCGGTGATCGCTATAGAAACAGGACTCATTCATTTTAAGTGGGTGTGAGAGGTAGATGTCTTACCTTCATATTGTTTTGGCAATGTTGGTGACAGTAAGAAGTAATTTCGAATTTATCATTAAGTGTGTCAATGTGGCAAACTTGAATAACATTTCTTCAAGCATCTGGTGGGTAAAATGTCCATTTCTTCAGTAACAGTCAGGTGCATACTTTGTGTCAGGAGTCATTCTTATGGTAGTGGAAATGTCTATTTTTTTCTGTGTTAAAATATTATTACAGGCTGTACTCAATATGAAGTGTCTGAAATGTATCTTTTGTCCAGTGATTGAATAATTATATATAATTCATAATCTCTTTCTGTTTAGGCTGAAAATGTAGCTGGTCCTATTACATTGCTCATTAATTGTGCTGGGTCATCAATCAGTCACCGATTTGAAGATACATGGATGCAAGATTTTCATGTTAGTTTTCATTCTCTTTAATAAAAAGTATTTTGCTTATATGATTATAAAAGAAGTATAATCTATTCAGCGAAAGAAGACCCTGTTACAAATGGGTTACTGTAATAGAATCCAGATATACTACTTTTGTGCATAAATCTTTATTATTGGTAACTTTATTTGTTGCATTTGTGTTTAATTATTAAATGTTACTTGAAATTTTATACTTTGGTTGCTTTTCTATACATTGAATGATTTAGGATTATAGGTATCAAAACAGCTATGGAACAAGCACAAAAAACATTGTTTTTGCTTGGCATTCATGGCGCTTGATTATTGATAGTACCATATGATTTATTTTGCAAATTTTTATTTGTTATATTTTTGGTGTATTCTTTAGTTGAACAGAATATAGAAATAAGTAAACATAACAGGTTCAATGTTTGGAAACTAATAAATACTATTTTATCTCTATTCAGAACACATTCAATTAAAATGTAAAGAATTAGATGCAAATACTTTTTCACATTATAAACAATCAAATCTCTAAATTGATAAATAACTTTGTTCAGTTTCCACAGACTGTAAAAAGGCCTGCTTTTCCATTTTACTTTTAAGCCTATTACCTTAAAAACCTTAATATTTCCTAGAAATCCTTAAAATTAAAAAAAAAAACATGAGTTTTTACCAGAATTGCACATGCTATTTCATAATACATTGCGCATGCTATTTCATCTGCATTCAAAAATCAAGATCAATGATACCAAGATTAAGTGTTATCAAAAATCCACATAGTTATAGGTTAGCTAAAATTTGATGTTTTTAAAACTGGGTCCTTAGACCCAAACCTAACAGTCATGAGAATTTTTTCACTTGTGGACTCGCGGGTTAATCTCTTGCGATCTAAGAGAAATGTAGTCTTATAAAATGAAAAATAGCCTTAAAAAGCCCTAATTTTTTTTGAAGATTGGGAACCCTGTTAAATAAATAATAAAATGTTTCTGTAAAAGGTTTTTGTGTAAGGGGATTTCTGTTTTACATCAGCAAATTATAGTTATATCGTAGAGACCTTTATTCCAATCTTAAGTACATATATTTTTTATAAACTATAACTTGGATCCCAAGTAACAGTTTCACAGTTAACATTTCTTTTTTAGGGAATGATGGATACAAATTACATTGGAAGTATTAACATGACCAAAGCTGTTCTTCCGTTCATGAAGGAGAGGAGAAATGGTAGAATTGTTTTTGTATCCTCCTTAGCTGGTCTAGTGGGATTATATGGTTACACTGCATACTCAGGATCCAAGTTTGCTATTCGGGGATTAGCAGAAGCCCTTCAGATGGAAGTATGTTTTTGGCACTTGAAAATACATTTGTTCAAAATATATTCTTTTGGAAGTTAAAATAATGGCAACATGTTAAATGAAAAATCGTGCATGTGAGTAAATTATAATGTAGAACTGTAAGTAACGCACCTCAACTATTATACAGTAAACTCATCAAAAGAACTATTGTTAAGAAATGTCTGCCAGAAAAAGTTATTTAAAAGGATGGAAGGTAATGTTTTTGCTTGTATATTAATTGCTACGCAGAACAGTACACTCATACAGGAAACATTTATTTGACTGATTTGTCATTGCATCAAAATAACTGCAATGTCTCTTGTGCTTGGCCAAATAGGGCCCTTGTACCATAAAACCCAACTAATGTCTTTATTTAGGTTATAAAACAAGTAATTAAGAAAATCAGAAATTTTTTATTAAAGCATATATTGTGATTTTTGTACCCCGAAGTCCTAGAATATATGTATGCATAATTCTTGTATTAAATTTACAATGTGTTAAAGCCTATTTTGATAATTAATAAGTGTTTCATGAATCAGAATAATTTATAAAAATTATCTTCTGTACAGGGTAGTGTAGTGATTAAATGTTAAGTGTGTTACTGGAATTGTGTGGATTGATACATTGAGCCAATTAAATTGATCTAATCTCATCAGTCCTGAGATTAAGAGACTTTGAAACGATAAAAATGTTATTTTATTTTTAAATGAACAGGTTGTAACACTGAAGAGGGACAAATTAATGGATAGATTTTAATGTTTTTAAGATACCCCATTTTTAATTTTACCAAATGGGACTCCAGGAATAAAGAGGTTAATTAATCATATTTAACCCTAAAATATTTGCAGGTTGAACCGTATGACATTAGAATAACTATATCATATCCTCCGGATACAGATACACCTTGTTTAGCTGAAGAAAATAAGACAAAAGTAAGTTTTTTAATAAATTTGAAACATCTTAAGTTTTATTCTCTTATTTATAGTATTAAAACACTAAATAGGAATACATAAAATTCTTATGTATTCCTATTGTTTTAGATGCATTTTGATCGAATGAAGTTAAACAAAAAAATTCATCTTATAATTTTAAATTAAATAATACCAACGATTTTACAAATGTACTGCCTTATTTAGTAGCAAATAATTTAAGAAAATTATTTTAGCTTGCTACATTTAAAGTAAAAATGTAGTATGCGAATTTAAGCATACATAAAAAATTGGGACAAAGTAGCTGAATATATAAATGATTTTAAAATTAGAGGTGCGATAGCACTGCAGCAATATAAACCAGAACTATCCTAAAATTAAAGGAATGAGCAAAACTTAGCTAGGACAAAATGATGTCACATTGCAATTCTTGATTATTGAGATTTTATTGAATATTCTAAATCCAAACGTGTGGTATTTAATTTAAATTAAGAGCTTCACTCGAAATTTGTAAATGTTCAACAGTTTCAAAGCATTTCTAAAAATCTAGAAATTGAGTGCATTGAGGAAATAAATATTTTATTTTGCTCTTCAATCTCCGTTTTTTACATTTTATTTTACAATCATTACATGGGTAATGATGAATGCATTTAGATAAAATAAGATATATATGGGGACAATGCTTTTAATTTTAAGATAAACATTTTGATGCATAAATTGTTTTGTTTTAATGAAGATTTAAAACTTCATTGAAAATGTTTTTCATTTTTTGAAAATTTCAGATTATGCATAACATGTTTGTGTACCTTGTAAGTCAAATTTTCAATGAAAGCATGGTATGAAAATATTTCAGCCCCTTAAAAACAGCATGCATTAGTGAATCTGCTGGGTTGTATACATCCGAAGAAGTAGCTGCTAAAATATTGCATGATGTCTTTGTAAGTCCCTGAAAAGTTTTTTCTTTTAAAGTTCAAAACAAAATATCCTTTTTAAAGTTAGAGAAAGAATATTTAATTTATTTTTCAGAATAATAAGTTTGCATCATCAGTGGGGCTCATGGGTTGGATGTTAACAACTTTATGCAGTGGAGCTACACCAGTTCATTCCTTTATAGATTTAGCTGTGCAGGTATGGATATCATACATCATTGCTTTAATAGTATTATATAGCATTAAAGAGCAGGAAAAATAATGAGAATAAATTGAAGATATCTTAAGTAGGCCCAAACATATTGAGGGGAGGCCAAATTAGGATTTTGAAAATGTTACAGTCACCTTATACAACAAACTGTTACAAACCTTATAGCAACAGCTTGGGTTTAGGAATCAACACTGCAGATTTTCCACTGATTATAAATCTGTCAACGTATCTATCTAAAAGATATATTACAATTCCCTGATGATTTCAAGATATGCTCAGCATCTCCCTTTTTAATTAATTATCCCTCAGTGTCCACTGGATGGATGGGAGAAGACTGAACTGAATGCAGGTTTTTTGATGCATGATCGCTTGCCATTTTGAACTGATCCCCTAACATCTTAATCCCTTTTTCCAGTACCTACAGCCAAGGGATACAGATCCGTGTATTCCAAGTGGTTTAAAATTATGAGGTGTTGTTCTCAGATCTTTCCCTTTGGAATTGATCCTGGACAATCGCCAATAACCTGTTGTGTTGCTCCAGTGCGACGTGAATTCAATTATCTACTAGCTACATACCCTGTATTCCATAGACCTAACTAAAAATTCCAATGTAAATAATGTACCATTTCGGTCTAATAAATAATTATATTAATTGCATTTTGGCTTTGTTCGTAGTAAACCACTTGGCCCAACATGTTACAAGGGCCAGATAGAGGCTTGGAAGTACAAATAAATGTAAAAAAGACTTTCTTTAATTCTGGCACAATAAATATTATATTTTACGTTGTATCTTTCTCACTGAATTGAAGTACATCGTCTCATTAACTCAAGTCACTTGTTTTTCTAGGTCAGTGGTCATTTTCTGATCTGGATTATCCTGACAGAAATTTCAATGGAACCACTTTATATTTCTAAAAAATTTATTTTAAAATTTAACATTAAAAATAATTTGTTCATTACATTGTCAGCATATCTGGTTGGATAAATCTATTCAGAGGGCCAGATCTGGCCTGCGGACCATAGGTTGGAGACTCATGATGGAAAGTGTTTAAAAATGGCAAGGTCTATTTACATTTATTTTCATTGTGAAGTAAAATTAAAACAATTTACAATGAAATTTTGATGCTATATTGAAGCATGTGAACTTAAGGCATAGCTAGAGGGGAGGGGGTAACAGGGGATGTGGTCTCTACAGCCAATGTCTAAGGTGGGGTCATTTCAGAAGCATTTAGTTAAGTTTTGTAGTTTTTCTCCAAAAAATGGTTTTTAATTTTAAACACAATTTTACCCTTGTGACACAAACCTTATAACACTATAATCAACTTGCAATGCAAGCATAGATCTTTTAGGATATTTATTTTGTTGTATGTTTAGAAACAAAATGGAGTGTGGTCTATTTTGACGAATTTTATTGATATTACTGAAGTGGATGCTTGTAGAGAATATTGATTAGCTGTTAATACACAAATTTAATTTTCATTTTTCAATAAAATATTACTGTTTTGCATTGAATATCCCATAAGTTTTTGCAATGAGCCTTTTTATTATAACAAAACAGCTGAGCCATTCATCATTGACACAAATGTTAGAGTTGGATGTCCCAAAAGTAATATAATCAACCATATAATTGCGAAAAATGAAGAATATAACAGTAGAATACCCTGTATTCTACTGTTATATTCTTATATATATACTAAGTATTCAATAGACCTAATTAAAAATTCCAATGTAAACAGTGTACATTTTGGTGTAATAAATAATGATATTAATTACATTTTGGCTTTGTTCTTATCAAACCACTTGGCCCAACATAATTATTACAGACAATAATTTAATTTAATAATTACTAAACAATATAATTTAAATAATACAATATTTGTGAGCAAATGTACAAAATATTTCATAGACCTTCATAAAAGGTGGAAAGTAAGATTCTATATAAAATTATGCTGACATTGTATTCATTCAGTAGGAAAAATTAATTTAATTCCTTTTTTTAAAATATATGTACAAATCAAGTTTAGTCACTTCTGATACGGTAGAAATGTACACGAAACTTTTATAATACAAACAGGACAAATTAATTTTGAGGTTCTACTATTATCTATCTTGTAAAACAACAATTTTTCTTAGTATTTAAAAAATGATACCTTATATTTTCAGGTAATAACTATGGGAATATTTCGTTTAGTGATTTTCTTTTACCTCAAACAATGTGAGCAAACAATAAACAATTGTAAAGTCAAACAAGAGAAGATAGCAGTTACAGAAAGCAAAAAATATGCTTCAAAGGTTAAATGTTAATAAAAATGTGATATGTATTTTGTCATACATTTTTTAATTAGATTCTCAGCAAATTATGTATTTTTAAAAATAAAATCTTGTAAATGGATACATTTTATTAAATAAATATTCCTTACTTGCTTTTAGTTTCTACTGTGAAACAATTTAAATGATATACAATTTAAAACAAATATAAGGTTATATATGAATAATAGTATTTTTTTAGATATAACAAGAACAGTATTTTTGAAAAATAGAAAGGAAAAGCTCTCACTTTGGTTTTTAGAAACTTCAACAGTGAGAAAATCTCTGGAGTGACATTTTACTTAAAAATGAAAGACAAATATTAATTAAAGGATCTTAAGCATTGTTACATCGAATTTTGACACAAAAGCCTTGAAAATTGGACGATTTTAACAAGTTCTATGCTCAAATGCGTTTTGAAACAATTATGTAATCCATTATTTTATTAAGAAGTTTTTCCAGATTAGGATGTTCGTTTATTGTAGCTTGAGCTATCACTTGAACAGCACACAGATGAGTTTGCAGCTTCTCTATTTCTTCTGCTCTGCGCATTTCATTTCTTACAGCTCTAATATATGTTCCATCCAAAACTTTTTGCATGTACTTGGTTCTTTTTTGCTTGAATGACAGTTTTATCACATCCTGAAAATAAAGTGTATGCGAGTAAGCCATTCATATTTATTTTTTAAATCTTCAAAATTAACATGCACCACTATATATAAGTTTTTAAACATTAAAAAACTCCTTTTCTGTTTTTTAAAACCAATAAAAGTACAAATACAGTAACACATTGACGTAACCCACTTTTTGAGGGGGGTCCAAGAAAACTGTATCATTTACTGAGTGAAAATTATACTTAATTATAAGTAATAATTTTTGGTCATGTTTATTAAAATCTTTTAATGTATATATAACTAATATGTGAAATTATGTATAATAAAATATTTTCCCATAGTAACATCAGACAAATATAGTCTGAAAAAGTACACTTTAAATATAAAATACCTTGCAAAAAATAGACAAAACAGCAATTTCTTAAGAGTTTACTGTGATGTCAAAAAGCAACCGAGTAATCAAAATTTTAAGATAAAAGCACGTATTCTTAAGAAGATTTAGACTTTTTCAGATATTGTATAGATTGGTTTACAAGACAGATCTTGAGTCACAATTATTTCCGTATTAAAATTTACAGTAAGGTTGGTTAAGAAACTCATTCGACTATCATACATGTTGCTGCAAGTATCAAGATTCCATGGCACAGGGTTGGGGTGGCTCAGTGGGCACTGCTCTACCAATCGAAGTTATAAGTGGCACAGGTTCGACTCCTCCCTGGGTGTATTTTTCTCCTGTGTCAGTAAAAATTTCGTTGTGTGTGTATGTCCATTACTTTATATTGTCTGTCTTATGTTTGGTGCAGCTCAGCCAAATATGGCCATTTCTCCATAAAACCCAAAACAACCAAATTCTATGGCTTAGTGGTAAGAGCACTGGTGTTCTAACCGAGTTCGATACTCAACTTTACCATGATGGAGTAATGTTTTTAGTTGTTTAATGTATTAATGTTAATTTGGATATTTATTCAAAAAGCCTAGAATGTTCCATGTGACTTTAGCTTGCTCTGTTTGGGTGTATAAAATGCTTATACCTCCCCTTGGGAGGCAGAAGCTATTGCTCTTATCCTGTGAGTAGCATTCTGTCATTTCTGATGCAATAAAGTTACTTGCCCCCAAACTGCTTGGTATTTTCTAATTGTATTAATATGTCTACTGCCAGAGCAAACCAATGTACTATTCACAGCTTGTGAATGGTGTATAATATTTTCTTTGAAAATAATGGCTCTACCAATAGATTTTACTTTACAGATAAACATAGTATGGCACTAATTAGTGAGTGTATAAGTGTAAAGAGGAGGATGACAACTGCGAAAATTATTTTAAGGTAGCTCTGAAGTAGGTTGCAGAAGAGTTAAAAATTTGTAATAAGTAGGTGGAGGTTTGTAAGCGCATTTGGATACTTAATGAAGGAATGGTAGCTGTTTATGAGACAATTTCATTATACTGTTCCACTATATAGCACTAAACTACACTTGTAAAACTACACAAAGTTGAAGCAGCAAGTCATAAAATAGGAAAATATTTACCTGTCTTTTTTCTTGCTCCTTGTTATCGATATCATATTCCATGGATCTTATTCTACTTATCATTTCTGATGAAATAGCTTTTTCATGCTCGCATGCATTGCTTAATTCCGATTCATCTGCTTTTAGGGATTCAATTTTCTGAATGCAATTTTCAAGTTCCTTATGAAATAAAACAGAATGGAAATGAAATATTTATATTTCCTTCCATTAAAAGTGAAATTTTGAGTTTTGTTATCCTTCTGATGGAAATTTCACAAAACAATGCAGTTTGATTGCACATACATTCATGCCATTTAATAGATTAAGGCTGCGATTTTCAACCTTCATTTCATGGCACACAAACTGACAACTAAAATTATGCGGCACATCAATAAACATGTATTTTTTACTGATCTTATAAAGAGGTATAATTTTGATTGATTTACAAAAATGATTATTACCTACCATTTTTGTTTCAAAGTGGTTCTTAAAAAATCTTTTTTTTAACAATTTATTTGATACTTTGTAATAAAAAATACTCAATATTACTTATATGGGTATTACTTGAAATTATTTGTGAACACACTTGTTAAAAGTTCAAAACTAAGCCATTGAAATGAATACTGAAATCACTGGGTTAAAAAATAATGGGAAATTTCACACTACTATAAAAATACAGTAATATAAAGCAGAATAACAAATCTTTATTATGACTTCCAGGTAGACTGAAATTCTATTCTTAAATATGCACTGCTGCATTAGTTAC
Organism: Meta bourneti; assembly: GCA_933210815.1. NCBI lineage: Eukaryota > Metazoa > Arthropoda > Arachnida > Araneae > Tetragnathidae > Meta > Meta bourneti. The sequence goes on from OW119931.1 coordinate 43,284,669, forward strand.
TGGAAGATGTAGCACCAGATGGCATTGATCACAAGACTTATTGGCACTTCAGTGGTTGATTCCTGATACGAAGTTGAGAATTTGTATTGCAACTACTTGTGCTTGTCTGAAGCTATGTGAACTGAGAATCTTCACCTGGTTACTATATGGCTTCACTTCGTATTGCTACTCAGTTCTTCACTGCACTGGTATAGCTCATATGGCTGTAAAAGCAACATCAAAACAGTCATTGGTTGCCATCATCCCTTGCATGACAGTACATTTGGAATTACACATGTGATATTAATGCAGCTCTCATGGTACCATACAATTGACAATCACTCAGATAATGGGGAATACTGTGAGAAACTTGGCCACCACTCCCAAAACTATTACAGTACTGTAGTTTATACATTTTTTCTAATGCTGAGCCAATAGAACATTACTCATTATGGCACTACAAGGATCATTTTGCATTATCCTGGTGTACAACAGAGGGTGAGTTCATGTTACATCTCACATACATACCACATTCTAGGCATAACCTGTTTATACAAAGGCTACACATTCATTCCAGAAGGACAAATATCCAAGTCATACTGAGGATTTGAACCAGGAACTTTTCAATCCAGAATCCAGCACCCTGACCAATAGATTGGTTGGCAGTATATAAATACCTAATTTTTTACCATGAAATACTTTTGGGTTTGGTCTTTAATGAATTATGCTACATGATAAAAATTTCTTTGTATTCTAATGCATATTTTTGTTTTATCATTACCATACTGTCACAGTATTGAAATGTGTTGTACAACTTTCCTTTATAAGCCTACAATTTAAAAGACATTTTGCATTGCTATAAATCAAAGAAAAAGAAATAGCAGATTGGTTTTCATTTATAGACTGGCAGATATCTAAATATTAAATATTAGTAGTTAGTAAAATAGTTTATGGTTTTCACCAAATGGTTTATTCTCTTCATATTTGAATTTAAGGGTTGTTTTTCTAATAACTCAAATAATTTGTTAACATAAATGTCATACTTTCTTTTGATTACTAATTAAGTATCTATTTTACTTTTCATTCTACTTTTCCTGTCAATTAGTATTTAGTGACAATTCTTTGATTTATAGTTTACCTCACTGATTTTTATAGAGTATGCTTGCATTTCAATTGCAAAAAAAAGTAAAATTTGTACACCTGTTCTTATTCATAAAAACAATTAAATGCATACATGACTTTACAATGATTTTAAATTAAAATTCCAATTGAGTTAAAAATCGTTGCCAAGAAAATTGAATAAAACCTAAAACAAAAGATATAAGCAATGTTAAAGATAAAATAAGCAATGACTAAAGAGTGAGAGAATTTTAGGTTTCATTCGGTTTTCTTAGTAATAATTTTTAATTATTTGAATTTTAATTTAAAAGCCTTGTAAAGTTATGCATGCGGAGAGTACTTTCTCCATGAGCACAAGATACCAGTCATGACAGAAAAAGAAACCAACTTTCTGTGAGAGGATGAGAATGCCTGTTGTACATATTGTAAACAAAATTCAACACTGCGAGGGATTAATTTATCATCATCCTTTTAATGAAATAGATGGAGTATATGTGCGCAACTTTATGTTATTTCTTCTGATTACTTGGTTTGATGATCTGTCTGTGAGAAAAGGAATGAATCCTAAATTATTGATTGATTAAAGTGATTATCCACTGCGATCAAAAACACTAGTCTGTTCTTCGATAGCCAATTGGCCAAGTCGATTCACAAGCCCATGTGATTTACCTTCAGAGATCTTACGACAGTGACTCCGCCCACATGTTCTGTCTATTTCATTAGAAGGTTGATGCTCTGTTATACATATTGTAAACAAGATTCAACACCATGAGGACTTGTAACATACAAACCATTAACCTTCTAATGAAATAGACAGAGCATGTGGGCAGAGTTGCTGTCATAAGATCCCAAAAGTGTAGGTCATGTGGGCTTGGGAATCAACTTGGGCCGATTGGTTATTCAAGAGCAAACTCGTGCTTTTCATCATGCTTGTCAATGTCCTGCTTTAGGATTCATGCTTTCTTCAATACCATATGACATTCACCTGGAGATCTTCAAATGAAGTGATTGGGGGAAATAACATGAAGCAGCATGCACATGCTCCATCTATTTCATAAGGAAGTCAATAGTGGGTACACTAGTTTTCATTGATGTGAGATTTGATTGACTCCAGATCCCACATGCGGATCCCCAGATCCACATGCACGTTTATATTAAAATATTTAAAAGATATTAGTTTTGTGAACAATTTCATATATGGATTCTTTTGAATACCATCCAGCTTTTGAATGAAAAGTTGATAGTTATGCACATTAGGGTGTAATATAAAAATTTAAATTTTCAAACACACAATTACTTTTTTATCATCTTGAATTTTTTTCTGTGCATGCTTAATTTTTTTGTGCACATACTCTGGAGTCTTCTGCCTTTTTCCTAATATCGATTGCTTGTCAGCTTCAATATACAAACTAGTATGCCTGTAAACAGCTCTTTCCATCTCTTGACTTAAGCTTTCTTCTTCTTTTCGTATTTGTTCTAGCCTTAACTGTTTTAAAAATAAATCAAGATTTGCAATTTAATTATCTCTATAAAAGTATGCAGAATAAACACTTATATGGAATTATTGAATATATAAGTAACATATCAGGCAAATACTAAAAATAAGATAAAAATATCCTTTTTTCCTAAGCTAACAAAAAACATCCTAAAATTTATAATTTTCAAACAGGTGCTTTATTTTGCAATGAAGTGTCAAAACCCACAGAGCAGATATTTTACCAGATTATGGGCATTTAGATGAAGCAATTGATTTATATGAAAGAATACAAAATGAGGAAATTGAATACTCCAATAATTAAGGAAATTTGTCATTTAGAGTGTAAAGATATTTCTCATGTACACAGATCTATATATCAATTCAATGAAGACAGATTATAAAGATATGCATTATGTAATATTAAATAAGAAAAGTGTGAAAAGTTTTACAGCTTTACAAATTGAAGAATCCAAACTTTGTAAATCCATACTTTATTTATAGTAATAAAAATGTCAAAATTAAGAAAACTATCTTGAAGCATACAGTATAAATTTATATGCAAATTTTACTTTACATACTTAAGAAAACTTTATGTAACATAAATAATTAAGAAAACACTAGAAGTCTATTGAGCTTATCTAATAATTATCACATTAGATTGGCACTTATGTTGTTATGGTTTATCGATGTACAGTCAATTTTTGCAACATGAGGGCAAATAAGAGACCGGGACCCATGGCTTAAAAGGGATTCCAAATGACTACAAACATCCATGCTTACATCAGGGTTCAAACCCAGAATCTGTTGAAAAGAAGGTTAGTGCTCAGCTACTAGTCTGGCCAGTTGGCTCTTGAGAATATGCTAATCCATTTTATTTTCAATCACAAGCCTTATTAAATATACATCATGGTTAAATGCATTTGGATTTCTTCACAAACTGAAAAAAGATAGTAACCAATGCTGTATGTAGAGAATTAAATCTAAAAGCAATTCACTTGTCTATACTAGTACTTGCCTGTAAGCGCCTAATTTCACTTCTAAGATTGGAAAATTCTCTAAGTTTTGGTTCAGATCTCAGAATTTTACGAGTCTCTTCTACTAGATGAACTTTGCCTTCCCAGTATACAATATGTTTCCTATAAAGTAAATCAACAATTAACTTTCCGTAACTGTTTCGAGAAAACAAAAATGTGTATTTTTAATGAATTAAATTGTGTTAGTTTAAGTTATATTAAGAGTTAACATTCAAGGTTTTGCTAAATTTTGAGCACATGTACAACATGAATTAAATATTTAGTTAAATAATAAATGAAAAAGTTGAGATACAAAAATACATACTGAACATCTATGAGCTTTTGGAAATGTTTTCTTTTTTCTTTCTTTAATGCTCCTAATTCATTTTGTTTTTGTATATAATTCAATTCTGCTTCCTAATTTAGAAAAGAGTAGTTAATACATGGAAAGATAGTTATTCATATCTAGATAAGCACGGAAAATAGTTGTCTTTTGAGAATCCGAAAATGAAAGTTCCCCAAGTTTTTGTAAAACTCATGAATAAGTACTTCTTTTATTCAATTTACAAAATCCAAATTATACTTCAGTAAATATTTGTGCTGTGTCTCACTCATTGGGTGCTTTAAGTTATTGTTTACTGTGAGTTAAGTTAAATTATTGTGAGTTCCGACTTCCTCATATAAGAAAACAAGTTACTATCGTAGGACTTTTTAAAAATTTCCAAAATAATTTTCAAGAATCTAATGACATGTTCTAATCACATAAAGTGGAATCTAAGCACATGAAATGGACAAAGCTCAAAAAGCTGTTTGATGATATAACAAAACTGCCGAGGAAACAGGCAAGGCTCAGTTTGTCTGTAGCAGAAAAAACTCTCAGGTAAAGCTTGGTAGTAAAGTCAGTTGAATATAAAAATATTTTTACAGTGAAACATGTCATCCTTTTAGAAGAGAAAATGTTCATATTGAGTTATTTATATTATTTACACACATTGATTTAATGAGAAATGTCTAATATTCTTACATTGTTAAAAGTTTAGTTTTAACATAATCCAATATCTTATGGGTGAAATTAGCAGTTTATTGAATCATAAGAGTAGATATTTTTAATTAGTGTGTTGAATTGTGATTCATACCTTCTTCAAAATATAAACTATGTTACAAGATATCTGATAGTGCTTATTATGTATCTGCAAGCTGCTATGTACCCCAGCTGCAAGAGTGCCATAACCCCCAAAAAGTCAATTTTCAATTTTTGAACGATTATAAATGCCCTACCTTATATAAGTACAGTTCCTGTACGATTTTCGTAACTCAAATCGCGAAAGTGTCAAATCTATGGCAACAAACAGTTTAGCACACAGTATTTCCTACGGTTTCAAAACTTTTCAGATGCTTATCCAGGAACAATACTTTTTGAGTTATGGCACTTTTGCAGATGGAGTGTGATATTTTGAATAAGATAAAAAATTTACAAGTAGGAAAATTTAATTTAAATATTATTTTAATATTTTCATACTGAGAGAAGTTATGTATTAAATAAAATTTTAAACTATCATGTCTTCCTTATTTTCCAATGAGTCCATAAGGCATCCAGTCCTATAAATTGAGTTAATAATTGCATTACCATATACTAAGTTAAAATTGTTTTTAGAATACGATTTTTTAAAAATTTGTTTCACCAGCTACTATAGAATATATTTACACCATTTCTGAACCATGATTCCTCAAACAAAGATTGTTTTCTAAAAATAGTCATTTACCAAAAAAACACTTAAGATTTTACATATATTTAACAACATACATACTTTTAAAGTTTTAGTGAAATCACATTTATTCAATGCTGTTTCTTGTGACAAATTTTCTTGGACTTCATTTCTTTCACAAAGTATGCTATTAACATGAGCTATTTCATTTCGGATCACTTGCATTCTGTTAAGTATGTCTTTGATTTCTTTTTCTTCCTTGGTAATATCCGCTAGTTTTATCAAAAACACAGAATTATCAAAACACAAAATACAATTATAGTACATAAATTAAAATGTATACAACTGTATCATTTTATCACACAAGATTGGTTTTATAAATGGAAGCAATTTTCGGATAAACAAGTCAAAGATTTATTAGATTCAAGAATGTACCTGCTTTTTTAAATTGTTAGTCATTTTAACAAAAATATGGAAAACCTTTGACATGCTAATTGAAAACCACCAATTATGAGAGGGATTTTCAGGGTAAACAAACCATATGGAATGCAAAGATTTTACTTCAGCTACCCAAATACTCATGCATGATACATATTGGGATTATGTTAAAATGTCATTTATCACCGTTTTGGCAATGTTTTTTGTTTAATCTAATTAATTGGGGTTGAGAGAGAGAGAAGACCAATCAATTATCATATATCAATTCGAAATTCATTCTTTGTAATTTTTATTGGTGATGGTCTGAAATTTTATTAGAAAAACAAGTCAAGTAACGTCACATTCAGCATACTATAAGAAACACATTCTGCAGCAGAAACACTATCACTCCCTAAATTTAGAAAATATCTCTTATAATACTTTCAAAACATAATGAAAACAAAATATTTGTAAAATCTTTAATATAAATTACTTAATAGTAATTTTCTGACTACAAATAACATTTAGGAAAATTTTTTGAATTGAAAAAATGTGAGTTCTCATGAAGATTGGTTGGATTTTTTAACCCAAATGGCATAGATTGGTCAGGCTCTGTGCCAGTTGAGATCCATGAAATATAGACATCACTAACTGTAACTCAATTAATCATACTAACATAAGTATTCTTTATACAATTAATGAATAAACAAAAATACACTTTGGTTTTTTTTAAAAAATTTTTTCTCTTAAATTAAAAAAAAATTAATGTTTTGTTAGAAAACTATAATATATTTTCTCATAAGATATATTTAATTAAAATAATTTTCAAAAAATGTAAAATTAACAGCTAGGAGAAATGTACCTTCTAGTTGCAGTTTCTTTCCTTCCATCACTGCAATCTTTTTATGATAAAAATCGTTTTCTTCACTTTTAACAGAACTCTGTTTGCTCACAGAAAACAGTTCCTGCTGACTGCGCAGATATTCTTGTTCCATATTTCTTTTACCTTGCTCTGCAATAGATATTTCTTTTCTCAAGTTCCCCAGCTCCCTCTCGAAAGGTGTAAGCTCTTGACCCTGATAGTTAAAAATCAACACGGAAGTTTATTTCTGTTGGTACGAAAAGAGCTTATGTCCAAATTCAATGATTTTGAGTTACGACCACAAATCACTTCAAGGTAATGAAAGTTGCAACAAAAAAGAGGAATGTCTTCATGTCTGTGCATTATGAAACAATCAAAATATTAGAAAGGATTTTTGTAAGCTGAAAAAAAAAACAAGTGTTATTAAAACTTTGCAAAATGGATATTGGCCCTTTTCGTACCAAGTTACAGATTTAAAGGTATCAATTTAATTTTAATAACTTTGCAGTATTTTTGCTGCAGTGATTTAAAAAGTGGCAACTAATTTTATTGTAGTGAAGGCAACTACATAATTTTAGTTCAAATATAGGGACATGTAAAAACGTTTTTTCAAACAAAATGATGACAAGCTCTCTTAAGTTTTGGTTTTTCATGATAATGCCGTTTTGGTTCCACTCCAATAATGGTGCCTTAGGTTTACCATTCAATAGATACTTTTAAATCGACAATCGATCAGAACAAAAGTATTCAAAAACATGCCACACTCAAGACTTGAACTTGATTGTATTTATGAACAAATGCAAAAAAACTGAAGGGTTAATAATTTAATATCTGTAAGCATGCATACAATCTTGAGGCATAATACTTATTGTTGCTTTGCTTGCTTCCTCTATGGCCATTTTTTGCTACACAAGGGCTAATTAGACCAAGACCTATGGCTTACAGTGGATTCTAAATAACTGAACATTCATGCCAAGACTGGGATTCAAACACAGACTGGTGAATCAAAGTCCCGAATAGTAGCTTTCAGAATTCAAAAAAGACAAATTTAAAGAAAGTAGCAAAATGCTTTACAAATTCACATATAACAATGGAATATTTTTAGGTAATTAATTAAAAAATTAGCAGTTTTAAAGACATAATATACAACATATAAGCAGCTTTAAGTAAAAAATATGAGTTGATTCAAATAACTGAAAAGACTGATAACTTTAAATTAGTTTCATTAAATAAAATGCAGTCATTCAAATAGCTTATTTTTGTTAGAAAGAATAGAATGTTTAATTTTGTGTAAGGCTGTTGTGGGAAGATGAAAGATTAATGGGCAAAGGTATTAACTTTCCAGGTCAGCATTAAACAATTTACTATGCAAAATAAACAAATAATAATTCGTTTTAGCAATTCAGATATTTTCACTTCATAATAAATACGAAAAAATTATCACAACTTACACCAGCCTGGTCAATCATTTCCTTTAACTCAGCTTGAAGTACCCTTATTTCACCTCTCTTGGTATCTATTTTTTCTCTATTGTTTAAAACACTTGCTTCACTTTTGTCCATTATAACTGCTTTCTCTGTTCTTTCAGTCTGAAAATCACTCAAATCACTTTCCATGTTGTTAAAATGGGTGCGCATATTATCCAGTTTCAAAAGAAGTTTCTCCTTCTCATGCTCTTTTTTGGATCCTTTATCTTCCTGTTAATACAAGTTTTTTAAAATTGGATATTTTACATTAAAATCATTATTGCTTTGATACATTATATAAATAGAACGTCGCACTGCAACAACACAATTGGCTATTGGTGATGGTCCTAAAGCAAACCCTAAGAGAAAGATCCAAGGACAACACCTCGTAATTTTGAACCAGGGTCAGATGACGAAAATTCAAAAGGAAAGTACAAAAATATTTACATATATCATAATGACAAATCAAAGTCATCGATGTGCCAGAGGTGGTGTATGCAATTGTTCGAGTTATCCATTTGGGTATGTAGTGTTGAAAATTCACAATAGCAGATGCAAAAAATTCGAGGAATATAGTTTATTAAATCCAAGGGTGAACATAATGATACATCAAAGTATGTAGAAGGGTTTAGATTGTGTGTAGGGTGTTTGGTAGGTAAATAGTTGAATTAATGTCACACTGGAGCAACACAACTGGCTATTTGCGATGGTACAGGATTGACTCCAAAGGGAAAGATTCGAGGATAACACCTACATTATTTTGAGCCACAATCATATGAGGTCAACACCTGAGCTGGCATAACATTAATCTAAACTTTCACACCACACCAATGTGAGGACATTTGAGGCCATGACAGATTTATTGTGCATCAGTCCAAGTGTACAACTGCCTTTAGTTGGATCGAGTTTCGAACTTGGTTGCTAATCTGCTACTCTTTCAACCAAGCTACCATGGCCCATAGGGTGTTTGGAGCTCTTTCTTCAGAGGCTTGAGAAAGAATGAGATGTTAAAATTTAATCTGCTAGGGGTTAAGGATTTAGAGGAAGTTTATTGGATTAGGGGGAGCTAGAAAATGCAGGGTCTCTGTTTAGTCATACATGCATATCAAGTATTGCGGTGAACTGAAAAGTAATCTGGAAAAGGAGAACAAATAAAAGACTTGAATAAGCAGGTTTGTTTGATGCCATGGTTAGCATGGTGAGAATATTCAAAAGGCGAAAATGGGGACATGTGTCAGTAGCAATGAAATAAAAACTAGCAACTGGAAAGGGGAATTATTCTGGAACATTAAGGGACTCATCCATAATGAAAATTATATTTTAGGAGGTTAATATTAGCACCAATTCATACATATAAGGTAAATGATTAAGATGTTGTATTAAATGTGGATTAGATTAAATGCAGTCGAGACAAAATGAATTAAAAAGGCACCAAGAAATTTGCGAAAACTTAAGTAATCTAAAAATGAAAAACTTTAGTTTTATTTATGGATTACTACCCAACAAGATGCATTTTAAGATATATTACAAAATAAGCAATAACAATTTTATAGATTGCAAAACTGTTAAATTTGCTGCCTACCATAAGAACTGCTCCCGAAATCAAATCTGGGTGGTGGCAGTTGCTAAAGAAACAAGGGTCGTTAATTTTAAGCAGGGGTTACTCTCAAGGATTTAATTTTATTTCGTTCATTGTAAATATTGGCAGTGGATAGAGGTAGTTTACTAGTATCAATCTTGGTGTCAAGTAAATGTCTCAACAAATGTATTTCGAATTTGACATCTAGTGTGTCAATGTGACAAACCAGAATACATTTCTTCAAGTATCCACTATGAAAGATAGGATAAGGTCTGCTTCTACGGCAACAGACGGGCAGACTTTGTGCCTAGTGCAGTTCTCGTGGTAGACTGATTAGTACTTACAAGCTCTTTTAAAGCTAGTGAAATACAAAGTATTCATAAATAAACATTGGACATAAAAAAAGAGAATGCATATTATTTACAATATCATGCATAAAAAAAACTTACATTCAGATGAGTAGCATTTCTAATATCATCAATACGTTTTTCTGTATGCTTGGTAGCTTTCGTAATGGTTATTTTCCCATGCAACAAATCCATATGCTTCTGTTCAAGTCTCTTTTGATCACCATAAGCTCTTTGAACCTCTCTATCTTTAGCATCTAGATATCTTTCTTTGAGAACTTTATTCTATAAAACAAAGGAAAGGAATAAAATTAATCACTTAATAAATAATGATAACAAGAAGTATATTGGATAGTTATATACTTCTGAAATAAACATTGTCATGAAAAATTTGTAGATTATAAGCGCATTTAAATCTGAAATAAAAATTTTAAAATAGCATATGATGCATTCAATGAAAAAAACTGGAGAGCTTTGTATATTTTAAATGGTATTTTAAGTTGAAGGATTTTTATTTTTAAAGAATATGAATAAAAAAAAATTAAATTGTTTGAGGAATTTGGTTTATCACTGTATGGTAATTTCTTGCTACGTAAGGGCTAAGTAGATTGGGAATGGATTCTAAACCACAATAAACACCCATGCTAAACCCAGACCCAGTTAAATTGAGGGCCAAAGTGCTAACCACATGACTACCAGACAAGCTTGTCTGGTAGTCATGTGGTAAATATAATGTCTTGTCTGGATGGTAAATATAAACTAAAGTTCTAATCTTTCTAGCTAATATTGATCACAATATAAATCAGGATGTATTTAAGCAGAAGAATTACATATTTGGATATGAGATTCCAAGTGTAGAAAAAAGAGTAAGAGGGAAAAAATCAATATTGAAAAGTTTAAAATTTTAAACTCAAATGCTTTTTATCAGCATCATTTCTGAAAGTAACACAATGTTACAAGCCCCATTAGCATCAAATTGTGTAATTAGGTGATGGAAATTAATTGCCAATTGGCGATGGCACTGTGTTCTTGAGTTTAACCAGGAAAACTTCTAGAACAGAAATGAACATTGATTTGTTAAATAAACTATTGTATTTTCGAAATCATTAATATCAAATTTAAGGCATCTCTCAAACCAAGGAAAGTAAATTGACACCTGAAGCAATGCATTTCCTAGAAAATACATTTACCCATTTTAAAAATAATGATTCAAGAAACAGTAGTGGTGACAGTAGTTCAAATTTTGAGTTAAATTTTTATTAAATGTATGAATTAGCTTTCTTTTAATTGCATAACTATAGCCAAATTTTCATTTTTTCAATAACCTATTTGTGATATGGTAATTTCATAAACATTTCAAAACATGTGTAATTTACTTTCAAATTTGTTCTATTAACATTCATCATCTTTGAACATAGATATTTTGATTTGCATATATCCTGTTTTTACAAAGTGGAAACTACAAATATTAGATATCTTTGCTTTACATTTTTGTTTTGAAAATGATGAAGAACCTTGTAAATACATACCAAAATTAAACAAGTCATTATAAAATACTTATTTTTGTCCTGGAAAGGTGATTTTTACCAATATGAACAATAGTAATTTGTCCGGGAATTTTCTCCCACTAGAATCGCGAAATTCTACACCGTGCCACCTAAAATGTTCGATATAACCACCATTTGATATAATGTGCCTGGAGTGAAGTTCCCCTCAGAGTTATTATAACGCGAGTCTATAGAACTAGTGCAAGGTGAAATGATTGATTATGTGCCAGAAATAGATAAATAGACTACTTGCATCAGATAAAAGTTTGAGCTCTTGTTCAGTGATTTCAACTGTTTTATCCATAACGGTGATATTTTCTTCCAAATCATTCTCTTTATCAACTGAATCTTTAAGATGTTTTTCAACTCGAGCAATATCTGATTCTCTGAACTGCAGTTGAAGTGTTAATTGTTCATTCCTTTCCAATTCTTTCCTAAGTGACTTTTTACAAGCAGTAATATCCATATTAAGAGTCGTTGTTTTATCTTCAAAAGCCCTATGTAGCAGTAAAGTAAGTTATAATTTGTTTTTGTCATTTTTAATTTAATCATAATTAATTTATCATCTTAATAGAACTTATTTATTTATAATACAATTGGTACAAGGACCTGAAAGGTCATACTACACCAGCACTTGATTGATAAAGTTACATATCAAGATTCCAATCAACAAATTAAAGTCAAAATCTCAACATTAGTTTTCCGTGGTCAAGAAATTATCTGTAATAAGATTATAAAGTTAGGTAATATAAATTGAACTAAGCTAAAAATAAACTATAAAATATTTATGTAAGAAATCATCTTCATAGAAGTAAATAGCACATGGCCAAAATATAGGTAACTTATGTATTACCCAACAGAATCCCGTATTTCTGATAGCACACGATCTTGTTTCTGAAGTGAGGCTAAACTTTGCCTCCACTGGTGCACAATCTGTTGCTTTTCATAGTGAATAGTCTGAAAAGAGGACAACCTATTGATTAGAGTACAGCTAAAATATAATGTGAATTAAAATTGTATTACAATTCCATCAATCATTCTTTATAATACTCATAAACATTAGAAATTAAGACAAGAATTTTAGACAAGAAAGAAAATGAGACAATCATTACTGAAGCAAAATTAGAAGCAAAGGAAGAGAAAATCCATACCAGCTAAAATTTGCCTTGTTCGAAACATGATGCATTTGTTACATAATAGCCTATTTCTCATGTAGATGCATTCTGGTGGCACTTAAAAAATAACTTTTCTAGGTATTTTAATCACAACAGTTTTCAAATAATTCTAAAATATGCTAAAACTAAATTTCAGAATTCAAACTAATCTTAAAATCACTTTGCACTTGTCAGTTTTACAAAATTCTGGAGTACTGTATATAAATGTGTGAAAGCTAATCTTAAGAAAGTGATATGGGTTTAATATATATTTTTTGCACTGAAAAGGGTATTTGTTTTGCTGTTGCAGTAAATTCGTGTTGAATAGAAATTTCACAAAACAGTGTTTCCTGAAAGTCATTTCTACAATTGTCCAGGCGTTTGACTAAAACACCCAATTTCCTCATTTTTATTCTATTTTTTCCCCTGAGAATCTCCCTTCCTTAATTTTGATTGTAAATTTTTTTGTTACGAAGGATTTGTATGATGGAATATATTTATAATCAAATTCAACAATGAAAGATCAGAAAAATGACAAAATATATTACACTATCTAAAAACAAAGTTTTAGTTTAAAGTATAGTTCAGCAAAAGTAAAAAACTACCACTAAACAGAAAGAACTGGGGAAAATGTATACAAGAAAGGAATTTGTTACGGTAAAAAATAATACCAATGCTGTAATTTTAAACAGTAAAGTTGAAAAAAAATTAGGGAATCTAAAATTTAGAAATACCTCCATTTCAGAGTTTGCAGCATACAATTCTTTTCTCAGATCTGTAGCTTCCTCCTTCTTAATGCTCCATTGAGTTTTGTATAAATTAATTTTATCTTCCAAATTGAATTTATCATTTTCTAGGCGGGAAATTAGAAGATCCTAGAGAAGAATTTTTTCACGTAAACAAAATTTGTGCTACTTTTCTAAAGAATTAAAAAAAATCTTAGATTAAATGACCTATTAAGAGTGATATTAAAATAACTATTATAAATATTGCACACATCTACACTGCATATTAATAAAATTGTTTAAAAATATTTTATGCATATTTATTTGCTTGTTTAACTATTCGAAGAAAATCGATCAAATGTTACAAAAAATGTCTTCCAAAACATTAATAAATTTAAAACTAAAAAGGTTTGGAATACAGACAAACTAAATAGCAATCTGAAAATTTTTAACTAATAAATGCAGTTTTAAAGATATTTAAATTTGGACACAAAACACTCACTTGTCTCAATTTTTGCACTTCTAAATTTTCACGTTCCTTTGTTGCTTTCTCCATAGCACGTTGCAAATTTTTAGCACCAATAAGTGTTTCCATTTGTAGAGAAGTTAGTTGCACCACTTCAAAGGAAACATCCTCAAGCTTAGTTTGAAGTTCTAAATCTAAAAGATATTCCATTATTTATGCTTAAAGACATGGAATAATATTGTAACACAATATAAGTTTCATAAATATTCTAGAAAATAAGTCTTATCATTTGTATAATCTGAAATCATCAAATATAAACCTATAATTTATTGCTTTGCTTGAACAAACTATTTTATGAGGTATATATTTTATCCACAAATTCTTTTTATCAATAAAATCCATTTATTTAATAGCAGAATATGCAACAGTTCACTTCTCATTGTTTTATGCAGCAGGATTTTCTGATATAATACTAGACATTTTCAAGAAGCCCAATACAAATTTCATTGTGAGACACAACTGTCAGATGTTAAAGTCTTGAACTCAGATTTTCAAATATGTCAGGAAAGACTTTAGGATAGCAAATAAATTAAGACCAATAATGGGAAGAAATTCAAAAATGTATCTTAAAAATAAAAACTATATTAGCACTACGTCAAAACTATGTTATGCTTTCAGCAGAATTCCATGATGATTGTGTCCTTTAGAAGCTGAACCACAGTTCAGCACAGATCCAAGATTTCACCTCAAATAGCATTTGCTCAATCAGGAGGCTTTCACATATACAAATTCAATATACACAAGGATGGGATAACTCAAGGTTTGAACAGATAACTATCCTGTCTTACCATACTCTAGGTGAACTTAGCCACCACTAAAATAATTTAACTTACAACAGGTAGTATATATAGTAGTGTAACCTACCTCCACCATGAAGTACTTTTTGGTAAAGAAATTTGTTCTGTCTTTCACATGTCCTGCTAAATTGGTGACTGGCAGAAGTGGTTACAAACAAATGCATTTTCAAAAACAAACTTCTGATAAATACATGATGCTTGCAAGAATATTCAAACTTTCATGGATGGTCCATGATGAACAGTTGAATTGCCAATGTGATGCTAATCCTTTCCAACAACCTATGATGATGGATACTGTTTCTGTTCCTTCACTGCCTCACCCGTCATTGCCAATCAACTTTCTCTTCAAACTGTGTTTCACACTTGGCTGCTAAGGGCAACAAAGACAATCCACAACAATCATCCATGACCATGCATATGGAAGTACACCTGTGATCTTAATAGAGCTCTCATGATCTCTCAAGTAAATGGCTATCTATCAACTAGAGGTAGCATTTATCAAATTCAGCCATTGCTATATTGTAGTGGGGGAGCATTGTGGTGAACTTATCCACTAATACAAAATTGAACTACAATACAGTAGTATAGCAGTGTAACATATCTCTGCCATGAAATACTTTTTACTAGACAAAGTTGTGCCATTTTTTCACACATCCTGCTAAACAGGTTGCATGAAGTATATTTCTTGAACATTTACTGAAAGTCTAAATGAAATGATTCAAACAAATAAGCCTTCCAACACAATAAATAATACTTTGTTTCCACAAGAATGCATTTAAAAATCTTTTACAAAATAAAAATTTTATTCACTGCAAAAAATAAAGGTTTCACAATGTATGCATTGAGTAAAAACAACTTAAGAAATCTCACTTTGGTTAATTGTAAGGAGTTTAGCTAATTTGAAATACAAAACCTTTTGATTTAACCCTCTACCTATGACTATCATGGTTCATTGGCCATTTACTAATGTAATGTACCTTTCTCAGCTTCGTCATTCCTTATTTCTTCAGTTGATTGAAACTTCTTTTTAGTTCCAGTCCACTTTGTTTGAAGATTTTCTTTCGCTTTAACCCTTTCTTGGTATTTTTCATGGATACTTTTTAATCGTTCTTCTTGTTGTTTAAGCTCTTTCTGCATTTCATACCCCCTTCCAGCAAAATGTTTATTTTCTTTTTCTTGTACAGAAATAGTTCTTTCCTATGAAGTTGTTTAATACAATGATATTTAATAACTGATGCATAACAAAAACTGAACGAATAAGTATCTAAATCTTATTTAAATTATTAAGTCAAAAATTTGAAAAGTTTTACCATATCAACAAGTTTTTCATCTGTTTCTTGCAGTAACTTAAGCAATCTCTCTTTCAGATTTCTTTGGTATTTTACCATTAAAGGCTGAAACATAGTAAAACCTTAATTGAACATGTATTGT
Organism: Meta bourneti; assembly: GCA_933210815.1. NCBI lineage: Eukaryota > Metazoa > Arthropoda > Arachnida > Araneae > Tetragnathidae > Meta > Meta bourneti. Next base: position 43,300,814 of record OW119931.1, read on the forward strand.
TTTTAAGTTATAATATCTACTCTCTAAAATCTAAAATTAAAATTTGGAACATGACAAATATTTGTACTCAAGGAATAAAAACTAAAGTTTCAAGTAACAAAGTTGTTGATAGCACTTCCATCTTAAAACATTGGTCATATTGATTTAGTAATTATTAACCTATGATCCAGGATCATACAGAAAACTCGTTAAGGCCAGGGGCTGGAATGATAAAAGAGCACCTGTTATTTTAGGAGAGGATAGATTATGGAATTATTTTATGTGCAGTCAATCATAAATTATTAAAAATAATAACTAATTTAAATTATTTCACAAGCAAATCTATGAAATAATGTATAAATTTATTAAAAAGCCAAATGTATTAGGGAATTAGGTAAATCGTGTTTACTGTCAATGATTTGTTTTAAATTACAAAAACTCACACTTGAACCAAGATTATGAACAAAGAGATCTACAATGTATAGTAAAGGCTTTTAAAACAAAATATTAGTTATTTCGAAAATGAACATTGGTTCATTAAATTCAGTGAGCAAGACATTTTCAAAAACAGGCAACTGTGACTCGGAAAGACCTGATCCTGTAGCCCTACTCAATACCGTCATGTTAGGAGAAATGAAAGATCTATTGGTTTAGGTTTGAGCATAACCTTTCATTATTGTCTCAGTAATAAGTCAGTATCGTCACAGAAGAATGGAATCAATTAATTTTGTTGCTTTCTGAGGAATAAAATGTAATACATTATACTTTTACCAATTCAATAAAGGTGTTTATTTCCAGAGGCTAAATGATTATTTACTAGGAATTGGACATATATACTTCAAAATGTTAAGACTAAACATTCAAAATAATTACGATAACATTTTGAGATTACACTGTCCTATCTTGATCTAGCTGAATATTGTAATTCGGTGTAGCATTGCAATATTCAGCTTCAAACACTTTTTGGAAGACACATTTTCACAGTTAAAAAATTTTGCTGTTTGACACAGTGACATAGCTGATGAAGTATTATTTAAAAAACAGTTTAATGCAAAATGGTCAATAAAAGAACTGGACAAGAGTTTGTATTACATACTAAATCATTAATTGAGCCAAGGATTTAATCATCTGTCAGGTAATAAGTCTGTATCGTCACAGAAGAATGGAATCAATTAATTTTGTTGCTTTTTGAGGAATAAAATGTAATACATTTTACCTTTACCAATCCAATAAAGGTGTTTATTTCCAGAGGCTAAATGATTATTTACTAGGAATTGGACACATATACTTCAAAATGTTAAGACTAAATATTCAAAATAATTAGGATAACATTTTGAGATTACATTGTCCTATCTTGATCTAGCTTGAAGCTGAATATTGCAACATTACACTGAATTACAATATTCAGCTTCAAACATTTTTTGGAAGACACATTTTCACAGTTAAAAAATTTTGCTGTTTGACACAGTGACATAGCTGATGAAGAATTATTTAAAAAACAGTTTAATGCAAAACGATCAATAAAAGAACTGGACAAGTAGTTTCTATTACATACTAAATCATTAATTGAGCCAAGGATTTAATCATCTTTCAGGTCCCTAAGCAAAAATGCATGTGCAAAGTCATTTGCTAAAAGAAAATTCTTATTGAACAGACCCAGCATCAAACACTTTAGTGGCTTGTTAGAGAAATAAAAGCAGCTTGCTTCTTTAACTGATTCCAGTTGGTGGTATTTAAAATAATTTTACTGAGTTGTACAAGGATTATTTGGCTATGACTTTTTATACGATAATTCATATACTAGGTTGATACAGATTGGGTATGCCTTTTATCTACATTAGTTAAAACAAGATGGAATGTAAAATTTAAACTGCAGAGATTTCTATAAAAAGTATAAAATATTTTTCATTCATATCACATTTCATTAAATTATTTTAATTTTATAAATAACTTAATGATCCAGAAATTTAGGATAAAAATTACATACATGATCAGCATTTAGAACTTTTGGCATAGATATGGTTTTAGAGTGCTCCATTTTCAAGTCAGGTGTTTCAGTTTCCATCTTATTTTCACCTATTTCTACCGAGCTTCAAATAATTGAATGAAAATATTAAAATAAATGAACATAGTTGATTATAAATGATAGTTATAATTTAAAAGAAAAATAGCAATGATGAGTTTAGAGATCTCTGACATTAGTATTTTTTGTAACCTTTACATTCATTTTTGAACACATTTCAATTGAAGCTATCATGATGTATAGAATATTTCAAGTTTTAGAGAAATATTTAATTAAATTTGAGAACAAAATAATACTTCTATCATTTGTGGCATTTTTGTATTTGTAAAAACTGTACACATATAATTTTGTAACATATGAAATTGTAATTCCTTTATTTTGTAGTGTCCAGATTTTTTCTCATTATGTAGCAAAGGTTTTTCAAGTCAAATATTTTCGGTTTTTAGTTATATTTTAGTAATTTTAGGGATTAAAAATGCATCATTACATATTTTTAGAATATTTAAATCTTAAAAGTGACATTATGTGACCTTCTCAAAACTATTTGTGAAAACCATTAGAATTGAGTACATAAATATTAAATTATAGTAATTACTTTTTGATTTGTAAAACTTAAATTAATCCTTAAGTTTTCTTTTTCAAGAGCGAGGAGCATTTTTAAAAATTATAATGGGAAGTGAAGAAAGTTATTTTAGGACCAGTTCCAGTCATATCCATTGAGTTTATGTCAAAAAGTTCAGTTTTGGGTACATGAATCATGAAATACTACTAAAATGTTTCTTAATTTGCAACAATCAAATTGTTGAAATACAGATAAGGCTTTTACTGAAGAATGTTAATATTTGAAAGGTATCACAAATATACATTTCTGGTAAGAAAGTTTTATTAGTTATCCATTTAGAAATACTGCATTGCATACACGTTAAATAATTATTCATTTTTTTCCCTTTGAGATAAGGAACTTTAAAGAAAGTAAATATTTTTGAAGATGTTTATTTGGATATACTTGCTGGTACCTTATTTGTAATAATCTACACAAATAAAGTTCCATCTACTAATACTAAATGTGGAAAGTTCCAATGTTACATAAGCAATCACATGCAATCATACAATAAGAATAACATGAATACAGAAGCTGTTCAGACATTTTTTGAACGAATTTAATGGACTCGAGCTCAATTTTTTACCCAGAATTTTTATGTTTTAAATGTTCCATTTGATAGCCCTTATTGTTAACTATCTTTCTACACCTTAACTTCCATGATAATAATGACTTTTGTAGTATCGACAGTGGTATTTTGTCCCATTCTTGCTCCACAGTTTTCCAGTCCTTGAATGGTTTTTGGTCGACGTCTCGATAATGCCCCTTTTAAAAGTCCAAAAGTCCATGGGTGAAACATCTGAAGATTTAGCAGGAATATCAGTAAAGGGTATTGACTTGATACCAGTTTCTTGTTCCATTTTTTCCAAGAATTTAATAGTCGATTTAGATGTGTGGCTGCTTGCTTTACCCTGATGCAATTCTACTGATTGTTGGCACTGTGGGTAAAGATATGGTATTTCTTTTTTGAATATTGGGGATAAAATATGGTCTTGATAATATGTGGCAGTTGATTTTTACATTTTCCTCTCTTTTTACTTTCAATTTCCATTATATGCAAAACCGGCAACAATCATAAATCTCTTAGAGAAAGTTCTCATGTTCACTTTTCTATAGTCCTTTGACTTAGCGGATTCTCTTTTAAAATTAAAGATCTTACCTTACAAATATTCTCAGAAATTTTTTCTTTTTTGGATACTTTTTGGAAGTATTTTTCCACTTTTACGTTTTTCTCCTTTCTCATTAATAATATTACTTATCATACCTTTAGATATTGAAAAACCATGACTTTTACAGCGTTTTTGAATGGTTGAATAAGCATAGTTCTCTTCAGAAAGTGAGGAAACATAGCCTTACATCCATTGCTTATTTAAAAGTGCCATTTTGAAAGTAAACAAAACTCTGAGTTAGCAGATGATAAGTTATACTTTAAGTATTTAACTGCTGTGAAAATAAAATTCTTTCGTAGCATACAATTTTTTTACAGCTCATCAAAATCGTTAAAAAAATGTCCAAACAGCCTCTGTATATCTCAAACCTATCCCTGGGTGCATATATTTTAGTCAAGATAGATATTTTAAAATTAAAATTCTGTTGGAAGTCAAATATTGCACTAAATATTGTGTTGCTTTTCCAATGATAATGTTATTTTAATTAACTTCCAAATATAAAAAAGCATTTAATAAAATAACATAATTTCCCTCATTAAAATTGATCAACAAATTTAAAAACCTAAACTGATAAAAATCTGTGACTCTGACGCAATTTCTTCATAATATTTTGATTTCTATTGCTTTAAAAATAGTCTATTCATAATTTAGCATGTCCTTTAAATCCCAAATATAATAAGATTTAATATTGATTACAGGTAAATAAAATGCATATAAAATCTAAGCAGGTGTATCTACGTTGAAAGTTGTTGGTGATATAGATTAGGTAGAAAGTAAGGATAATTTAAAATGGATATAACAGTTTAGAACATAAAATGTTAAATAATTATTATAGGATAAAATCAATCATTTGGTTTTTATATTACTTAGTTAAAAACGAAAGATCCTCCAAGGAAGTATCAGAGCTTGCAGTTCCCTCACTGCTATTAATTTCCGGCATATCTGAAGTTCCACCTGAAAAATATATTTAACTTGGATTAGAATCAAAATAATTTAAATTAACGAATAGAACGAAAAAATAAAATAATAATATTGACACTTGATTATTTTACAAAGATCAAATCTAAAAAATATATAGAATAAAACAAGAGTAATAAACTAATTCCATTATAAATAGAAAAAACTTAAAGTAAATTTGAGTTAACCTTTTTCATCCATATCATCGATTATACTGGGATCTGACATCTAAAAGAGAAAGGAACTTCTGAATCTTTAAGTCAAAGAAAGGCTTTTAACTAAACCAGAACTTTTACAAAACATTCGATATTAATTAATATGTATATAGAAAAATAAAAAAAAATCGGGAAGATCGAAACTGCAATACTTATTTCAAAGTAAATAATACACGCAATTGACAGGAAATTTAAAACTGAAACAAACCTCGAAATACGTGAGAAAAGAACGACAGTCGTACTTTAATTTATTTTGTGCGGTACTTTTGTTTGTTTACAAGAACTAGGATAGCAACGGTCAATACGGGTACAGTTACTTATCTTACTTGAGAGCACTGTTAATTAAGCGTACGCCAAAGGTTTCACTTCAGAAGGTCTATGATTTTACAGCGTCCTCCGTGTATGAAAGTAAAAATCTCAATTAAGTGTATCAAACTAGCTTGCGGAAAGGCAGAAAGGGGGGTGTGTGTGTGAAAACCCTCTGACTTCGTGAGTGGGTGAAAATTTTTCTATTGTATCGAATGAAATCGTCCTTGGCAATGATTTCTCACCAACCGCTAGCTTGCCAATCTTGAATAGCCAAAGCATGGAGCTAATTAAAAAAATTCATTTGTCATCCGCAGACTATGACGTGAAGCTTACGGAAGAATAAGGGTGGGGGGGTATTTCAATTAACGTCACACTGGAGCAACACAACGGGCTATTGGTGACGGTCCGGGATCAATCCCAAAGGGAAAGATCCGAGGACAACACCACGTAATTTTGAACCACGGTCAGATGACGAGGCAACACCTGAGCTGGCACCCCACTCTCCAAACTTCCACACCACGCCAACGTGAGGACATTTGAGGCCACGACAGATTTAACGTGCACCAGCCCCCTTTGTACACGACGGTGTTTGGCTGGATTCGAACTCGCAACCCTTCGGTTGTTAGTCCGTTACTCTTCCAACCGGGCCACCGCGGCCGGAAGAATAAGGATGGCAAATTGAAATAAAAAAAATGGTTCTATGCATGGCGATTTAAAGTTAGCAGGCTCATTGTTCAGGACAATTCTCATTCGATACAATAGGAAATTTTTCAACCATCTACTAAATTGTGTTGCTCCAGTGTGACGTTAATTGAAATACCCCCCCCCCCCCCAACCATCTACTAAGTCAGACGTTTTTCGCCCTCATGAGTTCCCCGAGCAAGTGTATTTCAAAGTTGATAAATGTAACTGAATGAAAATTTCATTATCAAAATACAAATTATTACAAAATTAGAGGTTTTAAACACAAATGCAATAGCATGACAGGGATTTTCAGTGCAAAAAACTTACCAGAAGGAAGACGGAATTGTAATTCCTCTTATCCAAATACTCTCGCATGATTAATATCGGTAGGTAGGTATTTAACGTCGCACTGGAGCAACACAACGGGCTATTGGCGACGGTCCGGGATCAACCCCCGAAGGGAAAGATCCGAGGACAACACCACGTAATTTTGAACCACGGTCAGATGACGAGGTCACACCTGAGCTGGCACCCCAGTCTCCAAACTTCCACATCAAGCTAAAGTGATGACATTTGAGACCCCGACAGATTTAACGTGCACCAGCCCCCTTTGTACACGACGGCCTTTGGTTGGATTCGAACTCTCAGATTAATGTCGGAGTTACCTAAAAATGTAATGTATCGCTGTTTTGGCAACGTTTGGTGTTTAATATAATAACCTTAACCCAATCAACTATCTTATATAATTTCAGAATTCATTCTTTGGAATTTCCATTACATGCTTTTCTATAAAGTTAAATGTAGGTAGTGTGTTTTTGAGACAGAAAGGGCGTTTTCTGTAAGTATTTCTAAAGTGAAGTCAGCTAGCTTGTTTTCCCATACGATTTCAGCATTTCGGCAATAAAAAATTCAGAGTAAATTCCGGCCGGAAGAAGTACAGGAAAAAAGTTCTACCTACATTTAGCTCGAAAAAAAAAGCTCATACAGACTTACTTCTATGATTGTAATATAATTTACTTTGAATGATATATACTTTTTTCCCCGAATAAAGGGATAAGAACAATACGAAAATGGCAAATTCAAGGCTCGTATATTTTACAAACATGCAATTCTCACATTTCAAGAGTGGACACGGTATCCCAGTGGGTAGAGTCGCGGATTAGCTGACATCTTACTTTCCAAATTTCTACACTATGCCAAGGTGAGGACATTTGAGGCCACGACAGGTGTAACATGCAACAACCCCAACGTAAACGACGGTCTTAGGTTGGATGGAGTTTCGAACATGCAACCCTCCAGTTGCTAATCCACGACTCAACCCAATATTTTGGGTACATCTATGGCTGCGTATGATGAAATAGCGTAGCAAACTTTGATTATTATAATAGTATCTCCCACAATGCTCTATTTGTGCACATTAGCAAGAAACGTTCTCGAGTAAATTTGCCAAACATCTTTTATAGACAAAATAAAACAAAACAACTAATGAAAAAAAGCAAGAGATTAAAGAACAAAAATAACACATGAAAGTTAAAAATCCAAGTGGAGGTAAATAATTTTTGAATCTTTACATTTATTTTAACATTTCAGTAAACAGTTACAACTATCCAAGTAGGAAGGAATCAAAAATACTTGATACGAATTAAACATAATGGCTGAAATGTAAAAATCTAGTTACTCATAACAAATTGATGTCTAGATAGGATTGATTATTCCAAAATGCCATCTAAATATATACTCCGACTTCATACATGATAATCAGAAAAACGAAAGGACGATCTTCAAATTAATTTAAAGATTTAGAAAACAATTATAGCAGAAAAATGTAACATAAAAGCTATTCCTTCTATAAAAAGTCGTAAGCTTTAATGCCTGCAGAAAAATTTTATGAACTCCAAATCGTATTTTACTCTTTTATAATCCACCATAAGATGAAACATGATTTTGTTATTTAGCATGCAGTTTTAATTGTTTTCTGGGTTCTTCGATTTGATTTGCGTATTTTTATAGATTCCATTAAGATAATACCTCTCTGAATGACCGCTTTATAGTAGAACACAGGATTATCGCCTTAGGAGGCTTCAAGTTGTAATATTTATATGGGTGAAGCATACATCACTTTCTAAATTATTTTTTTCTATAAAATAGTGGTCTCAACACTTTGCAGAGTCATTTTTCAGTTTTGAAAGTTTTTAGAGGGTCTCATAAATACTAATAAATTTCTTCCGAATCAACATCAATTTATAAAATTTTACGAATGAAAAAATATCAGATTACAAAAGTACTCGCCAACTCCTCAAACATTGCTAAGCAATCTTAATTATGGTTCGTTGCACGAACCATGCCAAAATATCAAAACATCTGACGAATAATTTGCTAATTAAAAGTATTTACGAAATAAAATTTTACAAATGAAGAAAAACCTGTCAATGGAGGTAAAAGTCGTTACTACAATCCATTTTTTGATACGTTGCAGATAACATTTTCAAATGAAGGGCTTCGGGCAACATTTCAGAGGCCACTTATTTTTCAAGCCACTTTTCAAAACTTTCAGGCTGACAATTTTCAAGTTCTAACTCATTCAATCAGAAATTCTTTTGATCCTCTTGAATATTTTGTTTTAAATTTTTTTAATTGCAGAACATATTTTTGTGGCTTATCACTAAGTTGTCCGGAGCCCTTCGAATGTTTCAATCAAAAAATGAAATTTATTTAATAATTTCAAAAATAAACTTATTTTGTTCTCTCTTTTTACCTTTCCCAATTTTTCTCTACGGATTCATTCGCTTCTTCATTACTCCTTTATTATCAATGTAATGCTTATATCAACACTTAAAAATTCAATTTTAAAATACGAATGTGAAATTCTTCAGCACATTTGTGTTGCCCCTTTGGAAAAGTAACAGATTAGCAACCGCAGGATTACGAGTTTGAAATTCGGTCCAACCAAAGACCGTCGTGTGCATGTTAAATCTGTCGTGGACTTAAATGTCCTAACGTTGGCGTGGTGTGGAAGTTTGGAGAGTGGGGTGCCAACTCGGCTTGGCTTACGAGGTGTTGTCCTCGAATATTTCATCGGGATTGATCCCGTAACGTCGCCAATAGTACATTAGGTTGCTCCAGTGCAACGTTAGTTAGCTACGTACCTCAACATTTGCTTTGTTCGAAATCTGGGTTGTATTTTGCATTCCATCAGATTTTATTCGAGTATGGAATCAGTGATGCTTGATCTATTCGTTGCCATACAACAAAAATGAGGCCCTTTTCCATAAGCATTTTTCGAGCAGCGTAAGATAAATACATTTCCCCCTGATTCCCGACCATTAATTGAACATTTCCATCATGGCACTACAAGGGCAGATTTGCGAACCATTTTGCGTTACTCTGGTGCACCATAAGGATGGGTTCATGTTACAACTCATATTTTTACTATGCATTCAAAGCACAACCCGTTTTTAGAGAGACCACACATTCACTCAAGACGGAGAAATATCCATGCCTTACCCCGGATTCGAAACACCAACTTTTCGATTCAAAAGCCAGCACTCTGACCACTAGATCGACTGGTTGGCGAGAGACCAGTCAGTTTAGCGGTCAGGGTATAAATAAATAGATATTACAATATAACATAAATCAGGTACATAATAGAGATATATATTGAAATAAGAGAAATACATATAAATAGATATTGCAAATATACTTGAAAAAAAGAATGATCCTTTTAAATTTCATTATAGTGCATCCAGGCCATATGTGGCCCGAGGGCCGCGAGTTATGTTCTAGAATTGAGGCCTTTCAACAACTAACTTTTGAAACTCCTATTCCAAAGCTCCCTGAACTAAAGGAATTCAGAATATACCCTGCAGCTATTGAATGAATTTCATCCCATTCCTTTCTAAGAATGCATTCGGCTTTGGAATAATGAATAAAGGATGCAGTCATTAATATCGTTTCTTCCACACTCTATCGTATACATTGACATAGAATATTTGGAACAATAAAGGTAGAACACTCGGAACTAACGTAACTTTCAGTTTTCGATTTCAGAGGTACAATTTCGAAATATATTTTACCAAGGTGTACTTTTCGATTCATTTACTTGTGATGTGTGTAAGAGAAATAGATGTTTTGATTAATTGTTGTAAAGATTATATATAGTTCAAATTTCTGTTATAAGAGGAGAGTTATTTACATATTTTTAAACTACGATATTTATTAAAAATGAGAGGTTGGTAGGGGGTTTTATTTTGTGAAGGTCATATTTAGCCAAATTGTGCCAAATACAAGACAAACAACGTTAAGTCATGAACATACACACAAACACAGTTTTACTACCACAGAAGAGAGAATCACACCCACGATAAGTTACAGAAATCCTGTGCCTGCTTCAATTCGCCGGTTGCAAGAGCAGTGAGTAAACGAACTGAGTCAGGACACCTTAAAATGGTATGTAAGTAGTTTAATTTGCGTCACGATGGAGCAACACAACTGGCTATTGGCGACTGTTTGGGATCAACCCCGAAGGGAAAGATCCGAGTATAACACCGTAATTTTGAATCACGGTCAGATGACGATACCAATCTCTAAGGTCTCAGGATCTCAAACCTAATTTTAATCTTTTTAAGTCTTTTAAATTTTAAATTTCTCTTTTTATTAGTTTGACTGATGTCGAACCCCTCTCTTCCCTTGGAACTGTTTTTATGCGTTGGGGAACTAGATTTGATTTTAACATCTTGGTGTTGACTGACGAGCGTTATTATGTTCCTTTTCAATCTTAATCGTTTAATTTATATTGTGGTTGTTTAACTTATACTGTGTTTGTCTTAATTTTTTTGTTTTGTTCTATATTCTTCCAACGGCCCCTGGCATGGACTACGTGTGTGTATTGTGGCAACTTACTATGAACATTATCATCTTCTTGACTTGTTCCTTCTGGAAAATACCACACAGTGGGGCTGTTGAAGCATTGTCGACGTGTTGTTTGCTCTTAGTTAGTTTGTGTTTATTTTTATATTGAAAAATTATTGTTCGGTAACCGCAGATTGGTACTGCGTAATGTCTTGAATATTTATTTTGATTGATAATAAAAGCCACACGTGGGTCCGGACGGGGGGGCGTGTGCCTTTCCTGTCCGGCGGGGTTGGGGGTCTTTGGGCCTTTCCCCCCCCCAAATTTGGCTCTACACCCTTGGGTGAGTCGGGTGTGGCGAGGGTCGACAATCCCTAACTGAAATGTTAGAAGTGGTTGGTAGTTGAATTTACATCGTACTGGAGCAACACAACGGGCTATTGGCGACGGTCCGCGATCAATCCCGAAGAGAAAGATACGAGGACAACACCTCGTAATTTTGAAGCACGGTCACATGACACCTGAGTTGGTACCCCACTATCCAAACTTCAACATCCCGCCAATGTGAGGACATTTGAGGCCACGACAGATTGAACATCGGTGTACCAGCCCCCCCCCCCCCAAGTACACGATGGTCTTAAGTTGAATTGAGTTTTGAACTCGCAACCTCCCGGTTGCTAATTCATTACTCTTCCAAATGGGCTACCACGGCACCTTTGAAATATGAGAACTGTGTGTATGTAAAATAGGTCCACTTTGGATTTGCCGTTTTTCAAGAATTGTCCTGTTAGTGAGAATTTGGTTTGGAATGGTTAGGAACAGTTTATTCAAAAAACGTTAACTTGAATAATACAATTACATTAATAAAAGGTATCAGTGGGTTTGACCATAATTCTATTTGCCATCTGCGAGTTGCCGAGGGTGCAGGTTCGAATTCTGTAACTTACCCTGGGTGTCTTTATCTCTTTGACAGTAAAAACGTTGTCGCGTGTGTATGTCCATTTATTTGGCATTGTCCGTCTTGTATTTGGTGCAGCTTAACCAAATATGGCCTGCGCCATAAAACCCAACCAACCCCCCACACACAAAGATTAAAACACTAAGTTACACGGAATTTTCATCAACAGGTCTCATGCTTTACAAGAAGCAAAGATTTTTCATTTTCTTATCCTACACATTGGGCGAGAGTAATTTAAGAGGGGATGTTTAAAGAGAGAAGTTTCAGTTTCCCTTACAAAGAAAAAGGTAAAAATCGAAGCTCCAATAAACTCGCGTTTAGCATATCAATTTCATATGCAGCCAAATTGCTTTCCGAGTATTCATTTTCATTTACAGTCTTATGTCTCAGGATGAAAAACTTTCTCCTGAAGAAATTGATATTTTTCTGAGCCCCTCTTTTTAATTACAGATCCTATAAGACGGGGTATATAATATTTTTCGATATAAGATGACATCTTAAATTAAATGGAAAATGCTTTAAAAAATTAATATTTTTCAAATTTTATAAGGTTACGATACGTTTAATAAATGTCATCTTAGAATTCTCCCTTAAACTAGGTGTTGAAAAGCCTCGTTTTAAATTAAAACGATAAAAATGGTAAAAAAATGGAGCATATGATTAAAAATTCAAAAATACTTAGAGATCGAATTATGATATATGCATAAGACAAACCGACATGGTGATGCACTACATAATAAAATTTAATTTGATTTTGGGTAATTATTTTAGAGGAATGTATCCAAAGATAATCTTAAAAATATTGTTAAAATAGTTATTTCACTGTCGGAAATTAAATATGAATGTTTTAGGTTCAATATTTCAGGTTACATCTCATTTAAAATATGTAACGGTTCAGTACCAAAAACACACACGTGCTGGAATAAAATATTACGTTAAGATATAGTATACATCGGTAGGTAGATAGATGAATTAAAGTAGCACTGGAGCAACACACAACGGGCTATTTTGTATACATCGGCTTACCAATGAAAGAGACGTAGCATGTGGGCGGAGTCATTGTCGTAAGATCTCAGATGGGCAAGTCACGTGGGCTTACGAATGGACTTGGACAAATTAGCTATCGAAGCGCAGACTAGTGTTTTCAATTACGCTGGATAACCACTTTAACCCATCAACAATTTGTCCCACAACAGGATTCAAGCTTTTCCCCAGAAACACGTGACAGATCTTCAAACCGAGCGATCTGAAGAAATAGCATGAATCTGCGAACACATACTCAGTCTATTTCATTAGAAGATCGATGATAGCATAACGTAGAATTTAAATTTGTAGAAGAAAAATTGTATAAATGATATTTTCAGTACGAACAAACCAATCTACGAAGATTTTACTTCCGTCCAAATGCTCTCTCATCATACATATTGGGGTTACCTTAAAATGTATTTTGTAACCGTTTTGGCAACCTTTGGTGTTTAATCTAATTGGTGTTGACCAATAAACTATCATATATCAATTCGGAATTTATTCTTTGGATTTTTTTTACTGGCATTGCTGAATTACGTGGTGTTGTCCTCGGATCTTTCCCTTCGGGTTTGATCCCGGACAGTCGTTAATAGCCCGTTGTGTTGCTCCAGTGCAGCGTTAATTAAAATACCTACCTACCTGGCAGTGCTGAAATCGTATTTGAAAAACAAGTCAAGTGACGCAACGTGAATGCGTGCAGGAAACACTACGCCGCAGAAAAAATACCGCCTATACTTAGCTTCACAAAAAAGGCCCTCTCAGTGTCTTCGAAATAACATTACACCTTAATCTAAATGCCTGAATCTGCCTTTGTTATCTAGTTTTCCAAATTCCTAACATCTCGTTATAAATAAGATTTTTAATGAAAAGCGTCACTGCTTAAAATTGAGATTAAATTAAAAACACATCAAATCTAAGCAATTTAAACGAGAATCCATTAGAAAAACATGCTAGCGATTTCGGAATACAATAAAGTGGAAGATTTCCAAATATAGCTTATAGCTAACCGCCCATCGAATGCATTCTCGCGATAAGCTTTTAATAGCACAAAAGCTGGAAACAATGTTTGGCATGTCCTTAATTAATCCGCTTTTAATTGATTCGCTAATCAAACCTCAGAATGGAATTCCTCATTCAGACTGTCTTCTACCGGGGAAGCTTAACGAAATATTTACCGGCCTAATGGCGTCGGAAAGCGTTCTTTAATTTGCGCATTTGAAAGCAATTAAGATATAAAATTTTTGGGCAGACTAATTAGACAGACAAAGCAGATTTGAAACCAGACATTTAAATTTATACCGCATCAAGTTCATTTCTTATTCAAAGGCTTTCAATTCTAAAAATTCAGTTAAATTATTGTAAGCATTGAATTGAGAAGCGTGTTTTTCATTCAACATTTACGTGTGAATAAAACTAATTCACACGTAACAAAAAAGACTCGGCTCGGTAGGAAAACGTACAAAAGGTTTTGGATTTGTTTTGAATTTTAGTTAACAGTTTTTAGTTAAAATTAGTTTGAGATTAGATAAAATCTTAAGATTTAAATCTCTAAAAGTGAAAATCTTTTAGGCTCCCTTTCTTGAACCTCTTGAAATTATAATTTTTGATGAAAATTGCATTGATTTTTTTATAGATTTTTATGCATATTTATTCATATTGCATATACTAAAAATCTAATTTTAATTTGAGCAGTCTGAGAATGTGCAGGATACAATCCTGCTATATTTTCTACAACTTTGGCTCACAAAGGTAATATGCAAGAGTTCTTCCAATGAAAATTAGGTAAGAATTAATGAGTGGTCAACGATGTTTAGGTGCGCACATAGCACCTAAACATCGGTCATCACCTCCAGAAACCAAACGCAGTTTTTAGTTAAGAAAGCAAATTCAATGTTGTTTGAGACGATGATCGATGATAGGTTTATCAAAACCCTAAACTTGTACCGCTTACTCAGCACATTATATCCACTCCCAACATGGATGTGGTTCGGTGTATACATGGTATTGCATACTGGCTAGAGAGCTTGGAAATTTAATTTTCATTGATGAAATAATGAAAAAGTGAAATATTTAACTATTGTGAACAACAATTTTTTATAAAACGCTCAAAATTTGAATTTAGAGTCAAATCCTTGTGGTCTGTAGATAATGTCACAACAGAGTGAGAGAAGAGGTAAAGACCAAAATTAAAGTTTTTGTGCCATCTTAAACAGCAACTATACCCCACATCATAATCTCAGAATAGTAGGAAAAGTGGTTAAAATCATGAAGTTCAGAGCAAAGAGAATGTAAGAATAATTCCATGAGAAAATGGGCAAAAATATTGAGAAAAACAACACGAATTGTTAATTTAGTGCCCAGACTTAGAAGCTGTTCTACATGCAAAACTATATGGAACAAAAATTTATTTTACGATTTTCTTTGGTTTCTGAGCGTAATAGATTGGGATTTGACAGTTAAAATCTATCTATAAGAATTATAAGAAATATATTTTTAAGCCTAATGGGGTTTTAAAAATGTGTATTTTACCATTCATATAAAAGTTAAGTTCAAATTATGTAAAAATGTTTTATAATTTATAACTTATTAGGTTTATTATTATTTATTATTTATAACTGAGTTTTAAAGAAATATCTTCATGGCATATACTCAATTTTGGGAGCCACTGTATGCTTTGCAAACGATTTTTATTAATGTTTTAATTTGTGTACTTAATATTATCCATATTCTTTTACTCTGTGGCAAGAGAGAAGATAAAAATAACAAATCAATTGATTTTCTACAAAAATGATGGTATGTGAAAGATTTCTGGAATTTATTAATGGGAAAATAATGATTAAATACAAATTATTAATTCTATCACGCTTTCCTGTTCTTCTATTGCCAAAGAGACAATATGCATGCAAGAACCTACAGAATCTTATCTAAGATTCTTTCAACCAATAGATGTGGTTATTCCGTAATTATAATTACTGTGAAGTAAGGGCATTACTACTCTACTGGGAAATCTCGTGACGATCAGAGGTTTAAGGAACTTTGGAAGGTAGTTCATTAACGTCGCATTGGAGTAATACAACGGGCTATTGGAGACTGTCCGGAAACTTCGAAGGAAAGATCCAAGAACAACGCCTCAGAATATTGAAACAAGGTCAGTCGACGAGAACAACACTTGAACTGGCACACCACTCTCCAAACTTTTACATCATGCCAACGTGAGGACATTTGAGGCCACGCCAATTTAACGTGCATCAGCTCCCGTGTACACGACGGTCTTTGGCTGGACCCTGTTTCGAACTCTTAACCCTCCGGTTGCTCCGTTAATCTCCTTCCTACTAGGCTACCACGTCCTTAAGGAACTTAGAAGACCGGTATTTATGTTTCTATTGCAGGATTTTACTCAGCAATCCTTAAAACAAGCATTAACCGGTACTTAATACCAGTTACCAAACCCCATTAAAACTCAAGAAAGACTAAGAACACTGACGAAACTTTCCTCAAAAAGATAAATTAATAAAAAACGCAAAACGTTTGTTTACCTGGAACGATGCTTTATCATGAAGAGTCTTGCAGCAGCCAAAGGACTTTCCATAAGGAAGAGGCGATTTCTTAAGTTTTATTTTTCCACTTTCATATTCTTAAAAGTCTCTTATTCTTCACTCGATTTATTCTGTTTTACATTGTCTGGATATAGAGATCCTCTTATCGTAATATCTTTAAAGAATACTTATATCTTATAAGAATCAATGTAGTTTAACCTTCTGAGGGGTTCATTTAGAATATATCTCCGTTCAAAAGCATTTTTAGGTTCCTTCAAAGGCATATATCTACTTTGTAACCTGCAGTATTCCCTGCATGACACGTAATCTGTTTTGACCTTCCTGACCAATAGAATGTTATATAGGATTCTTTCAACCAATAGATATTGTTATTTAGTCGTTATGTGTGCTGTGCTTTACCGCACACAATACTCTACTCGGAAATCTCGTAACACTCAGAATTTAGAGGTAGGTAGTTGAATTAACGTCGCACTAGAGCAACACAACGGGCTATTGGGGATGGTCTGGGATCAATCCCGCAGGGAAAGATCCGAGGATAACACCTCGCAATTTGGAACTACGGTCAGATGACGAGGTCAACACCTGAACTGGTACTCCACTCTCTAAATTTCCACACCAACGTCAACGTGAGGATATTTGAGGCCACGACGGATTTAACGTGCACCAACCCCCCACGAACTCGACGGTTTCTGGTTGGATCGAATTTCGAACTCGCAACCCTCCGGTTGCGAATTCACTACTCTACCAGCCGTGCTTCCGCAAAAACAGAAGATAGGTATTTATGTTTTGGTTAAGGTATTACAGTAACTGGTATTGAAATATCGGCCACTTCACACCCAAGCAGAATCCAGTCCAATCAAAACCAATCTGAATCTAGTAGAAACTGACTAAAGTAGATTCTGGTGCATTGAAGCTCCGGATTCAGGAAGTGTGAAAGACAAACAAGGTATTTATTACGAAAGCGATTATTCCGAATCTCTTGGTTAGTCAGTTTCTAATGGATTCAGATTGGTTAGGATTGCCCCAGATTCTGTTGGGGATGTGAGGCGGCCTTCACTAAACCCCATTAACCCTCCTGGTGGTTGTCTCGACGAGGTATTAGCAAAACTGAACAAATCTTTGTGGGCGAGATATCTCATCAAAACAACATGGAGGATTGAAAGTCAAGGGAGACAAACAACACTGATGAAACTTTTCCTAAAAGACAAGTTAACCCTTCAAGTAGTTTCGTTGAAGTAACACGTCCATCAAGATCTGACCAGTATTGTTTATGGCGAGATATATCGTCATCAAGAATGCCGATTGAATTCTGAATGATGAAGATTTTTTGATGATAAGATCAAGATCAGTTCAGTTTTTCCTAATGACGTGAAATCTCGGCCATTAAGATCTGGTAAGTTTTGCTAATCACGAGGTACCTGTCCGGAGAACTACCAGAAGGGTTATTCTATAAAACACAAAAAGTTCGCTTAAGTTCTACGGCGCCTTGTCATGAAGTCATTTATCACAGCTTAAGGGCAGGTAGGCAGTTAATTAACGTCGCACTGGTGCAACACAACTGGCTATTGGAGACGGTCCGGGATCGATCAATCTCGCAGGGAAAGTCCAAGGACAACGCCTCGTAACTTTGAACCACGGATGAGATCAACACCTGAGCTGGCACAGCACTCCTCTACAAACTTCCACACCACGCCAACGTGAGGACATTTGAGGCCACGACAGATTTCACGTGCTCCAGCCCGTGTACACGACGGTCTTCGGTGGACCGAGTTTCGAACTCGCAACCCTCCAGTTGCTAATCCGTTGCTTTTTCAACTGGGCTACCAAATATGTACAGGAAGAACGTTTTACGACAAATACACTGGCGACATCCCCCTATTGGGCTATCGGGGCTCCGCAGCTTAAGGATTTTGCGTAAAAGAAGCGATGATTCCTTAAGTTTTATTATTTTATCACTCACACTCTTAAAGGTCTTCTCTCTTATTCTTCACTCGGTTTATTCTGTTTTGCATAGTCTGGATAAAGAGACCCTCCTATCCTGATATTGAAACTGGAAGATTTTCCCTTCCGTCTCAGACTCGATTTAATAAAGTTAAAGTAACTCTTATTTGTTTCCAATGCCTCGGGCATTCGCAAGACAAATTTAAACGACTCGTAACTTTTTCCTTCCTCGGATGCAAGCAAAGCCGACACGATTGAGAGGGATAGTAGGTAGAGTAAACATTCTCGAATTATTCCAGCTTGTTATTTCTATTATTGTATTATGCTTTCTCTAATGTGATTAACTTGTTATTTGATATGTCGACAATGAAAGTGTTGGCTTTAGGAAAGTAAGCTTCAGCAGTATGTAAAATCTCAGTAACTCTTAATTTAATCTTTAAGATGTTGGAAGGGTGTTGGTGTTTGATCTGATTCAATACTGCTGTTGTAGGAAAGGAAGCGTGTTTAAGTGGACAAAGAAATGAATTGTTTCTGTTTTACTTCAGACATTCAATAAATGTCTTCATGTAGTCAAATGCAATACTTAAATAATAGTTTTCATCTTATTAAAGACGAATAATATGTATGTGAGCAAAAGTACTATAAATGAGGCCGCGATAGCCCAGTTGGAAGAGCAAAGGATTAGCAACCGGAGGGTTGCGAGTTCGAAACTCGATCCAGTCAAAGACGGTTATGTACAAGGGTCTGGTGCACAATAAATTTGCCAAGGCCTCAAATATACTCACATTGGCGTGGTGTAGAAGTTTGGAGAATGGGATGCATGCTCAGGTGTTCATCTGATCGTAGTTCAAAATTTAGTGTCGTTGTCCTTGAATCTTTCCCTTCGGAATTGATCCCGGACCTTCACCAATAGCAAGTTGTGTTGCTCCAGTCCGACCTTAATTAACTATCTATCTACCTTAAGTTTTATTATTTTTTATCACTCACATTCTTAAAGATAACTTATTCTTCGCTCGGTTTATTCTGTTCTACGTTGTCTGTATAAGGAGACCCTCCTATCGTGGTATTGAGATGCTGTAGGATTTTTCTTCCGTCAGACTAGATTTAATAAAGTTAAAGTAACTCTTATTTGTTTCCAATGCCTCAGGCATATGCAAGACGAGTTTATACGACTCGTAATTTTTTTCTTCCTGGGATGCAAGTAAAACCGTCGACACGACTGAGAGGGAGAGTAAGTAAAGTAAACATTCTCGAATTATTCCAGCTTGTTATTTCTTTTATTACGTTATGTTTTTCACTAATGTGATTAATTTGTTATTTGATATGTCGACAATGAACGTGTTGGCTTTAGGAAAGTAAGCTTTAACATTGTGTAATATCTCAATAACTATTAATTTAATCTTTACGATGTTGGAAGGGTGTTGGTGTTTGATGTGATTCAATTCTGCTAGTTGGAAAGGAAGCGTATTTAAGTGGACAAAAAGGAATGATTTTTTCTATTTTACTTCAGAATTTCAATTAGTGCCTTCATGTAGTTCAATACAATACTTAAATAATAGCTTTCATCTTACTAAAGACAAATAATATGTTGCACCTTTAGCATTTTAATATCTTTACGTTTAGTCATACATTTGATTACAATTTTTATTGGCTTTCATGTTGTTGCTCAAGAGAGGCTTTTCTGTCAAGCTAAATGTAGGTAGCTGCAGTGTTTCTGTAGAAGGACACGCTTCCTGTACGTATATTTTGAAGACGATGTTGCTTGGTTCGTTTTTCGAATACGATTTCATCACGTAAATAGAAATTCGATAGAATGAGTTTCGAATAGGTATATGATAATTGATTGATCAACGCCAATTTGATCAAACACCAATCGCCACCAAAATGGAGCCCTTTTAACGTTAGTCTGATTGTAATTATGATTTTTAAATATATTTTTACTGAATTTAATTTTGCCTTGGTTGGGTTCAACTTATCCATTTTTGAATCTTGGGCCATAAAACCTCAAACAACCATGGGGTGGAAACACAAACTCCATTCACTCTCTGTTCATTCTATTATATGAATAGAAAGCGAATGAAGTTGGGGGAAACATTAAAAATCCCACAACGTACCTATCTAGTCAGGACAACAGGATGCGATGGAGAATCTTCAGTGGGATTCTGCTTCCGCTGAAGATCCTCTCATCCTGATTTTCATCTTCTATAGCTTTTCTATGCTGCTTTAGTTTTGATCAACTATAATGACTGTACACAATTGTGCGATTTATCCGATTATTTTGAATGCCCCAAAATCAACAGGAAATATTTTGGAGCCTATTTTTCAGCATTATTTTTGACAAACGATTATTTTATAGTGCCTTACATAGAAGAGGTAAATTAAAAGTTAGAGACTTGTTTATTGTAGAAAGATTTTGGTTTGTCACTTTGTTGTCATTCTGGGCTATATGTATTGCAGAAAGAGTGGGTCATTTATTTTTAGCATTAAGTAATTATTTGTAAGATACTTAAACACGATTTTCTTTTATTTTGTGAAGAATTCAATGACTTCTACTAAGTAAATTTAAATATTCATTTTCGGTACTTATTGATGGATTGATTTCTTAACATTTACGTCCAATTTAATAGTTCTCAAATTATAACTTGTTCTTGAATTTCTAGAATTTTCATTATCATTTGCTAATTTGTTACAGATATTTTTGTAAACAAATTTATTGTTGGTAGCAGGTCACACACTTGCCTTTCAGGCCACTGTAAGTTCAGAAACATGCCTTCTATGAAATTAAAACATGCTTCCTAAACACTCGATGTCTAACCTGTACGAATGTTAATTTTCTCTTTTTCTTTATAACTGTTCATAGACTGACAGCATTTCATGCCTAAAAAGAATATTACTCTTTGCGTCATCTAGGTGCCTACTCTTTTTGGGTTTGGAATGGAAAGGATCATTAATTATATCACAGCTGTTAAAGTACCCCATTCTTTAACACCAACTGCGGTTCCATGCGCAAAGGCGTGGCTTCCGATCGAGCAACAAAGGTAAGCTCTCAGCAGTACTTAGAAGGGTAACCACATGAGATGTCACGTGCTGGTTGAGCTTTAACTCCCCACCAAAATTCTTAAAATTTTCCTCACTGATTTTAAGTCTCAGACCATTTAAATCATTGTAATTCTTGTTGCTGCTAATCTCCACGTCTAGCTCCTGCTAGACCAAATACACAAGTCCATTCACCCGAATAAAGTCATACACCAAAAGAGGTTCAAAAAACAGATCGTCTCGGGACAACTCCAGGGAATCGAGAATGTCTGCTGCGGAGGCCTGGTTAGACTGACATTTAAGGCAAACAGGATGAATCTTGCGCCTACAGAAAAATGTGAGACTCCTCAGATTATCAATGAAAAAGCGGGAGAGCGCTGTCTGAATATGTCTGTCGCAATTAAAAACAAGAGATCTTCCTGGGCGATCCCGACGATATCAAGAGTGTACCAGGGAACGATCCATGCCTTCTTATCAAGATTTTGTATTGTAATTTATTGTATTGTAATTTTTACATCCCCCTATTATGCAGTGCCACTTACCATTTTTCTCACATTCGATGTGGTGGTAAGCTGTTTCGCAGCCGTCACTCCATAGGTTATACGTCCTTTCATTCCTTTACAATTGTTGTGTACATCATTATTATTATAAGCAACAAGAGATTACAGCTTTTGAACTTGGAAAACAACTGCATGTTACAGTTCGAACTCCCACACTCTTTTCTCTGGTCCCTCTAGACGTCGGGCCCAGGGACCAAGATGTGTGAGAACCCCACCCACCTAAGGGGGATTGGGGTCAGGACTGTTGGCTAGTGAAATTGTTGAGAAATTCAGGAGGAAATTTTGACATAACCAGCATTTAATACATATCAACGCCGTTGAATGTAGAAAACGTTTTATCTCGCGGGGAAAAGCACGAGTACATTTTCTTTCTGGAATGTCTAATGCTTTTTATGATTTATGATCTTCCGCTGATGCCACTTAAATCAACCAAAACTTCGTTGCAAACGATCAGCGGTTTGCTTATCAATAGGGTTGCCAGGTAGCCACAGAACTGAGATAATAACTGCCCAAGTGCACACATATCTCATGAAACCGCCCCCTCTTCCCAAAATTATTTAATTCTCTAAAAAAACGCCCTTCGACAAGCATGTATTCAGAAACTAATTTTGATGGCCAGTCTTCTTTTGTCCGATTTCCTAAACAAATGGGAGCCGCGGTAGCCCGGTTGGAGGAATAGCGGATTAGCAACCGGAGGGTTGCGAGTTCGAATCCAACCAAAGACCGCCGTGTACAACGGAGGATGGTGCACATTAAAGTTGTCTTGGCCTCAAATGTCTTCACATTGGTGAGGTGTGGAAGTTTGCAGTTTGGGGTGCCAGTTCAGTATATATGCATCTTACATAACTTTTTAATTCCAAAATCTTTTCGTGGGGAATGTGGAACTCCTCTGAATACACTCTTTCCCTTGATGAGTGCTTTTTGAATATTCTAATGTAATTTAAGAATGAGATATCCATATTCATAGATATTTTTATTAGTATCAAAGCGAACCTAGAAAGAGTGAATTTGTTTGTTCTGTATTTCGTTTGTCCTTATTATTCCATACTATTGTCAAGTGCACACCCAGCTCACCCCTCAGGAACGAACGTTCTGGGATAAGAACGTACGCTAAATTCCAATGTCCTCCAATTATATCACTTCTTTAAAGTAAATTATCATTTTGATTATAAAATTTTCTTTAAAATTCACTCCCACTATCTCTTCTTTTATTAATTCTTCCGCGTCAGGGTAAAAGGGGTTAAGTCAAAATGGCTACTTCTCAGAATCTTTATTTGAATATTTCTTTCTCACAAATATTCAAGAAGAAAAGAAGCATACCTTAATACAAATAATTTCAATTTGGATTCGTAGATTAATTTAGTTGGTTTTAACATACATTATTTTTAAAATTATAATGATGCACTTGACTCCTTTGAACCCATCAAAAGGCAGACTTAACCCCTTTTTTCCTGACCCTGAAGAATTTTTAATGCTTTTCTTTCAAGGGTAAACAGCAGTACAGGGAATACGTCCCCGAGCCATAACATCACCAAAATCTAAAAACTCCTGGTCACGGTCAGTAGATCGGAGAGTCACCTCTTGACTTCCTTGTGATTCGGCGAGTGGTTTTGTACTAGCTGATTTTTATGCTTAATACGCCACTAGATTTATATTTTTTACTTTAAATTCTCCCTTCCTTATGAAAAATTCTTTATTTAAATTTTATGATGTGAAGATGAGTTGTCTTGCAGCTAGTGTTCCGAAAGTGGTATGCCCTATTCTATCCTAAAGTTTAAGGTTTAAGATTTTTCTGCACTTAATTCTCTTTTATGAAAACTGCACACAAATCCAACTTGACTGCCTTAAAACTAATATCAGCTACCGTGACATCAAGGTATTTATTTCGCACATAAAAGAAAAAGAAACGTTTCCGTTCGAAGGAACAAAAATTCCTCCAAGTCGCAGCCGTAAATAACACTTTGTACATTTTTGGAAAGTATTTTTTGGCTGCTGGATGCATCACCACCGAAAGCGGAACTCCCAAATCCCTGTCGTCTTTTGGCAAGCCATCAATTTTTCGGGGGGCGCACTCCAGAAAAGAGGATCTACGACAAGAAACTCTCCTTTCTAGCCTCGGAAACCCTCCACAAACAACAACTCTCTCTAACCTATATTCCTTTTATTCGGGCCTTCCTTTGGCATCCTTCCAATTTCCTCGCCAAACCTCCTCTCCCAAATGACACTTCAGGGGCTTCCTGGTGTCGGAGGAAGAGCGCGGTTGCAGTTTTGTACGCTCCGGGCAATGCGGGCACGTGAGGACACCGCTGTTCTGGGGGCCATAAAGCTCCAAGGAGAGAGATGCGTGACGAAGGCTTTATTAATTTCTCTAGGATTGTCAAGATTGCTTAAATTTAAGTAATGGATGAAACGTCCACGAGAGGCTGCCGGCATTCCTTAAAAGAAGCGAGCAATGACTCAACACTTTGCACAATAATTAACAATTAACTGAATTACAAATTGCACTGAGATACACGAAAAACCAAACCTGTTTGATTTATTTAACTCTTCGGTAGGTGTGGTCAAAATGTGAGGAATAGGTAGATTCCTGTACAAAATCTATTCTATCTATATCGCACAAATTTTTTTTTTGATGCTTCTGGGTTAGTTGGGTTTTATAGCGCAAGGGACTTATTTGGCCAAGCTGCCCAAACAACGTCAAGTAAATAGATGTACACACACAAAGAAAGCTTTACAGTCACAAAAGAAATAAATACAATCAGGACAACCAGGCTCAGTAGGAATCAAACCTGACAGAAATAAAACCTGTGCTAGGGTAGTGGACAAACCTACTGAGCCACGGCGATCTCTTCGAGCTTCTGGGAAGTAGTCTTATTTAACCATCCTAGGGGGTCACACGCAATATCTCCCTTCTGCAACCTGCATTCTTTGCATGACTTCTAACTAGTTTTGATCAATAATCTTTCAACCAATCTCCGATGTGGTTATTCAGTCATTCAATACTACACTACTCGAAAATCTAGTGACCCTCAAAGTGTTAAAGTTACCAATCTCCAATGTTACAAACAATCTCCGATGTGGTTATTCAGTCATTCAATACTACACTACTCGAAAATCTAGTGACCCTCAAAGTGTTAAAGTTACTTTCGTAGTAAATATGAGTACAAAAAATGAAATCAGTTTGCAAAAAATAATTTTTAAAAGTTGGGACGCCAGACGTCCCCTGAAAAGGGTAAATGGTATCATCCTAGTTAACTCTCTAAGTTGTTTCAACGAGATATCTCGTCCATCTAGATCTGAACAATTTTGCTAATGGCGTGATATCTCGTCGTCTCTCGTATCGTAAGATATTGCCGATATTTTGATGATGACGAGATCAAGATCTGGTCAGGTTTCTTCTAATGACGAGATACCTCATCCCTCTATATCTGGTCAGTTTTGCTAATGACGAGACACCTCTTCAAGACAACCACCAGGAGGATTAATGGTATGACCCTGACGTGATTTAAACCTTTTTTCCCTAAACCACCACCGCGGTAATGTGGGCCCAAAAAGATGTCCTAGCAAAATACGAGTTGCATTGGTTAAAGTGCTAATACGGCGTTAATTTAGCGACCGTACGATTCGGCTTAACCATACTAAATGTCAGTAGAGAAGCGTAACATTGATAGCTAGGGATGCCGAGATTCGATAGAAATATATCTTACGCTTATCTTTAGACAATCTTATAAGTCAACTCCATGCGTTGATGTTTCTTTTCCGCAAAGACAATACAATACAAATCATTTTTAGCCATAAGTTGAAAAAAAGCAGCCCCAAAGGCGTAAATCTTGGAAACTCTGAATGATCCAAATTAGAGCTTGGTGGCAAGCAAAGGTGGGATAATGAGAAGAGAATAATAGATCATGCGCCTAAGTCCTACTGCGAATAGTATTTGAATTGAATGCTAACCTCAGTAAGAAGCAGAGGGTATGCCGAAAGCTGCAATCGCGCCTAATTCTGGCAATTGTGTATGGATAATCCAAGCGTACTGTCTTAGAGCTTGAGGCTGTCTTTTAGAAAGGCGGGAAAATGAGAGAGAATGATAGACTGTGCAGGACTTACTGAGGATATTATCTGAACTATGCTAGCCTGAGTAGGAAGCATGGGGTAAAGAAGAGACTGCTGAATTTAATACATACACCATAATTCAATCATAGTAAGAAACCATTTGAGGCTGAAAGAATCGGTCATCCACACTACCTGGTAAGCTAAAAATCAAAGACGTGAAATTAGAAACTGATGCCTCCCTTAAATTAGCGTTAAAAAAGCGTCGACTGAATTTCAAGTTTTATCGATTATTATTTTTCTGCCACCGAAGTTTTCCGAATTTCATTTTATTACTAGATGTTAGACTTCTGGGCTTCCACGAACGCTGTAAACGTTAATTCACTTAACCCTCCAAGTGATTTCGATGGGATTTTTCGTCCACCAAAGTCCGACCAATTTTCTTAATGATCTTGTTATCAAACTGCCGATTTTTTGATGACGAAATCAAGATCTGGTCGGTTTTCTTCTAATGACGAGATATTTCGTCCATCAAGATCTGGCCAGTTTTGCTAATGACGAGATACCTCGTCCAGTCAACCACCAGTTGGGTTAAAAGTCGATAAAGGCTTCTGAGCAATAAGGTACAATAAACAATTGTTAAGCAAGAAATTATTCGCAAGAGAGGAAAGATTTACCATAAAACAGGCAGCTTCATTGTTTTACAGATGTTTTTAGCATAAAAATCAAATGAACGCATTACGAACGAGAATAAATAAAAATGAATAAACCTACATTTTACAGTATTAAAGTTTACCCACCTGTACATTTCTTCGATAACAGAAACTGAGTTCTCGAAAAACTTCGGGATTGATCCCGGACCGTCGCCACTACCCCGTTGTGTTGCTTCAGTGTGACGTTAAATAACTATCTACCTCCTCGAACAAAAAATTTATCAAAGTGAAAGCTACAGTTAAAGAACATCCACGAATGTATTAGTACTAGCAAAATATATTAGACTACAGCAGGGAAGTTTTATTTTTCCCGAAAGCTTTAATAACCATTTTCTCGTCGAAATTTAAGTGATATCAAAGAACGGATTCACTAATGGCATAGGGATCCTTTGATAATCAACATAAATCCTCCCATGTGGTTCCGAAGAACTGTGGAAGTTGCAGCGAAGAAAATTTGTAAGACGATGAGTTTTAGAAAGATAAACCTACTTATTCATTTTAAAAATCTAGAAAATGATAATAAAATGCATTTCTGGAGACGGCAATAAAAACTCGCGAAATGTTTCTTTCTTAAAAAATGATAAAGCGAAATTAAAATGGTAATATGTTTCTATTCAGAATGTCATTTGAGTAGTCTTTTTTTAAGTCGCTCATAAATTTTCAATTAAAATAGCTTTCTAATTTAAATTGCAGTTTTTAGATTCGGAATTTCCAATATTCCAACACTGAGTGAGATATTCCAAGAACTTTCCCCTGCATTAATTTGAAACACTGGAAGAGTACTTTGAAGATGAAAATTGTTTATTTTAAACTTATAATGAGAGGCTTTTTCCGTGAACTGAAATGAAGGTGGCGTTAGCGTTTTTGCGGCGGGATGTGCTTTCATGCATGGCATCAATTGCTCCGTTTTCATATGATTTCAACAGGCCCCCAATAGAAATTCCAAAGAATAAATTCCAAATCGACACGTTGATGGGTCAACGTCAATTAGATTAAATTCGAAACGTCGCCAAATCGGCGATAAGCTACATTTTAAGGTAATCCCGATATGAATCATTCGATTACAGGAAAAAATATCCGTTTTCTGTCTGGTTTGTTTATTTACACTGAAAATACCTCTCATAGTGCGGG
Source organism: Meta bourneti (assembly GCA_933210815.1). Lineage (NCBI taxonomy): Eukaryota > Metazoa > Arthropoda > Arachnida > Araneae > Tetragnathidae > Meta > Meta bourneti. The sequence continues at coordinate 43,328,568 of OW119931.1, forward strand.
CGGCTGTTGCCCGGTTAGAAGAGTAACGTATTAGCAACCGGAGGGTTGCGAGTTTGAATCCAACCAAAGACAGTCGTTTTCAAAGGGGGCTGATGCACGTTAAATTCTGTCGTGGTCTGAAATATCCTCACGTTGGCATGGTGTGGAAGTTTGGAGAGTGGGGTGCCAGCTCAGGTGTGATCTCGTCATCTGACCGTGGTTCAAAATTGCGTGGTGATGTCCTCGGATCTTTCCTTTCGGGATTGATCCCGGACCGTCGCCAATAGCCCGTTGTGTTGCTTCAGTGCGACGTTAAATACCTACCTACCGATATTAATCATTGCGAGAGCATTTGGATAAGAGGAATTACAATTCCGTCCAAAATTGGTGTTGAGCAATTAATTATCACATCGTTGACTTAAAACAGAAACTCATTAACTACCACTATTATCGGATACAATAAATGCTTGTTTTCATGATGATGAGGAACACATTGTCTTATTGTTATCTGTTTGAAAGTATAAGAAACGCGACCAAAATGCTTATTTTTATTTTTTGACCCAAATATTAACAATTAATGTTTAAATAGTTGTACAGAAAAAATGTTTATAATCAGTTAACGATTTTCCATTCTAAGACCGAGATGTATCAGTTTGGAATTTTTATTGCCAATGAGCTGAAATTATAGACGAAAAACAAGCCGTGACGTCACGTCTGGAATACGTTTAGGAAGCATCCCACCCCGTTGCGCCACAAAAACACTTCCGCCACCTATACCTAGCTTGACAGAAAAAGCTGCTCATACCCCAGTGAAATGAACTCGCCCATGAGAAGACGTGGTGAACTCGCTTCTCGTGGTGAGGGTTTTGCTATAAGCTATAGTGTTTAGTGAGTGTACGTACTTGTTTCATTCCAGAAATGACGTAATTTGGTAACTTCATCATGTTTACAAGTTTAGTAACTTACAAGTTTATGAAATTAACAAAGTAATGTTGTTCTGATGTAAAGTAGTAGCTTATCTGATTTTATAATATTCTTTTAAACTATTAATAGCTAACTAAAGCTAAAGGGTAGCAAAATAAAATATGAATGTTGACATTAAATGGAAACACTTCGATTACTCTCTGCCAACTAACATAATGGAATCGCAAAGGTTGAAAGTAGCCAGTGGACAAATCTATAGATTCAATTCGCAATTAACTACACCTGGAGCGGTTGATATAAATTAACTTATTCCATGCACCCATACACTCGCAAGTGTTTCGCATTCAATTGACTATCAGCCACTTGCATGTGCCATTATAATGGGAATTGTGATGGTTAAATCTGAGAAATTGAAGTTTCAATTTGGAAATATAATGAGATATAAAGAGATTAAAACAGTAGTTTTAGATTTTTTGATTGATTATGAAATTTGTTAGTATCTATAATTGGGCTTAGCTTTGAAAAAATACACTCCTTGTACAAAACCAATCTGTCATAAGGTACGCCAATACCATTGGTATAGATGACAAAGACCTGAAGAAATAGCCAACTTCAAGTTATGTAGAGAACAGACAGTATTTTCAAGATTTCAAACTGGTCACACCAAAGCAATGAAATATGTGACAGGAAAGACTGTCATAACTGTCAGGGTAACAGCATGACTAGTCCTGAACACGTGTTTCGGGTTGTCATGGTTAAATCTGAGAACATTCTTAAACATTCATGATGATGCATCTTTTGGACATTTTTCGCCGGAAGGACATAATCTAATCATCAAGATCTAATTTTGTTCCGGGATAAAAAAAACTTTATTAGTACCTGATGACCCAGATCTTCAACCCCCTCATTTGTACTCAGGGCCCCAGGATAGATGATGGATCCCACGTGAAATAAAATATGCTTTCCAAGCGCAGAGCCGTTCTTGAGTGATGTACTGGGTGTCACTTGCACGTAGTCAGGAGAAACAGGATTAGTCATTTCAAAACGTTGATTGGTAATTTTGTGAGTATTAAAAATAGGAAAGTCAAAGGATATACGCCTAATAGAACGTTGAAAATATTTGTAGTGCTGCATGAGCATGTGATATGCTATCTTTTAAATTTTGCAATGGTCATTGTTAAGTAAAACTTTAGTTGTGTGTGCATTACTTGTGTTTGGCTCAGCTTTGACCAAATGCAGCCCCTTTCACCATAAAAACCAAACAACCAAGACTAAAGAATCAAATTGAATAGGGGTGTAATCAGCCCTCGTATTGCAAACGAAATGACAGTAGAGTGCCAAACCAAACCAAATTGATGAAGTTAAAATACCATAATCAATAGATCGTTTAAATAATTCCTTTCAGGTAGAAATTGAGAACGTACAATTATAATGTCCTACTCTGATATCACAATACCATCGACCTTATAATGAAACAGACAGATTATATGGGAGAGTCGCTGTCGTAAGATCTCTGAAAGTTAAAACACTTGGGTTTACAAAACGACTTAGCCGATTGGCTATCGAAGCACAGACTAGTATTTTGATCACAGTGGATAACCACTTTAACCAATCAATAACTTAGGATTCATGCTTTTTCCCACAACCACGTGACAGATCTTCAAACCGAGCGACTGGAAGGAATAACATTTAGCTGCGCGCACATACTCCGTTTATTTCATTAAAAGGTCGATGCACAATACTACATGACGTCAAGGTTTAATTCCGGACTTAATTGGTAAGTTTGACTTGTTAATTTCCATAAGCTATACACCACTGGTGGTAGAACTTCACACATAAAAGAAATAAGGGTCATAATTGCTTAGCTGAAAGTTTATCACTAGTAAAATTCTGAAATGTTTTCCGATGCGTTCTCCCTTTCTGAATCAAAATTTCAAGACACTTCCTACCCCAAGTAAAAGCAACCGTAAAAAAATCTAAAAAAAGACCACAAAGAAATGGAGGAAGTATTGAAACTCCCTAGAAGAGCAGGTGCTTAGGTTCACATAAATTCTTAATGATATGTTGAAAAGAGGAAATTCAAAGTACAATTCGAAGAACCCATTAAACCAAAAAGAGAAAAGAGTTATGAGCGCCAGTCTCCCAAACTCTGGAGAATACGATGAGCAGAAGTGCTGAGATCTAGTAATAAGAATTATTTTTCTTTCGGTTGCTAATGTTTCATAATTTTTAAAAACAACTCCTTTGCCTCCCCCTTATATATATATATATATTTATTACTACAATTTCAGAGAAAGAACTACGAAATTGTTTTTCAGTGAACGCATACGGTTCCCATTAAGAACATCCTAATGAGATAAAAGTAGATTTAAATGGGTTTGATTATCTTTTATTCATAAAATTAATATTTCAATTCGAATGTCAATCCTTTATTTAACTGTAAACAGGCAATAACAAAATATAATTATTAGTGCGAAATTTTTTGTATAGCTAGCTATTTTCATCGTCTTCCTATCTTTTCCATAATTTTTAGTTATTTTTCCTTTGAGAGAGGGGGCAGCAGTAGCCCAGTTGGAAGAACAACCGAAGGGTTGCGAGTTCGAAACTTGGTCCAGTCAAAGACCGTCGTGTACACGGCGACTGGTGCACGTCAGATCTGTCGTGGCCTCAAATGTCCTCAAGTTGGCGTGGGATGGAAGTTTGGAGAGGGGAGTGCCAGCTCAGGTGTTACCTCGGCATCTGACCGTGGTTCAGAATTACGAGGCGTTGACCTTGGATCTTTCCCTTCGGGACTGTCGCCAATATCCCGTTGTGTTGCTCCAGTGCGACGTTAATTTACGAGAGATTTACTGAGAGATAATAACTGAGATTTTCGCAGAGTAACAAAACAACGGAAGACAAAGATTTTAATTCCGCTTGTCCAATGGTCTCACACAGTATATAAGGTGTTACATTAAAATATAGCCAAGTGACGTCATTTCCGGAATATACGTACGGGGTATACGTTCTACACAAAAACACTAGCTCCATTTACTTTTAGCTTTACTGAAAATACTCCTATACACTCAATGGATACAAACTAAAATATCTAATCTATAAAGAATTTAGTCATTTGAAATATTATTTCATAAAACTGAGAAGTTGGTAACATAAATTGTGCTGCCCTGTATCACTATATATTCCATCTATCTATCTGGAACCAGAAAAAATAACATTGCCCTCTCAGAGGAAGATCATCTGTTCAGCTTAAAATCCAACCTTTATAGAAAAATTGTATTTTCCCATCTTTGGTGCATGGGCAAATCTGCGGGTGATCTTTCAGATTTCAGCATGTCGAGAAGGGTTTATTCTATGTTGACAAGATGCGCACTGGACATCTAAAGCATGTGACCTTCATCGGTGGTACCAAGTCTTTCTCACAGTACACCAAAAGTAAAAAAGGGCCAACATCTCCACATCACATCCTACTTTGTATCAATGTCAGTTGTAAAGATATCTCTAACCCACTATAACTCAAGGTCTTAGTGTAGAATTTATCTAAAATCAGGGTATAAGCACCAACCATCTATTACTTTTATTTAATCGAAAGCATGTTAATATCTGTGCGGCAAATCGCTGCTCTGGCTCTAATTGTTCCACATGAATAATTTAGAAGTGGGAGAAATTAATGACTAAATGGAGCGATCAATCAAATTAGTTCTTAACCAGAAGTGCTTTCTTAACCCTCCAAGTGGTTTCGACGAGCTATCTCGTCCATCAAGATCAGACCAATTTTTGCTAATAACGATATATCTCGTAATTAGCAAAAGATATTGCCGATTTTTTGATGATAACGAAATCAAGATCTGGTCGGTTTACGTCTAGTGATGAGGTATTTCGTCTATCAAGACCTGGTCAGTTGCTGACGAAATTCCTTCGTTGTGACAACCACCAGGAGGGTTAAAATAAATATTTATTACTTATTCACATCTTCTCATTGTCGATGCCGGCGCAGTGTTACAGGCTGTAGTTACTGAAATGATTGCTTGGAGCGCTCTACGCCAACCTCATTCAAAAGCGATTTGGTAGATGTAAAAGTGAATTTTATTTGGTTGAAAATTCCATTCTTTTGACATGAAAATGGACTTTTGAAATCTTTCTATTTCTACCATTATTTCTCTTAAAGTCCTTTTCATTCGCAACGTTTAGTTTTATAAAAGAACGATAAGTATAATATTTAAAAATATTTTAAGACAATAGGAGTGGAATAAAACGAGGGAGGCGAAAAGCGCAAGCGATAATTTTTTGTGATAAAACTAATAATAAATATGTAATTTTACGATTCCTTATCTGGCCCACAGTATTTTAATTCTCAATTCGAATTAGAATTTTAGATTTGTGAAAAAGATTTAAAATTATGTATTGGGAGAATATTAATGTCTTTTTCGAATCAAAGGGGACTCCACTTCGTTTCTTTTTAAAATTGTTATATTCGTTTTATAAAACTGATTTTATAAAGTAACTAACACCGAATTACCCGGCGTTAATCGGATTGAATTAGTAAACATTGATTGAAAATGATCCGAAAATCCCGTTTCAGTATCACAAAAAAACACAAATGTCTATAGAAAATGGATATATAGAATAAAAAATATAAGTGAGTGGAAAATAATTTTTTAGATTCTATTTTGACATTTTTATCGCTTTTACAACTTACTTTGGACGACATGCGTATGCTTGGTTTATCCATCCATATAATCCATTTAACATACATTGTACCGTAGTATAAGACAAAACTGCAAAAAGTGATAATGACATGACTATACCGAAGTCGGTAGGTATATAGGTATTTTAACGTCGCACTGGAGCAGCACAACGAGCTATAGGCGACTGTCCGGGCTCAAACCCGAACGGAAAGATCCGAGAACACAACTTAATTTTGAACCACGGCCGGATGACGAGGTCACACCTGAGCTGGCACCCCATTCTCCAAACTTCCACACCACGCCAACGTGAGGACATTTGAAGCCACGACACAATTAACGTACACCAGCCCCCTTTGTACACGACGGTCTTTAGTTGGATTCGAACTCGCAATTTGACTTGTAGCATGCTTGCACCAGGAATATCATATTTTCCCTATCATTATAAAGGGATGACAAATCATTGAATGCATTATCAATTTCTTTTCAAGCTAATACATTTTTCTTGAAAATACTTCAACAGCTTGTTTTAAAATTAAATATCTTTAGTACAGACGAACAGTTAATCGATTACAAATTTTCAAAAGGCGGGAGGTCAATTTTATAGGGTTTTAAAAATGAATATCAACGTTTTCAACGGACGTTTGTGATAGGAAAGTTGCATAAGAATAGCTTCAACTTATAAAGTAAACAACCTCGATTTTCTTTTACTTAAAATTTTTTTTCAAACTTTTAAGTCCTGTTTAGAATATTTCATAATCGTGATATTCCAAGATCAGCAAATGTTTTATTCACATTCACTTTACTCCAACTGGCATGCAGTTTTAAATCGATTCTTTGTGGCACTTTTTGTCAGTTCAGAGATCCAATATCTAAATGGAAACTACATACCGATTTAGAATTATCGATGTTGTTTCATGACTATTGAGTACAGCTTTCAATACAGTCCAACAATATAATTTGAAACTTGAAACACAAATGTAAGTTTTACTGATTTTAATTGCATGGTAATGGAAACCTACGTCAAATATTTGAATTACAAGGTATGGTTATAATTGTGCCTATTATTTTGTGTATAGATGTCAACACCATCTCAATTCTTAAAATAATTTGGATATTTCCCCTTACCCTTTTATGATTCGGATATTTGGTTGAATATCATGTAGCAATTTACTGTAGATCATTGCAGTGGTTGTTTCGCAGCGAGTTCAATTAAAATTTATATTCGTAGTGATATTTATAGTGATTTATACTTGTAGTGATTTTAACTATAATTTATATTGCAAACTTGTAACAGTAGTTAGTTTTATATTTTATTTTTAGTTTAATCACTATTTCTTATTTTAAGGTGTCCAGAATTTTAAAAACTAGGTTATTGGAAGAAATAAATAACATAAATGAAGAATGTTTGAAATTGATGAAGAACATTTTGAAAGTGAAGATAGTATACGTGAAAAGTGCCAAAATAAGATGCTGCCATAAAAATGAAGTCACTAAAATCTGCTTTTTGCGAGAAATATGCTTGCAGAAAGTGTAAGCAGAGCAACCTTGCATCTGTAATAAATGCAGCAAATGAATCGATATTTTATTATTGAGCACTAAAAAAATTGATAGGTTGTGTCGAGGACTCAAACTAGTTTTGACGTGAATACTCGGGCGTGTGAATATTCAGCAATTAATTTACAGTTTGAACGATCAAAGTGCAGTTCAATATTAATATTGGAAGATAATTTTAGTGAATAAAAGTCTGTCAATGGAGCGTATTTCGGTGTTTTTCGAATGACAGCCCTTACGAAGTCCTCCCCCCATGCAATCCAAAGTTATACTGACCAGTACCGTAGCTAGTCCAGTACCGTAGTTTCGACATATTGCGAACCCCCTCCCCACTCTCAGGTCATGGTCAGAAGGTCATGTCAAGTATGAGCATCCTTTATCTACATGATACTATATTTATTTTCTGGATGTTTATTCTAGTTTTGAAATCATAAAACAAAACAGTTGTAATAAATTTTTGTAACGCTCAATTTTTCATACATGCCCCCAGTACTGTTCCAATTTTAAGGACGTATTCATGCCGAAAGTGAAATTACAGGGAGAAAAAAAAGTCTCGTCATCTGACCGTGGTTCAAAATTACGTGGTGTTGTCCTCGGATCTTTCCCTTTGGGATTGATCCCGGACCGTCACCAATAGCCCGTTGTGTTGCTCCAGTGTGACGTTAATTGAAATACCCCCCCCGAAAAAAAGTCAAAATAATATCTTATTTATAATTATTGAATTTTTACTATTTTGTTAATAATTATTTAACTATAATTCTGTTTATTATTTATTTTAAGCACTAATTCCGCTGTTACTGGCATCCAAATAGAAAATGGGTCATTTAACCCGTTTCAGAAAAAAATAGATATTTACAAAAGGTTAAATTTAGAGTTAACGAGCATGCAGAAAGAGAACATAACCTCTGGTGAAAGGTTCAGGCGAATAGACCTTCTTTCCGAAACTGTAGAGTAATTAAATTAAATGAGGATTTTAATCTTGATGTGCAATAAGTTCTGGTTTTAAGTCTTTGATTGTCGGATTTAGGTCTCTTAGGATTTGCGCCGCTTAGGCTGAGAAAATTGAAGTTAATTTCGAATAGAAACATTGGATTTTGTTCTTTTAGGGCTTAATGAAATAATTATTTTAAATGAAACTAAGCTGTTGTGTCCTTTATAAGAAAACAGTGTCTGATATATTTGTACTAAGCCAACCTATTTGTTGAAGAAATGATATCACTTCTGAGTGTTAAGGAATTTCAATTGGTTCCGTTTTGTTGAATCGTCAGAGAACTGTTAAAAGCATTTAAATTGCATAGTAAAAACTATTTTTTTAAAAATACCTTATGGAGTAGAACTTTATTTCTTTTGTAAAGCTGTAGTCAAATATTTTTGAAATAAAGAATTTTGAGTGTAAACTGATTGAACAGTGACAGTAGATTCACAATTACTTGTATTCTATAGCACGTTATTGAACACAAATATATTTAGTGGCCATAATAATTCATTAGAATGTACTTGGACGTATGAATAAATAAAATATGTAAATATTCAAAACGATAAATATAATATAAAATTCAAACATCAAGTAGTATTTGGACCCTCAAAAGTAAAACTTTATTATATATACTGATTTTCACTTAATTTTAGGAATATGTTTTGCAACTAAAATAAGGCATTTGATCGGTTTTCTTGGCACAAGGTCAAGTCTCTTGGTCAAGCAATGAGATAAATACACATACACACAAAATAAGATATAAAAGAGAGACACACCCAATGTAGTTGTAGGAGTAGTTGCAGGAATCAAACTTGCGCTGCTTACAGCTCGCAGGCTACTTGTACAGTGGGAAAGTTCATTGAGCCACAGCGGCCATACTAAGGCATTGGAAAACCATGTTTCAGCATATTGAAAACAACATAACCCTTCAATACGCAGGATATCTATCAGATACCACTTCAGCGTTTAAGCAGGATTGTTAAACCACTGGCGATATGAGACTTTCTGTCCAGCTAAATGTAAATGGTGGTAGTGTTTTGTGGTTGAACGTGCTGCCTGTAAGTATTCCGGAGGTGCTCCTGTAAGTATTCACTAGGTATGCGTTTCGAAAACAAGTGTAGCACGTCACGAAGAAAAATTCCTAAGAATGAATTCCCAATTGTTTTCGGTAGTTAATTGATCTACGCCAATTAGATTAAACGGCAAAAGTTGCCAAACCTACGATGAATTACATAATTACAAAATGCATCATGCGAGGGCGTTTGGATTGCGGAAATAAAATTTTCACTTTGTGTCTGGTTTGTTTTGCTCATACTGAAAATCCCTTACACAATTAGTTGTGTTGCTCCAGTGCGACGTAATTGAAAATACCTACCTACCCTCACACAATTAAGCTTCTATAAAATATGTATACATTTTAAGTTTTTAGAATATATCGTCGGCTTAGAGCAGGAACGCATTAACTGTCGAAGAAGATTGTTTATTGTACACTGTTTAAAAGACTAGCGATTAGCTTCTTGGTTCAAAAATAAAAATTATAAGCATTTTATAGTGTTATTTATTATTTAATCAGATTACAATATGACAATGTATTTCTCCGCATCATGAAACAAGCATTTTGTGTCTACGGAAAAATGTAAGTTAATGAGTTTCTGCTCTAAGCCGACGATGAGACTAATTGCTTTGTAAGCAATGCAATCTTCACCATCAGCTTTTCATTAGTCTCATACAACTTACCCAAGAAACTTACAGAAAACAACAGCTCTTTCAATCTTCATAAACATATCAAAAGGCAGTAATTTTCTTTTTTTGAGAGCCAAGAGGATACGAGACTGGATCACGATATTGTATGCAATTTATTTTCTCTCCTTCATCGGCTAATAAAGAAATTCATTTTCGACCAGTCCATATTTTATCAGCTGCAATGATTAAAACGCTGTTTACGTAAGAAATCAATGAATGAGTAATGACATTTTAGCTATTATCTTGTTAAATATTTGGACAAATGAGATACTATTTTAAGAGAAAATGGATCTTTATTATTTTACTTATTTTTTATTTCAAATTTATTCTGGAGCATACCGAAAACTATGCATCAAAATGTTTACATTCTAAATTTTCTAATTCGCTTCTATTTTTCTAATATATTTCTATGGAGTTACCTGCTTCGATTGATTATAAGTCTGAGTCATTTTTGTTTAAGAAAATAAAAATATCTTTTCGGTCTAGAAATAATATAATGAACTCTAATCAATATATAATTTGATCTAGGAATAATGTATGGTAATAAACTGCAGTTTGAAATTCGGAAAACAATACTTCTTTCACCTTGAGTACACAACACTAGGACGTAGAGTAGACGCTCTTTTTAACTATCCAAGTAGTTACGACGAGATATCTCGTACATCAATATCTGACCAATTTTTCTAATGGCGAGATATGTCGTCATCAAGATATTGTCAATTTTTTATGAGGATGAAATCAAGATCTGGACATTTTTCTCATGATCGTGATCGAGTTTTCTTTTAATGACGAGATATCTCGTCCAACAATCTGGACAGTTTTGCTAATGACGAAATACCTCGTTGAGACAACTACCAGGAGGGTTAATGAACCCCTGTTTGACGGAACCACATGAATGTATGAAATTTCATAGAATCTCACCCAGCTATCAGATCTAATGTTAATTTTCATTCAATTTTCCAAACAGAACGTGCGAAATAAATGAGAGGATAATTTTTTTTTTATTGAAGACTAATATGTGTAAGATATATTGCAGAGACTGCTTTGTCACCAAGTGGAAGTTGTCCATTCCTACGAGAAGTCGCCACATCTAAAGGTTATAGACAAGAAAAAAGAGTGGGTTACCAGAATTGGCACCGAATCTTTCGCCAAATTGAAAGACCTCTTAATGCTCTTAAGCATATAACCTAAGAATTGCACCTGATCAGAAATATTTTCGTGCTGCAAAATATCCGAAGATTAACTCTGAGTGTCACGAGATTTCTGAGTAGTTTGGTATTGCTTTCCCTCACTACACACATAATGATTAAGTAACCCCTTCAATTGGTTGAAAAAAGTTTAGGAAAGATTCTATTCTTCAAAGCAGTGATTTTCAATCTTTTTTCATCTTACGGCACACATAAACGTATAACTAAAATTCTGCTGTAAACAAATAAATATATGCATCTGACAAAAAATATGTATAATTTTGCTTGATTCACAATACGTACTCGTAGTAGTAATTACTTACCATTTTTACTCCAAAGTGGCTATTAAAAATATTTTTGAAAAATTTATTTGATACTGTGTAATAAAACATAATACTCAGAATTATTTATACGGGTATTACTTGAAATCATTTGTGAACACACTTATCAAAAGTTTAAAGCCAAAGCGTTGAAATGAAAATCTTACACAGTTTAAACCTTTTAACCATCTGTAAGGCACACCAATGTGCCGTTACTCATCTATTAAAAATCGCTCGCCAAGGTGGTTAAAAGTGATTAATTCAGAGATTCAGGTTTTAGAACTGATATATGCATTTGAAACCCTTAGAGCAGTGATTCTCAACCACTGTGCCGCGGCACTTTTGTGTGCCGCCAAATTCTTAGAGTGTGCAGCCAAATTTTAATAAAACTATTCATAAAATTGTTATTGACCATTTGACAACATTAGAGGAGAGAATTATTCATTATTTCCCAAATTTAGATATAAAAAAATTTGATTGGGTTCGTAATCCATTTGTGATAACGAATACTTCTGTATTTGAATTAACTTTGAACGAAGAGGAAGAACTAATTTCGCTTTCTAATAATCGAGATTTAATTTTAAAATATTCGGAAGAATCAATTAATTCATTTTGGATTAACATTAGATGCGATTATCCCATGATAGCCAAAAAAGCTTTAAAAATATTATTACAATTTTCTACATCTTATTTGTGTGAATTCGGATTTTCAGTATTAACCAACAAAAAAACGAAAAAAAGATCGAGACTGTTAAATGTAGAAGACGATATGAGAGTAGCATTGTCATTTTTACGACCAAATATAAATGAAATTATCAAAAAACATCAAGCTCAAATTTCTCATTAAAAGTATTCTTATTATTACCTTGTAATTAATCCCTTAATAAACGTACTGTTGTTTTTGTAGTACATATTATATTATTTTATTTTACTCACAGTTATCATCATAAACAATTTTACAGTGTATTATAGGTAAGTAAACAACCTTTAAACTTACCCTTTTCTTTGTGTACCGCCAAATTTTGAAATCTTTAAGTGTGCCGCGACAAAAAAAAAGGTTGAGAATCACTACCTTAGAGGGTTAAAGTTTGACAGATGAAAAATGTCTAAAAAAATGATTTTAAATGTGAATCTATGAAACAAAGATAACTGGATATCCTTTATTGTGAGTAAAGATCAGTTTTACGAATTTACTTATTAAACTAGGGGGTTACTCGGACTGATAGCTTCCGTTCGCCAACCTTCGTATATTGCTAAGCCATTTTCCTTGGTTCGCTTTTCTCACTCGCAATGCGCTCTTGCATCAAAGTATTTGTTTCTAGGTCTATTTGGTTAAAAATTAAATTAGCGTTATTTTATTAAATAAAATTGGTAGGTTGCGTCGAGGACACAAACCGTAGTTTTGGTGTGAATACTCGGGCCTGATGTTGGATTGTGGAATGAATGCAGCAGACATAAGAAGTTCGAACGATTGTTTATTGTAAATATTCAAAAATGAATTTACAGTTTGAACGATTAAAGTACAGTTTGATATTAATTGTTGCTGAGGGATTGTTGTTGTCTTATATTAATTATAACGTAGTTCGGTTGCTTTCGAATGACACCACTTACTCAATCCTCACTTCAGGCAATCCAAAGTTACACTGCCCAAATCTCGTCCAGCACTATAGAATATCGGCAATTGCTTTCCCCGCGCTCAATGTACCTGCGAATTCGGTACGTAGGCCATGTCAGGTATAAACATTTTTTGTCTGCACGGCGCTATATTTATCTTCTGGATGTTTCTTATCGTTCTGAAATCATAAGAAAACACATATTCACATCAAAAAGTGTCTATTTAACAACAATAATTTACTAAGAGAAGAAAGAAAGCAACAATTACATATTTAAGACTACAGCATTCACCTGAAGGCTTTTGGGCTGGTGGACGTTTTTATTATACATACATTCAGAAACAATACGGGTTATTTTTAGGAGGAACCTTTGGAGATAGAAACCTTAGCCACATTTTATTCCTTAACATGTTCCTGAAAGTGTTTAATAATTTTTTCAATTTTTTTAATTTGGCTAAATAAAATTTATTAAAACATGGTAAATCCAGTTATTTCAGAAGTATTACCATATAATTTATGTAGTATTAGTAAAAAATCCTTTTAATTCGCAAAGTTCACATAAATTAGGTTTTGTTATTATTATCATAGTCGAGATTGATGTGCACAAGTTTTGCCTTCTAAATGAACTGTGTTCCCTCTTTTAACTTTCCACACCTTTCCTCTAAGAATGTATTTGCTAATTGATTACGCCTTTATTTGTTACGAATACCAACGAAATTCATTTTAAAAACACGAATGAATTCAAAATCAACCATTCTTTATTTATTTCCCGTCAAATAGTTTACATTTTCCATCGAGCTTGATGAAAACAAAAGAACATATATAAAATTTGCTTGCCTAAATTTCAACATAGCTATTTGCTTTGCGAAATACCACTACGCTTTGCTACTTTTTTACTATTTCCTGAATATCATATAGGAGATATATATGGATATAGGAGACATATGAATGAGTATCCTATATAGGAATATGTAATATCCGTATCTGACCTCCGGCCGGGTAAACGTATCCGGAAGGTCGCATTTGGTCTGTTAGCCGGGTAAATTTATTCAAAGAGCCGCATTTGGCTTGTGGGCCGGGTAAATATATCCGGAGGGTCGTATCTCGACTGCGAGCCTGATAAACATATTCGCTACAACTCCTTTATCTTACACGTACATGTTTTTATGGACGCTACTAGACACCAACCAGAATAATAGCTTTTTCTCAGATAGCTAAAAAACCGAGCATTGATTGTAAAACTTACTTTCATACATGTAAACGCTTGATAAAAGGAAAAAAACAACACGTTTCTCACAGCAAGTCGCTTCAGGAATAAAAAGTTTTTTTTAGTTTGTTATAGTTCTATTGCATTTCATGTTTGTGGAAGACTATTCTATTATATTACTTGTCATGTTTTCCATGATTAGTTATATAACATTGCGTTTCATGTTTGTAGAAGACTAGCTACTTTATAGTGCGTTTAATATTTATAGAAGACTAGTTCTATTACATTTCGTTTCATGTTTATAGAATAGTTCTATTATATTGCGTTTCCTGTTTATAGAAGGCATTGCGATAACAGTGTCAATGCACCGGAATTATGAACAAAGATATAAAATAAGGATTCTCATGAGCCTTGAAAGTACTCTATTAATCTGTTTCAGGCCTTAGGAAGTCCTTAAAAAGACCAATATTTCTTTTTGTACTTGAAAAGTTCTTGACTATTACCCGGACCTAATTTTACACGTGACGTGACATTTTGACGTGAATACTGGAGCCTGACGTTGGATTGTGGAATGAATGATGCAGACATAGGAAGATTGAACGATTGTTTATTGGGAATATTCAACAATTAATTTAGAGTTTGAGCGATTAAAGATGATTTTAACTATAACGATGAAGGATAATTTTGTTGATTAAAGGCTTGTGATTTAGAGTAGAATTTCGACATATAGAGGACCCCTCCCCGCGCTCAGTGTGTCTGCGAAGGTCATGTCAGGTACGGACATCCTTTGTCTACACGACGCTATACTTATCTTACGGATGTTTCTTCTAGTTATGAAATCAAAAGACAGATAAGTTGTAACTCTAGACTTTTCATGTATGCCCTGTACTGTTTCGATTTTAAAGACGTATTCACGTCAAAACACAAATGCAAATAATTCAAGCAGAAAGTAAATACATAAGTAACAACGAAAATTCAAGTTCAATAAGGCGATTAAAGTGAAAATATAAGGCCACGACAGCACCTTCGCACAGGGAACAAGGTGGACTAGAAAAGACCAATATGATGCAAATGGATAGCAAGATAATCGTATCCGGTCACCAGACGAAAATCAGGAAAGTCTTATCCCTCTGACTATCCGGATGATCGGCGAGCCAATCCCTCAATGGTTTGTCTCTTATTCGATTTGTGAGGTTGGACATAAAATCATTTTTGACTTTTTAGCCCTCCTGATGATATTTCTTGACGAGATATCTCGCCACTAGCAAAACTGACCAGACCTTGATGGACGAGATATCTCGTCATTAGTAGAAAACGGATCAGGTCTTGATCTCGTAATCATTCGCAAAATTGGGATCAGATCTTGATGAACGAGATATCTCGTCGAAACCATTTGGAGTTAACCCTCCACGAAGAGAACCCTAAACGAAGAGAGACAGCAGACGTATGTCGTCTCGATAATGCTAAACTGGATAATTTCTGTGCCTCTTTTAGGAAGGGTATCTGGGGACTCATTACTGGGGTGAGTTGGTTGGGTTTTTATGGCGCAAGGGCCATATGCCAAATATGGCATGCTGCGCCAGACACAAGCCATACAATATCAAATAATGGACATACATGCATAATGAAAGTTTTACTGACACACAAGAGAGAAATACACACAGGGAGGAATCGCACCAGACAAGAATCGAACCTGCGCCGCTTACAGAGTAGTGGGCATACCCACTAAGCCACGACGGCCTCTCTCATTACCGAGGATTCCACAATGAGATGGAATCCACTGCAGAACAATTTTCATTTGACATTAATCGTGTAGCCATAAGTTTGACTTGCGCTCTTTAACCTCTTGGCAAGAGGCAGGTTTGTTCTGGTTAGCACTTGCGTATTGCAGCCATGGAGTCCGAAAAAATAATTTCCTGAACAAAAGATATGCTCTAACTACTCGGATACAGTAATGCAATGCGAATTTTTGTAATTAACCCTCCTGGTGGTTTATCTTCGCGTCGAAAACAACCCAGTAGTTACCAGTCTCTGACGCAGAAATCCTGTTCCAAACTGTTACCCGTCCTGGGCTAGACACAATTTGTTTTTCCTACTTGGATCTTCAATCTCCCTTGTGGCAGTTTTGTCTAGACGAGATATCTTGTTATTCGCAAAACCGACCAGATCTTGGTAGACGAGATACCTTGTCATTAGCAAATTTAACCAGATCTTGAACGAGATGTATAGTCGAAACCACTTGGAGGGTTAATACTATGGTAAAGATGTAGAATCATGTTTGTCGCCAAGCAATTTTTGTCGCCAAATCAGGATGGCGTCCAAAGCCAGTATGTTCATTAAAAAAAAATCGTGGACTTTCCTACGCGAAAAACCTTTTGCATAGGGTTGCCATAAAGCTGAATCAAAACACCAAGGTTACCATGTTTGGCGATAATCGCTAGTGCCCCGGATTCGACATCTCCACCAATACTATTTCATTGTAAGTTCACCGCAATACTATCCCTCCAGAATTTATTAGTAGCTAAATTCGATAGATGCTACCACTAGTTGTTTGAATGCCAGTTATGCCAATTGTGTGAAACGTGAGAGTTGTATTAAGATCACGGGCGTACTTTCGCATAAGTGGTCGTGCAATAGGTGATTGCGATCGTTTGACTGTGTCTTGTTTCCTTTAGCAGTCAAGTGTGAGTGAAGCTGGTAGTTTTGTTGAAATGATGCTGAGAGGCAGCAAATAGTGGAGTGTATTGTGAGGCACGCATCTCATCACTGTAACACAGCTGAGAGAGAAATTGAAGCAATGTCTTATCGCAGGGCTTTAGACAGTTGTAAGTGCTTGGCATCGCATTGGCAATTTAACTGTTCGCAGTGGATCATCCATCGAAGTGCTTGCTGATTGTTGTGAGCGCCATCTGTAGTTTGTCTGAAGCGATATCAGGTGTGTTTTTGAATGTGCGCGCATTAATATATGCATTCACCTGTTACCAATTGTAAATTAATTATAACATGCCTAGAAGTTTTCACACAATAGGTTCATACTCCTAGGCCAGTATTCGTAAAGAAAAATGCAAAATATTTATCTGGCGAAATCTTGAAAATCGCGGAGATTATTTTCCCCTTAATGAGATGTTACAATAGCTCTTATAACAATTACTCATATTTTCTATCCCGTTTCTATTTTTGGAGCCATTGCAATCGCCCCATCTAATCTAAAAAAAACCCAAATTTATATTTTTCATCTCACAAAAATTGGTCTTCATTATCCTAATGAATATCCCTTTACTTCCAATGAAAAAAACACGCAAGACGTTTTTTGAATAATACGTCTGTCTTTGTTTTTTACCGGATCCAAGGATTTCCGTTTCTTATACCAATTTCCGGTAGTTTACCTGAAGTTTTATTATTAGACTTAAATCATTACCTCTGCATCGTTCCTTGTCATTTGAGACAGACAGTTCGATTTCTATCTGTTTCATAATAAAACAGATTTAAACTGTCTCAATTTTATTTTGTTAATGATAAACGTCCCGGGTATTTTATTTCTTGACATTATCAAAAATAACTTGAGCAATTATTTCCTTAGGTTCATGTAAGACAGTCACCGTTGACATTTTAAGGGCGGTTTATCTTTAAAATATATTAATGGACTCCTACTTTCATATGGAGTTGAGTTGGGTGGCTTCGGCGAGATATCTCGTCCATCAACATCTGAACAATTTTGCTAATGACAATTTTGCTAATGACATATTTGATAATGAACAATTTTGATAATGACAATTTTGCTAATGTATTATGTTGCCGAGGTTTTGATGATGAGATCAAGATCTGATCAGTTTTCTTCTGATGACAAGATATCTCGTTCATCAAGATCTGTTACTGGTTTTGCTAATGACAAGATATATTCCATACAACCACCAGATGAGTTAAATATAAAAACTCATAGTTAGGAGTTTATTGAATTAAGCAATTGATAGAGCCTCAATAGATAAAACTATGCCCATTCCTCATATAAAATGTCTTATTTCAGTGGTATATCATAGAAAGATTGAACTTATTTTAAAATATTTGTTACCTTCCACGAATATGAATAGCATCATAAATTCTACGAAGTCATGAAATGGTTTAACTTTGATGAATATGAACATAAGTCAGTTGTTTTTAATTCTGTGTTATTGTAAAATTTATTGAGGATTTATTATTAATTTTAGGATCTATTTGGGGAGCATTTAAATCTTAAGATTTGTAACATTAAATTACAAATAAACCCTAGCAATGTTATGTGATGTTATTACCCTAACAAAAGAAAGTGTTGAACATCTGAACCCCCCCCCCCAATTATGCGAAGATGAATATAATGACCACAATTCCAATCAAGAATGAAGACGGAACACATAGTTTCATGTATGATTGAATTTATTTAAGTATGATTAAGAAGTTTTGAAAATATTCAAAGCTTATCCAGTCAAAAGTAGCAAAAAAGTAAAACGACTATTGAAGTAAGAAAAAGAACTTCACACAAGATTAAATTACAATGAAGCCTATGCCAGAGAAATGTCTGAAGCTGAAGTCCGTCATAATAGAAGCACTGAGAGAATTTAATGTTTTTAACATGACAGATGACGATAATTTTGAGGTGACCTGAAAGTGTGGCTTTTGAGAATCTTAGTTGCAACAAAAATATTTCAAAAACTGTCTTCTAAAATAGATCGAATACATTTCACTGAAATTTTAACAACATATTACAAAGTATTCCAAACTCATTGAAGAGAGGCGAAAATACAGTTTTGATAGAATTATCCAAGTGTATACTAGATAATGCAAATATTCAACCAGAAAGTTTTAGCATAATACTTTTGATTGACTTAAAGGAAACAATGCATCATAAAATAAACAAGTCGGTGCCATAGGAAAAATCCCGGAAAAATGCAGTTACAATATATTGCATTTATAAAACGAAATTTGAATAGTCACATACGATGTACTAAAGAAAGCTTGTAAAAGCAAATTTATTAAACTAACAGGTTATCACTGTTCTGAAAAATGAGGAAGCCGGAAATACTAGGTTCTCTAAAAAGAAAGTAAAACATTCAACGATTCCCAAACCAAATTTCTAAGTTTACTTGTGTTTTTTTCTTCTATATTTTCATACACAAGTAATGTGCATAATCAAATTAAAGCCATTTGATTGCAATTCATTTTGCATTTTCTACTTTTGAAGACGTAATTAAAAATTATATATGCGCGATCTGTAACTTCAAAGTATTTTTATGTTGAAAATTTAGATCCACTACAACAAAAATTAACTACAATATAGTACAGTCAGACCAGTTAAGATGAATTTCACACGGACCGTAAAAAATTCTTAATATCCGTAGTTCGTGTCATCCGAATTCAGAAAAAAGCATTATTCCAACTGAAAATAAAATATTAACGCAATTTACATTACTTACTGTACAATTCTTGGTTCACAGATAAATGGTATTCTTCATCACTAAGATTATACAGATGATTATTGATTATGCGGATGATTCTTTATTACACAGGTAATAATTAATCACACAGATAATTCTTGATTAGTATTTCCTGACTATGCAATTTTTATCTTGAAATTGTTCTGCTATCGATTTTTGTGTTTTGTTTTTTCGTGACATTCTTTAAGAAAATCTGATGCTGTCAACGCTGATTGAGCAGATGAATTTTCACTGCCCAACAAAAAGCTACGAACAATTTCTAAGCCAGCAGTAGTTTCTTTTGAAGAAGGCACGATTATTTCTTCGTCTCCTACGGAATCCTCATTTATTCTTTCTTATTCACTTTTCCACAAATAAATCTTCTATAATTTCGGAGTGAATTAATGTTTCTGATAATACAATTGAAAAGAATCGGTTTGCTTTTAAATTTCGAAAATTTGTTCGTCCCAACAGGAGATTAGTGTAACCCGAATTCTTAAACGAATGTGTTAAAATTATTTGAATATGCATTTTGAAGGGATGGGAATTTATTTCGTATTATCAGTAATTCGTATTAAGCGAGTTCGTTTTAATGAGGTTTGAGTGTATATACAACAGTTCAACGAATCTCAACCATGAATTACTTTTTAGTGGACTGAAGTTGCACTATCTTCCCACGATCTGCCACAATATGCGATTCAGATGTAATTATGAACATGCACTATCACACAAGACAGATGGCGCTTCTGACAAATTCCAGATGGCCCTCGCACGATTGGCACGCACTTCGATGGATAGTCCATGATGAACAGTTAAATTGCCATGGTGCAATAAAATTGTCTAAAACCCTATGATATCAGACATTGCTTCTATTTTTATCACGGCTTCACTCTTTGGCCACTCAGACCTCTTTATACAGTAAATCGGCTGGAATATTTCTTCAGTGAAATTCAGTGATATTTCTATCCTGATTTCCTTTTCAACTCTACAGTATAATCACGAAAGAAATATCACTGTACCATCAAGATGTCCACATACACGAAGAACCTTTGTTTTCCACATCACTGCCCACATAAACGATTATAAATGTCCACCTCATAAATCCCTGAACTAAGAATCATCTCTTAAACTTAAAAAGAAGATTAAAATTTATCAAAGCTTTATCATCTTATAAACTCATCGTAGCATACACTAATGAATCATCACTCTAAATATGAATAAAGGACGTACTGGCGCACTTCTACTGCTTCTAGATGGAGAGGAATTACCAATAAAGACTGGAAACAGAAAAATTTTCTCCCATTTCACCAGTGAACTCATAGCTATAAATAAGGCTCTTGAAACTTATTTTAATCTCTCGTCGATATCAACCAACCAAACCAAGGGAATTCTTATCTTTAGTGATCTGCCTTAGAAGCAATTGCACATAGTAACTCAATATGTCAATTCACTTCTGAACCAACTCATGTGCTTGGAGGGAAGCTGCACTAAAGTGAATTCTAGCATCAGTGAATTTCAGCACATGTGTACATTGAAAGAAATGAAGCTGCTGATCAATTGGCAAAGGAAGCCAGAGAATTATATACTGAACAAACCCCCAAAACTCTTGCTAATGCTAATAATAATAATAACGTCAAACTCGTATCACAAAAATTAAAATAAAACAAATTTGTGGAATTAACACATATAGAAAACCTCCACAATATCCAGACTGAGAAAAGCCCATTTTAAAGACATGAAAATTAACAATGATGGAACCAGAACGTATAGACATTGTAACAACTTTCTGGGTGTTGGACGCATACCTGAACACATATTCACCTGAACTGCAATAGTAGATGCTCTTTAAACCATCGATTACCATTCCGAAGCTTACAGAGAAAATAATCGACATCGGCAAAGCTGTACAAAATGCACACGGCGACATCTGACTCAGAAATGGACACAACAGTTACTCGGCTGCTAAAGGCTACATCATCCATTGCAGAACCACGTACATGGAAGTCAATCAATCAACTAGTGGTAGCATCCATCGAATTTAGCCACTTGTTAAATTAGAGGGGAGCACAGTGAACTTAATTCCACCATTACAATGATTAACTTACAATATATAACAATATATAACAATATATAGCAATGCAACGAATCTCAATCATTAAGTATTTTTTGATAGACTGGAGAGTTACCCTTTCTTCCCACCATGTGCACGATTTTTGAGGAGAGGAAACATACCTCATTCACGAGTAATATGGTCACAAAATGATAACCGTTACGAAATTTTTTTACAATATGCTTTAAATAAATTTAAAAACCTTCAAAATAATTCGCTAATATGCATTCTCAAAAATCAAAGTTGGATCATACGAGATGTAACTAGGATAAAACCGAAATAAATCCTATTTAAGCATTTTTCAATTGACCATTTTGGTAATTCTCCCGTGCAATAACATGCCTAGTGTCAATAATTTTGTCTAATTCTTGAGAATAATAACGAAGATAACGTTATTATCCTCAGAGTTAGAGAAAAATCCTGTGATTGTATATAGAAAAAGTAGGCGGTCTCAGAAAATAAGATATGAAAACAAATAGGAAGTTACATAACTTCACATCATAGCTGCCTAGAAAATACATGAATTTATTGATAGAGAATTAATATATATTTTTGAAAAGATCAGTCATAATTAAGTTGCAAATGAAATGACCGATGAATGGTATGGTGGCCTCTGTTCGCTGCGGTTCACGTCGTGCAATGTTTGGATGCCACATGATGCTACAAACATGGACGAAATAACCATTATAGCCTTCAGCAGACATTGAATAGTGAAAAGCTTTGAGATAAAATAAGCTATGGAACCAAGTGAAATGAGGATTAAACTTCTTTGAGTTTAAATTGAGAAAGTCTGCAACGACTGCAATCAAAACTATTAAACCATTAGGTAGAGAAAGTAATCCTGAACTAATCATTTGACGTTGGTTTGGAAGATTTGATTAGGAGATACGAATCCTGGCCATTGTCTTGTATTGATTCAGCCAAAATAAAGGACGGACGAGATTAAAGCAGATCATGGCAAACAGTACAAGAGGTCGCTCAGAATTCGAATGTTCACTATTCAACTGATGTTTTCCCACTTAACAATGATAGGAATGGCAAGTGGATGTCACACAAACTCACCGATCAGAACAAGAAAAGAGATTCCAATGGTACTCTTCTGCCCTGAACAGAAGCGATTAGGAAAGAATTCGGTCACATATTTAACAGCAGAAGAAAAGAAATAGATTTTATACGACAATCGTAGACGTTCGGCCCAATGTTTGAAGTAAAAGAAGTTAATGGGATAATTCCGAAGCTACCTCTACATTCAATGAAGGTAATGCTCAATTTTTTTTGTGGTACTCTGTAGGTATCAATCATCATCATTCATTCCTATAAGGGCGTCAAACACTAACAGCAGATCTGTACAATGCAGACATTCGGGAAGGAAATGAACCGAAAACTGCATCGAACCTCTTGGTGGTTTAACCACTTAACGCATTTACCCGTGTTTGACACGGGCAAAAGTTACCTGCAAATTTGCACATGCCCGTGTTTTACACGGACGCTCTTGTATCTTGCGTTATTTTATTTCTAATGCCCGTCTGAAATCCGTTCTGGTAAAAATAGATAGGCTAGATTAAACTTATACCAAAGATGGCATAAACTTATTTATCATAGATGATTTACCACTTATTTATAGATGGATATTAAACTTATTTACCGTAGATGGCACCACTATGCACCATTTTTCTTGTGTAAACCAAGTGGTGCATTTTGATGATTAGCTATAAGTTTGTTAGGAATTCTTTGTTATAAAGCAGTTGTTTGGTGTGGAAAAGGTAATTTATCAATTTTTATTACGTTAAATATCATAAAAGTAAACAGTTAACCATAAATTAATTTTTACTAAGTGTTTTTGTAACTTGTTTAGAAAACGTTATCTGATAATGAGCGACTCTGACGATTTTGAATATGCCAATTTATCAGAAAGTTTCAGCGATGAAAGTGATGATCTCTTGAGTGATGGAAGTGAATCTGAAGTTAATATTTTATTATTATTAATATTTTGAAATTCAAAATAAACATGTAATCAAATCGTTTACACTTTGTTTGTATAATAATTTTTTTATAACTTTTACCCCACCCCCCGCAACTGAAATCGCAAAAAATAACTTACACTATACCTATATATATATATTCATTTTCTG
The DNA here is from genome assembly GCA_933210815.1 of Meta bourneti. Classification (NCBI taxonomy): domain Eukaryota; kingdom Metazoa; phylum Arthropoda; class Arachnida; order Araneae; family Tetragnathidae; genus Meta; species Meta bourneti. The sequence continues at coordinate 43,352,442 of OW119931.1, forward strand.
TCAAAAAAAAACTCGATCATTTTTTACCAGTTTTTCCGAAAAAAACTCGTGCTTTAAGTGGTTAAATTCTCTTCGAAAACTGCCCTGTAGTGCCCAAACTATGGTGCAAAAATCTGTTCCAAACTGTCACTAGTTCTGAGCAAGGGACAATTTTGATTTTTTATTTGGATCTTCATTCTTCTTTGAAGTAATAGGATAGTTTTATCTCAACGCCGTACCTCGTCTTAGCAAATTTAACCAGATCTTGGACGAGATGCATCGTTGAAACTCTTGGAGGGTTAAGGAAGTCAATTGAAGTGATGTCTTGTTGCTTCAAGGCAACGCCAGACTCCGTATCGTATTGACAACCATGCAGAAGATTAATCCTTGTACGAAACTGTATCTTGTCTTCCTAATTTTTCGTCAACAGACAATTTTTTTTTCTGGCACTGGTACGTTTTGATGTACAAACGCTTTATCAGTGATGCATCTATCTGTCAGGCAGCGGATGATTTCATCACTTTCAGAGACTGAAATTTCAAACTTGACAAAAGTAACCTACAAATACATTGAAGAAGTTAGTGATTATTTTAAATAAATAGGTAAGCTGATTCCTTTATCGTTTTTAATATTTTATGAATTCGGTCATTTCATGTGCAACACAACACCTAATATAAGAAAAAATCCAATAATTTTTCTTATGAAGAGAATAATTTAAAGTAGAGAGATGAAAAGCAAACACTTTGTTCAAATTTAGAAACAGTATACGAACCTACAGAGATTGCATTATACAGGGATGATTGATCTGCATCTTCCATGTTGTTGCTTCAAAATGACTTGAAATGTTGGTTTATTCATTTACCGATAGGAGACAGTGATCTATTGTTTAAAGCAGTACAAACAATAAAATCACTAGTCTTCCAAGCAGAAAATGATATTACAATGATTTACTTCTCAGAGGATCCTGAAAGAAACTTGAAGAAATTTATTATTACATTTCATAAAAATCTTGATGAAATTTAGATTATTAAATGAATTCTCTTGGATTAGCTCTCACTATTAAAAGTTTTAGCAACTGTAAGAGGCTACATCAAAAACCAGCATAGCATAGAGAAGTATAAGAGTTGAATATTTGATTTATTTTAAAGTTTAGGACGTAGGTAAATGAAGTTTTTAATTACGAAAGAAATGAAGATTAAATTACCTTTTCAATAAAAACAATTAATACAAAAATAGCAATTTAAGAATAATTAAAATATGTCAGACATTAATAAGCGATCTAATCATTTCAAAAATGAATTAATTAAATTTCAAATTTTTTGAGTTCGAAATTTGATCCAACCAAAAACCGTATAAGTGGGGGCTAGTGCACGTAAAAAATATCGTGGCCTCAAATGTCCTCACGTTGAAGTGGAATGGAATTTTGGAGAGTGATGGGCCAGCTCAGGTATTGACCACGTCATCTGACCGTGGTTCAAAGTTATGAGACGTTATTGCATCTTTCCTTTTGATATTGTTCCCGTACCGTTGGAAATTACCCGTCTTATTGCTCTAGTGCGACGTAAATTTAACTATGTACCTACATATACTTATTAAATCAATGCATTTTATTTAACAAGAAATTAGTCAGGTTTAATAATAGGGAGCATTGAGGGACAGAAGCGGCCATAATATCCAGTAAAGATCTTGCTTCGCCATCTTTGGGTTTGGCTAGTTCGAGAGAGCAGGAAGTGATACCTTATATATATATATATATATATATATATATATATATATATATATATATATATATATATATATATATATATATATATATATACAAATATCATATATCCTTAATACTACATACCCCTTTAGCAGAGGGTGATACCCTATATATTGATTATAATACCTTATAATGCTTAGATATCTTTAGGTAGACTTGTATATTTTATTGAAAAACTTACATAAATAGAGGCAATTTGCAATAATAAAAATTGTGTTTAAACGTTTTTAAAATCAAAATGGAAGACATTTAAGTGCAGATATACAATTTTAATTACTTAAAATTTTTCAATTGATTTAGTTTTAATTTTTAAATAGCAGATATCCGTTTAAAAACTCCTGTAAACGATTTGTGAAAGATAGTTGGTATGAATCAAAATTAAAATTCTTTTAAACTGCTAATGGGTTCCTTGCTTCCTTATGCGTAAAATATTACATGAAATTTTTTTTTACCATTTAAAGTGATACATTTTTAAGTTCAGGTTCGAAAATGACGCAAGTCTTTATTTGACCCTTGAACAATTTTATAATTAAAACAGATGTTAAAGTCCTCTCTAGCGACTATTGTACTTATAAAACAATCTAATAAAGAATAGTCGAAACACATAGGAATACAAAAGTATACAGATTTTAAGAGCCTTGTATCCAAGCAGTGCTCTAAATAATAACATAATTTAAAGTCATATACTGTTACAGCCTTTTTGTATGCTTTAAAGATTAAAAAGCATAGCTTACATTTCTAAAGAAGCCTGCTGAATATTTTATGAACTGTTTCAAGATTAACTCATTAACATTTTTAATGTATTTCAGGGACGCTCTCTACACCTAAGGTTCAATTTAAAAGAGGACTTTTTAATTATCTGTCAGATTTAAGAGTAAGTGCGGAGATGCAGAGAAAAAACCTCGATGCTGACATTTGAAAATTGCAAAATAGAATAATTGAAGAATAAAGTCTGCCTTCTTTTTTGATGTGAATCGCAGTTTGGGCGCATTACTTATTTCCTCCTGTAAAACACGTTTTTCGAAACTCGAAAAGTAAAATTGCATTTCCTAATGCTTTACCAAAGAAACTTTTAAAAGAATATATTTTGACTGAGATAGGGTCTCCAACTTGTGTCAATAAGAGACTTTTTCTCTCAAGATAAATGTAGTTGGCTGTAGTGTTTTTGCTGCAGACGTGCTTCCTATACGTATTCTGGACGTGACGTCACCTGGATTGTTTTTGGAATACGATTTCAACATGTCGTCAATAGAAATTCCAAAGATGTATTTAGTATTTATATATGATAGATGTCAACGCCGATTTGTAAAAGACCAAACGTTGCCAAACGACGATAAACTGCATTTTATGGTAACCCCCGTTATGAATCATGCGAGTGCATTTGGGTATCAGGAAGTAAATTCTCAGCTTTTCGTATGGTTTGTTGGCACTGAAAATATCTTTCATAGAAAAAAACTATTGTTTGAAAAGATGACGCTTTAAAATGAATGGAGCTTATTCAAGAAATTAGTTTTTAATTTGATATAAATCACTGAGATCGACTTTATGAAAAGTTCACATTTTTGGAGTCTTACATGTGTGGAGAAATATTTAGTATTTTAGTATTATGCATGGGAAATTTTCGAACTGAAGGAACATATAAAACTTAGATTTGTTTTGATGCTTTGAACAAATCAAGCTCGTTTCCTCAGCAATTTCGTTACTTCACCGAACAGTTTTGAGCTTTGTCCCAATTCACGTGCTTGTATTCTCTCTTCCGATTACTAATGTCAATTTCTGAAGTTTTGTGTGGATTAGAGTTAGATTAAAAATTGGTCTTACATAATGTTCTATATTAAATTTTACTTTTATGGTTGATTTTAGGGGAACGACGTAGCGAGTTAAAAATTATTGCATTGGGCTAGAAATTCCAGATAAAATAAGCCGTGTAAATTTCACGACGCCAGATAGAGTGCAAGTTTTTACTGCTTCAGACAGATTATATACGATTCAATTTTTCGATATTAGAAATCTTACCAAAATATAGAAAGATTACTTTTAAGAATAATTATCTAATTTTTTCGAGTTCTAAAATTTAATAATAAACAAGCAACAATTAAAGAACTGTATTTGCAACTTTACCATGAAAATCGGATAAGAACTCGTGCGAGTTTTCATCAGTTTACTCAGGTTTATAAGGATTCGCAACAAAATCATCAATAAGATACAAACTAAACATTTAATTCCGGTTATAAATTTCCTTCTTTTAGCCCGTTGTGTTGCTCCAGTGTGACGTTAATTGAAAATACCAATACCTTCTTTCTGTCGTTTTAGTTCTTACATTCAAATACTTTTTTTAAAATCCAATCGTAAAATTATTTAGCTTGGAAATCTTATATAAAATCTACACGACGCTATATTTATCTTTTGGATGTTTCTTCTAGTTCCGAAATCGTAGAACAAACAGCTGTACAGCTTTTTCGTAACTCTCGTCTTTTCATGCATGCTCCCCAGTACTGTTGAGATCTTAAAGCGGTATTAAGGTCAAAATAAATTTTATAAAGTAAGATTAAACATAGTACACAAGGTTAAAGTCATCCCTTAACCATGGCTTTTTAAGTTTGAATGGCCTTAAGCATTCCTTGTATCAAGAAGATTACTTATAACACCAACCATTTATCAAGAACCCTAGTTGGCTAGCTTAAGAAATGCCTACACAGTATCAATGAATCCTCATGGGAAGTGGGTAAAAAATCCTACGGTGTCTTGGATAACATAAAGTAGACGTCGTAGTAGGCGATCGACTTTACAATGACACTTCATTTAAGCTTAACTGAGCATCTCAGAAAGAAGGAAAAAAGACGACCACGCGGAAGAATTTTACTAGGTTTTTCTTTTTGCTTCGTGGCAACAGAAAAGAGTCTTTCCCCGGGAGACTTTGTTACTCAGGGTATAGAGCAGCTTACAAAATTGGGGGCTTTGGAACAGCGTTATGATCTCGGGAAAGCAGAACTGATGTGAAGTAATAAGATACAAAGGCAGCTCGTCTTCCGGGTTTGCATCGCGTTGTAGGAAGCGAAGATTGTTTTTGAGATAGATGTAAAGTAATTTGAAAGTGCTTGCTTTTTGATACTGCTCTGAAAAGTTACAAAATGCTTTTGTGAGTTCACTGTGCATCGTTTGAAGGATTTGGAAGTATTGGAGTTATGTATGCAACGGACTTGGATCTTATTTGTAGATATTATTTTTAAATTAAATCTTGTAGATCATAATTTATCAATCGTACCTCTTTTGAATCGGTTCAATATGCGTATATATATATATATATATATATATATACGAAAATGATTAATGAATCACTATTCAAAATCTCATGGTTAATTCGAGATTTAGGTCAAAAAGTATTATAAGAGTGTGATAGAGTTTTGAAGATAAATACAGTAGCTCTAAATCCACATCCAGACTACTTGAGCTTGTTAATGTGTATGGATTCCAAGCAGCTTACGTATGTAACAGTAAAGGATTGAATTGAATCTGGCATGCGATGTGACTCGTTTAGTTCGTCATTAATGCTTCACTGAGGCTAAAGTGGGCAAATCCTGGTCTATAAATAACTATTTTTGTATCCCTTTACTACGTACGTTATCTTACAGATTGATATCTCTTTAGGGTTTACTTGCAATAATTGCCACCACTGGTGACATACGCAATTGAAATTCCATCTATGTGCCACTCTTTATGACTCGTTTGCACAGTACAAATAATAGCTAGTTGACAGTAAGAGCCACTTCACTCTAACAGAATCCTGGACAATCCAAATCAATCCACATCCAGTATCATTCTCCGGATTCAGGCAACGTGAAATGTTTCTGATTAGAAGCTATTTCTTAATGGAGGAAGGCGCTTCTCCGAATCTTTAGTCTGTTTTTACTGGATTCAGATTGATGTGGATTATTAGGTGTGGAATTTTTATTGACGAATTTATGTTCTATAGAATTTTTATTGAACCGTTTTCGAAAAAGAAGCCAAGTGACGTCAAGACTGGAATACGGACAGGAACATTCCGCCTCAAAAACACTACCACCATCTACATTTAGCTTGGCAGAAAATGCCTCAGAATCTCCATAACCATTTACTTAAATCGATTCATGACTAATAAATGCTGTTAGTCTATGGAAAACAATAAATGGCTATACTCGTACCGAAGCCTTAAATAGCTGTCTTGCATAATAGAAGGATCTAGATACTTTGATAATTTCGATAGCAGCGGTTATCGAAATTAATGGTTAAGTAGATTCTATATACATAAGATGAAACATCTTTTTCAAAGCTATGTGGAACATTTATCTTATTTTTTGGATGTAAAAGTATAAACAATGTAATGAGTAAGACAAAGAAATTATAATACAAAGAATTGAATTTTGTACTTAGCCTTACATCTACTGCGTGAACCACTACCAAAAGGGTTGGAGACAATTTACGTCTCATTCGTAACCGGCTCACGTTTCCTCACTTTATTTGATTGGTCAAATGTAGCCTTCCTGTTATGAAGTGGATCTCATTGGTACTATTTCATTTCCTTTAATATTAGTCATTAACTTTATTCAAACCGATTTGTTGGAGAGGAAAGGACATTTTTAGTTGGAACTTTTGAGAAAAAGGCAGTGAAGTAGAGTTGAGCATATTTTTTCAAGTTATCAACCGGTAAAGTTATTAATTTATGAGACAGGATAATCGTGGCTGGAAAATTGCCCATGATGGGTACTTTTGATTCTGAAACAAAATGCATATACAGAGACTATTAATTCTTTGTAAGGACATCACATCAATGATGAAGCAACTTTGCTTTGATCTACTTTAGGTGCGTACGAGCTTCACGAACCCCAGATACTCTAGTGATCTTTTTCCCCCATGGGGTTTACTATCTTTAGTAAACACGGGAGTCGCGCTACCGGGTTAACTAAGCATTCGTTTAATGCCTTCATAGCCACTACTCTAATCCACAATCCCACTTTTCCCTTTTCACGACATTTCTTAATTGATGTTGTTTTGTGTTTGGCGCAGCTTGTTCAAATATGGCCTTTGCACCACAAAAACTAAAAACTAAAAAGAATCCAGCTTTGTTTAGCCGTGCTGGTGAAAATGTCAGTATTTTCTATTTTCAGATTACGCATATATTCTTAAGTATCCAATGCTTAACGACACTTTAAGACACTAACACCACATGACACTCAAATAACTATTGGTTGAGTGTGATCTGTTTTCCAGCCTTTTTCGAGGCATCACATACTTTTATACCTGTATTTCAACCCCAACCCCAACTCTTAAAACATACTTTGGAGATGACGCATTCTTAATTCAAGTACAGAACTATAATTTTCATTTTGAGTTAGTTTGTCATGCGTCAATTACTTTAAAATGCAGAATTCAATGGTACTACTTAGTTACATTGAAAATGATTTTAGACAAAAGTAAAACAAACATTATCCTCAGTATTCAGATATCTGAACTCTACATTTCTGAAGCTTGATACATCTCAAGGAAACAATTTATTAAAGCAATATTTACCCTTATTCAGAAAATATTTGCATATTTGCTTTAAAATGCTTAATGTTATACGATTTAATCAAACATAGCAATGTAAAACATCTGAGGTGTTCACAGCATAACTCCACCTTACAACATGCAGTCTTTCTTGCATGACTTCTAACCAATTCTGACTATCTTGACAGAATTTTTTTAGAATTCTTTCAACCAATAGAAGTGTTTATTTAGTCATTTTGTGTGTTGGGGGTAAAAGAAATACCACACTACTCAGAAATCTTGTGACGCTCAGAGGGCTAGAAAAAGATATAAAACCTAGCAAAACTGATAATCAAAAGCCTAAAAGCTATATATTAAAAATGGACTATAGCTATTTCAGTTGAACAAAGCGTCCACAATCATCAAGTTGATTTGCTTTTTATAACCCGTACAGGGCAAAGGTCAAGATGCTTTCCCCCTCAAGTTAATGGACGTACACACAAAACTAGTTTTACTAACACAGAAAAATAAATACAGCCAGGGAGTTACGAGAATTGAACTTACATCGTCTGCATCTCGCTGGGTGTTAGTGTGGTGAGCAAATACACTGAGTCACGGCAACTCACACCATAAACAACAGTGGCCGCGTTAGCCAGGTTGGAAGAGTAGAAGGGCAGGGTTGCGATCCAAACAAAGATCGCCGTGTACGTGGGGCTAGTGAAGGTTAAATTTGTCGCGGCTTCAAATTTTCTCACATTGGTATGGTGTGGAAGTCTGGAGTGCCATCTCAGGTAATCACCACGTCATCTGACCGTGGTTCAAAATTACGAGGTGTTATCCTTGGATCGTTCCCTTCCGGATTGATCTCAAACCGTCACCAAAAGCCCGTTGTGTTGCTCGAGTACGAAGTTAATTAAATACCTACCTGCATTCTTTTTGGTGTGATCGTATGTATTCTTGTAATCGGAATTTTTGTGCCCTTTTAATTAATTAAACTAGTAATTAACTAACCGCATCTCAATCTCAGGGGCATGGTATGTGACATATATATGGTCTACCTAATGGTGGTTTGAATATGATTTTCAACAGATTGAAATTGTGTATTGTAGAGGTTAATTGTTTGGGTTTTATGACCCAAGGGCCATATTTGGTCAAGCTGTTGCACAGGAAAAAGCTAGTTTTTGAATATTCTTCCTACGTTATTACTTCCTACAGTAGAGATCCCTTTGGAACAGATAAATCCAATTTATATGAAAGGGATTTTCAGTGTGAACAAACCAGACAAAAAGCGAAGATTTTACTTCCGATACCCAAATGCTCTCGATTGATACGTATCGGGGTTGCCTTAAAATGTTATTTGAATGCCTCACTTGCCAAATCGATTAACTCCATGAAACAAAAAGTTGAGAAAAATGATAAAATAGTATACATTATTTTTTACAATTCCTTTTAAATTATAAATTAAAACAAACGATGTAGACTATTACTGCCAGATGTATCTTTTATCTAACGACATATAGAAAGTATAAGATATAATATCCTTGGAGTAATCGTTATTATTACTACAATTTTTGCGTGATTAAGGGAGTTAATCGATTTGGCAAGTGAAAGAAAATTATTAATTCAAATTCAGCCTTCAAATTATTTTTTTATTACAGAAAAACTTCATTATATACATTTTTTATTAAAGATTTTAGCAAAAATGAATAATAACTGTTCTGTTACTGTTACATATATTACGAGTATTATCACTTTGTTTAAATTGATTCATCAGCAATATAAATGATGTCTTCTTCGTTAGCTGTATTTGAGTTCGTCATTTTTGTGTTTGCTCGGACTGTACGTTCCTTCATTTCCTTTGATGTTCGGTTTTTACTTTGACTCACTGTATATAAGAAGTAGTCAATTGCTTTGCTAAAAAGTGTTTTAAATAAATTTTTATTACGATTTACATTAGAGTATGGAGTTAATCAGATTGGCTTCTGAAATAAATTATTTATTATTCAATGGCTAAAAAATTTTTGTCATTTAGTGGTGTTAATACTTATTATTAGAGAAATTTGTTTTGAATATATAGTTAGGAGTCAATCAAGTGCTTTGACATTAAAATTTAATAAAATTCAGAAAGTGGAGTTAATCGATTTGGCAAGTGAAGCAATCATTTATCTCGTCTGTTTGATGATTAATCTAATTGGCGTTGATCAATCAACTCATTCTTTGATTCGGATCTATCGATTCGGAATTCATTCTTCGGAATTTTAATTGGTGTAGTGCTGAAGTCGTATTAAAAAGATAATGTAAAAAGTGACGTTACATTCGGAATACGTACAAGAAATATCTTTGGCCGAGAGAAAAAGCCTCTCATTTCAGGTCTTGCTTCTTGAAATGAAAAATATCCTTTTAAACTTTGATAATTTCCGTGCCAAAAAAACTTGTGTGAATTTGAGAATTTATGCCTCAGACTAATAAGTTCACTCAGCAAAAAAAAATCGAGTGTACTGTCTCTGCATTCCATGAAAGTTCATCAAAACTTTTTCGATCTCCGATTTCAATAAAATATTAACGAGTACAGCTATTTAAGGCTCCCCACAGCCGAACATCATTTATTACGAATCATATTAAGTGAACCATGTGTCTCTCACAAGAACGGAAACCTGAAAAAAATCCCTTACCAGAGTAAAACCTAATCAACGGTTAATCCATCGATTACGAAATCGTACCTCTTTAGTATTGCATCAAATTAAAGTAGGGACAGCTCTTGGTGATAGAAGGAAAAAAACTTAAATCCATTATTAGTTTGCTGCGGGGAGAGTTTTTAGAAGATTTATGACAGTGGTGGACTGGATATTTTTTATAAGGTTTCGTGACGAGGCTTTCTTTCGTTTCGTCTTCATCAGAATGAATCTAATTAAGCTTAATTCTCATAAGAACGTATAAAGTGTGGGTATAGGTGAGTGTTCGGGGGAACTTAATCTTGTGGTTTTTGAAGAACCGTGAACTAATAAACGAGTTTTAATGAAAATGCCATTTACATGGTTAAGTTGCTCGATGCGTGGCTGATAGCTGATTGGTTAATGAATGTAGGTTTTAATTTATTTCATGAATCGTTGTTTCGGAGTTCTAGATGCTATTTTTTTAGTTTTTTCGAAATACTTTGTTATCTTTTATCATACATATTAATCAATAAAATTTTCTTAAAATTACTATTGTCCCGAAGAAATAATTAAAAATTCTAAGGAAGAAAATTTAGATGTTCATTTTGGGAAAACAGAATTGCTGAAAACAGCAAAGCATAATGGAATAGAAATAGAATGGAATGATAGGTAATAATCAGTGTTAGAATTCGTTACATGTTTCTTTAAAGTTCTACGATGTCATTATCAAAAGTACAAACTTAATTGAAAAGAAGTTAAGGAAAAAGATTGTTTGGTCATCAAATTCCAATGGCGTTTTTGAACCTGGAACTCTTTGTTTTCTTTCGGTTATTTATTATATGCCCCAGTTCCAGCACGTGGCAGTAATCTTTTGTACAAAAATATAACTTTTTATCAGTTAAACAATTTCTCAACACGCTTTTTAGAAAGGAGGATTTATTTATATAGCTTTAATTCAGGTTTTTAATAATTTATCTGATGACTTTTATTAAACTTAAATTCCGGTTATAGAGTTTCTTGTGGTTTAATACTCAACTGTCATGGCAGGCCTCACACATCTGAACTCCGGGCCCCAATGCCAGGTTAAACGACAAGACTTGAACAAGGTTGAGATACCAGCCCCACATGAAATACAAAGTCTATAATGCTGCTACCGTGAGAAGGTGATCGACCTTGGGTCAGTTGATTTCTGATTAGGTGTGAAAGGTTGTTTCGGTTAAGGATTGCTCTACGCAGAAATGAAAGAACCACGTGCAACGATCACCACAGATGATTTATCCCTCGCCAACTGTAGAAGTGAACGGTAAACTCGGTGCCAGAATCAGTACTAAGAACGTCAATTGAGGAAGGAATTTGTTTACGTTTACGCCAGTCCTCTGTAATTCAACTAATAGACTCGTTAAAAATAGACATGTAACCCAATTGCCTTCTTGCTGGAGTCGGACTATATCCCAAGTACTCATTGTTAAGCTTGCATAAATGTATAATTTTTTCTCCATCACTACATACACATTGCAGATTCACTATTATAAATACAATGAAGATTTAACTTTCTAAACTTAGAAAATGGAGTGCATATTACAGTAGATAAACTATCTACATTTTCCAGGTACCCCCAGATTCCCAAGTGGTCCCAATATACCACAAATAACATGGGGTAAATACATTCATCAAAGCGGTATGAATGCATTTAACCATTGTTATCTATTTAAAGAGAACAAACTTTATATATTACACCATATGAACCACCATTATTCACCATTGCCTGTAGCCCTCAGGAGCACATCTCCTTTAGGTGTGTACGAGCTTCACGAATCCGAGGTACTCTAGTGACCTTTTTCACTTGGTCAGTCTTGTGTTTGGCGCAGCTTGGCCAAATATGGCTCTTGCTCCTTAAAATGTCAAAACAAACAACCGACCAACCATGCTCAGTAAGGTTAATACATTTTAAATTGTTTTGGGGTTCTAATAAAATACTTTTGCGAAGTTTAGGATACCATTTCTTACCTGATGGTAGATACCACAGTAAAATACAAATGGTATACTGTGTGCCATACTCCTTTGCCTACAAAAAATAATTCTATTTATTTGTATATAGCAAAATCTCTCACTTCACATCTAATTATCTACATTATGGAGATATTTTCAGTGTAAACAAACAAACCAGACGGAATGAGAATATTTTACTTCTGCTTACCAAAGGTTCTCGCAGGATACCATTTTAGAATTACCTTGAAATGTAGTTTATCGTAGTATTGGTGATATTCGGCGTTTAATCTAATTGGTGCTGACCAATCAACTATCACATCGATTCGGAATGAATTTGTTCGGAACTTTTATTGAGGAAATGCTGAAATCGGTTTCGAAACACAAGCCAAATGACGTCACTTTTGGAATACGTACATGAAACACTTTCCGCAGCAGAAACACTACCACCACCTAGAGTTTGACAGAAAATGCCTCCCATGTTTGATTTGATTTATAAAATTCACCATTCAGGGACGAAAGGGTTAACTTGACTTTTACCTCAGTATCATCGGCTTATTGTCAACGAAATTTCGCTCTCGTTAGTTTTCACTGTCATTCAGCTAAAGAGGAACTCAGCTTATGATGAAACTTTCCATGATAGCTCTAATATTTACATTGTACTTGACATTTATGAACTGTTTTCTAAGTTGTAACACTAGCGTTAATTAATTTCGCACTGAAAAATATATCTATTTGTCGTGTTTAGTCCCATTCAGTTCAAGCAAAGCTACAGCCTATTCGGATAAAAGGAGGAATGACTGATATACATTTTCCATCAAGCTAAATTTGGGTTGCGGAAGTGTTCCTGCTGCGGAAATTATTTCTTGCAAGCATTCTCAACGTGACGTCACTTGGATTGTTTTTCGAATACGGTTCAACACTTGGCCAATGGAAATTAAAAAGAATGAAATCCGAATTGATATACGATAGTTGATTGGTCAACGCTAGTTAGATTTTACTCCAAGCATCACGGAAATGGGATAAACTACATTTTAACCCTCCATGTGGTTTTGACGATATATCTCGTCCATCAAGAATTGACCAGTTTTGCTAATGACGAGATATCTTGTCATCAAGATATTGCCGATTTTTTTATGACGAGATCAAGATCTTGTTAGTTTTCTTCTAATAACGAGATATCTCATCCACCAAGATCTGGTCAGTTTTGCAAATGACGGGATCCCTCTTCGGGACTACCACCAGGAGGATTAAGGTAACCACAATAAGTATCATACAAGAACATTTGGGCAGCGGAAGTAAAATATTCTCATTCCGTCTGATTTGTTTGCACTGAAAATTGATCTTATAACACTAACATGAACCAATTTCATACTGATAGATCTCTTGTTTAACGTGTTTAGCCCCATTTATATTAAGCAAAGCTACAATGACAATTTGAATAAAAGAAAGAATGGCTGCCAATGTTTCGCTCAAGAAAAGTATCAGCACGCCATCAGCAATCAACATCTGTCGCTTACATTAACAAAAGAACACAAACAATAAGATAGATTTTTTAAAAATACCTAACGCTTGCAAATAAAAAATATCCGTTATCCATTTAACCAACAAGGTATGGTTCAAAACACAAAGAGCACCGGTCACCAAAATGCGTGCAGATGCACGAGGCAAAAAAAAACACTGCAAAATCCATGAAACGGAAATTAGATTTAATTTTCGGACACGCATGTTACGAATACGAAAGCCCGTATTCTCCAGAGAGAGGAAATATCCACTGAGTCACAAACATATGTCACTAGAGGGTGAAGCCGGGCCACAGTTTCGGAGCAGCCACGCCCTACGTACGGTGGTGGGGAAAATGAAATCGATAAGGCCTGGCGGTAGGGAAATCCGGATGAAAAAGTGACTCCAATTTGGCCGAAATACATTACCGCAATTAAAACGGAGGGACGCGGCGATCATAACTGACTCTTAAATTTGCATTAGGAGTCGCTCTGGCGCGAAGTTGGCGCCGAAAGCTATTTTCGTCTGCCCTTCCGAAGATTGAGGTGTAAGGTTCCTTCTTTCGATTAAAACAAAGACATGCGGCGACTATTAATTAGCGATTTGAATATTTAATTGCAATAGAGAACTGCTACACTCCAACTTGAAGTGATTACAGCTCTGTTTAATCGTAGATGGGAATATCGGATGGAATGGGGGGATTTTATTCTATGCAAAGATTCTTTTGGCGAGATAAGCCAGATTTTATCCCTTGTCAAATAATTTGATCGTGATTATTTAATACTTAGAATACATTTCCACTTGATTTTGAAATAAAAATTTCTCTAGTATATCTCTATCGAGATGAATTGAATCATAATATTAAAATCCCGTTTGTTATTATTCTTATAGTCATGTTACATACGAATGTTTTCAAATAAATATGATAGAAATATGTTACCATTTAAATACGTATTAGAAATTATTTTCTTAAGATATTTAAGCTGGTATGCGAGTTTAGGCCATATTTCAACTTGAAGTGTGTGTGTGATTAGAGCTCTATTTAATCATAGATGGAAAGATTTTATTATATTAAATGATTCTTTTTTGCGAGAATTTACACGTTTTATCACCTGTTAAGTAATAAAATAATTTTTATCTAGAATACTATTTACTAACAAATGATGCTTAGAAATATAACGTATCTTCACTTGATTTTGATGCAGGTTATTTATCGCTACTGAATTATGATTTTGAAAACATCTGTAGAACAGTAGTTTTACTAACGAACCTTTTCGACAAAATGCGTTAGATCAATTATTTTCTTAAGATGTTTAGGTTGATATAAGCTTTGGGAGCTAATGATTTTTTCCTTAAATGTGAGGCATTTTCTATCGAGCTAAATGTAGGTAACGATAGAGTTTCCGAGGCGCAACGGTTTCCTGAACATATTCCGAACGGTGACTTCACTTGGTTTGTTTTTCGAATACGATTTCAACAATTCGCCAGTGAAATTTCCAAAGAATGAATTATGAATTGTTAATGATTAGTCACTGTCAATTAGATTAAGTGCCAAATGTCACCAAAATGGCGATAAACTATATTTTAAGGTAACCCTGAATATGCGAGAGCATTTGGGTAGCGGAAGTAAAATTTTCGCAGTCCGTCTGGTTTGCTTTTACACTGAAACTCCCTCATACAACGTTAATAGGAAGTTTATTACAATATGACTATGCACTTCATTGATTCATATGTCAATCTGGAACTTTTTGAGCAAGGCGTCTTAAATTAGATAGTTCAGCGAGAATACGCTTTAATTTATTTATTTTTTCACCTGAAGGCAAAATAATTTTTGCAATATTAGTTTGAATTCTGTGAAACACCCAAGAAATTTCATTAAAAGTAATCAATAACGTTTTTCGCTTGTCAGAATTTGAGAACTTGTACAAAAATGTTTCAAAGTAAAATCACGCACAATAAAATTTTAGATCGTTAAAGTGATATGAGAATTTTGTACTTATTTTTAATTTTATTACTTTTGTTATAAGGGAAATAAGAGATTCTAATAAATGTGTAAAAGAATTTTTCTTTTCTAAATGTTATTGCAATAAAATTCATTGAAGTTTGGGAGCCTTTTGGTGTAGCAAATTTTATTCAGTGTGAATCTTGTATGAATTTGGGAGTTCCCGTTATTAATTATTGCAGTTCTGTTCAGTAACAATTTAAACAAATATTTTCAATTGGACTGAAATGTAATTTCTTAAAAGTTTGAATTTTCCAACCAATTGGATTTGATTGATGTATACTTTTCAAAAAGAATGTTAGTTATAAGAACAGTATTTATGTCATGAAAGAAAATATATATTAACGATCAGACATTCAATAGACATTCAATAGACATCAATAGATTTTTATCCAAAGTTATCTTACATCAGTAGATCATGACAAGTTCATACAAGAGGAATTGTTAATTTTAATTGTTACTGAACTTCAAAGTAACCAAATGCAATCAAACAATTTTACTGCCAACATACACAATTAAAATAAACTAATTTAATTCACATAAAACTACACTCTGCATTTCTTAATGAATTTAAACTATTTTGAAATAATCGTAAACGCTTATAATTTTAAGTCAGGTGACGATATATAGATTTACTCTTCAATGTGTTTTATCCTTATTTAATATAATATACAACAAATTTATAAACAAAGAAAACATTCATGAACAGGCTAAATTTATACACTTATGCTCAAATTTATAAACAAATGAGACTGATAAATTTAATAAATTTCAGAACGCTTTCAATAATTTAATTTCATAAAGTTGTTAAGTTGTATTTCATGTGATTAGGAACGAGTTAATTTATTTGTTTAAAAAATTTATGAATCGAACATTTCAATTTTTCGTTTTTGCGCTAATATTAAACACATCATTCAACTATCAAACTAGAAAGATAATGTATCAAATGTTTGACATATTTTCAACACAGCTAAATAAATAATGCAATATTTATCAATTGCAGAGAAAAAGAAATATCAAGAGAAAAGTTTCTGTATTCAAATCTTTTTTGTTACCTTAAACTTTTGGCGTGCTCATTGATAGTAACTACAAATTAAAATATATAGTACTCTAACGTTATATGAATAATTTTAATGTATTAGCCATATTGTATAATATAAAATGATTTATAGTGATTAATAATTTAGTTTTAGTAACATTTTATGCAATTGCTTCAAGTTTTTTAAGTTATTTCAAAAGTTAAAATGAGTCAAACTGTAGCAAAATTAAGTCACTGCTTAGTATAAAAGGCTAATTTTAATTTGTGTATCATTAATCATATTCATGCTTCAAAATATACGCCAAGAATCACAATCTCCCTGAAAAATAAATCTTTATTGAAAAAAATAAATCTGTTTTCTACCGAGAAAAGCGAAATGTAAGTAAAAAGGAATTCTTTTGTTTATTGAAAAAATGCAACGTCGTAACTAATTCAGTTAAGAAGTATTTTTGTGTGAGTCAAATTTTATTTAGTCCTTAAAAAGATGTCAAAGTGATCAACTACAAATGTATTTAGCAAATTTTTATGCATTATAAAATATATTTAGAATTTACATATATATAAATATTTTAGTTTTTCTAAGGGAGAAGTACTGTAACAAACACCTAGGAGCATAAAAGAAAAACACGTTCCTCAGTTTTGTCAACTGAAGTTTCAAGTAACTAAAATGTGTGCTGTTGGTTGGTTTTAAAGCACACAAGACCAAGCGTCGCCAAGTAACTAAACTATTTGAAGATGCGTAAAAATTGAGTTTATATCACCGTATCTAAACTCAATTTAAAGCTAGAAAATTTTACGAGGGTTTGTATATATAAAGCCTTGTTCCTTAAGTTTTAAAAGTTTCTTTTCGTAAAATTGATATGGGTGTCTTCCGCATGAATAAGTATGAGGTAATTTATTTTTGAAGGCTTCAAGAATTCTAATTTCAAATATAACTATAAGGTTTTATTTATGTTTTGAAAACAAAATAGTGGTTAGTGTACTTTTACGTATTAGCTCGAATATATTTCTGGTTTCGAATAATTTTTATCCAGTGTGCATGAGAAAAACAATAAATACAATGCAGGTAAAAAGAACATGGATATTTGGTATTTTTTCTTTTGATAGACGTACAAAAATCTTTCTCCGAAACTTTTCAATTGGGCAGAATAAAAGGAATGAATTTCAGAAAACTGAGGAAAATGAATAGTTCAAAGGCATTACTGTTAATTAAACTCGATAAATAATATAAAAATTTAACAAATGAGTTTATTATTCTTGATATTTCAAATTTAAGCCTTCTTTCAACAGAAAATAAACTTTCTCAAACGATAATTTCAATATTAGAAGCAAATAGCAAATATTATTTAAGGATTATATTTATTTTATTGAAACATTTGAAAAATAATACGAATTTGATTATTTTTTAAAAATATACAGTGGCTCCCAAAAGTGTTCGTACACTTACGAATTTCTCAATGAAATACTTCTCTATCCATTAATAAAAATCAATATTTCAGAATGGGAATTTTTTAATAACATCTATAACTTGTTCTTAACAAAACTGCATAAAATATTTTGAAAATATAGTAAAACTTTTTTTGAGA